>CM035418.1:105950010-106550010 GCA_020310875.1 Ceratopteris richardii
CATATACATATGTATATGTATATGTATATGTATATGTATATGTTTATGTATATGTATATGTATATGTATATGTATATGTATATGTGTATGTATATGTATATGTGTATATATGTATATGTATATGTATATGTATATGTATATGTATATGTGTATGTATATGTATATGTGTATGTATATGTATATTTGTATGTATATGTATATGTGTATGTATATGTATATGTGTATGTATATGTATATGTGTATGTATATGTATATGTGTATGTATATGTGTATGTATATGTGTATGTATATGTGTATGTATATATGTATGTGTATGTGTATGTGTATGTGTATGTGTATGTGTATGTGTATGTGTATGTGTATGTGTATGTGTATGTGTATGTGTATGTGTATGTGTATGTGTATGTGTATGTGTATGTGTATGTGTATGTGTATGTGTATGTGTATGTGTATGTGTATGTGTATGTGTATGTGTATGTGTATGTGTATGTGTATGTGTATGTGTATGTGTATGTGTATGTGTATGTGTATGTGTATGTGTATGTGTATGTGTATGTGTATGTGTATGTGTATGTGTATGTGTATGTGTATGTGTATGTGTATGTGTATGTGTATGTGTATGTGTATGTGTATGTGTATGTGTATGTGTATGTGTATGTGTATGTGTATTGTATGTGTATGTGTATGTGTATGTGTATGTGTATGTGTATGTGTATGTGTATGTGTATGTGTATGTGTATGTGTATGTGTATGTGTATGTGTATGAGTATGTGTATGTGTATGTGTATGTGTATGTTTTTTTAGGATGAGGTGCATTGAGTTCTTTTCAATGTCCCATATGGGGATGGTTTCCAAAGCTCCACACCTCCACATAGGGAGTCCCAACTCTGTTATACACATGCATTTGTATTAGTGCAAGTCTTGTATTTTTGAAAATCTATGTTTCATTGCTCTAGCACTTTCACACATCACATTTTTGTGTACTACTATCCAAACATGTTTGAGCACATGACTTCCTCATTATATTTTGAAACTATCCTATATTATACACAAAACAAGGAATATTCGCACTCATCAGCTTCACTAAAAGAACCACATATATCTCATGCTTTAACATGCAACATGTCACACATGCATTTGAGTAATAAGACATTAAGGGATGACTATGTGAAAGTGGCATGACAAAGATACAAGAGAAGTAGAGAGCTATAGGTTATTGTTATTGATGGTGTGCTTGCCTTTCGGAGCTCTTTTTCCGTGGATTGCAGTGACATGAAGATCTTCATGAGAACTAATCTTTAGAGGAGCATAAGTCTTGGACTTGGTGTTTCTCTCCAAGTGGCAACCAAATCCATAAAGGATACATGTTTATTGCTTACTTCTTTGCAATCAATATGGTCTATCTGCTCTGTCTGTGTAATTTTTAGGTTTTTAGGTCTTCCAAAGAACTACTCAACAAGATATATGCATACTTGGGAATCAAATGCACTTCATGCTTCACTTTAAGTTGCTGGGTTGATTGCCTCTTAGGAGGATTGTTTCACTCATCACTTAAAGATTCTTCACCACCTTGAAGATCTGGAAGTCTCAAAGCTAGGAAGACATGAAGACTCAAGCTTGGACCTATTTAGCCATATCTTCCAAAGAACTCTTAGTGCGATGTATGCATACTTGTTAAGACTACCTCTTAGGAGGATTGTGTCACTCATCACTTAAAGTTTGGAAGACTTGAGAACTCAAGATTGGACCTCTTTGACTATGTATGATCCTCTTCTCTTAGCTTTTCCAAGGATAAAAAAGTCTAGGTGGAAGAATGTTGGAAATGTAGGGTGTGCACATATTTTCTCTTGTGCATTAGAATCATCCTTTGCTCATTGAAAAGCCCCCTTATCCATATTTAGAGGCTTGCACATGAGAACACCCTCATAGGGCCCCTTTTAGTAATTCTCTAAAAGTAAGTCTTGGAAGCTTGTAAATATGCCCATTTTTTGTAAATATGTAGAAAACTCCCCATGCAAATATATTCTTTGGAGATGTGTTTGTTAGAGAGGATCTTTGGAAAGATATCCTGAGGCACATGTTCCTTTTTAACTAATCTTTAGAGCACATGGGGAAAAGATCTTAGCTTATAAATAGACAATCTCATTTTTGAAAAAGGGAGCTTTTGGTTCACATACGTTCCATGTACATATCTTTTAGAAATGAAGGCAAGAACTCTCTACTTTTTAAGACTATGTGCACTTGTGTATATTTGTCTTTGTGAGTGAGAGTGTGATGTGTGGGCATGCTTGTTTCTCCTTGTGTGTGAGTAGAACGTGTTGCATTTCTTGTATTTTCTATTTGTGGGCTAGGATTATTGATGACCTTCCTCTCCATGTTCTCAAGGGTTTGTGGCATTGCTGGGAGCAGTTGGACAATGGCTTGAGCATGATGGAGGGTTGATTGGATGAAAGGAGAGTCCCTTTTTAGCTTTCCTATTGCTTCCATGCAAGGTGGTGTGGGCTTTGGCTCCCCTTGATCATACTATAACAATAGAGAGCTTTTTTTATCGTTGTATTTGTGTATTTTTGAGAGTTTTTTGTAGAGATTCATGCCAACAACAGCATCAGATATGGCAAAACCCTATGCATTGTTGGTACTATTCAAGCCTTCACAATTTGGCTTGGATTAATTCATGAAGACAACACTTGAAGGAAGGATCATAGGAACTTATGCTTATAAGTTCTTACCATTTTACTCATGTAAAAGTCTAAATGACTTGGAATCTTATGGATACACCTACTTGATAGATTCGTGGAATTAGATGGTATGAGTTGAGAGAATATCTCCCTACTTTTAGAGGAGTGATTATAGGGAGCCTTAGATTTGAATTTGAAATTCAAATCAATCTTCAACTCATATAAAAGTGAGAAGAAAACTCGTGGGCATAGTGTGAGATCCCGAGATTCATTTCTGCTAGTATTGAGTGTGTGAGAGTGCTACACCATAGCCCACACATCTCTACCTCATTAGGCAATGCTTGACATGCCAATGAGCTTGTAAACTAATGTGAATCAATACATACATTAACTTCCATCATCTCTGTGTATTCTGAGTTTCTACCTTCAAGTCTGTCAACTTCAAAGAGGCATATCGCAGTGCCTACTGCACCAAATCAAGTGATTCAAAGCTTGGTAGATTCAGCTCAAAGCATACTACAAGCATACAAAGTTTGAAGCAACTTGGTTCAGCCAATCGCGAGAAATCGCGGTCGAAGTGCTCACTGGTATTTGTCTGCATACTTCCTAAAAAGTCGGGGGTGTTCATAATTTTGCTAAAGTGATTTCTCCCTGTATAATTTATCATCTTGAATGACTCCACTTGCAAATGGTAGCTTACTAAGCTAATAGAATACCTCTAGAAGGAATTTTGCCAATTGTAAATGTACTGGTCATACTGAGTGAAAAATTGAGCAGGTATCAAGACCAAAATAGAAAGTTTTTTGAGCTTTGTGATTCACAAACTCATCTGTTTTGATCAAGTCATTACTTAAACCTTTTCCAAAGTACATATAGCATTTCTTGGTATCATTTGGAAGCTAAGGGTGTCTACTAATCATATATGGAGGCAGTGAGGGCTGGTGCAAAGCAGGAATAGCAGCACCTACTCAATCTTCTGGAGGATCCATCCATCTTTCCCAATAGTGGTATCAGAGCAAACAAGGTAACATGGGAGATGGTTTTCCTTCATTCATTGACAAATTGGACAGGAACAATTATCAAGCTTGGTCTCTGAGGATGAAGACCTATCTACAAGGAAGAAGTCTGTTTGGATTCATCTCAGGAGATGAGGAATTGCCCTCATTCAAAGCAAGGGGTCTACCCACCAAGGAAGAACAAGAAAGGCTTAATACATGGTGTGCAAAAGATGCATTGGCAAGGTCTTATCTTCTTAACTCTATATCTGATTTCCTTTTACCTCACATTAGGAATTGTAAGACTTCCCAAGAAACTTGGGAAACCTTGTCATCATACTTTTCATCTAATACAAGGGCCAGGAAGAATCAGTTGTGGATTGAATTCACAACCCTTAGGAAGCAACCAAAGCAATGAGTCTCAGAATTTGTGACCAAGATCAAGGATGTGGCAGACCAATAAGCAAGCATAGGAGAGGAGATTGAAGAGGAACAAATAGTAAGGCAAGTAACCAATGGACTAAAGGCAGATGATAAGTGGGAAAGTTTCACCACTGCAATGGATCTCTACATGGACATACATACCCCAGATCTCACAACTCTGATGGGCCAACTATTTACACATGAAGCAAAGTTTACAAAGGTTGGAGATACATCTAAAGGTAACACTCCTTCTGCCCTATATACTGATAAAAAGGTTAAAGACAAAGGTAAAGGTAAAAAGCAAGAGGATGAAGGGTCTACCTCCCAAGCCAACTATGCAGGGAGAGGTAGATCTTCAAGAGGCAGGGGCAGAGGAGGTAAGCAAGGTAGGGGGAGACCCTACAATTCATCACCATGCAATATTTGTGGATTGTCTAACCACACCACAGATGAGTGCTACAGAAACTACAAAAATCAGAGAGGAAGAGGCTATCAAAGAGGTGGATACTCTCAAGGCAGAGGAAGGTTCAACCAACACCAAGGCTACAATGGCTAGAACAATAACTACAACAACAATTACAACAACAATCATAATGGTAACTACCAAGGAGGATTCAGAAATAGGAAAGACTACAACAACTACACAGAGGAGCAAGATGACTCCCTATTGATCATGAATATGACTTCCAAGTCAGGTATCAATTGTTGGAACAAGTCTATGACAAGACTAAGTATTGGCTTGAGTCCCACAAAGTCATAGAAAAAGCCTTAAAATGAAGACTATGTAAAGTTCACTTGTGAACTACCTCTTGTAACTTTTGAAGAGTTTACTTAATGTAAAAGTAAGAGAATCTTAAGTGGTTGAGTCCACATGATCAAGAATGGAAAGAGGAGCCACGAATTCGTGATTTGTGGTAGGTAGAGAATCAAATCAATCATTGATTGATTGGAGAGTGATTGAGGGAAGTTAGCCTCCCAAACTCAACTATAAATAGATGGCAGTTTTAGTCGTGGTTAGAGAGACCTATGTGAAGACCTCCAAGAGCTGAGCTTTATGCCATATCAAGGTGTGATTACAAGGCACACATATGTATCAGTAAGTCATTGTATTGTACAAGCAATATACTTTCATTTTCATGATTATTTGAGTTCATCTTTCCATGTTCTTGTAATGTGTACTACTCACTGCCATTACTTCAGTTTTTCTCAGTCAGCTTGCAGAGATTGTTTCTCTGCACTTGGTTCATCATTTTCAGTGATTTAACTTGGTAAAGTTAGCTCTATAAGGCTACTATATGCTCACAAATTTTCATGTCATTTGGATGTTGGAATCTTCAGTTATGTTCATTTGAAGTCAACAGGGTATGTTCATCTTCACTTCTCTGTCAGGTACCCGACTTTTTCAGTCATCTTGTCAGAGTCATTTCTCAGTGTTTACTCATCCAAATTCAGTGATTTTAAGCTTGTTGGATTCCGCTTACTGTCTAGTATAAGCATACAAATTTTCATGATCATTGAATTCTTACATCTTGAGTTATGTTACTTTTTCTACTCACTGGTCTATTTCTGTAGCAGCCCGTGAAAATCGGGATGATGTCATCACTTGTTAAAAGTCATTCTCAGTGTGTGGTTTGTTATTTTTGATGAGATTACTCTCTAAAGTTAGCTCTTTAAGCTACCTAGCCTTTCCCAAGAGGAATTAATCTAATTGCTGCTGTGCTCAGAGAATTATGTAAAACACTGGACAGGTGTATTAACCAAGAATAGCAAGTTTTCACCTCTGAGCTAACTCCAACTTATCTGTTTTGATCTATCTTTTTGAGAGTGATCTTCCAAGGTACATAGGGTGTCTAATACATCCATTGGCAAGCTAAAAGGGCCCACCATCTACTCCTGGAGTTCATTTGGCTAGTGTAGAGCAAAGATTTTGCAACACCTCTTCATCTTCAACACATACCTATCCATCTCTTCACAGTGGTATCAGAGCAAGGTTGGACAACATGGCAGATGGATTTCCTTCATCAATTGACAAATTGGACAGAGGTAACTACTCAGCTTGGTCATTAAGAATGGAAGCTTATCTCCAAGGTAGAAGTTTATATGGTTATGTGGCTGGAGATGAAGTTATGCCAAGTTTCAGGAACAAAAGTCAACCAACACAAGAAGAGCAAGAAAGATTGAGCACATGGTGCTCCAAGGATGCACTTGCAAGGTCTTATCTCCTCAACTCTATCTCAGATTTTTTGTTGCCTCACATTAGAAGTTGTAAGACATCTCAGGAAGTGTGGGATGCACTTGAAGCTTTCTTTGCTTCAAGTACTAAAGCTAGGAAGCATCAACTATGGCTGGATTTCACAACTCTCAAGAAGGCTCCCAAACAAAATGTGACTGATTTTGTCACAAAGCTCAAGGACATAGCAGATCAGTTGGGAAGCATTGGAGAGGTAATAGATGAAGAGCAAATTGTAAGGCAGGTCATCAATGGCTTGAAGGCAGATGACAAGTGGGAAGCATTCACCACAGCTATGGATTTGTACATGGACATGCATGTACCTGATTTCAACACACTCATTGGACAATTACTTACTCAAGAGGCAAAGCTTATCAAAAATGGAGAAAGCTCTAAAGGTAATCAATCTTCAGCTTTATACACGGATAAAAGCAAGTCTAAAGATAACAAAGGAAAGGCAAAGAAAGTGGATGATGAAGCAGGTACATATCAAGCTAACTATGCAGGTAGAGGAAGACATGGCAGAGGTAGAGGAAGAGGAGGTAGAAAAGGCAGGGGGAGATCCCAAGACTCCAACTCATGTTCTATTTGTGGATTAACTAATCATACAACTGAAAATTGCTTTAGGAATTCCAGGAATCAAAGAGGCAGAGGATACAATAGAGGAAGTTATGGCTACTCAAGAGGAAGGTTCAACAACTACCATGGCAACTACAACAACTACAATCATTCAAACTATCAAGGAGGCTACAAAGGAAGGAGAGACTACAATAACTACACAGAAGACTCAAACAAAGAGGATTCATTATTGATCATGAACATGGCTATGCCACAAGGTAAATCTGATGAGCATGTTTTCTACATAGATTCAGGTTGTTCAAATCATGTGGCAGGAAATGTGGCACTCCTATCAGATTTAGAAGATCCAAGGAATAAGCATGAGGTACAAACAGGAGATGATACAAAACATCCTGTGGAGAAAATAGGCAATGTCAAAGCACCTGATGGAAACATCAACCTACTCAGTAAGGTACTCTATGTCCCTACCATAACAAAGAATTTGATAAGTGTTGGGCAGATAGTAGAGAAAGGGTTGCAAGTCAGGTTCACAAAAGCAGGAGCATTTGTTGAAGATCCAAGTCAAGGATTCAGAAGAATTGCAAAAGGTGAAAAGACAGGTAGATTGTTCACATTTGAATTACAGGACACTAGAAACATTGCTCTCTTTAATTATGGTAGTCAGACACTCACAGAATTGGAAGTATGGCACAAAAGGTTAGCACATATTGGTGAAAGGTCATTAAAGCAAATCTGCAGGGACCAAAGTGTACTTGGACTTCCTAATTTGTCAAAACAACATATGATTTATAAGTGCAGTGCATGTCAATTTGGAAAGTCTCACAGGTTACCATTCATGAAGAAAGGTTATATGCATGGAGATCTCTTGGAGTTGGTTCATACAGATGTATGGGGACCAAGCAAGGAAGCTTCAATATCAGGATCAAGGTATTATGTTTCCTTTATTGATGATTGCAGCAGATGGACTATCCTATTCTTTATGAAACACAAAGATGAAGTTTTTTCATGTTTCAAAAGATATTTGGCTCTTGTGGAGAATCAAACAGGTAAATCACTAAAAAGGCTAAGGTCAGATGGAGGGGGAGAATACTTCTCCCATGAGTTTGATTCTTTTCTTCAAGAAAGAGGAATCAAAAGAGAGGTAACTACAAGGTACACTCCTGAGCAAAATGGAGTGGCAGAAAGGAGGAATAGGACAATTGTTGAAGCTGCAAGGTCTATGTTAAATGAAAAGCATTTACCTAATTACTTATGGGCTGAGGCTGTATCTACAGCCACTGACTTGATTAACAGGTTGCCTTCAAAATCCCTTGATGGGATGACTCCATATGAGGCTTGGAATGGAAGAAGACCAAGTTTAGATCATTGTAAAATTTTTGGATGTATTGCTTTTGCTCATGTTCCTTCACAGGTTAGAGGCAAGATGGATCCAAAAGCAGAAAGGTGTGTATTTATTGGATATGACAACAATCAAAAGGGCTACAGGTTATACAACCCTACCAACAAAGGATTCTTGGTAAGCAGAGATGTAGTTTTTGATGAGAACAATTCATGGTATGAAGATTCATGCAGGAAGGTCAATTTACCATATGATCTTGAAGAAGATTTTCCAAAGCTTGGTAGAGAACAATCAAAGATTGAAGAACAAGACACCTCAGAGGATGATGAAGAATGTCAGATGGAAAAGATCAAAGCATGGAAGTCTAAAGGTAAAGCAAAATTGCAGGAACTTGGACATGAGGCAAAATCATCAAATCATGGCCTAAGAAGATCTATGAGGGAAAAGAAAAAACCAGAAAGGTATGGGTTTGACACCTCATTAGTAACTAAACATTCTATCTACATAGCACAGGACATAAACCAAGAGGAGCCATCATCATTTGAAGAGGCCAAAGCAAAAACAGAATGGAAGCATGCAATGAAGGAAGAGATTGAAGCACTTGAGGAAAACAACACTTGGGATTTGGTGCCCAAGACTTCATCCATGAAGGTAATAGGCTCAAGATGGGTCTATAAACTCAAGAAAAATTCTGATGGTTCAATTAACAGGTATAAGGCAAGGCTTGTGGCAAAAGGCTTTGCACAAACTCAGGGAATTGATTATGAGGAGACTTTCTCTCCTGTGGCAAAGATGCCTACTATTAGGGTTTTGCTTAGTATTGCCTCTTCCAAGAATTGGAAGATACTTCAACTAGATGTAAAGAATGCATTTTTGAATGGTTGGATAATAGAAGAGGTATATATGGCACAACCACCTGGTTTTGAGAATCAAGTTTATCCTCATTATGTGTGTAAACTTAACAAAGAATTGTATGGTCTCAAGCAAGCTCCAAGAGCTTGGAATTTCAGGCTTGTTTCATTCTTGCAGGACAAAGGCTTTCAACCAAGCAAGGCAGATCCTTCACTCTTTATTAAAAAGAGTAATTCCGAGGTCATTTATCTATGTGTATATGTAGATGATATTATATTGACAGGAAATGATGCAGATGGTATGAAGAAGATCAAAGATCAGATGAGAGAAGAGTTCAAGATAAGTGATTTGGGTTCACTTACCTACTTCCTAGGTTTGGAAGTTGTCTACAAAGATCATGGTTTGTTTCTCACTCAAAGAAAGTACATTAAGGACATGTTGGCAAAATTCAAGATGCAAGATTGTAAGATTGCAGGTACTCCAATGGAGGTTAATCACAAATTGAGCTCACATGAAGGTGAACTCATAGAGGACATCACATCATATCAAAGTCTAGTGGGTAGTCTCAACTATGCCACATTGACAAGAGTAGATATATGTTACAGTGTGAGTGTGCTAAGCCAATTTATGCACACACCAAGGAAACCACATATGGATGCTCCCAAAAGGATACTCAAATATCTCAAAGGAACCATAAATGAAGGACTTTACTATCCTTATGTATCTGATTTAGGTTTGAAACTATTTTCTGATGCAGATTGGGCTGGCTCCAAGGAAGATAGAAGGAGCACTTCAGGTTATCTTACCTTTGCAGGTTCAAAGCTTATTTCATGGTCATCCAAGAAGCAACCCACAGTTGCTCTCTCTTCTACTGAAGCTGAATATAGAGGTCTTGCTATAGCTACACAAGAAGCTATGTGGATGAAGACATTATTCAAAGATCTTGGATTGGAGTTTGGAACTCCAACTATTTTTGGTGACAATATGAGTTCTATTCATTTGGCTGCTAATCCTATTTTTCATGCAAGGACTAAACATATTGAAGTTCATTATCACTATGTACGAGAGAAGGTTCTAAGCAAAGAGATTCAAATATCATATGTGTCCACTCATCAACAATGTGCAGATATTCTAACCAAAGCATTGGATGGTACAAAGCTTTGCAAATACAAGGCTATGATTGGTTTGCAGGTAATCTTGGAAGATTGAAGACCTCAAGCATACTTGGCTTGAGGGGGAGCTATTGGAGCAAGTCTATGACAAGCCTAAGTATTGGCTTGAGTCCCACAAAGTCATAGAAAAAGCCTTAAAATGAAGACTATGTAAAGTTCACTTGTGAACTACCTCTTGTAACTTTTGAAGAGTTTACTTAATGTAAAAGTAAGAGAATCTTAAGTGGTTGAGTCCACATGATCAAGAATGGAAAGAGGAGCCACGAATTCGTGATTTGTGGTAGGTAGAGAATCAAATCAATCATTGATTGATTGGAGAGTGATTGAGGGAAGTTAGCCTCCCAAACTCAACTATAAATAGATGGCAGTTTTAGTCGTGGTTAGAGAGACCTATGTGAAGACCTCCAAGAGCTGAGCTTTATGCCATATCAAGGTGTGATTACAAGGCACACATATGTATCAGTAAGTCATTGTATTGTACAAGCAATATACTTTCATTTTCATGATTATTTGAGTTCATCTTTCCATGTTCTTGTAATGTGTACTACTCACTGCCATTACTTCAGTTTTTCTCAGTCAGCTTGCAGAGATTGTTTCTCTGCACTTGGTTCATCATTTTCAGTGATTTAACTTGGTAAAGTTAGCTCTATAAGGCTACTATATGCTCACAAATTTTCATGTCATTTGGATGTTGGAATCTTCAGTTATGTTCATTTGAAGTCAACAGGGTATGTTCATCTTCACTTCTCTGTCAGGTACCCGACTTTTTCAGTCATCTTGTCAGAGTCATTTCTCAGTGTTTACTCATCCAAATTCAGTGATTTTAAGCTTGTTGGATTCAGCTTACTGTCTAATATAAGCATACAAATTTTCATGATCATTGGATTCTTACATCTTGAGTTATGTTACTTTTTCTACTCACTGGTCTATTTCTATAGCAGCCCGTGAAAATCGGGATGATGTCATCACTTGTTAAAAGTCATTCTCAGTGTGTGGTTTGTTATTTTTGATGATATTACTCTCTAAAGTTAGCTCTTTAAGCTACCTAGCCTTTCCCAAGAGGAATTAATCTAATTGCTGCTGTGCTCAGAGAATTATGTAAAACACTGGACAGGTGTATTAACCAAGAATAGCAAGTTTTCACCTCTGAGCTAACTCCAACTTATCTGTTTTGATCTATCTTTTTGAGAGTGATCTTCCAAGGTACATAGGGTGTCTAATACATCCATTGGCAAGCTAAAAGGGCCCACCATCTACTCCTGGAGTTCATTTGGCTAGTGTAGAGCAAAGATTTTGCAACACCTCTTCATCTTCAACACATACCTATCCATCTCTTCACATCAATGATGATCATCTGTTTTATATTGATTCAGGGTGTTCTAATCATGTAGCTGGCAATGTGGCACTACTCTCTGATCTTGAGGAACCCAAGGGCAAACATCAAGTACAGACAGGTGATGATACTAAGCATTCTGTAGTAAAGATTGGAAATGTAAAAACTTGTGATGGTAACCAGAACCTATTGAGCAGGGTACTTTATGTACCAACTATTACCAAAAACTTAATGAGTGTTGGTCAGATTGTGGAGAAAGGTTTGCAGGTCAGGTTCAATCAACATGGAGCATATGTAGAGGACCCAAGACATGGATTCAAAAGGATAGCCAAGGGAGAAAAATCAGGTAGATTATTTACTTTTGAGCTAGAAGACACCAAAAACATTGCTTTATACAATTACAAGGATCAAACACTTTCAGAATTAGAAATATGGCACAAGAGATTAGGTCACATAGGTGAAAGGACCTTGAAGCAAATGAGCAGAGATCGATGTGTGCATGGAATACCTAATGTATCCAAGCAACACATGATTTACAAGTGTGGTGCTTGTCAATTTGGTAAGTCACACAGGTTACCTTATACAAGGAAAGGTTTTATGCATGAAGACTACCTAGACTTGGTGCACACAGATGTTTGAGGACCTAGCAAGGATCCCTCCATTTCAAGATCAAGGTACTATGTGTCTTTCATTGATGATTATAGCAGATGGACTGTGTTATACTTTATGAAGCACAAGGATGAAGTGTTTAATTGTTTCAAGAGATATCTTGCACTAGTTGAAAATCAAACAGGATGGAGGAGGTGAATACTTCTCAAATAAGTTTGAGGACTTCTTGCAGGAAAGAGGCATCAAAAGGGAGATAACCACAAGGTACTCACCTAAATAAAATGGGGTAGCTGAAAGAAGGAATAGACTTATAGTTGAAACAGCCAGGTCCATGCTTAATGAAAAGAAGTTGCCAAATTATCTTTGGGCAGAGAGTGTATCTACTGCCACCTATCTCATAAACAGGTTGCCATCAAAGTCACTTGATGGAATGACACCTTATGAAGCTTGGCATGGTAAGAGACCATCATTGGATCATTGCAAAATCTTTGGTTGTGTAGCATATGTGCATATTCCCTCACAGGTAAGGGGAAAGCTAGACCCTAAAGCAGAAAAATGTATTTTCATTGGTTATGACTTGAATAAAAAAGGGTACAGATTCTACAACCCAACCAATAAAGGGTTCAAGGTAAGCAGAGATGTCATATTTGATGAGAATGACTCGTGGTATGAGAATGAATGCAGGAAGGTTAGTCTACCCTATGATTTAGAAGAGGAGTTTCCAAAACTCTCAAAGGAAGAACCAATCCAGAAGGAAGACTCAAGTTCAGAAGATGATGACACAATCAATCTTGAGGAATTCAAGGCATGGAAGTCCAAAGGCAAGTTAAAGATGAAGAAGCTTGAGGATATACCAGAATCTTCAACTCAAGCAATGAGGAGATCTCAGAGAGAAAGTAAGAAGCCTATCAGATATGGGTATGATACATCTCTTGTTACTAAGCATTCAATTTATCTTGCAAAGGACTTGTTAAGTGAAGAACCAGGTTCATATGAAGAAGCAGTCACCAAACCAGAATGGAAAGAAGCTATGGATGAGGAAATAGAAGCTCTCAAGGAGAGTGACACATGGGACTTGGTACCCAAGAAGGACTCTATGAAGGTGATAGGATCCAGATGGATCCACAAATTAAAGAGGAACTCTGATGGTACAATCAACAGGTACAAAGCTAGGTTGGTAGCCAAGGGTTTTGCACAAACCCTGGGCATTGATTATGAGGAGACATTTTCTCCTATGGCTAAGATGCCAACAATCAGAATATTGGTGAGTGTAGCTGCATCCAAGAATTGGAACATGTACCAATTAGATGTCAAGAATGCTTTCTTGAATGGATGGATATCTGAAGAAGTCTACATGTCACAACCACCTGGCTATGAAGATCCCAAGAAGGTAAACTATGTTTGTAAATTGAAGAAGGCTCTATATGGATTGAAGCAAGCACCTAGGGCATGGAACTACAGGTTGACAACATACCTCCAAGACCAAGGGTTTACTATGAGCAAGGCAGACACTTCATTGTTTATCAAAAGGAGCAATTCAGAGGTAATCTATCTTTGTGTTTATGTTGATGACATCATCATTACAGGTAATGATGTCCAAGGAATCAGAAGCATCAAAAATCAGATGATGAAGGAGTTCAAGATTAATGATCTTGGATTATTGAAATACTTTCTAGGACTTGAATTGGTTTACACTAATTCAGGTATATACATCACTCAGAAGAAGTATGTGCAGGACATGTTAAAGAAATTTGGCTTGCAGGATGCTAAAATCTCTAGTACTCCAATGGAAGTCAACCTAAAGCTAAGTGCTCATGAAGGGGATGAAGTCCAAGACATTACAGGTTATCAAAGTATGGTAGGTAGTTTGAATTATGCTACCTTGACCAGAATTGACATAGCATATGGAGTTAGTGTGCTAAGTCAATTCATGCACAAACCAAGGGTACCTCATCTTGAGGCTGCAAAGAAGATCTTGAAGTATCTAAAGGGAACTCAGAACCATGGTTTGTACTTTCCTTATACATCAGATATTGACATTAAAGTATATTCAGATGCAGATTGGGCAGGATGCAAGGATGATAGGAGGAGCACATCAGGATACTTATCTTTTGCAGGTGATAAACCTATTTCTTGGTCAGCCAAGAAACAACCAACATTGGCATTGTCATCCACTGAAGCAGAGTATAGAGGGCTAGCCAATGCCACTCAAGAAGCTATTTGGTTAAAGCTTTTGTATACAGAGTTAGGCCTATACACTAGGCCCCCAATTATCTTTGGAGACAACACAAGTTCTCTTCACCTTGCAGCTAATCCAATATATCATGCTAGGAAAAAACACATTGAGGTTCATTACCACTATGTGAGAGAGAAGTTGCTAAGCAAGGACATTCAGTTGACTTATGTGTCTACTAATATGCAATGTGCAGATTTACTCACTAAAGCTTTGGATGGAAACAAATTATGTAGATTCAAATCCATGATTGGATTGCAGGATGTGATTGAAGATTAAAGATGAAGACTTAAGCCTAAATGTTTGGCTTGAGGGGGAGCTGTTGGTACTATTCAAGCCTTCACAATTTGGCTTGGATTAATTCATGAAGACAACACTTGAAGGAAGGATCATAGGAACTTATGCTTATAAGTTCTTACCATTTTACTCATGTAAAAGTCTAAATGACTTGGAATCTTATGGATACACCTACTTGATAGATTCGTGGACTTAGATGGTATGAGTTGAGAGAATATCTCCCTACTTTTAGAGGAGTGATTATAGGGAGCCTTAGATTTGAATTTGAAATTCAAATCAATCTTCAACTCATATAAAAGTGAGAAGAAAACTCGCAGGCATAGTGTGAGATCCCGAGATTCATTTCTGCTAGTATTGAGTGTGTGAGAGTGCTACACCATAGCCCACACATCTCTACCTCATTAGGCAATGCTTGACATGCCAATGAGCTTGTAAACTAATGTGAATCAATACATACATTTACTTCCATCATCTCTGTGTATTCTGAGTTTCTACCTTCAAGTCTGTCAACTTCAAAGAGGCATATCTCAGTGCCTACTGCACCAAATCAAGTGATTCAAAGCTTGCTAGATTCAGCCTAAAGCATACTACAAGCATACAGAGTTTGAAGCAACTTGGTTCAGCCAATCTCGAGAAATCGTGGTCGAAGTGCTCACTAGTATTTGTCTGCATACTTCCTAAAAAGTCGGGGGTGTTCATAATTTTGCTAAAGTGATTTCTCCCTGTATAGTTTATCATCTTGAATGATTCCACTTGCAAATGGTAGCTTACTAAGCTAATAGAATGCCTCTAGAAGGAATTTTGCCAATCGTAAATGTACTGGTCATACTGAGTGAAAAACTGAGCAGGTATCAAGACCAAAATAGAAAGTTTTTTGAGCTTTGTGATTCACAAACTCATCTGTTTTGATCAAGTCATTACTTAAACCTTTTCCAAAGTACATATAGCATTTCTTGGTATAATTTGGAAGCTAAGGGTGTCTACTAATCATATCTCGAGTCACTGAGGGCTGGTGCAAAGCAGGATTAGCAGCACCTACTCAATCTTCTAGAGGATCCATCCATCTTTCCCAATATGCATGGCCCAAAGCAATGACCTTTGTCTATTGTGATAGACAAAACATTTTGGTGTTTCTTGTTTTAATCATAGGCATGATAGACTACACACCATGAGGGGTCCAAAACACTATTCACAGTCAAAAAAATAATTGTTTTTTTTGTCTATCACGATAGGCATTATTTATGGGGACTAACAAAAAGGTGTGATAGACCCCATCTATTGCAGTAGACACTATCTATTGTGATAGATAGAGCCTCATCATAGACCGTCTATCACAATAGATGTTGCTATTATGAAATACCAAATTACATGATGGATGATAGACAATGGACACCATCTATCAGGATAGACCCATCTATCACAATAGACATGAACCCATGATAGAGTCCATCTATTGTGATGGACAGAGAACATGACAAACGAGAGATGATAGATAATGTTTATCACAATAAAAACGTCTATCATGACAAATGTCCATCCACAATAGACAGAATTGTGAAGGTGAGAACCATAGTGGTGGTGTTGATGAGGAGTTCATTAGTCCTAGGGGGAGAGTGAGACAGGCTATTGAAAATGGGTTCTTCTAGTTGAGTGACTGCTTTCGCAATAGTGGTGGCTTGAGGTTGAGTGGTTCTCATGGGGCATGAAATAGGGAGGGGTGAAATTGGAGGGGTTTGTACCTAGATTTATGCACTTAGATCAATGGTTTCTACAATGGTTAATGGAGTGGATGTGGTAGTGACTTTAGTTATGCCTAGAATGGATCTGGTAGTCTCCATGGAAGTAAGTGGAATCTGAATATTTTTACCTAATCTCTATCTGGTGAGGAAATATTTTTCATCATAACGTACTCTTGGCCTTGGAGCATGTGGTCAATGCCATTTACAATAACAATTGCCTCTCATAGGCCACGTATACTAGGCACAAATTGTGGATCTACATTCTTTCTTGTTAGTAATTATTTCATTATGGTTTGACTCATTAGCTCTCTAATGCTGCTTGGGGTGTGAGCATCTACTGTAACCTTGAGCATCTACTGTAACCTTGAGCATCTAATGTAACCTTCATGGTCCAGTGTAATCCGATAGGTACCTGGAATTCAAAATCTCTCGACAAGGGAGTGGTTGACAACTGTGCGATGGAGGCTCCATCTATGCTGCATCTAGGAATGTGAATTGTGAAGGGCTACATAGTTCTTTTTGTTGATATATTTAGGTAGTGATGTGTGTGAACACACTAGGACCGCCGGGGCACTTTTTTTCCTCTTTAGGAGGTTTTTTTCCCCCGGCTTGTATATACGCCTATTGCCCTAATGGGCTACTTATCTCTAGTAATACATTCAGTATTGTGTGTTTGTGCTCCAAGCTTCTTCTTCTTCCTTGTGTTGTTCGCGTGCTTGCGCAGACGTCTAACTCCAACAATTGGTATCAGAGCAGGTCATCGCTTCATCTAGGGCACCGTCGACACTCCTCCGTTTGCAGTCTCAGATTCGCACAAAATTTGGTGAGCATACTCAAGTTGTTTGAGAGATCAAAACAGCTTCTCTATGTGGTGCCGAAATCAAAATCTGAGCTCGTTTCGGCCTCCGAACGCACTATCGTAGCGCTTGCGCAGGATATTTCATCTTTTTGTGCCAAAGGTATATACCAATTTTTGTTCGCCAGTTTAAGCATCTCGAAGTCTACTATAGGTCTAGCAGAACTCGTCTGGGTAGTTGTGTTCAACTTTTTGAGATACAGTCAATTTTCTGCATCAAGGTATTTTAGTCACCGGCCATGGCTGAAAGTAGTGATGTATTCCGTATGTTGGCTGTTGAGGATAAGTTGGATGGTACCAACTACCCATTGTGGGCTTATATGATGCGACACGTATTGGTTGCAAAAGGATTTTGGAACATTGTGTAGGGTGTTGAAAGACGTCCTGTTACACCTCTGACTACAGGTACTCCAAATACAGGTGCTGGAGCTGATGAAGATGGTGTCGAAGATGATATTCCGCAGATTCCTGTTCGTGCTACTATTTCTGCTGCACCTACTACAGAGCAGATTCATTGGGATGGCAAAGATGCCCAGGCACATGCATTGATAGCTTTGTCTGTCAAACGTGCCATTATTCCTCACATTCGCCCTTGCAGAACAGCTAAGGATGCTTGGGATACACTTACCACATTGTACCAAGCTAGGAATGAGGTTCGTGTTGCTTACCTCCGAAAACAATTGGAGAGTGAGCACATGAATGAAGGTGATTCTATGGACAGTTTCCTAACGAAGATCAAAGACTTGAAGGAACAGTTGATTTCTGCTGATGAGGTTATACCAGATAGCTCACTTGTGGAGACCGTTCTGAATGGTCTTCCTGATTCATATCAGAGTTTTGCCTCTACTCTTCGGTTGATGATGAAAGGCAATCCAAATGCCTTATCATTTGAGGAGCTAGTCTCTGTTCTGTTGTAGGAAGATCAGTCCAGGCAAAACAGGTCCATTATGCGAGTTGCAGATCAAGCTTTCCTGGCTTTACTGTCTGCAGTTTTGACCCATCTTCTCATACGCAGTGCATGTCTGCAATAGACTCAGATGTTTGGTACTTTGACAATGGGGCGACCAAACATATTACCTCGCAGTGTAGTTTCTTCTCTTCACTCGAGCCTGCCCCTATAGGGAATACTGTTACATGCGCCGACAACTCCTCTTATCCTGTTATGGGAGTTGGTAAGATCATTTTGACTCCTGCTAATGGTAGTTCTTTCACTTTGTCAGATGCTTTATTTGTGCCAGAGATCAAAAAGAACCTGTTATCAGTTTCTGCATTAGCCAAGATTCTCTTGGTTGTGAAATTTGTTGATGACAGGTGTATAGTTCATGATCTATCAAATGGCGATGTGATTATTGCTTCTGGCATCTTATGTCATGGGTTGTATAAGCTCATAGACTATGAAAGATCTGTAAATGATTTGGCATGTGCAATAAATGATTCTTAGGCTATGCCAGATGCAAAGCTTTGGCATGCACGCTTTGGTCATCTAAATTTTGCTACTTTGCTACGCCTACAGAAATCTGAAATGGTGTCCTCATTGCCCAAACTTGAGGAACCTGGAAAACATGTTTGTGAAGGCTGTATTTTGGACAAAATGCAGTGTTCATCCTTTCCAAAAGATGGTTCAGTTCGGGCTACTCAGAAATTGCAGCTTCTACATAGTGATGTCTGTGGTCCTATGCAGACACCTTCTTCTGGAAATTATCTTTACTTCGTGACTTTCATTGATGATTTTTCTAGGCATGCATGGGTATATCCACTCAAAGTAAAGTCCGAAGTGTTCATGTGCTTTAAACAGTTTTTGGTTTTGGCTGAAAATCTGTCAACATGTAAAATGGGCACCCTCCGTTCTAATCGAGGGGGGGAATATATGTCTTCAGATTTTAATGCATTTCTGGCTGAACGTGGGATAAAACACAAGTGTACAGTGCCATATACACCTCAATAGAATGGAGTTGCTGAACGAAAGAACAGGTCACTCATGGAGATGGCGAGGTGCATGGTCAAGAGTCAGGCTTTACCACATAGTTTCTGGCTTGAGGCTGTCATGTGTGCAGCATATGTACTGAACAGGTGTCCCACTAAAGTGCTACAATCTATCACTCCATATGAGGCTTGGAATGACCGCAAGCCATCTGTTGTGTTTTTGGTTGTTTGGCATATGCACTAGTGCCTGAACAACATCGTAGAAAATTGGATGATAAGGTAGTAAAATGTATTTGTGTAGGGTACAGTTCTGAAAGTAAAGGCTATCGTCTGTATCATCCACAGACTAAACGCATTCTGGTTAGCTGTGATGTTGTATTTGTGGAAGATGCTATTCAGTCATTGCTTTCATGTACTAAGGAGACATATGTTAGCTCCAAAGACATGTATGATACTTTGATGCCTCTTTTTATAGGTGGATGGTCTAGTGCTGGTCCTAATGAGGCAACTTCTCAACCTTTGGAGGTTTCATATGATGATGCAGATCATTCCATTTCTGATGCAGATTTACATGATGCACTTGTTGATGAGAGAGCTGATATTGAGCAAGCAAAAACTATGCCAAAATGGCTGGTGCAAACTTTGTGTGACAGCAAATAAGATGCACCTTTGTCATATCGTACTCGTTCAGGCTCTCATAGTGGCTCCTTTGCATCAGATTTCTATGCTATGGTTGCGTCTAGTCTCTGTGATGAGAATGAGCCTGTTTCTTTTGATGAAGCACATAATTCAAAAAATTGGATGGTTGCTATGCAATCTGAATATGATGCTATAATGAAGAATGGTACATGGTCTTTATGTGACTTGCCTCCTGGCAAGAAGGCCATTGGCACTAAGTGGGTATACAACCTGAAGTGTAAACCTGATGGTACAGTTGACAAGTATAAGGCTAGGCTTGTTGCAAAGGGTTATGCACAGGAAAGAGGCATTGATTTTGATGAGACCTTTGCACCTACATGCCGTATGACTATTGTTCGGAGCATTTGTGCACTTGCAGCCCATCATGGTTGGAATGTACATCAGTTGGACATTAAAACAGCATTTCTGAATGGTGACTTGCATGAAGAAGTGTATGTTTTTCAGCCCCGTGGCTTTGTGCAAAAAGGGCATGAAAACCAGGTGTGCAGGTTAAAGAAGGCATTATATGGTTTAAAGCAAGCACCACGTGTATGAGAAGATACATGCCTATCTGGTTGCACATGGTTTTGAGAATAGTCCAACTGAAAGCACCTTATATGTTAAGCATGCTAATGATGTGCTTCTGATCATTGTTGTCTATGTTGACGACATGGTGCTCACTGGTCCTATTGAGAAGCATATTGCTGATTTCAAGGCTGATTTGCATGCCTCATTTGAGATGTCTGATTTGGGGCATTTGCATCACTATTTGGGCATTCAGTTTATGCAAGTTGATGGTGGAATGGCTTTGTGTCAAACGAAATATATTGACACATTATTGTAGAGTTTTGGCCTTGAAGACTGTATGTCTATTGCCACTCCTATGGAGACAGGTTTACGATTGAGTTTCATGATGCTAGAGATGCATTTGATGTTGTTCTCTATCAGCAAGCTATTGGATGCTTGATTTACTTATGCATTACTCGGCCAGATGTTCAGTTTGTTGTCTCACAGATGACCAAATTTATGCATTGCCCAAGAGTCAAGCATTGGTAGGCAGTTAAGCGCATCTTTCGCTACTTGAGTGGTACTCGGATACTTGGGTTGTTTTATCCCAAGGGGGGATCACTACCGCCAGATTCGCATGCTTTTTCTGACTCTGATTGGGCTGGTTGCTATGACGCTAATGTGTCCACCAGTGGTTTTTGCTTCATGCTTGGTAGCTCATGTATATCTTGGTTGAGCAAGAAGCAGCCTACTGTGGCCACTTCCAGTTGTGAGGCTGAGTATAGGGCAGCTTTCACAGCGACTGTTGAGTGTGTGTGGCTCAGACGCCTTATGGCTGATTTGGGTGTTGGTTAGTGTTCTGCCACCACCATCTTCACTGACAGTCAGAGCGCATTGGCAGTTGTGAGGAACCCTGTGTTCCATGCTCACACTAAGCACATTGAGGTGCATTATCACTATGTCAGGGAGAGATTCTCTGCTAGGGAGATCAGCTTGGCATATGTGCCCACGCAGGAGAACATTGCAGACCTTTTCATGAAGGCTCTGCCTAGGGAGAAGTTTGAAGCTTTCCGCAAAGCTTTGGGCTTACTTCCTTTTGTGGAGTGATTTCCACATAGCTTGGCACTTCCTTATACATGAGTGCCAGCTCCTTGTTCACCGCATCACTCCCAGGGGGGATTTGTTGATATATTTAGGTAGTGATGTGTGTGAACACACTAGGACTGCCGGACACTTTTTTCCCTCTTTAGGAGGTTTTTTTCCCTCGGCTTGTATATACGCCTATTGCCCTAATGGGCTACTTATCTTTGTACATTCTCTAGTAATACATTCAGTATTGTGTGTTTGTGCTCCAAGCTTCTTCTTCTTCCTTGTGCTGTTCGCATGCTTCTGCAGACGTCTAACTCCAACACTTTTCTCTATCAAAGAGATGCCTGGAGTTATTACTACACCTTGTGGTTGTGCACATGAAAGTTTTCCACTCATCCCTTTCAACTCAAGTGTGGATACCTTTCAACTTCTAAACAATTGAAGCCTTGACCAAGTCAAGTCTCTCTCGATTGGTACATCACAGGACATACACTTGTAGATAATGCATGTTATGGCACAACACCCATTCAATAGAGGCTTTTGTATCCATCTTCCATTGGCTGCATTGAGCTATTCGAGGATCTAGATGGAGAGATTGATGGTTGATCTTGTAGTCTCAACCAAGTATAGAATCTGCTCTAGGATAGCTCTTGTCTAAGTTTGCAGCGGTTGGCGGGTCGAGCCTGATAGGCCTTGAACATCATGTCCAAGCCTTCTGGGATTGGATTTGTAAGAACAAACCCTGATTGCGGTCTATTTACAATGGGTGGTGGGGTGGGATGAGGTGGAGTGGATGGAGCTTCGACATGCGAGAGGCTTTGAGATGCAATGTCTTCTATTTTTGTTTTGGTGTCTTTCAAGATTTCTTCTAGTTCAGATAACTTTTTATTCCACTTACGATTGGTTCTCTCCCTGGTATCTTTCCATGTTCTTATTTTCCTCTTACTAGGATCTCCTGCTTTCACTTGACTCTGATTGCTCAGCTGTTTTATCTTCTTTTAAGGCTTATGCCCTGGTAACTACCTGCATAGGAGCCAAGTTACTGCTATTTGAACTTGAATCTGCCATAAGCCTACCACATTGATGGGTGTAACCTTGGGCACACTAGAGGGATTCCTAGGACACTCTCTTGGAAGATGTTCTTTGCCGTACTCAAGACAAAAGCCTTGTATTGATGTTTTATCCTTGTCCCGGAGTAGATGGGTGGGGACATTCATGAATGAAATGGTCGCCCTGACATATGAAACATGGACTTCTAGGGGCTTGTGGTCTTACTTGTCTCGCTTGGGGCTTGGGGTTGGGATTTGTATACATGACATTGGAGTATTCTGGCTCCCAATTTTGTTCCATAAGCAGTGTCTGGTATTGATAGTATAAGCCTCACTATGCTCTCGTGACTCTGTGTAATAAGCTTGTGGACTATCTTCATGGGAGTAGTCTCAAATATGAGCATGAGAGTCATTTTCTGAGACCAACGAGGTTAGTTGCACCAATGCTTTATTAAGGTGCTCCTCTGCCACCACGTACTTAATTGGGATCACATTGGCAGGAGCTAGTACCTACCCGGTTGGTAAGGTTGCTGATAATTCTGTCTGATAGCCTGTCTATTGTATGGACAATCTTGAGCCGTGTGGTTCGTGTATTTTCTCTCAATGGCGCAATACAGAGCATTAGAGTTTCCTTGGGGCTGAGCCATCATTGGGTAAACATTAGCCATGTGGTCTCCTCCACAATTGTAACATCGCTTCAATGAGGTGACCCTTGGTGCTTGTCTATTTTGAACTCCTAGCATCTTCGCAACCTGCTCAACTATATCATCTATCTCAGTGGAGGTCCTCGAGGTATGAATAGTAGAACTGTCAGAATTCTTATAGAGTTTGGACAATTCTAACTCCTCACCCAAGTTGTCTTCTATGTCAATGCACATCCGCGCACACTCTTCTATGGATCTAGGATCTTTCAAGTACACGTATGATCTTAACTTGGTGCTCAGCAAGCCATCTAAAAACAAGGCCACTTGTTTGGCCGGTGTGGGTAACTCTAGAATAGGGCATCTTTCTAAGTACTATCTGAACCGTCTTCCTGCAAGTCGCACTGTTTCTTGGGGTGTCTACTTAAAGGTGTGGATCAAGGATGATGGGTTATGCCTGATACCACTCTTGGAAAATTCTACAATGAATTCTTCTAGTAGTTGACCTATCTCTTGGTAGTTGCGACTATTCAAGGGTTGGAACCAAGCTAAGGAAGTACCCTTGGGAGTTAAACCAAATGCCTCAAACTGCGTGAACAAGTCCTCAACCTATTCAGCTCTTAACACTTGTTTGAACTCGCCCACATGATCATAAGGGTCTCCAAATCCATTGAAATAGTTCTTCATAGCCTTGACCACTTGAGAAGGTCTAAGGGTTCTTGAGTGCTCTCGGGGTCTAGGCAATGGAAACTCATGTTCATCTCTTTGATGCCTATGTGCTCTATGTCTCTCCCTTTCAGGTCTTTCATTTTCAAATCTTGATCGGTCTCTACTCGTAGTGTGTGCAAAGCTTACCTCTGGTTTCTCTCTGGTTCTTTCCCTCTAGTTTTCATGAGCCTTAGACGATCTTGCTCCTTGGAGGCCATGGGAGACATTAGATCTTGGTGGGGGGGAAATCGATTCACCCTGCCAAGTGTATGCATGCCTATCCTGCTCTGTTACCAAGAACATTTTCTCATATGTGTTATCCATATATACGACTTTGCCTGGTATCTCTGGGTCCTTGCACTCATATATGGTGACTATTGGATGAGGTTGATCTGGTTTGAATCTCCAAAAGGCTTCCTCCTTTTTGCTATTCAAGAATAGTTCTATGCTTTTGTTGTCTTGAGGGATCCAATCTGGAGTGATTACCCTAGTCAAGAATAACTTACCTCTAGGAGTCTTGGGTTCCCGTCCTAGGTCCCCTTGCTCTAGGTCTCCTATCTCATTCTCGGGAATGATATTTCCCAACTCATTTGTCCTATCTGGTAAGTTGGTAACCACATACATGGTTCCTTCCTTATCATTGTATGACCCCTCTTCGAACTTGACCACTGAGTATTCAATTCTAAAGGGTTGATCTGGATTTTTGCGTTGGACAACTAATCGTCTTAGACCATCATCATAGATGCGGGCACCTAATTGGTTGGTCTTGATATATTCCAATTGTGTTTTATAAGGACCTTCTGGTGTTTGTAAATAGGCAGTACCTGAGGTGCGTGTGGATCTTTCCATGCTAAAAGACATTTCTGAGTCACTTGTTTCAGAACTTAATGTGTAGGGATAACCACTAAGTTGTTGAGCCCAAGACTTAGCTGTATGGTTGACACTAGCCTCAGATGATCTAATGCTTTGTCTATCCTTGTCTAAGTGTCTGCTAGACCTTAGGTTCATAAGCCTTTTGTATGGTTGACACTAGCCTCAGATGATCTAATGCTTTGTCTATCCTTGTCTAAGTGTCTGCTAGACCTTAGGTTCATAAGCCTTGTCTTATGGTCCCAAGGTTCTCTTGTATTGTTCAAATCCTTTGGAACTCCTTGGCTTCCTAGTCCCACCTGAGGTTCAACTTCAAAATACTATATCTAATAATCCACGTATTTTTGAAATATCTCCCCACGAGCTTTCCAACGAACCCGAAATCACAGCAAATGGATTTCGTATGAGAATGTTATGCCAGTTCAAGGTTCTAGGGGTTAAAACAGGGAAACAAGATCTCTCTAGGAGTACCTCAGAACAGGCGATACGATACCTCTTTTTCCACGATACATGATACCACCTTAGACGATACGATACCAACAAGGCGATACCAACTTCCACGATATGATATTGCTATCCAGACGATACGATACTGGAAGTGGCCACGATACGATAGCTCTGATTAGCACGATACGGTACCAGCCTATAGACGATACGATACCTTCCAGACGATACAATACCACTTGACCATACGATACGATACCACTGGGCTCCCAATACGATACCACTCCAACCGCGATACAATACTGCTTGTGTTATGCGATACGATACCACAAGGTGCATGATAGGATACCAGAATAAGAGACAATACGATATTAAGTGCACGATACGATACCAATTATGCTCGCAATACGATACCGCTCGATCGACGATATGATATCGGGACCGACATGATATGATACCATCGGGATGATTGCGATCGCGATACCATCACTTGAGGATACGATACCAGAATCTATTGTGATAGTAAGAGTCAAAGAATTATACAATCGCAATAGTTTCTATACACCTTGTGACCTACACTAAGTATTTTCATCAGAATCTAAGTGACTATTGTGAGAGTACGAGTCAAAGGTGGTGATTCAAACACCTTGTGACCTAAGAGAGTGTAAGAATCAAGGTGGTCATTCAAACAATCTCAATAGATCTATTGCTGAGTCCTATACTACTATGAGAGTAAGAATCGATGTAGCAAGTCAGACAATATTAGTAGTGGTTTATTTTTAAATTTTCTTCATCAATGTAGACAAGTAAGAAACGCTTTTGCAAGTCAAACATGTATACAATTGATGACAAAAAGACACAAAACTAATTATATAAATAAAAATCAAGCATATGTAAGAGACGTGTATGTGAATCATACAATATGAATGATACAATGAACAAAACAATAAAATAAACAATAAATAAAAATTAAATCAATACCTCAATGATACAGTGAAGAAAGCTCTCTATGAAAGAAATGGTAGGATCAAAGCTCTCTAGAGTAGCAATGAAGCACGTGTGGAATGAGATTTTCGCTCGAATATATATATATATATATATATATATATATATATATATATATATATATATATATATATATATATATATATATATATATATATATATATACTGCTAGAAATCAATTTTCAATTGAAAGCACTTTCGATCGAAAGCGCTTTCAATCGAAATACTTTTCTATCGAAAGGATTTTGATCAAAAAACTATTTGTATCCATTTTTCGCTGTTTATTTGGATAACCATGAATAAAATGAACATATTTGACATTTTTTAATTATTCGATCGAATAAATGCAACCTAGATTGTAGCTCCCTTGTGACTCATTAATTTGACTCACCATGTTCTAGAACTCACATGGTATTTTGTCTATCCTTTATCCTTAACATGAGCCTTCTTGAAGTATTTGAAGACCTCCCAAAGGTATTTACATAATTTGGAACTTGTAGCTTTACATAAAACAAATGTTCTCAATGGGGTGGACAACTCAAGATTGAGAGAGGAAGACAAGGCATAATTGTTGAGGGTCTCGAGAAAATATGGGGGCAAAATACATTTGTAGTTTGATAAGGTGATCTGCTCTAAACAACTTAGCATAGGAGGAACCAAGGGGAGGAGTATTTTATCAAAGTTATTGAGGAAAGCACAATGATCATTATTTGTGGCACAATATGGTTTAAATAGGATTTGTTTGTTTTGGCTATATTTTATAATACTTAGACTTTTAGACCACTACAATTCCTTGGCACTGGACAATAGTGATCCTTTAGAAAACCTCACGATCCCCTTTTCAAATCCAAATTATAATGAGTATCTAGACAATTGTGAAATCAAGATTCTTTGTAAAGAATTATGATCCTTTAAGAGAATTGCAGAAGCATCAACATTTGTAGGGAAGTGTGAAAAGGCGATTTTTTCTCACATTATCCAACATAAGTGTTATTTCAACCTCTAATCGATATAGGGAGGTCCTTATCACTTCTCATAAGTTCATTCAATCTTTCTCTTTGCAAGACTCTCCATGCTCTATTTACTAAATCCTCATGCTCATTAATCATTTCATGCAATGTTTTGATACATTAGGTTCATTAAGTTTCTTTCCCAAACATGCATAGGTATACAACACCGCAAAAATAGTAGTCCAACTATTATCGCATGCACGGGAACACACTAGCAATCAAATTAACCTCACTCCTTATGTCCAAGAAAAAAAATTTCAAAGCCAAGAAACAATGGAGCATCAAAAAATTCTTGAATGGTAGCACGACTTCAACAATTTAAGTTTATCATGCTTTGAACATTTGCGAGTATTTAAGGGAGATGCTATCCACCATGGAAATGGAAAATATGTCAAATCAGCCATATTACCTAAGAAGAAATGTGGCATAGCGATAACTGATGAGGCAAACACAAGTTCATGACCTACAATGAGAGGGTCCAAGAGAATGAGAGAAATCAAAGAAGTTGCTACTATGCCCTCTACAAAAGAATCCACACAATGCCAAAGTCAAGTTTGGCTCAACCATATCTTATCACATAAGAGGATTTGGACGAAGCACTACAGGCCATATACACATAGATTGAAGCATGGGTAAACCTTATTTTCCAGGTGTTGAAGCTCAAAGTCAAGGACAAAGCATGGAAGCACATCAAAAGGTGGACACACAAGGAAAGGGAGCAAGTAGGGAGCTCCAAGAAGTGTATGTCAAATTTTCAGAAGAATCCCCTACAAAAATAGTGATTTTCATCACTAAAAACCATTGTAAATACCATTATCTATTTTTAGTAACTCCATTTTGTTCAAGCCGAGGAGTCCTCGAGCTTGAGGAGTATTAGAAGTACCATCGTACCAATTTTCATAATTTTTAGACTTCGTTTGAGCCCTCAAATAAGCCTTGGAACCTAATTTTTAACTAGGCCGGACACTAGGTCTGGACAAGGCCAAAACTAGTCAAAAGACTATAAAAAGAGCTAGAGAGCTCATTTTTGGGGTTAGCTTGTTAGAGAATAGAACTTTTGTAAGAGAACTCTTTTGCAATCTAAGCTTTCCATTGTTCCTCTCTTTGATCTTACTTTGTGCGCGTGTGTGTGTATGTGTGTGCATGCTTGTGTGCTTTCACTCACTCTCACGCACTTGTGCCTTCACTTGCTCGTGGTCTTCATACCGGTCCTCACGTCTCCGCGGATTGACAAGTAAAGGAGGTGGTGCTTACGCTTGAGCTACACCAAATTTTGGCACCGTTGCCGGGGAGAGAGCTTCGAGGACGAGCGTTGTGATGGTAAGATCATAGATTTGCGACGTTGGAAGGTAAAAAGACTGTCATTTCAGTTCATTTTCTGTTTTTTCCTCTTCATCTTCATCATCATCATCATCTCCACCTTCTTCCATCTTCTTCTTCATAGAAAATTCTTGTTTTTTAGTGCATTTTCACCATCTTCATACCATTCTTCATGCATTATTGTGTGGGAAGGAGTTAGGAGAAGCAAGGGAGAGCAAGCGCTGTGTTTCTTTTCATGATTTTCTGCTCATACGGAGCTCGCCATAGCCGGCGCTCAGAAATTTGAATTTCCCGCCAAAAAACACGATTCTGTGATGAAAATCGCGATTCTGTGAAAATTCAAAATTTTTTGAAAAATCACGATTTTCTGTTTTCCCGCCTAAAAGTTGGCTGAAAAAAATCACGATTCTATGGTCATTCTCAGAATCACGATTCTGTGTTTGTGCTCAAAATCGCGATTCTCACAAATCACGATTTTCAGACAAAAAAAAAAAAAACACGATTTTGAGAAAACACGATTCCCTACTCAAAATCGCGATTCTCAAAAAATCACGATTTTCAGTAAAAAAACACGATTTTGTGAAAAAGAGGCGATTCTGTGTAATCACGATTTTTTGCTCAAAATCGCGATTTTCTAAAAACACGATTTTGTGCTCAACATCGCGATTTTCAGAAACACGATTTTGTGCTCAACATCGCGATTTTCAGAAACACGATTTTGTGCTCAACATCGCGATTTTATGAAACACGATTTTGTGCTCAACATCGCGATTTTCATGCCAAAAACACGATTTTGAGAAAATACGATTTTCAGTGGGCTCAAAATCGCGATTCTCACAAATCACGATTTTCAGCCAAAAACACGATTTTGAGAAAACACGATTTTGTGAAAAAAAGGCGATTCTGTGTAATCACGATTCTCTGAGTCAAAATCGCGATTCTCACAAATCACGATTTTGTGCTCAACATCGCGATTTTCATGCCAAAAACACGATTTTGAGAAAATACGATTTTCAGTGGGCTCAAAATCGCGATTCTCACAAATCACGATTTTCAGCCAAAAACACGATTTTGAGAAAACACGATTTTGTGAAAAAAAGGCGATTCTGTGTAATCACGATTCTCTGAGTCAAAATCGCGATTCTCACAAATCACGATTTTGTGCTCAACATCGCGATTTTCATGCCAAAAACACGATTTTGAGAAAATACGATTTTCAGTGGGCTCAAAATCGCGATTCTCACAAATCACGATTTTCAGCCAAAAACACGATTTTGTGCTCAACATCGCGATTTTCAGAAACACGATTTTGTGCTCAACATCGCAATTTTCATGCCAAAAACACGATTTTGAGAAAACACGATTTTGTGAAAAAAGGCGATTCTGTGTAATCACGATTCTCTGAGTCAAAATCGCGATTCTCACAAATCACGATTTTGTGCTCAACATCGCGATTTTCATGCCAAAAACACGATTTTGAGAAAATACGATTTTCAGTGGGCTCAAAATCGTGATTCTCACAAATCACGATTTTCAGCCAAAAACACGATTTTGTGCTCAACATCAAGGCGATTCTGTGTAATCACGATTCTCTGAGTCAAAATCGCGATTCTCACAAATCACGATTTTGTGCTCAACATCGCGATTTTCATGCCAAAAACACGATTTTGAGAAAACACGATTTTGTGAAAAAAACACGATTTTGTAAATCACAAATCTCTGAGTCAAAATCGCGATTTTCAAAAACACGATTTTGTGCTCAACATCGCGATTTTCAGAAACACGATTTTGTGCTCAACATCGCGATTTTATGAAACACGATTTTGTGCTCAACATCGCGATTTTATGAGTTCACAAAATCGCGATTCTCTGAAAGTTCACAAAATCGCGAGTTTCTCCAAAGGTCCTGTTTGCCTGTTTTGACCCCCAGGAGCCTGAATTGGCATAACTTTTTCATCCAAAGTCCATTTTTTGAGCTCTATAGCTCGTTGGAAAGCTCGTTTCAAATCCTACACAACCTCAACTGTTTTTTTCAAGAATAACGTGTTGATTTTGAGATAGGATAATTTGAAGTTGACCCTCAAGTGGGACTAGGGAACCAAGGGGACTCCAAAGAATTTTGAACCATACCAAAGGGAAAATTTGGACTCTTGACTAAAGCTTATGAACCTGAGATCTGGTAGACACTTAGGCAAGGATAAACAAAGCATTAGATCTTCTGAGGCTAGTGTCAACCATACATCCAAGTCTTGGGCACAACAACTAAGTGGTCATCTTTTACTAAGTTCAGACACAAGTGATTCAGAAATGTCTTTTAGTATGGGAAAACCTGTAGGTGGCTCAGGGACTGCCCATCTACAAACACCAGAAGGGCCCTATAAGACACAGTTGGAATATATTCGGACCAACCAATTAGGTGCTCGCATCTATGAGGATGGTCTGAGGCGATCAGTGGTCCAACTCAAAAATCCAGATCAATCCTTTGGACTTGAACACCCGGTGGTCAAGTTCGAAGAGAGTTCATACATTGATAAGGAAGGAACCATGTATGTGGTCACCAACCTACCAGATAGGGCTGATGAGTTTGGAAATGTCATTCCTGAGAATGAAATAGGAGACCTAGAACAAGGAAATGTAGGACAAGGACCCCAGACTCCTAGAGGTAAGTTAGTTTTGACCCGAGTGATCACTCCAGACTGGATCCCTCAAGATAACAAAAGCATAGAACTATTTTTGAATAGAGAAACAGAGCAAGCCTTTTGGAGATTCAAGCCAGATCAACCTAGCCAATTGGGCATAGTCATCATCTATGAGTTCAAGGATCCAGAGATGCCAGGCAAAGTTGTTTACCTGGATAACACATCAGAGAAAATTTTCTTGGTAACAGAACATGATAGACATGCATATACTTGGAAGAATGAATTGATTTTCCCCCCACCAAGATCCAATGTTTCCCGTGGCCTCCAAGGAGTAGGATCATCCCGCGCACATGATGCCCAGAGAGAAAGAACTAGAGAGAGACCTGAGGTAAGTTTTGCACACACCGTGGGCAGGAATAGATCAGGATTTGAAAATGAAAGACCTGAAAGAGAGAGACATCAAGCCCATAGGCAAAAAAGAGATGAACATGATTTTCCATTGCCTAGACCCCGAGAGCACCCAAGAACCCTTAGACCCACTCAAGTGATCAAGGCAATGAAGAATTATTTTGACGGGTCAGGAGATCCTTATGATCATGTGGCCGAGTTCAAACAAGTGTTAAGAGCTGAACAGGTTGAGGACTTGTTCACCCAGTACGAGGCATTTGGTTTGACTCTTAAGGGCACTGCCTTGGCTTGGTTTCAACCACTGAGTAGTCGCAACTATCGCGATATAGGTCAACTGCTAGACGAATTCATTGTAGAATTTTCCAAGAGTGGTATCAGGCATAACACATCGTCCCTGATCCACAGTTTCAAGCAGACACCCCAAGAAACAGTGCGACTAGCAGGTAGAAGGTTCAGACAGTACCTAGAAAGATGCCCTACTCCAGAGTTACCCACACCAGCTAAACAAGTGGCTTTGTTCTTAGATGGCTTACTGAGCACAAAGTTAAGATCATATGTGTACTTGAAAGAGCCTAGATCCATAGAAGAGTGCGTGCGGACGTGCATCGACATAGAAGATAACTTGGGTGAGGAGTTAGGATTGTCCAAACTCTACAAAGATTCAGATAGTTCTACTAGTCATACTTCAAAGATCTCCACAGAAATAGAAGAGATAGCTGAGCAAGTTGCCAAGAAGCTGGGAGTCCAAAATAGACAAACACAGAGAGTCACCCCATTGAATCGGTGCTATACTTGCGGAGGTGACCACATGGCTAATGTATGCCCAATGCAAAACCAAAACATTAGAGAAAGGAATGCTCCATATTACACTATTGAGAGAAAATACACAAACCACACGACTCAAGATTGTCCCTACAATAGGCAGGCTGTTAGACAGAATTATCAGCAACCTTACCCACAAGGTAGGTATCAGAACCAATACCAACAGCCATATTATAGACCACAACAGCAATATCAGATACCATATAGGCCACAACCTGTCTTGGGAAACCAACCACCAGCTCCAGCCAACGTCATTCCAGTCAAATATGCTGTGGGAGAGGAAAATCCAAACAGAGCATTGGTGCCCCTAACCCCATTGATACCAGATAATGATTCTCATGCTCATAGTTCAGACTACTCCCATGAAGGTAGTCCACATGCGTATTACACAGAGTCACCTGAACATAGTGAGATTTACTCGTATCAATATGAGGCACCACCTAGGGAGCAAAATTGGGAGGCAGAATACTCCAATGTCATGTACACAAATCCTAACCCTAGGCCCCAGTTGAGACAAATGAGACCACAAGCCCCTAGAGAATCTTGTTTTAGATGTCAAGGTGATCATTTCATTCGTGACTGTCCCCACCCATCATCTCCGAGCCAAGGACAGGCTATCACAATACAGGCTTTTTGCCCTGATTGTGGCAAAGACCATCTCCCTAGAGATTGTCCAAGAAACCCCTCCAACGCACCCAAGATTACACCCATTAATGTGGTAGGCTTAGTGGCAGATTCAAGTTCAAAAAGCAGTAATGTGGCACCTATACAGGCAGTTACTAGGGCACAAGCATTAAAACAAGATAAACCAGCAGAGCAATCGGAGTCCAGTGAATCAGGAGAGCCTAGTAAGAGGAAAACAAGAACATGGAAGGATACCAGAGAAAAGGCCAATCGTAAGTGGAATAAAAAGTTATCGGAACTAGAAGAAAGCTTGAAAGACGCAAAAACAAAAATAGAAGACATTGCATCTCAAAACCCCTCGCATGCCGACACTCCATCCATTCCACCTCATCGCACCCCACCACCCATTGTAAATAGACCGCAACCAGGGTCTGTTCTTGCAGATCCAACCCCAGAAGGCTTGGACATGATGTTCAAGGCCTACCAGGCTCGACTTCAAGAAGGGCCTACAGCTGCAAACCTAGACAAGAGTTACCCTAGAGCGGACTTAGAGATTGAACGGATGAAAATGTGCATGAAAATGGTAGAACAAGCTCAAGCAATACTTGAGACTAATCAAAAGTTCAATCAGACAAACTCTGTCAAAGGGAATTTGCATTTCCAGGGCTTACTAGAACGATCAGAGCAGTTGGTAAACAAACCACAAGTTTCTTTACCTCCACAGGCTCAACCAGTTATTGAAAGAGGAAGCTCACCACCAATGGGAGCTTATGTTCCTAATTCCACGGATCCAGGAATACCTCCTTCAATTCAACAGTACTCTCAAGAATTCTTGCGGGAAATACAAGAAGAGAAATGGGCCAAGGAGAAGGGTAATTCCCCTCCTATTCCTGAGATTGATGATCTTCATGATCAATTTCCCCAAGACATTCCATCTATTTACGGAGATGAAGCAGAACAACAAGAAGACGAAAGGTTAGATTTTGAATCTAATACCTTAGAAGAACTGCCTCAATTTCCAGGCCCATGGGAATCTAAATCTCTCCAGATTAGAGCTCCCACAATACTAGTAAGAAATGAAGACTCAGTGGTTCCAAGGAACACGGATGTCGTGAAGAACACTAAGGTTCAGTGTCATCTCACTGTAGAAGAGCTGCTCAAAGCAAAACCTGAGCTTTGGAATCATGTGAAGGATCAGGTTCCAGAACTTGATTCCAACATGCCAAAAGCAGACTCCAAGCAAAGGGTACCAGAGATACCTCTAGACAAAATAGGGGACATGTGTGAGGGTGAAGAAGGTAATACTTATCTTCCAATCACCTACCAAGGTTACACAACCAAAGCAATCATAGATTCAGGTGCTGGTGTTGCTATTGCGACCACCTCCTTGTGGAAGCAATGGGGCAAGCCCACATTAAGACCAACTAGAATGAAGCTTCAAATGGCTGATGGTCATTTTGAAAGACCTCTAGGATTGCTAGAAGGGATCACTCTAACCACTTGTGGTGTAGAGTTTGAGCACACATTTGCTATATGTGACTTTGAGAAAAATAATGTCTATGAGATGATCCTAGGAAGACCCTTCCTACGACAATTGCAAATAGTACAGGATTGGGGAACTAACTCCTTGTACTTGCAGCACTTAGGGGTCACCACCAAGGTCAATTTGAAGGATTACACCTTCAGAGATGTACCACCCCTACAGTGGAATTCTATCCACAAAGTGAAAGAAGATTCCATCTCTGTGCATTCTGAAAGTTCACCTGATCCATCATGGCTACATGAAGATACTCATTTGTGGATGTGCAAGGTCGCAAAGGAAGAGGAAAAACGTTTAAAGGCAAGAGAAGAAGGAACTTCGCTAGGAGATAGACCAGTTAGAGACCCAGCCTACACACCGATGATCTTCCCAGATGAGGAGTTTGAGCCTCATGGCTGGCCAGAAATCTTAGCCACCATGGACATTGCTGTCAATGAGGAACAGTGGACACCTCATTGTGATGAGGAGGGTTATGATATCTCAGTGTTCATGTGATAACCCTTGCTAGAAGAATGTGACCTTAGTGATGTCATAGAAGAAGAAGAGAATGACGATGATCTGGAGTCTATTGTGATGGATAGTTGCTTTAACTCAGAGCAGCACTATCTAGAAGATATAGGAGTGTTCACCCAGAAAGAAGAAGAACCTCTCACAAGTATTAAAACAGTAAACTCAAAGGATGGAAGTGAGAGTAGTCAAAAGAAAAAGAAAAGAAAAGCAGTGAAACAAGAAGAGGAGGAATCATTGTTTGAAGTACCAGAAAACTTCAAGAAATATGAAGTTGACGACCGCAAAATTTTGGTACGAATGCCTAAGAGAGAGGCCATCATAGGAGAATCATATGATAATAAAGAAAAGACCAAGAAGATTGTAGTGACCATTGAAGAGAACGAAGAGAGATGCACATATATAGGAGATGACCTAAGTGCAAGAGAAGAAATGGAGCTCATAGCTCTATTAAGGGAATATAGGGATGTGTTTGCATGGCACTATAGAGACTTGAAAGGGGTAGAACCAAGAATTTGCTCTCATACTATCCCCATGACTGCTGATGCTAAGCCCACCAAACAGAAGCCCTACACATATAATGATACCTATGCAGCCAAAATAAAAGAAGAAATTGATAGGTTGATTGAAGCTGGATTCATCTATGAGATTGAGCATACCGAATGGGTGTCCCCCATTGTTGTGGTACCCAAGAAGAACGGGAAGTTGCGAGTGTGTATTAACCTTAAAAAAGTTAATGCCGCTACGATTAGAGATAGTTATCCACTTCCAATCACAGAACACCTATTGGAGTGTGTTGCAGGCAAGGAAGTTTATAGCTTCCTTGATGGATTTTCAGGTTACAATCAAGTAGCCATTGCCCCAGAAGATCAACACAAAACAGCTTTTGCTACAGAGTGGGGAATCTTTGCATTTCGTGTGATGCCATTTGGGCTCACCAATGCACCTGCAACATTCCAAAGGCTCATGTGTCATGTCTTCAAAGAGTTCTTGCGAAAGAGCTTAGAAGTGTATGTGGATGATTTATGTGCTCATTCCCAAGAAAGAAGGTTTCACATCCCTGAGCTCAGACAAATCTTCAACAAGTGTAGAGAATATCGAGTGTGTCTGAACCCAGAAAAGTGTGTGTTTATGGTGCGTCAAGGTAAAATCTTAGGTCATATTGTTTCTAAGAATGGAATCTCAACAGATGAAGATAAGGTACGAGCCATAGCGGAGCTACCAAGGCCAAGGAATATTAAAGAGGTACAAGCCTTTATGGGCCATTGTGGATACTACCGTAGGTTTATCCACATGTACGCGATCATAGCTAGACCCCTTTATGCCTTGTTGTCTAATTTTGAGTGGAACGACGAATGCGAGAATTCTTTCAACGAACTGAAGAAACGTTTGTGCACGACACCAATACTCACCACTCCTGATTGGAATAAACCATTCCATGTCCATGTGGATGCATCCAATCATGCCATAGGATGTGTGCTAGCACAACCCACAAGTGAAGGAAACTTAGATTTGCCCATAGCATATGCTAGTAGACAGCTCACTGTAGCTGAACGGAACTATACCACAACTGAGCGAGAGGGCTTAGGCATGGTATATGCTGTGAAGAAGTTTAGACACTATTTATTGGCCAATAAGTTCAAGTTTTTCACTGATCATCAAGCTTTGTTATATTTGGTCAATAAACCTTGCAATACTGGACGCTTAGTAAGATGGTTCCTCTTACTAATGGAATATGACTTTGAAGTTGTTCTCAGGAAAGGTAGAACCCACCTTCGGGCAGATCACCTTTCTCGCATCACTTCAGGAGAGTCACCGCAAGGAGTGTCTGACGAATTACCCGATGCTTATCTGTTCAATTTAGAAGTTGTTCCTAAATGGGCAAATAAGTTGGTACCAGTCCTAACCTTTGGCCCTGCAAATAAGAATGTGAAAACATCACAAGAAGAAATTGTAAAATCACAAAAATATCACATATTAGCAGGGAGCATGTACAAACAAGATACTGAGGGTGTATTAGCTTGTTGTGTGGAGGATGATGAACATAGTAGTTGGCTGCAACAAGCCCATGAAGGAATGCTAGGAAATCACTATTCTAAACAACGAACATTGCAGAATCTAAAGCGTTTAGGAGTGTATTGGCCTAGCATGGACAAAGAAATACATGAGTGGATTAAGAATTGTCCAAGGTGCAGAGAGAGACCCCCAGTGGAGCATGTGACCCTTTATCAAGTGTCATTAATTCCAGATTGGAGTGCTCCATTGGTAGAGTTTATGAGATCGGGAAGATTACCCAAAGAGGCTAGTCTAGCAAGAAGACGAAGCATGGAGCAAGAGGCTCAAGGCTACGCCTTAGTAGGGGACAACCTATACCGAAGAGGCAAAGATGGTTACCTAAGACTATGCGTTCATGAATCAGACTATTTAAAGGTCTTAGAGACTGCACACAGCGGTGTTGCAGGTGGACATTTTGGTCCTGACCGAGTGATCAAGACCATTCTATTCTCAGGACTTTGGTGGCCCACTCTTCATATGGACGCACATACCTATGTGAAGAAATGTGACACATGCCAACGTGCACAATATCCAGTGAGAAAAGACGAGATGCCCTTGAGGCCAATGATGGGAGGACGTGCATTTTCGAAGTGGGGCATAGACTTCATAGGTCCTATTAACCCCCCAGCTAGAAACTCCCATGCAGAGTACATCATTGTAGCCACAGATTACCTTACAAAGTGGGTAGAAGTCAAAGCCACAACAAAGAATGATGCTCAGACTACGGCTATGTTCTTATTCGAGAATGTGTTCACGAGATATGGACTACCAATAGAGTTGGTGAGCGATAGAGGCACACACTTCTTGAATGAAGTCATTGAAAATCTTCTCCAAGAATTCTTGGTGATACATAAGAAATCTGCCCCCTATCACCCACAAGCCAATGGACAAGCCGAGAGTACCAATAAGATCCTCTGTAACGTATTGACAAAACTGGTAAATAATAAACGCTCTGACTGGGACAAACAACTTCATCATGCTGTTTGGGCTTATCGAGTTGCCTACAAAACGGTACTCAATGCCACCCCATTTCAGATGGTCTTCGGATAGAACGCTGTGCTACCATTAGATTTCTTAATCCCTGCCTTAAAAGTAGCACAAGAGTATGAGTGGAATGGGCATGAATTGTCCTCTAGGATCTTTGATCTTGAACGCTTGGGTGAGACGAGGCTACGAGCGGCAGCAGGCATCTACGCTGCAAAGAAGAGGCAAAAGGCATACTTTGATGCACACATCAAGGATAAGGGATTGAAAGAGGTGTTGGTATACACACTAAAACAACATGCCCGTAAGTTGGAAAAAAGAGGATACGGACCCATGATCATTAATAGAATTTCCACTAGTGGTGCAGTTCAGTTGGCCACTCTAGAAGGAGATATCTTGCCAAACTATATTAGTGGCTGTAGAGTCAAGCTATATCAAGAACCTCTTACCGAGGATATGCTAATGAGACTCAACACTGCTAAGATGCGAAAAGAAGAAGAGTTAAGAGTGAGAGAAGAAGCACAGGTAGAGGCCAGAGAGCGTATTAGGCGAAATAAGTTAAGGCGATTAGGCCTAGATGTCAACTCAAAAGCCACAAAATATCACATGGATATGTGTCAGAAGTCAGGCATAGCAACTTCTCAGGTCATTGACCGAAGACCCTTTGTGACCATAGAGATAGGACAAGGGAAGGGTGCAAGGATGGTGAAAGCATTGATTGACTCAGGTGCAGCAAGTAGTGCAGTTAGACTTTCCTACTGCCAAGACTTGCAGTTGAACATCAATCCCATAGAAGCTTATCTCATAGGATTGGGAGGTGTGGAAACCCCTTGTTTGGGCGAGGTGGAACTTCCCATCTACCTTCAAGATGTTCCAATGAAAGTCAAAGCGCTAGTATGTCAAGATGAGAACCTTACAGAACCACTTGTCTTGGGTCAAGATTGGATCTATGACCATGCAGTTAACTTAAACCTAAGAAGTCAAATTCTTCAAGTTTGGGTACATGAACAATTCATTACATTAGAATTAGAGAACTGCATGCTCCTAAATCATGGCACCACACACTCTCTTAGTTCTTCCAAGACTAATCATATGAAAGAAGATGTTGTATGTGTCAGAAGCTCTATGATACAGAAGGAGTCAATCGTGGAAGACCAGGTTCGAAGGCGGGTGGATCTTTCTTCTTCTCCAAAGAATCAAGTAGCCACAGTAGTGCGTCCACCACACAAGCAAACACAACCGTTCACGACAACTGCTACATCAAATAGAAAGACACCACTCGATAAAAAAGCAGTTCCGAGCATGAAGTAGATATGGGTATGCAAAGGAGAGCAACCACCAACCTTGCCCCCACAAATTCCAGCCATGCAAACCAACCAGGCCAGAAGACGAAGGAAGCAGCTCAGACAAGCTCAATCACAAGGTATCCAACAAGTTTGGGTGCCTAAGAAGCTAGCTGCAGCTCAACAAGGGCAATTACAGATGTGGGTACCTAAGAAGCTCCTACATCCACAACAACCTTTGTTCTCCCACATGCAAAAGGTTTCAACAAAGAAGCCAAAAAGAGAAAAGGGTAAGAACCACGTACAGAGACCAAAGGAAGATCAAATCAGCTCTTCAACATTAGTAGGAAGACATGCAAAAAGGATATGGGTTTGGAAGCCAAAAGTGCAAGTAGCCTCCACCGAACCAAAGCGTCAACCACACTGGATACCACAGTTCAGAAAGCATCCAAAGAGAAAGACGCCTGAAGTGACCTCTACAGTGCCAAATGATGTTCTAAAATGGACTCCAATAAGGAGGATTACATCAGTTCGAGACTCAATGGATACCTCCACCAAGGTCGGCATCAACATCCACAAATAACATCGAAAGCCTCGAACGAGCGACAACCATGTGCTCCTTGCACAACCCTGTCTTTTGCACCATTCAGGTCATGCATTTCCAAAGTATGCATTAATATAGGGCCACATTACACGGCCGTGCATAGACACACTTGAGAATCCCAAGCACAAGAGCACATTGACATAGGTCAAATATTTCTATTGATACTAACTTTTGTGTTCTTGTTTTGTGCTATTTTTTCCAAAAAAAAAAAAAAAAGAGAGAGAGAGAGAGAGCTTGTTCCTAGATTTGGCTTATGGAACATGAATGAGTCATGCTTAGGTGGACCATCACCCAGGGCATTCGTCGACAATGATAAACCAACCAATGGTCCATCATGATGAAAGGTGTACAACACGAAGAGATCCGCATTGACTGACCTTTCCTTATGGTAAGAATCTTCTACTTGGACCACAACCATGATAGTTTGGGAAACCTCTTCGTCAGCATACCCTTGAGCACTTAGCTCAAGACCCCCAATTTTTGCACCATGCTCTTCCAATGCATTTTCCAAGTAAGCATGCGTAGGGCTACATTACAAGGCCGTGGACAAGGCACATACTTTTTTCAACCCAGGCACGAACACACTTACCCTTCATTCATTATGGGTTATGAGTAGTTGGCATGACTGCTCTCAACATCATCTTTGGAAGAGCTAGCGGACGTTATGGGAACAACATCCATATCTCGGAAGCAAATTGAAGCCAGTAGTTGCTCCAAATCACTCTTGACAACCTCTTTTGAGCAACTTGCAGTTTTGAAAGCTCACAACGACACATTCTTGCTGGAATCCAAGGAACCAGCTCATACAACGGATGGACACCACCTCTCAAAGCACTACATGGAACAACCCTTCCAACAAGGGTCTGTCAGGGATGACAGACTCGAGAGGGGGGGGAGTGTTGAAGCTCAAAGTCAAGGACAAAGCATGGAAGCACATCAAAAGGTGGACACACAAGGAAAGGGAGCAAGTAGGGAGCTCCAAGAAGTGTATGTCAAATTTTCAGAAGAATCCCCTACAAAAATAGTGATTTTCATCACTAAAAACCATTGTAAATACCATTATCTATTTTTAGTAACTCCATTTTGTTCAAGCCGAGGAGTCCTCGAGCTTGAGGAGTATTAGAAGTACCATCGTACCAATTTTCATAATTTTTAGACTTCGTTTGAGCCCTCAAATAAGCCCCGGAACCTAATTTTTAACTAGGCCGGACACTAGGTCTGGACAGGGCCAAAACTAGTCAAAAGACTATAAAAAGAGCTAGAGAGCTCATTTTTGGGGTTAGCTTGTTAGAGAATAGAACTTTTGTAAGAGAACTCTTTTGCAATCTAAGCTTTCCATTGTTCCTCTCTTTGATCTTACTTTGTGCGCGTGTGTGTGTATGTGTGTGCATGCTTGTGTGCTTTCACTCACTCTCACGCACTTGTGCCTTCACTTGCTCGTGGTCTTCATACCGGTCCTCACGTCTCCGCGGATTGACAAGTAAAGGAGGTGGTGCTTACGCTTGAGCTACACCAGGTCCACCACTATAGACAAATGAGCGATTCCAAAGTAAAGAAACAAACACCAAAAGTGATTGTCAAAGACAAGCCATTATAAGGAATTGGGTCTAGAAGATTCAAGCTCATGTCTCAGATGTGAGAATAATGATGATCGATAGATATTAAATGCTGATCTAAATACTAACATCCATGATGATGGGTGATGGCATGAACTTGAACAAATGGTGGATCTACAAGAAGCGGCTAGTAAGCCACAAAAATAGGAAGAGGAACAAGAAGTGGATGATGACGAAATTCTACAAAAATCGAGACCTAACACTGCATTCACAATTCAAACATATGATGCCACAAAGTTACGATTTCAAGAGGTGAATTTGGTTGGTGTCAAGGCTCTAGTTCATCCCAAAAAAGAAGAGCAACAAGAAATAGATACTAAGAGAGAAGCACCTATTATTCCCATCAGATTCATGGTAGAGCCATCCCCAATGGATATGCATCATGTAAGCAGCAATTCTAACTAATCCTTGACAAAGAGGCCGAGCTGATAGTTCATGTACAAATATGGCACACATTTAATGAAACAATGCATACAATCAGAGGGAAAGATGTGCTTACATGTGAAACCCCAATCATACCACAAATATGGTTGAATGTGGACGTGGCTGAGTTAAAACAAGTTGTTAAACATTCAAAGTGCCATGGACACTCAACAACAATTATTGGAGGCTGGCAAAGAATATGAGCAAGCTCATGTGAAAAAGAATCAATTCAAAACATTAAGTGAAAATTTGTCAGATCAGGTGCTAAAGTCTCAAGAGGATGAAGGAAGAACTAATGAGAATGATCAACAAAATAGACACATTAAATTGTAAATACTATTTTAAAAACTCTAGCCAAGACCATCAAACAAGAATCTGAGATTGAAGAAGGACAATGCCTTTCTCCAAAGAAAATATTTGCAAAGTGAAGAAGAAAATGTATGTCTCTACAATCATCATAAAATCCTAAGAGACAAAAATAAAGGGATATATGGAAGGTCTAGACTCGTTGAGAGCCAAAATAAAGAATTAATGACTTCTTTATTATTGAATCAACCAATCAAGGTATCAATTTCATTGAATGAAGAAATCCAAAGCCTCAAAATGCAATTAGAAACATACACTGATCAACAAAAGATAAAACAAACACTTTGTGCATAATAGGAATCTAAGTATTCTCAAGATATGATGGAGTTAAAGAAGAATTGCCACGAAGCAACCCATAAATACACTAAGCAATGCCAACAAGATGTCGACCAACTAAAAGGCCTATGTGAGAGAAAAATCAAGATAGATGCAGAGCTACAAGAGGTAAAAATACAAAGCAAGGAAAATGATCAAATCATAGCTGATCTACAAAATCAATTACTCAAAATTGAGAAGGACAAGGTGGCTCAATAGAAAAACATGGGGACACTAGTAGTGCAAAACACAAGTTTTGCTACTCAAGAGAGTGAGGTACATCCTACTTATCCCTCCACTATTCCATCTCCAACCTAATATCAACATTATTTGATTCACAAAAATATTCTAATGATGTACACTACATAAATAGACTAGAAAGAAAGAGCATTATTGGTGTCTCACATGACACAAAATTTTGAAGAAGCAATGATAGGTGTGATGAAGGAAGCCAAAATAAAAGGCAAAGATCTTGATAAAACCATGAATCCATTCAATGTCCCTTATGGTATTATGAAAGAATAGACATGTAGGTACATCAAAAAAATTACCCAGCAGGATCCATGCTCATGTCTATTTCAGCTCCCAAGAATTGGAAGATGTATTAGATGGATGTCAAGAATGCCTTTGTCAATGGATGGATCTTAGAAGAGGTATACATGGATCAACCCTCTATATTTGAAGACTCACAACATCCTAAGTATCTTTTCAACTTAAGAAGAGCTCTATACGGGGTCGAGACAAGCTCCAAAGATCTTGGAATCATAGAAAAGTTACTAACCTATAGGAAAAAGGATTTGTGGTGAGCAAGGCATATCCTTCTCTATTCATTAAATGGTCACATGGTGAAACCATATACCTCTATGAAATGTGGATGACATTATAGTAATATGTAATGATGTTAAAGGCTTTAGAAGAATAAAAAAATCAAATGAAGTAAGAGTTCAAAATAAGTGATCTAGGGCAGCTTACACACTTCCTTGGATTCAAATTCTGATATACAAAGCATGGTGTGTACCTTGCTCAGGAAAAACACATCAAATTTATGCTTAGAAAGTTCAAGATGGAAACTCTTAAGATTGTAGATACACCTACGGAAGTAAATTCTAAATTTACTTCTCATGAAGGAGATCTCATTCAGGATGTAACATGATATCAATGCCTATTAAGGGGTCTCAATCAGATACCCTCACAAGAATAGATATCAGTTATAGTATGAGTGTTCTTAGTGGGTTTATTCACTCATTTAGGAAGCCACACTAGGAGGTAGCCAAAAGAATACTAAAATATCTATTGAATTGATATTCAAAAATATACCAAAAAGTGAAGTGGAATCTTTAGGTGGAATTAGTCAAAAGTTACAATAAAATCATGGTGAAAATATTACATATATAATGGAATACTCATGGTATGTAGCACAATTCTCACTCTCTTTTAGATTTTTCATTGTAATTATCTATTAGTAATTGAAGTCCTCCAAGGGCTACATGTATTAAACTTATATTTAAACACTTATACTTGAAGATTTATCATCATGTTTATCTAGTCTTCATTGTTGTTTGTGTATTGCTCAAGTATATCAAATTCTCCGAGTCACTGATGACTTTATGGTCTCATTGTCACGAGGAAGGAGATAAGGAAGAGAACTTACACACACACTCTCACTCTCAAGGAGAAGCACACACACAGATTGAGGCAAGGAAGAATGATCTTCTTCTTCTTCTTCTATTACATAAAAGGAATGTACAAGAATGACCTAAAAACAAGAATACAACTAGTGCAATATATAAAGACCAGTACATAAGGAAAAACCTTATGTCCGCGAATGAGTGAGCTGGCAAGAAACAAATGTGCCATCACTCTCGGTAGATAAATCTAATAAAGCTCAATGAAGTATCCCTGACATATACCGGCATGACCACTATACATGTCAGAGAAACGAAAAACTGGTACGTGTCATCCTGGATCATCACATGTTGAGCTTGATATCTCAACACTCCCCATCAAGCTCAATGCCATATCCTGTAATCCAAGCATCTTCCGAAACTTCTTCAACTTCTCAGCTCCAAGTGCTTTGGTGAAAATATCAGCAACCTGCTCATCTGTTCTCACATAAACAAGATCAATATCACCTGCAAATACCTTCTCTCTGATGAAGTGATAATGTACCTCGATATGCTTTGTTCTAGCATAGAAAACAAGGTTCCGTGCTAACTGTATACTGCTAAGATTATCACAATAGATAGTGATAGGCTTTTGCACTTCCACACCTAAATCTGCAAGTAACATCTCCAACCATGATGCCTCACATGCTGCCATTGCAGCACCTCTATACTCAGCCTCTGTACTCGACAAAGCAACAGTGGGTTGCTTCTTACTGCTCCATGTAATAGCTGCACCTCCAAGTGAGAAAAGAAAGCCACTAGTAGATCTTCTATCTGGAGTACTACTAGCCCAATCTGCATCGGTGTATCCATGAACCTGCAAATCTACACCAGCTTCATAAAACAATGCATAATCCAAAGTAGCACTCACATAACGTAGAGTGCGCCTCAGAGCATCCAACTGTGGCTTCTGGGAACCTGCATAAACTGACTTTCAAGTCCAACAGTGTAGCTTAAATCAGGCCTTGTAATTGTAAGATATATAAGACTTCCCACAATTTTCTTGTACATAGTAGCATTTTCCAATGCTTCACCTGATGTAGTATCCAATTTCAAATTCTGATCTAAAGGCATAGAAATTGGCTTACAATCAGCCATACCATACTTTTGCAGCATATTCAAGGCATATTGCCTTTGCGACATCCATATACCTGTTTCTGTATGTATAAACTCAATGCCCAAGAAATAGCGCAACACACCAAGATCTTTCATGTCAAATTCCTACATAAGAAGTTTCTTTACCTCTTTGATGCTTTCTTCATTATCACCACCTACAATCAGATCATCAACATAAATAGCCACAATAGTGATGCCATCATCAGCCTTCCTTGCATATAGTGAGTGATCTGCATCACACATAGAAAACCCAATGTTGGTTAAGTAATCAGCAATCCTTGCATGCCATGCACGCGGAGCCTGCTTCAGCCCATACAAAGCCTTTTGCAACCTGCAAACATATTCTGGATGCTTTGAATCTTCATATCCTTGTGGCTGGTCCATATATACTTCTTCCTATAACTCACCATGTAGGAAAGCATTCTTCACATCCATCTGATGCAAAGTCCATCCTTTTGTTGTAGCTAATGCAACATGTTCTGACAGTAGACATTTTAGCTACAGGGCTGAATGTTTCCTCATAATCAATGCCATATGTCTGTGCATAACCTTTAGCTACCAATCGTGCTTTATATCTGCTTATGCTACCATCAACATTATGCTTTACCTTGTAAACCCATTTGCAGCCTATGGATTTCTTTCCTTGCGGCAATGGAACCAGCTTCCATGTATCATTTCCATAAAGTGCAGCCATCTACTCATCCATAGCTTTTTCCCAATCTGCATTACCAATTGCATCTTCAAAACAAGAAGGTTCAGCATCTTGTATTACCTTTGTCATGTAGGCACAATGGCGAGCCATGTAACTATCATATGTCAATTGTTGCACTGAATTACGCATCCTCCCAGATCTTCTTGGTCCTGGGTCACTTCTTCTTGTATCATCTGCATGTGCCCTTCTTACTCCTAGAGTCTTCACAGAGGGCAATCCAAGTTCCTCATCAAGACTCTTTTCTAAACCGCTTGAATCTCCATCAACGTCTTCAAAACCTACACATGTTTTACTACCAGCAGAAAGATTTTCTTTACCTTTCTTGGATGTATTTGATGAATCTGCTGGACTGAAATTTCCACGCAATCTTCCACTCCATGGATTTGAGTTGGAACTATTGCTTGGTGATGCATCCGGTCCACTCAAAACTTGAGATTCTGCAGTAGATTTTTCAGCATTTTCTTTGTCATTTGGTTCAAGATTCAGTCCTTCTTTGGCATCTGCATAGAAGCTTAACATTTCATCAAATACCACATCTCTGCTCACCTTCACCTGTCGTGTGAGTGGGTTATAAAATTTGTACCCCTTTTGCTCAAGGGAATATCCAATGAAGACACATTTTTCTGCTTTAGGATCAAGCTTCATCCTCAACTCATCTGGAACATGTACATATGCAGCAAAAAACTTTCAGATGTGATAAGTTTGGCTTTTTACCTGTAAACTTCTCTTCAGGTGTAACTTGATGTACAGCAGCAGTCGGAGTTCTGTTCATGATGTATACAGTAGTATGCACAACTTCTGCCCAATAACAATGAGGCATATTCTTCTCAGCCATTAAGGCTCTTGCTATTTCTGCAATATGTCTATTTTTGCGTTTAGCAACACCATTCTCTTGTGGTGTGTACCTGCATGAAAACTGACGCCGAATTCCATGATTTTTTAGAAAACTGCTGAACTCATTTGACATGTATTCACCTCCTCCATCAGATCTTAATGTTTGAATGTACTTCCCTGTCTGCTTTTCCACCATAACTTTAAAATTCTGGAAGTGAGTAAACACCTCGCTCTTCTCTTTCATGAAATATACCCATACTTTGCGTGTATGGTCATCAATGAAAGTAACATAAAACCTACAACCGCCCATAGATGTGGTCTTTGCTGGACCCCAAACATCTGTATGTACTACTTCTAGTACATTCTCACTAACATGCTTGTCATGTGGAAATGATGCTCTTGATTGTTTACCAAATTGACATGGTGCACATACCTTTTGCATTTCTGCAACTTTGAAATTTGGTAGTCCATGGACAATCTCCTTTGACTGCATCAGTTTCATCCTTTGCAAGTTTGCATGTCCAATCCGTTTGTGCCATATCTCTATATCTGCAATAACTCCTGCACCTTTCGCAAACATGGTTGCATTCATTTCAAGAATCTTCACATTTAAGGTGAACATCCTACCCACTTTGTTTCCTTTTGCAACCAATCGTCCATCCTGCTTGTACTCTTCTACATATAATCCAACAGCATTGAACCTGACTTGTAATCCTTGGTGAACCATTTGTCCAATAGAAACCAGATTCTTCGTTATATTTGGAACATGTAGCACATTAGCAAGATGTTTTACCTTTTGCGTCCTCCATAGACAATGCTATCTTTCCTGTATGCTCAATAGGATGCGATGTGTCATCACCTGTTTCAACATATCCAGGAACTGGCATTTTCTGCAAACTACTAAACCATTCTGCATGACTGGTCATTTGATTTGAAGCACCTGAATCAACATACCAGATATTATCATTCAATTTTGAAACACCAGCAGACATCGTATTCATCATGTGATGTTGAACCATAAACAACTTCTCAGAATCATCTGCACTTGTGGATGCATAGTTGTTTTGCTGCCTTCTGTTATTTTGATTCTTTAACCTGTAATCACGTTCAAAGTGTCTAGGTTTACCACAATTCCAGCATCCTTTACTATCATTACCTGAATCATTTCTTTGGAAATTTCTGCGACCTCTTTGGCTCCCCTTGCCTCGAAACTGTCCTCTTCCTCCTGCATGATTTTGTTGTTGACCTTTGTCTTGGTTACTGTTTCCTCTTCCACTTCCAAAACCTCTACTCTGCCTCTTCCTCTGCCAGAGTAGAATACCTGCTCAGAATTGGGCTTTCCTTGGGAGTTTGAATCTTCACCAAGATTCTTTTCATCAATGATCAGCATAGAAACCAAATCAGCAAAATTCGGAATATTTTCCCTGGTCTCTATAGAAGTTCTGAACTGCTTATATGCAGCTCCTAAACCACAAAGGCACACTGTATCTCAGTGATGAGTAGCACCTCCTTTAATGTCAATCCGAGAAGACATGAGGATGGTATGATGACCTCGAGCAAGTGAAGGCACAAGTGCTTGAGTGAGAAGCACACTAACATGCACACACATACACACACACGTGCACACAAGGTAAGACAGAGTGAGAAGCAATGGAGTTCTTCTGATTAATTCCAAAAAGCTCATACAAGTTTAAATCAATTACAAGCTCACCTCAAAAATGAGATCTCTAGCTCTATTTATAGTTTTTGACTAGGTTTTGGCCGTGTCCAGACCTAGTGTCCGGCCTAGTTACTCTCAATGGTGTCCATGCCCTCTTCTGTTTGCTTGCCCCCTAGTGCAGGCATGGGAACGTATGGGTCTTCGAAGGTTTCCTCTACTTCAATTGGCACTAAGTCTTCACGTTGGGGTTCTACAAGGGGAGAGGGTTGACACTCGTATTGCATGACTTTACTTCGTAATTCTTCTAGTTTTGCTCTGAGTTTTTTGACTTCTTCAGACGTGTCAACTGCAGTTGTGACTTTGCTTGGTGACTCCTGCTAGGTTGCCAGCTGCTTTAATAGGTCATCTTTTTCTCTTTCTAATGCTGCATGGGCTTCCAAGAGGTCGGCATGGGTTTCCAACAGGATTTGCATATTCGCTGAGGGGATGGCCTTGAATCTATCTGGGTCGATTTCCTGTGGGGAACCCTCCGTTGCTGCTTCCAAGTTTTCTTCAGTCTGTTTCTGTAGTCGTTTATTCTCCTCGAGTGTTGTAGACATGTGTTTGCGTAAGAGGGCCAGGTTGCATCGAAGCTTGAGATTTTCTGTTATCTGGGAGTGTAGTAGATCATCCATTTGTTGTTTTTCTTCTGCATCTGACTGGGGTGGATTGGCTACTAACTACTCATGTTGTTCTTGTAAAGTGACATACTGTTGTTGTAGTAGCCGCTTTTCCCTTTCTACATCAATGAATCATACTTGAAGTTCTTCATGGCTTCAGAAGAGTCTCGTATGTTGGTTATCAAGATGCTAGTAGTGCTGCTGTAGTTGAGACATACACTGATACATATGATTAAATACATTATTAATAGGGGTGGATGTGGGAAGGGTGTTGAATGCAGAAGGGAAGGGGAAGGGGATTGTGGATGCGGTGCTGGAAAATGGTGAGGTGGGTGGTGGGGGAATGGGAGATGGTGGGTATATGGGGGGAGGGAGAGGTGCGGAGGTGGGTGATATGTCCATAAAATCAAAAGTGGATGCAGTAGTGGGAGTGATTGTGAACATTGGAATTGTGGGTGCGGTGATAGTGGTGAAAGTGTACAGTGGTGTGTGTAATTGTGAATACGAACTGCCAGGAAGTGTGATCGGGGGAATGAGGTTTTCCGTGGCTGCGGTTAGAATTACTGTGTTAGTGGCCGTATAGACAAGAGAGGTGGAGATAGGGTGTGTGGGTTGTGTAGGTTGACTGATGGTCTGTGCTTCGGTATAGGTAGTGGACTCGGAGGCGGTGACAGTAGTGGTTACACAGGTAGTGGGAGGTGAATGTGGTGGAGTTGGAGGTAGGGGTGGCAAAGCGGGTGACGGAGGTGCACTTGATGTATGGGTTTCCTCAGTATCATGAACGGTGTGTGCGGTGCCCGTGGTTGTGGATGTTCCTTGTGGTTCTGATACTAATACATTCATCTGTTTTACTGATCGAGGGGGGCATCTGCCATATCTTCGCTCCGTTCTTCGTGATTGTGCAAGGGTGGTATGCACCGTCTCTAGTACTCCTAAAGCATCAGATATCATGTCAAGTGTGGCGCGGTATTTCTCGTCTACGCCTTCCTCCTCAAGGATTTGGTTCATGAGGGCTTTTCCTCCTGCTAGGGACAGTCTATGTTGCTCTTGAACTCTATTGATGGTATCATAGAGCTTTTTCAATTCCTTCGTATAAGCTAGGGCACCCTCAAGTACTTGCAGAGCTTCCTGATCATATTCCTGCTCTTCTTCCTCGGATTGTCCACCACGTTCCTCCTCTTGTTCTTCTTCTTCTTCACCCTCCACTTCGACGACCTCTGGTTGTTTGGGATGGGGTTTGTCTGTAGCAGTTTGTTGTCCACTAGCTTGCTCTGCCTCGACTTCCGCGTTAACAGCCTTGATGATTCTGGCTACCTCCTCATCAGTTAGGTCTTCTAATGTGAATCCGTGAGGAAACTCTAGGTCGGTTGGTACAGGTGGGAACACCAGATTCGGTCCATCAGTGTTGTGTCTTGGTAATCAGATAGTGAAGGGTTGTACTCGCCTCGAAAGTCATGGAGTTGTCTCACGTATCAGTGTCGCACCGCGGGCTTGTGCACAGGGCATCTGAGCTGCGCCTCTTATTTTCTTAGATGGCGGCCCTTCTACGTTGAAATTCCTGTACCCTGGTGTTGGAACTCAAGGACTCACTAGGCAAGGAAGCTTAAGAAGGGAGTTAGAGAGAAGAGAAGGCACAAGCAGACAAGGGAGTCAACGACGATCTGGCAAGTAGGCCAATAATTTTCTTCATGAAGAAGCAAGTACGAGCATTCACGCAGATCTAGCACTAAGGCAACCCTTTAATTTTTCAAAACCCTTACACCAATTAAAAGTGATTCTCATCACTAACAACCCCTGTAAATACCATGTTCACCTTTTGTAGCTCCATTTTGTGCAAGCCGAGGAGTCCTCGAGCTTGAGGAGCCTTAGAAGTAGTTGCTTACCAATTTTCGTATTTTTTAGATCTCGTTTGAGCCCTCAAATAAGCCATGGAACCTAATTTTTAACTAGGCCGGACACTAGGTCTGGACAGGGCCAAAACCTAGTCAAAACTATAAATAGAGCTAGAGAGCTCCTTTTTGAGGTTAGATTGTAATTGAATTGAACTTGTGAGAGCTTTTTGAAAGTAATCTAAGAACTCCATTGCTTCTCACTCTTTGTCTTGCCGTGTGTGCGCATGTGTGTGTATGTGTGTGCATGTTTGTGTGCTTCTCACTCACGCACTTGTGCCTCCACTTGCTCGAGGTCTTCATACCATCCTCACGTCTTCCCGGATTGACATTAAAGGAGGTGCTACTCATCACTGAGCTACACCAAATTTTGGCGCCGTTGCCGGGGATCGAGCCTTGAGGACGAGCGTGTGATGGTAAGACGTAGAGTTGACGCGTTGGAGTTGTAGGTATTTTCTTCACTTTCATCTATTTTCTTGTTTTTTCTTCACCATCTTCATCACCATCATCACCATCACCATCTCCATCATCGCGAAAATTTTCAGTTTTGATCATATCACCATCTCCACCTCATTTCCTTCATTCTACTTGTGAGAGAGAGCGAGAGAGCGATATTGCTTGCACTGTTTTTGCATGTTTCTTGAGCATTTTGCAGGTTCTTGCTGAATCATCATCCCCAGCACTCTGCGCAAGTACGAAACTCGTCGAAATTGTCTCTGTGTCACCGGCCTCTGTCGATCGCGATCGACAGAAAAAACGCCCATTTGGTAAAACAAAGTGCACCACGAAGACCAGCACAAAGAGCACATTCTAAATCACTAAAAACAGTTGAAAAATTCCGTGTTTCTCTGTCAATCGCGACCGACACCATCGATCGCGATTGACAGCCACGACCGACAGACCCTGTCAATCGCGACCGACAGACCTGTCGATCGCGACCGACAGACCCACGACCGACTGACTGCCACGTAGGACCCTGTCAATCGCGACCAACAGACCCTGTCAATCGCGATTGACACCGTCGATCGCGACCGACAGAATTTCCACGATTGATTGACTTTTACGCGTAGTCACGTGTCCATCGCGACGGACACATCCCCGATTGACTGAAATCACGGCGAAAAACCCGGAAAAAGTGTCGATCGCGATTGACACCATCGATCGCGATTGACAGGACTCACGACCGACTCTGTCGATCGCGATTGACACTGTCAATCGCGACTGACGTGTCGATCGCGACCGACAGGCCCCAACGGACACCTTTGTCAATCACGATTGACAGACCTGTCAATCGCGATTGACAGGCTTTTTGGCCAAAAAATTAGGGTTTTTTATTCTAAGCTTTGGGGATAGTTTTTGGGCATATTGGTCTAGGAATTAGTGAGTTGTGAGGTCCCTACACATGTGCTTTTGAGAAAAATCCTGTGATCTGTTGGCCTATTTGAACCCTGTTTTAGCACCAGAACCCTGAACTGACATAACTCTCTCATACGAAATCCGTTTGCTGTGATTCTTGTTTTGTTGGAAAGCTCGTGGGGAGCATACCCAGGGGGAACAAAATTTAGGGATCTCTAGAATTGTTTTCCAAAAAATTACAGTGAAAATTGGTCTTGAGCTAACTTTGGAACTCTTACAGATCTATTGAGAGCATCGAAGGGCATTCTAAGCAAGAGTAAGTGCAAGCTTGGGAACACGCTTCCTGGGCACTCAAGGGCAACCAAGAAGGAAACAAAAGGTTGGAAATTCTCAACTCCCTTTGTCAATTCCTAGCTTAGGCTAAGAACGACTAGTGATAGGAGTAAGCCAGGGCGGCGATAGGCATCTATCAAGTTGAAGACTACCTAAATACTCAAAGTTCAAGATAACTACATAATCTTTGTACGATTGAGAATCCTAAAGGAAAAGAATTTAACGTGGAACGATCAACTTAAAGTACGAAAAATACTCAAGTATTCCTGACGATGCAATATCAGACAAGATCATAAACATGATAACACACTAAAAACGAATCAAGTGACTGATACCAATTGATCGGCAACGAGGTTGTACTCTGGGCAAAAATCGGGCTACTTAACTAGGCATATGTAGCTCAGTGATGAGTAGCACCTCCTTTAATGTCAATCCGGGAAGACGTGAGGATGGTATGAAGACCTCGAGCAAGTGGCAGCACAAGTGCGTGAGTGAGAAGCACACATACATGCACACACATACACACACACGCGCACACACGGTAAGACAAAGAGTGAGAAGCAATGGAGTTCTTAGATTACTTTCAAAAAGCTCTTACAAGTTCATTTCAATTACAATCCAACCTCAAAAATGAGCTCTCTAGCTCCTTTTATAGTTTTTGACTAGCTTTGGCCCTGTTCAGACCTAGTGTCCGGCCTAGTGTCCGGCCTAGTTAAAAATTAGGTTCCAGGGCTTATTTGAGGGCTCAAATGAGATCTAAAAAATATGAAAATTGGTAAGCAACTACTTCTAAGGCTCCTCAAGCTCGAGGACTCCTCGGCTTGCACAAAATGGAGCTACAAAAAGGTGAACATGGTATTTTCAGGGGTTGTTAGTGATGAGAATCACTTTTAATTGGTGTAAGGGTTTTGAAAAATTAAAGGGTTGCCTTAGTGCTAGATCTGCGTGAATGTCCGTACTTGCTTCTTCATGAAGAAAATTATTGGCCTACTTGCCAGATCGTCGTTGACTCCCTTGTTTGCTTGTGCCTTCTCTCCCCTCTGACTCTCTTCTCTGACTGCCATGCCTTGTCAGTCCTTCGGTTCCTTGTCTGCTGCTAACACCCCCCCCTCTCTCGCGTCTGTCGTCCCTCACAGACCCTTGTTGGGAGGGTCGTTGGACGTAGTATTCAACAACGTCTTGCGCTAAGTGATGTTCGGCAATCCTCAATCCTTTAGCCAAGTCTGTGAGTAGAGCATCCCAATCTACCGGCCCAGGAACCTCTGGATGTGGCATACGTAACTTTTCTGAATGGAGAGCTTGTTCAACTGCAAACAATTGTAACAAATGTGAGGGCCTGGGAATGAAGATCTCTGAGTGATATTCCCAGAACCCTGTGACAAACATCTCTTCAAATGTCTGTTTGAAGCAGGCCGGTAGGTATTTGATGCGCGCATGCCATGCATAAACAACATTAATAGAGGGCGTTGTGCTCATGTCATAAACAAGATCCTGATTGCCTTCATTGAGTCCGAGCGCAGAGAGGTGAGGTTCCTTAACATTCTTGAAGGTCTGGAAGGTGACTATCATGAGTTCAAAAATTTTAAGGCAGATCAGTGTCATGACATCTGGTACGTTTTTGAACCTGACACCCCAATGCCGAATTGTCGATATCATATACCCTACGGTAGGTTGACCTTTAGGTGGTGCTAAGTAGACATAGTTGAGCCATTTCTCACATCCTTTGGTTGTCAGCACAATCTTTGTGTATTCCGGCCACGACCTTCTTCGGAAAACAGGACAGTAGCAGGGATTGTACTTGATATATAGGGGCATGTTATTCCATGTGCGATTCATTTCCGGGTAGGTTTCAAGCAGCCGAATTCTCCAAGTCGGTTGGCGAATATTTCCCTGCTTGGCACTTTCTGGGATGTCGTCTGGTGCAAACTGTGTGGCAGAGGTTGGTTCCCGTGAGGTGTGGTGCTTGATTTCAGCATTATAATCCACCATTAAGACACAAAAAGGAACATACAAGTCGTCGGAGGTGCCAATCCACCTGTGATGTGAGAGGTTTCTAAAGTAGTCGGATTTTATGATTACCTCTTCCAATCGTGACATGGATGCTATTTGAACTACTACCCTGTCATCATGGGTTGTGGCCACTTTCTCTAATCGCTGCATCCATTCAGGGGCTCTATCTCAATGGTGTCCATGCCCTCTGCTGTCTGCTTGCCTCCAGGTGCTGGCATCGGAACGTACCGGTCCTCAAAAGTTTCCTCTACTTCGATTGGTACTAGGTCTTCAGGTTCTGGTTCTACCAAGGGGGAGGGTTGGCGTTCATACTCAAGCACTTTCTTTTGTAATTCTTCGAGTTGTGCTTTGAGCGCTGCAACTTCGTCAGTTGTGTCAGCTGTGGTTGGGACTTCTTTGGGTGGTTCTGGTTGAGCTGCCAATTGCCTTACTAGTTCGTCTCTTTCCTTTTCTAAGGCTGCATGGGCTTCGAGGAGATCAGCATGGGTTTCCAATATGATTTGCATATTGTCCGAGGGAATAGCCTTAAACTTCTCCGGGTCAATTTCTTGTGGGGAACCTTCCATGGCTACTTCCAAGTTCTCTTCGTTTTGTGTCTGAAGACGTCTATTTTCTTCCAGGGCTGCAGACATATGCTTCCGTAATAGAGCCATGTTGCGGCGGAGCTTGAGGTTCTCTGTGATTTGGGAGTGTAGCAGAGCATCCATTTGTTGTCTTTCTTCTGCATCTGGCTGCGGTGGATTTGCCACTAATTGCTCATGTTGTTCTTGCAATGCACTAAACTGCTGTTGTAATTGTTTCTTCTCTTTCTCTAAATCAATGAATCTTCCTTGTAATGCTTCATGACTTCTAAACAGACTTGTATGCTGAGCATCGAGGTGCTGATAGTGTTGTTGTAACTGAGACATGCATTGATACATGTTGTTAAATACATTATTAATGGGGGTGGATGCAGGAAGGGTGTTAAATGCAGAAGGAAAGGGAAAGGGGAAGGGAAGTGTGAATGCGGTGCTGGAAAATGGTGAAGTGGGTGGTGGGGGAATGGGAGATTGTGGTCGTATGGGGGGAGGGAGAGGTGCGGTGGGGGGTGATATGTCCATAAAATCCACGGTGGACGCAGTAGTGGGAGTGATTGTGAATAGTGGAATTGTGGGTGCAGTGATTGTGGTGAATGTGTATAGTGGTGTGTGCAATTGTGAATATGAACTACCCGGAAGTGTGAGTGGGGGAATGGGGATATCAGTAACTGCCGTTAGGATTACAGTGTTAGTGGAGGTGTATACAAGGGAGGTGTTGAGAGGGTGTGTGGGTTGATTGGCGGTTTGTGCTTCAGTCGTGGCAGTGGACTCGGAGGCGGTGACGGTGGTTGTTACATTGGTAATGGGAGGTGAATGTGGCGGAGTGGGAGGCAGGGGTGGCAAGGGGGATGATGGGGGTGCACTGGACACATGGGTCTCTTCAGTATCATGCACAGTGTGTGCTGTGCCCGTGGTCATGGCTGTCCCTTGTGTTTCGGATACTAAGACATTCATCTGTTTCCCTGCTCGTGGGGGACGTCTTCCATATCTTCTTTCCGTTCTGTGTGATTGTGCCAGGGCAGTATGCACTGTCTCAGGTACTCCTAAAGCATCAGAGATCATATCCAGTATGGCGCAATATTGTTCGTCGACTCCTTGCTCCTCAAGGATTTGGTGCATGATAGCCTTTCCTGCTGCAAGGGATAACTTATGTTGTTGTTGGACCCTGTTGATGGTATCGTAAAGCTTTTTCAACTCCTTTGTATATGCTGGGGCACCCTCTAGTTCCTGTATAACTTCTTGCTCATAGTCATGCGCCTCCTCATCAGAAAATCCTTCCTGTTCATCCTCTTGGCCTTCTTCTTCTTCATCCTCCACTTCCACCACTTCTGGTTGTCTTGGCTGGGGTTGTTCTGTAGCAGTTTGTTGTCCACTACCCTGCTCTGCTTCGACTTCCGCATTAACAGCTTCAATGATTCTGGCAACTTCTTCATCTGTTAGATCTTCCAAAGTGAATCCGTGAGGAAATTCCAGATCCGTAGGTACAGGTGGAAACACAAGATTAGGGCCATCTGTGCTATGCCTGGGTAACCTGATAGTAAATGGTTGCACTCGTCTGGGAAGCCTTGGCGTTGTTTCAGGTGTTAGGGTAGCACCGCGGGCTTGTGCACAAGGCATCTGGACGGCGCCTCTCATCTTCTTTGAGGGAGGCCCTACGGTTGACAGTCTGCGTTGAAACTCCTATGCTTTGGTCCAAATGAGAGCCCTTTGCACTGGTACATCATATGCGAGACATCTATACACAATTCTGGTAAGCGCACAACATCCATACAGTACAGATTTTTGTTTCTTATACCACCTTTGATGAGCCAAATGGATCTGGTCGATAATCCAGTGAGGCATGTTGATTGTCAAATCAAAAGCATCTGCTAAGTAGAGGCTAAACCAGATCTTTTTGGGAGGCATTGTGAACCTTTCCTGCGCGGGGAATGCAAAATGTTGCATGACCATGCGTAAGTGAATGGCGATCGTAGGTGTCATCGCGACCATGTCCTTTAATTTCGTCAAATTTCTGTTCTTCATATTGTCTGGAACCATAGTCTCTTTCTCCATAGGAATGTGCATACCTTTTATGTCCAAAGCTTCCCTTACCAAGTTGATAGTTAATCTGAAGCGCTTGAGCTCATTGCCCCTTGTGAGAGACGGGAGGACAAAGGAGCTGTATCCCTTTTTGTCTTTGCTCGGAGTAAGGGTGCTAATCAGATACGAGCACCTTAGAAAATCCGGCTTGGGCAATTGGAATTTGAAATACTCGTAGAGTCCTGCCTTCTTCCATATGGGTTTCAATCCTTCATTATTCTGCAATCTTTCAAATTCCCTGGTAAAAAAGTGATACCTGCCCCAGCGCCCATTGAATTCTATCTCTGCCTCCCACATATAGTTGCCTTCACCTAGGGGTCTTGCCACATCACTGAACCAATGAGAGTTTTTGCTGACTGGCATTGTGTGCCCCTGTGGAGGGTTCTGAACCGGTATGGCATGTAATGCCCTCAATGCCGCTGGTCGTTCCTTTAATTCCTCCTCGACCGGAAGGTTTTCAATGTCCACAACTTGGGGGCTGGTGCATGCCTGGGAGCTAGTTCCTACCGTATCTGCCATGTTACTTCTTGCTTCCTGTCTCTGTGAGAATATACAAACCTATGTTAACATTGTACAGGACAAGAGAGAACCGTTGTTGTTCCCATTACAACATTAACATGAGGGTCGGGAGAGATTAATGGGTTAGTAAGTGCTCGGTGCGAGTGTGTGTGTGGTTAGGAGTTCGGTAGACCTAAGAGCTAAGTGGAATGATGTAATGTGATAGTGATGTGGTTAGTAGGTTGTCATGGTTTTACAAATGGGGTCCGGGGGTTTGTTACAAGTCTTAGGCTGCCAAATGCAGTGGATGGGTTTTGCTCTTGGTTTCGTAGAGACTCTCAAGAGCTTTATAGGTGTGTCGGCTTGAAAATGAGGCCTTTTAGGGACCCATTTACAAGTGATTCTGTTCGTGCTCATGGGCCTTGGTGTGTTCCTGAGTGTTGAAAACGTGTGGATGCCGGCTGTGCGAGTGAATGGATCATGCTGTATAGGGTGTGATCTTGGTGTAGCTATTTGAGCCCGCAAACAAGCCTTAGGCACCCAAATTTGTCTTGATTGTGGGCTAGCCTTCATCGACTTCTTGGGCACCCAAATAGACTTCACGTTAGCAAAAGAACTTCTGAAAAACTTCTTATTAGTGTCGTGTTATTGGTTACTAATAAGAGGCTTTGCCCGTGTGGTTGGCTTGAGTGCAACCGGGTGTTCGCCTTTCCGCACCCACACTTGTTTCACTAGCTGAGACATTTTGCTGCGCAGGTACTTTTGATCTCCGACATAGGTAGTACTCTGCTTCTTCTTCCTTTGATCCACCTTTGGTTGCTGCCTCCCTCTGGCCTTTGGAAAAGAAGGGAGTTCCGTTGCATCCTTGACTCCTTTTTTGCAAATATCATTCCTCTGCAACACATAGTTTTGGACAAGAACAGCATGGTCATCTTCATGTGTACTCCTGGAAGGACCAGGAGTGTGTGCCTTTCCTAGTTCCTTGAGTGCTCCATTATCTAACTCTACTGTAATTCGACTATGATTGACCCATACCTGAAGAAGTCCACTTCTTAGGTTTAGGTTGACTGCATGATCATAGATCGAGTCCTGACCCAAGACAAGAGGCTCTGTGAGGTCTTCGTCTTGGCACACTCGTACCTTAACTGTCATTAACATGTCCTGAATGTAGAGGGGAAGCTCCACCTCGCCCATGCAAGGGGTTTCCACACCTCCTAATCCTATGAGATAAGCTTCTATAGGATTGACCTTTAATTTCAATTCTTGACAGTAAGAGAGTCTCACCGCACTAGTGGCTGCACCTGAGTCAATCAATGCTCGCACGGACTGTGCACTAGTTCCTTGTCCTACCTCTATGGTCACAAAAGGTCGTCGATCAATTATTCTATGGGAACTTGTTCCTGCGACTTCACACATTGCCATATGATATCCTTGATCTGCATAGTCATTTGTTCTAGGCTGATCTCTACCTTGTCTTCGCAACTTCATCCTTCTGATGCGTTCTAAAGCTTTTGCTTGAGCTTCTTCTCGAATCCGCTTTTCTTCTTCCTTGCGTTTCTTGGCGATATTGAGTCGACTTAGCATTTCCTCTGTGAGAGGTTCCTGATATAATTTGACTCTGCATCCGCTTATATAGCTTGGGAGAACGTCACCTTCCAATGTGGCTAGTTGCACTGCTCCACTTGTGGAGATCCTATTTATGATCATAGGTCCATAGCCACGCTTCTCTAATTTTCTCGCATGTTGTTTCAAAGTGTATACTAGTACTAGGTCGCCTGCCTTCAAACCTTTATCCTTAACGTGGGCATCAAAATATGCCTTCTGTCGTTTCTTAGCTGCATATATCCCTGCAGCTGCCCTTAGTCTGGTTTCTCCTAATCGTTCAAGGTCAAAAAGTCTAGAGGAGAGTTCATGACCCGTCCATTCGTGCTCTTGTGCTACCTTCAATGTAGGTATCAAGAAGTCCAATGGTAGCACTGCATTTTGACCAAATACCATCTGAAAGGGGGTGGCTTGAAGTACCGTTTTGTAGGCGACTCGATATGCCCAAACAACATGGTGTAGCTGTTTGTCCCAATCAGAGCGTTTATTGTTTACTAATTTCGTCAGTACATTGCATAAGATCTTGTTGGTGCTCTCAGCCTGGCCATTTGCTTGAGGGTGATAGGGGGCAGACTTCTTATGTACTACCAAGAATTCTTGGAGCAGATTTTCAATAACTTCATTCAAGAAGTGAGTGCCTCTATCACTAACTAGCTCTATAGGTAGCCCATATCTAGCGAACACATTCTCAAATAAAAACTTAGCTGTTGTTTGAGCATCGTTCTTCGTTGTGGCTTTTACCTCTACCCACTTTGTTAGATAGTCTGTTGCAACAATGATATATTCTGCATGGGAACCCTTAGCTGGGGGATTAATAGGACCTACGAAGTCTATTCCCCACTTAGAGAATGCACGTCCACCCATCATAGGTTTCAGTGGCATCTCATCTTTACTTATAGGATACTGAGTTCTCTGACAGACATCACATCGTTTCACATAGGTATGTGCATCCATGTGAAGGGTCGGCCACCAGAAGCCTGCAAATAGTATTGCCTTGATCACCCGATCTGGTCCAAAGTGTCCTCCTGCTACACCTTGGTGAGAAGTTTCCAAGATCTTGAGATATTCACTTTCATGGACATATAGCCTTAGGTAACCATCTTTACCATGCTTATATAGATTATCACCAATGAGTGAGTAATCCTGGGCTTCTTGTTCTAAACTCCTTTTCCTAGCCAAGGTCATATCTGGAGGGAATGTTTTTGTCCTCAGGAAGGATACTAGTGGTTCACTCCAATCTGGCACTATGGACACTTGATAAAGAGTGGCATGTTCCACAGGTGGTTTGGTGCGACAGATTGGACATTCCTTGCACAACTTTTGGACATCAGCTTCCATAGTCGGCCAATGCACTCCGAGTCTCCCTAGTGTCTGCAGGGTTCGTTGCTTTGAGTAGTGTTGCTCTAATGCACCTACATGTGCTAATTGCAACCATTTAGCGTACTCATCCTCTTCCACACAACAGGCCAAGATTCCTTGATCTGTGTGCTTGTACATACTTCGAGCCAGGATGTGGTACTTTTGGGCTTTCACAACCTCTCTGTTCTGTGTGTTTACTACTGGATGGTTAGGCCCGTATGTCAATACTGGTACCAATGGCTTAGCCCACTGTGGTACAACTTCCAAATTAAACAAGTAAGCATCAGGAAGATCATTTGATACTCCTTGTGGGGCTTCTCCAGATGTGAGCCTAGAGAGATGATCTGCTCTCAAATGAGTCCTCCCTTTTCTCACCACTACCTCAAAATCATATTCCATTAGCAAGAGAAACCATCTTACTAATCTTCCTGTATTGCATGGCTTGTTTACGAGGTATAGCAATGCCTGATGGTCAGTAAAAAATTTAAACTTGTTTGCAAGCAAATAGTGTCTAAATTTCTTGACTGCATATACCATGCCTAAGCCTTCTCTCTCTGTAGTGGTGTAATTTCGTTCAGCTGCATTCAATTGTCGACTAGCATAGGCAATTGGAAGATCCATATTACCTTCACCAGTAGGTTGTGCAAGCACACATCCAATGGCATAATTGGATGCATCCACATGAACATGGAAAGGCTTATTCCAATCCGGTGTGGTTAAGATTGGTGCTGAACATAATCTTCGTTTAAGCTCATTAAAGGAATTCTCACATTCCTCAGTCCACTCAAAGTTTGTCAGAAGTCCGTACATGGGCTTTGCAATGACAGCATACATGTGAATTGTTGGAGGATAAACACTCCTATGTGCACAACAAAAGCAAATGAACCCTCCTAGGATCCTGAAATTTTTCAGACATAGGCTTTGTATTTTCTGAGTTTCTCTGAGTATATGCAGAGATTGAAAATGAAATTTTTCAAGCATAAACTAGACTTTAAGAGCTTTCAAATGAAAGTAAAATCACTCCATTTGGACACTGGATGATGCCTCAAGTAGCTGCAACAAAACAGATAACTTGATCTCTTCACACAGTATGAGCTAACTAGACAGACACTGTTCTGGTCATTTTTCTGCACATGTGCAGGCACTGAACCTGAGACTTATACCAGCCAAAGTAGAATTTATAAGCTTTCCAGCAAGACAAAAATCATTGCAAATGGATTCCGGATGAAAGAGAAACAACAATTACAAGACCGGGGGGTCTGCCAAAAACATCTAGATAGATAGAGTGTGTAAAAGTGAAATTTCTGCAAAATATGCAGAGAATAGCTAGTAGGGGGTGTGCTTAAGCAAGGGGGCAGCTTGGGCACGTATTTCCACGACTCTAAGTCATAATACAACTCATTAGAGGTTTTAAAGACCTCATACTAACCTCTTTAACCAATCAAAAGCATATACATGTCAAAAGTGAGGTCCAATCACATCAAGAGGTAAGCTAAATCTTCTCTAATCAAATTCTTTCCATTATGGGCATGATTTGATGCCTCCAACTCGTGGAAATCAGCCTCCTTTGATTGTGGATGATGTGGAAGGTTCAATTTGGAGCATGTTCCCACACTCTTGAGCTTGAAAAACTTTCAACACTCCCCCTCAAGCTCAAGTCTTTTCCTTTGTTGCTTCAGCCTATGTCTCTTATGTTGATAGCTTCCTTGAATCCTCCAAGCTTTGTACCTTCAAGAAACTTTGTCATCATGTCTGCAACCTGCATTTTAGTGTTCACATACCTTATATCTAGCTCTTTTGCCATCACCTTTTCTCTAACGAAGTGGTAATGAACCTCTATGTGCTTGCTCCTTGCATGAAACATGGGATTGTTAGCTAGATAGATGCTTGAAATGTTGTCTCCATAAAGAGGAAACTCCTGCACTTCCACTTCCAAGTCCTTAAGTAGCTTCTTAAGCCATAATAGCTCACATGTAGCCAATGCTAAACCTCTGTACTCAGCCTCTGTGGATGAAAGAGCAACAGTGGGTTGCTTCTTAGAGCTCCAAGAGATCACTTTTGTACCTATCATGAAAACATAACCCGATGTACTCCTTCGATCATCCTTGCTACCTGCCCAATCAGCATCACTATATCCTTTGACACTTAGATCAGCATCATATGAGTAAAATAGACCTTGGTTGATGGTGTGCTTGATGTAACGAAGCACCTTTCTTGCTGCCATAAGATGATCATGAGTAGGTGTATGCAAAAATTGAGAGAGAACACCTACTACATATGCAAGATCAGGTCTAGTGAATGTAGCATAAATTAATGAACCAATTATGCTTCTATATAGTGTAATATCTTGTATAGCCTCTCCTTGACCTGCAACCAACTTTGTATTGGGCTCCATGGGCTGAGAAAGTGGCTTACAACCACTCATACCAAACCTGTATAGCACATCCAACAAGTATTTTCTTTGAATCAAGAAGATGCCATTGTGTGCATAGATTACCTCTATTCCCAAGAAGTATTTTAGTGTTCCAAGATCAGATATCTTGAACTCCTTTCCTAGCTTTGATTTGATATCTTTAATACCTGCAATATCACTTCTTGTGATGATCAAATCGTCCACATAGATGCATATATATACCGTCTTGTCTCCTTGCTTCTTCATGTAAAGTGATGGATCTGCAACACTTTCTTTGTATCCACAACTTGATAAATAATCCACTAACCTCTGATTCCAGGCCCTTGGGGCTTGCTTTAGTCCATATAGTGCTTTCCTTAGCTTGCAAACATGATTTGGGTACCTCATACTAGCAAATCCTTGAGGTTGGCTCATGTAGACTACTTCTTCAAGCTCTCCATTGAGGAAGGCATTCTTCACATCCAACTGATATAAGCTCCATTTCCTTGATGTGGTGTTGGCATACAAAGCAACAGAGGAGTCATGCACAATACGGCAACAAGGCCAAATCATTTTTTTCCATGGATTCTTTACAACTCAAGTGATTTTAATCACTACACAAACATTGTAAATTCCGTTTTTGGTAGAATAGACTCCATTTTGTGCAAGCCGAGGAGTCCTCGAGCTTGAGGAGTATTAGAACTAGCGACATATCAATTTTCATAATTTTTAGACTCTGTTTGAGCCCTCAAATAGACTCTAGAACCTAATTTTTAACTAGGCCGGACACTAGGTCTGGACAAGACCAAAGCTAGTTAGAAAACTATAAAAAGAGCTAGAGAGCTCATTTTTGAGGTTAGATTGTTTGTGAATTGAGCTTCTGTAAGAGACTTTTTGACTAATGCAAAGAACTCCATTGTTCCTCTCCTTGTTCTTGCCTTGTGTGCGCGTGTGTGTGTATGTGTGTGCATGCTTGTGTGCTTCTCACTCACGCACTTGTGCCTTCACTTGCTCATAGTCTTCATACTAGTCCTCACGTCTCCACGGATTGACAATTATGAGGTGAATCTTCTCACGTTGGTACTCACCATTGTGCTAGAGTGACACCAAATTTGGCGCCGTTGCCGGGGAGAGAGCTTCGAGGACGAGCGTGTGATGGTAAGACGTCGAGTTGAGACATTGGAGTTATAGGTAATATCCTTCCTTCTCTTTATTTTTCTTCATTTTTTCCTCACTTTCGCATCACCATCATCACCATCATCATCCCCACCATCTCTCACCTCCATCTCCATCTCCACCAAAATTTCAGTTTTTGGGTCATATTACACTCCCCACCTCATTTCCCTCATTTCATTGTGAGAGAGAGCGAGAGAGAGCTTGCATGCTAGCTGTTTTTGGCGTGTTTTTGAGCTTTTGTTGCAGGAACTTGCTGTACCACCTCCTCCAGCAGTGTGCGCAGGTACGACAGACTCTGCACAGGTCCCGGGACGACGACCTCTGTCTGTCGCGACAGACAGAAAAACTTAACATTTTGTGAATGCCTGTTTGGCACGGTAACCTAGACCATTAGGGCACTCTAAATCACTAGAAGTTTCTCAAAAATTTGCGTTTTTTCAGTCTATCGCGACAGACACCGTCTATCGCGACAGACACCGTCTATCGCGACAGACACCGTCTATCGCGACAGACCAAAATTCCACGATAGACACCGTCTATCGCGACAGACACCGTCTATCGCGACAGACCAAAATTCCACGATAGACACCGTCTATCGCGACAGACACCGTCTATCGCGACAGACACCGTCTATCGCGACAGACCCATCTATCGCGACAGACACCGTCTATCGCGACAGACCAGTCTATCGCGACAGACACCGTCTATCGCGACAGACACCGTCTATCGCGACAGACCCATCTATCGCGACAGACACCGTCTATCGCGACAGACATCGTCTATCGCGACAGACCCATCTATCGCGACAGACACCGTCTATCGCGACAGACACCGTCTATCGCGACAGACACCGTCTATCGTGACAGACCCATCTATCGCGACAGACACCGTCTATCGCGACAGACACCGTCTATCGCGACAGACAGACATTTTCGGCAAAAATTAAGGGGTAAATTTTTTGGAAATTTAGGCTAAATTTTGGGCATATTTGCACTCTCAAATACTCCTACACTTACAAAGGCCTTAGAAAAAAATGCATTAAAACCCCTGAAAGGTTCTGTTTGTCTAGTTAACCCCCTAAACCCTGAACGGTCATAACTTTTTCATACGAAATCCATTTTTTGAGCTCTAGGGCTTGTCGGAAAGCTCTTGGCATATACTACACGCCCTCAACTGTTTTTTATAAGAATAACGCGTTGATTTTCAGATAGGATATTTGGAAGTTGACACACAGGGGGGTAGAAACACCAAGGGAACTCTAGAGGAAATTTCTAGCAATACAAAAGGGGGAACAAGGGTCATTAAGAAAGTGTCTGAAATAAATTGTCTGTCAAGTGAAAGGTCAACTTGGAGCTAATCTTGGGATTGATGCAGGTCTATTGAGAAGCAATTGAGAGCGTCCAAGCAAGGGTTTTGCGCAAGCTTGAGAATCAACTTCGCGAGCACTAAAGAGCAAGGGTCAACAAGGAAGGTCGGAATACTCTCATCTCCTCTTCGTCAATTCCTAGCTTAGGCTAAGAACGATCAGAAGTAGGAGTAAGTTAGGACGACGATAGGCAACTATCAAGTTGAAGCATACCTAAACTTTCAAGCTCAAGCTAAGGGCATAATCCTTGTACTGTCGAGAATTTTAAAGGAAAAGAACTTAACGTGGAACGATCAACTGTAAGTGCGAAACAACATTCAAATATTCCTGACGACGTGATATCAGACAAGACCTTAAACACGATAAAATAACCAAAAAGAACCAAGCGACTAATCTAAAGTAACTAGCAACGAGGTTGTACTCTGGGCAAAGAATTGGGCTACTTAGATAGACATATGAACCTTAGATCAGGACGACATCTAGTAAGGGAGAGACAAAGCCTTAGATCTTCAGAGGCTAGTGTTAACCACACTGCTAGGTCTTGGGCCCAGCAGTTGAGCCACCACTCATACTATCCTAGCTCTGAGACCAGTGAGTCAGAGATGTCTCAAGGTATGGACAGACCTACGGGAAGTTCTGGAGTGCCATACTTGCACAGGGTAGAAGGCCCTTACAAAACGCAGTTGGAATACCTTAGGAACAACCGATTAGGTGCTAGCATCTATGAGGATGGCCTAGGAAGATCCGTGGTCCAGATTAAAAACCCTGACCAATCCATAGGACTAGAGCATCCAGCTGTCAAGTTTGAAAACGGTGCATACCTGGACAAAGAAGGAACCATATACGTAGTCACCAGTCACCCAGATAGGACAGATGAATTTGGAAATGTAATCTCAGAAGCGGACTTAGGTGACTTGGAACAAGGAAATATGGGAGTAGAACCTAGAACACCCCGAGGCAAATCTGTTCTTACGAGAATAATCACACCAGAATGGATTCCCCAAGATAATAAGAGCATAGATCTCCTTCTGAACCGAGAAACTGAAGAAGCCTTTTGGAGATATAAATCTGATCGGCCATTTGATGTAGGAACAATCATGATCTATGAGCTTAAGGATCCTGATAGCCCAGGCAGAGTAACCTACTTAGACCACGCCTCAGAAAGGATCTTCGTGGTGACAGAAAATGATAGGCATGCTTACACTTGGAAAGGTGAAATCATTTTCCCCCAACCAAGATCACATGTGTCCTACGGTCACCCTGGAGCGGGAACATCCCAAGCTCATGGAACTCAAAGAGACAGAAGTAGAGATAGGCCAGAAGTAAGTTTTGCCAACTCAGGGGGTAGAGAAAGAACGAGGAAGGAAACGAATAGAGTAGAACCTGGGACACTTAGAGCTCACAGGAATCAAAGAAATGCGGATGAGTTCCCTCTACCACGACCTAGAGAGCACACAAGGACTTTGAGACCAACTCAGCTAGTTAAGTCCATGAAAAATTACTTTGATGGCACAGGAGACCCATACGATCATGTGGCAGAGTTTAGGCAAGTCTTGAGAGCAGAACAAGTGGAGGATCTATTCACACAATATAATGCCTTTGGTCTAACCCTTAGGAACACAGCCCTTACGTGGTTCCAACCATTGAATGAGAGACAATTTAGGAGCATAGACCAACTCCTGGAGGCTTTCGTTATTGAATTCTCTAAGAGTGGCATAAGACATAATACCTCCTCATTGATTCACAGCTTCAAGCAAACCCCTCAAGAGACCGTAAGACTTGCAGGACGAAGATTTAGGCAATATCTTGAAAGATGCCCTATTACGGAGCTCCCCACACCAGCTAAGCAAGTGGCTTTATTCTTAGATGGATTGCTGAGTACAAAGTTAAGATCCTATGTGTACTTGAAGGACCCTAGGACCATAGAAGAGTGTGTACGCATGTGCATTGACATCGAGGATAACCTAGGGGAGGAATTAGAGCTTTCCAAGATATACAAAGATTCAGATGGTGCCTCTAGCCTCTCTTCCACGCAATCCACATCAATTGAGGAACTGGCAGAGAAAGTAGCTCAGAAATTAGGCGTCACTGGTAAACAGATCCCAAGGTTTGCCTCTGTGAAGAGATGCTACACTTGTGGTGGCGACCACATGGCGAATGTATGTCCCGTTATGGCTCAACCCCAAGTAAATCCTAGTAGCCAGTACTGCACCATAGAACGGAGGTACACCAATCACACCGCACAAGATTGCCCCTACAATAAGCAAACAGTTAGGCAAACTCACCCTCAACCCTATCCACCGCAGGGAAGATACCAGAACCAGTACCCTCCACAACCATATGGCAGGCCACAGCAACCTTATCAGCAACCATACCAAAACCAACAAAGACCTCAGCCTGTGCTAGCCCAACAACCTCCAGCTCCATCCAACGTGATCCCAGTAAAGTATACAGCTGCAGAAGAAAACCTGAATAGAGCGATAGTCCCTGTAACACCATTGCTTTCAGAAAGTGACCCCAGTGACCATAGCTTCGATTCTACACATGTTGATAGTCCCCAGGCATACTACATGCAGTCTCCTGAACATGGTGAGTCTTACTATAGTGAAGAGCCAAATGAACCTAGTTGGGAATCAGATTACACGAATGTCATGTATGCAACCCCCAACCCCAGACCCCAACCTAGGCAGGTAAGACCCCCATTCCCTAGAGGACCATGCTACCGATGTCAGGGTGATCATCTCATTCGTGATTACCCCTTGCCTCCACCTACACAGCCCCAGTCAGTAACGATCCAAGGTTATTGCCAAGAGTGTGGGAAAGAGCATCTCTTACGAGATTGCCCTAAAAATCCTAATAATATGCCAAAAATCACTCCTATAAATGTTATTGGGTTGGTTGTAGACTCCACAGGGAGTGTGACTTCCACTGCGCCAGTACAAGTGGTCACAAGAGCTCAAGCTTTGCAGCAAAACCAAACTGTAGGCCAGGAAAAGAGCCCAGAAGTTAGTGAAACCGAGAGCATGACAAAGAAAAGAACTAGAGCTTGGAGAGATAGTCGTGAAAGAATGAAAAGGCAATGGGCAAAGAAGATGAGTGAACTAGAGGAAAGTCTACGAGAAACCAAGGCCAAAATCATAGAGATCACGTCTCAACCGCACTCTCACACATTTCCACCGCTACCATCCCCATCACCCTCCATCCCTCCACCCTCTAACACACCCCACGTAACCCACCCACCACCCCGAGCAGGATCAGTATTAGCTGATCCCACTCCTGAAGACATAGACATGATGCTTAAAGCATATCAGGCCAGAATCCAAGAAGGGCCAAATGTAACGGATCATGACAAGTGCTACCCTAGAGCTGACCTAGAGATAGAAAGAACCAAGCTTTGCGCGAAAATGGTCGCATTGGCTCAGACTATGTTTGAAGCTAGTCGCCTATTCAATTACTCGGGCTCAGCCAAGACGCAACTACACCTGGATGGACTTCTAGAGAAGTTAGAGGGCATAATTGCAAGATCTGCCAAGGAAGAAAAAAATCAAGAAAGAGATAAAGCAAGCAAAAACATGACCCATCCCCCATCGGAAGCTTATGTACTCGATTCCACCGAACCAGACAACCCCCCTTCTCTGGGAAGAATGGAGAATCTAATGGCACACTCAGAAAAGGAACCTTCCCCTCAAAGAAAGGAAAGGGGAAGAGAACGGATAAGCCAGCCTCTTCAGGAAGCCCATGTGCCTCCTCAAGAAGCTTATCTTTCCCCCCAAAAGGGAGATGAGCCTCCCTCGAAAGCTCACGTACCTCCACAGGTTGCCTACATTCCTTCTCAGGGAGCATATGAGCCTGTTCGGAAAAGTAATAGAATAAGTAATCCTCCCCAGGAAGCTTGTACTCCAAACATCTATGAGAGCGAGGAAAGAGCCAATGATAGATTAAGCCCTCCTTCCCAGGTTACTTATGTGCCTAATTCTACGGAGCCAGACACTTCTTCTTCTATGAATCGATTCACACCAGAATTCCTACGAGAGATTCAAGAAGACAAATGGGCTAAAGAAAGCGAAGTGCCTCCTCCCATTGAACTTGTGGATGATGCACATGACCAATTCCCACAAGACATCCCATCCATTTATGGGGAGCAGGAGAGCACCCAATCTCAAGAAAGATTAGACTTCGAATCTAATTCTCTACAGGAATTACCCCATTTCACGGGGCCATGGGAAGCCAAGTCTACTTGTATGAGAACCCCCACGATCATGGTAAGAAATGAAGATTCAGTCATACCTAGGAACACAGAGGTAGTGAAAAATACTAAAGTGCAGTGCAATCTCAAGTTAGAAGAGCTACTCAAGGTTAGACCTGAATTATGGAAACATGTAGCCAAACAAATACCAGAGATAGCAAAACCTCGTTCCCAGGCAGGATCACATAGGACAGTGCCAGAAATACCCTTGGATAAGATAGGAGATATGTGTGAAGGAGAAGAAGGGAACACCTATCTTCCCATTACTTATCAGGAGTACACCACCAAGGCAATTTTGGACTCAGGTGCAGGAGTTGCAATTGCCACCACTTCCCTATGGAAGCGTTGGGGCAAGCCGGCACTCAGGCCAACGAGAATGAAATTGCAGATGGCCGATGGTCACATAGAGAGACCCCTAGGATTGCTAGAAGGAATAACTCTCACCACTTGTGGTGTCGAGTTTGAGCATACATTTGCCATATGCGACTTCAGCAAAAATCATGCCTACGAGATGATTTTGGGAAGACCATTTATGCGACAGTTGCAAGTGGTACAGGATTGGGGAACCAACTCCTTGTATCTGCAACACTTGGGTGTTACGACCAAAGTCAATCTCAAGGATTATTCTCATAGAGATGTCCCTCCTATCCAATGGAATCCCATCCATAGAGCCAAAGAGGATACAGAATCGGTGCATTCCATAGGGTCTGGATCCTCATGGATGCATGAAGACACTCACTTATGGATGTGCAAGGTGGCAGTAGAAGAAGAGAACAGAGAGAAAGCCAGAGAGGTAGGGGCGAAAGAAACCCATAGATCAATCCAAGACCCAGCCTATGCACCTGTAGTTTTTCCAGACGAAGAATTTGAACCTCACGGTTGGGCAGAAATTTTAGCAACAATGGACGTAGCCATCAATGAAGAACAATGGACACCTCACTGTGATGAGGATGGCTATGACATTTCAGTCTTCTCCATAGAGCCAATCATGGGAGAGGCAGTTCTAGAAGAATGCGAACCTAGCCCTGATGCATTTGAGGATGCAAGTGACTCCGATCTAGAGTCAATCATTATGGATCCACCATTTGCATCAGATGAAGAATACTTCCATGAAGTAGAATTTCAACCCCAGAGGCACGGAGAGGTTACAAATGATGTAAGATTAGCAACACATGTGACCCCGAAGGAAGAAGGAAAGAAACGAAAGAAGAGAGAAGCCTCACCAGAAGAGGAAGAATCTTTGTTTGAGGTCCCAGAAAATTTTAAGAAATATGAGATAGATGACAGGAGAGTCATGATAAGAATGCCTAGACGAGAGGCTCAAGCAGGAGAGGCCTATGATAACAAAGAAACCACCAAGAAAATAGTAGTGGCCCTAGAAGAAGGAGAGGAGAGATGCACATACATAGGCCATGACCTGACAAAAGAGGAAGAACATGCGCTAATAGCCTTGCTAAGGGAATACAGAGATGTGTTCGCTTGGAGTTACAAGGATTTGAAAGGTGTTGACCCTGACATATGTTCACACACTATCCCCATGACCTCAGATGCTAAACCCTCTAAGCAAAAGCCTTATACATATAACGATAACTACGCTGCCAAAATCAAGGAAGAGATAGATAGACTAGTTGAAGCTGGATTTATCTATGAAATTGAGCACACTGAATGGGTATCCCCCATTGTGGTGGTGCCCAAGAAGAACGGAAAATTGCGTGTATGCATTAACTTGAAGAAGGTCAATGCAGCCACAATTCGAGATAACTATCCGCTTCCCATCACAGAACATCTCTTAGAAAGAGTGGCAGGCAAGGAAGTGTACAGTTTCCTTGATGGGTTTTCGGGCTACAATCAGGTAGCCATAGCTCTAGAGGATCAGCATAAGACAGCCTTTGCCACAGAGTGGGGCATATTTGCCTTTAGAGTAATGCCATTTGGGCTTACCAATGCCCCAGCAACCTTTCAGAGGCTGATGTGCCATGTGTTTAAGGAGTTCCTGAGGAAGAATTTAGAAGTCTATGTTGATGATCTTTGTGCTCATTCCAACATTAGACAAACCCATATTCCTGAACTCAGACAAATCTTTGACAAATGTAGAGAATATCAGGTCTGCCTGAACCCAGAAAAGTGCATTTTTATGGTCAGGCAAGGCAAGATTTTAGGACACATAGTGTCAAAGAATGGCATATCTACTGACGAAGAGAAAGTGAGAGCCATAGCAGAGCTACCCAGGCCAAGGAATGTCAAGGAAGTACAAGCTTTCATGGGGCATTGTGGTTACTACCGCCGGTTCATTCACATGTATGCCGTCATTGCAAAGCCCATGTACGGACTTCTGACTAATTTTGAGTGGACTAATGAATGTGAGAACTCCTTCCAGGAGCTTAAATGAAGATTATGTTCAGCACCAATCTTAACCACACCAGATTGGAACAAGCCCTTCCATGTTCATGTGGATGCATCCAATTATGCCATTGGATGTGTGCTTGCACAACCTACTGGTGAAGGTAATATGGATCTCCCAATTGCCTATGCCAGTAGACAATTGAATGCAGCTGAACGAAATTATACCACTACAGAGAGAGAAGGCTTAGGCATGGTATATGCAGTCAAGAAATTTAGACACTATTTGCTTGCAAACAAGTTTAAATTTTTTACTGATCACCAAGCATTGTTATATCTCGTGAACAAGCCATGCAATACAGGAAGATTAGTAAGATGGTTTCTCTTGCTCATGGAATATGACTTTGAGGTTGTGGTAAGGAAAGGTAGGACTCATTTAAGAGCAGATCATCTCTCTAGGCTCACATCTGGAGAAGCCCCACAAGGAGTATCAGATGATCTTCCTGATGCTTACTTGTTTAATTTGGAAGTTGTACCGCAGTGGGCTAAGCCATTAGTACCAGTATTGACGTACGGGCCTAATCATCCAGTGGTGAACACACGGAATAGGGAGGTTGTGAGAGCCCAAAAGTACCACATCATGGCAGGAAGTATGTACAAGCACACAGATCAAGGGATCTTGGCTTGTTGCGTAGAAGAGGATGAGTACGCTAAATGGTTGCAATTAGCACATGTAGGTGCATTAGAGGAACATTACTCAAAGCAACGAACTTTACAGACCCTAAAGAGACTCGGAGTACATTGGCCAACTATGGAAGCGGATGTCCAAAAGTTGTGCAAGGAATGCCCAATCTGTTGCACTAAACCACCTGTGGAACATGCCACACTTTATCAAGTGTCCATAGTGCCAGATTGGAGTGAACCGCTAGTATCCTTCTTAAGGACGAGAACATTCCCTCCAGACATGACTCTAGCTAGGCAAAAGAGCTTAGAACAAGAAGCCCAGGATTATTCACTCATTGGCGATAATCTATACAAGCGTGGTAAAGACGGTTACCTGAGACTATGTGTCCATGAGAGTGAGTATCTCAAGATTTTGGACACTGCTCACCAAGGTGTAGCAGGAGGACACTTTGGACCAGATCGGGTGATCAAGGCAATACTATTTGCGGGCTTCTGGTGGCCAACCCTTCACATGGACGCACATACCTATGTGAAACGGTGTGATGTCTGTCAGCGAACCCAATATCCTATACGTAAAGATGAGATGCCACTGAAACCTATGATGGGTGGACGTGCTTTCTCTAAGTGGGGAATAGACTTCGTAGGTCCTATTAATCCCCCAGCTAAGGGTTCCCATGCAGAATATATCATTGTTGCAACAGACTATCTAACTAAGTGGGTGGAGGTAAAAGCCACAACGAAGAACGATGCTCAAACAACTGCTAAGTTTTTATTTGAGAATGTGTTCACTAGATACGGACTACCCATAGAGCTTGTAAGCGATAGAGGCACTCACTTCTTGAACGAAGTTATTGAAAATCTGCTCAAAGAATTCTTAGTAATACATAAGAAGTCTGCCCCCTATCACCCTCAAGCAAATGGCCAAGCTGAGAGTACCAACAAGATCTTATGCAATGTATTGACGAAATTAGTGAATAATAAACGCTCTGATTGGGACAAACAGCTACACCATGCTGTTTGGGCATACCGAGTTGCCTACAAAACGGTACTCCAAGCCACGCCCTTTCAAATGGTGTTTGGACAAAATGTTGTGCTACCGCTAGACTTTTTGATCCCTACGTTGAAAGTAGCACAAGAGTACGAATGGACAGGTCATGAGCTCTCCTCTAGGATCTTTGACCTTGAACGATTAGGGGAAACAAGACTGAGAGCCGGTGCCGGAATATATGCAGCCAAGAAGAGACAGAAGGCATATTTCGATGCCCATGTGAAGAATAAGGGCTTGAAAGCAGGAGATCTAGTTTTAGTCTATACACTGAAACAACACGCAAGGAAACTAGAAAAGAGAGGCTACGGACCTATGATTATCAATAGGATCTCCACGAGTGGAGCAGTACAATTAGCCACGCTAGAAGGTGATATTCTCCCAAGCTATATTAGCGGTTGCAGAGTCAAGTTGTATCAGAAACCCCTCACGGAGGAAATGCTCAACCGACTCAACACTGCTAAGAAACGCAAAGAGGAAGAAAAGCGAGTTCGAGAAGAAGCTCAAGCAGAAGCTTTAGAACGCATCAGAAGGATGAAGTTACAAAAGCAAGGTAGAGATCAGCCTAGAACGAATGACCATGCAGATCAAGGATATCCTATGGCCATGTGTGAAGTCGCAGGAACAAGCTTGCATAGAATAATTGATCGACGTCCTTTCATAACCCTAGATATAGGACAAGGAAAGAGTGCAAGGACCGTAAGAGCCTTGATTGACTCCGGCGCAGCCACTAGTGCTGTTAGAGTGTCTTACTGTCAAGAGTTGCAATTAATTGTCAATCCTGTGGAAGCATATCTCATAGGATTGGGAGGCGTGGAAACCCCTTGCATAGGCGAGGTGGAACTTCCCCTCTATATTCATGATGAGGCAATGACGGTTAAAGTACTAGTGTGTCAAGATGAGGATCTCACTGAACCTCTTGTCTTGGGTCAAGATTGGATCTATGACCAAGCAGTTAACTTAAACTTAAGAAGTGGACTTCTTCAGGTTTGGGTCAATCATAGTCGAATTACAGTAGAGTTAAATAATGGAGCACTCAAGGAACTAGAAAAGACACGGACTCCTGGTCCCTCCAGGGGTGCACATGAAGTTGATCATGCTGTTCTTGTCCAAGGCTATGTGATGCAGAAGAATGAAGATCTCAAAAAAGGAGTCAGGGATGCAAAGGAACTCCCTTCTTTTCCAAAGGCCAGAAGGAGGCAACAACCAAAGGTGGATCAAAGGCAGAAGAAGCAGAGTACTACCTATGTCCGGGATCCAAAGTACTTGCGCAGCAAAATGTCCCAGCAAGTGAAACAAGTGTGGGTGCGGAGAGGCGAACACCCGGTTGCACCCCAGCCAACCACACAGGCAAAGCCTCTTATTAGTAACCAACAACACGACACTAATAAGAAGTCTTTCGGAAATTCTTCTGCTAACGTGAAATCTATTTGGGTGCCCAAGAAGTCGATGAAGGCTAGGCCACAATCAAGACAAATTTGGGTGCCTAAGACTTGCTTGCGGGCGCAAATAACTACACCGAAGCCACAACCTATACAGCGTAACCCATTCACTCGCACAACCGGCATCCACGCGTTTTCAACACTCACGAACGCACCAAGGCCCATGAGCACGAACAGAATCATTTGTAAATCGATCCATAAAAGGCCTCATGTTCAAGCTGATACACCTACAATGTTCTCTAGCGTCTCTACGAAACGAAGAGAAAAACCCATCCACTGCATTTGGCAGCTCAAGACCTGTAATAAACCCCCCGACCCCAATTTGTAAATTCAACCCCACTTACTAACTGCGTTAGTCTCCTAGGAATACCCAAGCATTAACTACACACACTGTCTTCGTGCACTTACTAACCACTAACTCACCATCTACCTCATGTTAATGTTGTGACGGGGACAACTACGGAATTATTCTGTCCATTACGATGTTAACACATGATTCTATATTCTCACAGAATCAGAAGGCAAGAAGTAAAATGGCAGAAGCGACAGGTTCGGGCTCACAAGTAGGGATACTCACTGCAGGAATTGATGTGGATAGTCTACCTGTGGATGTTCCACCAATTGAACGACCAAGAGAGCTGCAGCACCTTCAGCAAATCCCGGTGCCGGATCCACCCACAGGGATCACAGAAAGAGTCCATGCCAATTCTCATTGGTTCAATGGCATGCCAGGTCCATTAGGAGAGGCCAAGTATATATGGGAGTCTAAGTGCGAGTATGACAGATCATGGGTTCGATTCCAATTTTTCTCCAAAGAGTTCGAGACTTTACAGAACACCGAGGATCTCCAAACCATATGGCAACGAGCAGGGCTGGCCGAATACCTTGAAGCCCCACTACCTAAACCAGATCTCCTCCGATGTTACTATTTGGTCTCCACATTACAAGCTAATGAAGAAAAGGACAAACCCGGATCATTTGTTCTTCCCTCCTTGCTAGGCAACAACGAGTTGAAGAGGTTCGAACTTACTGTGGAATTGGTAAGCGACGCTTTAAATATGCACGGCACGCATGTACCCTCTGAAAAAGATGCTCTTGTTCCCACTAACATGAAGGATAGGAAACTATTGAGGCTTAAAGACATGGCAGCACTCACCCCAAATGTGTCCATCCCTCTTCGCATGTGCATGCAACATTTCGCCTTTCCCAGCCAAGACCGATTCACACAACCACACAAGAGAATCTGGTTCGCTCTCTACTTAGCGGAAGCAGGCTCGTTACCCATCAAGCTACCGGTATGGATTATAGATCAATTGTATGAAGCAAACAAACGGTCTTCGAGGAAATTAGTGGTGAACGGATGCTGTGCAATCACACGCATTATTTACCGGTGCCTAGCATACGATGCCCCCATTGAACGTGCCTTAACTTGGGCACAATTACAAATGTTTAAAAGGCTCAAGACGTCCACACATCAATCCAAGCGCATGAGGGGTGCTATCCCTTGTGTCCAGACAAGGGAAGTTCTGACTACTCCTGAGGTATCGCCACGACGGGAGGACACTGTACCTCCCTTCACCATTAGGATACCCAGGTCGGGATCTGAAACTACCACACAAGCTACCCCATCGGCTCCTCCTGTTCCACCTGAATTCGAATTTGCTGCCACTGGAGATGCTGAGGGAATGGACCCCCAGGACTTCGAAGCATTCCTACAAAGTACACAATTCTCTGATGTGGAGTTTTATTCAGAGGCAGAGGAGCAAGGCACATCCTCACAAAGAAGAAGAAAGTCTACAGACGGTCGACATGTACATTGGAGTGATGCTCAGCAAGGTCAACAACAAGGACACCTCGAAGAAGAAGGAGCGTATGAAGAGGAGACCACTGAAGCCCCAGCCTATACAGCAGAACTCCGAAGGCTGTATCAGATTATGGAAAGAGTGCGATCGCAACAACTACTCACCGAACAGAGTAGCAGAGTACTCATGACTCAGTTGTTGGAAGAAGCAGGAGTTGACTCAGAGTATCGGGAAGGTCTCTTATTGATGGCAGAAACATATGGGGTAGTGGAAGCAGTGCGCACTGCCATTAGGAAGTCTCCAGTTCAATATGATCCACGAAGGTTCCAGACACGACGACGCTCAGGTAAGAATATCCAGATTCCTATCACAATTGCAGAAGGGCCAACTATTACATCTGAACCCACCAAGACAGCCCCCCAAGCAACCGAAACGGCTAGCCAACAGCACCCAGTCACCCATGAGGAGTCCACCGAGCCACTACCACCCACACCCCCACCATCACCTCCTAGAGCAGAAACAGTGGAAACCTCCTCGACCACTCAACCCACCGACCCAACCTTCATTTTCCGTACTCCCATCTCTAGTTCCACCCTATTCTCTACCACTGATAACCCAATCTTTGAAGCAACCCCCATCACTACACAATCCACCGAACCGCTCCTAGAGCCTGCCCTAGGGCAACCATCCCCAATGCCCTCAGCCATAGGTCATCCCGACCCTAGATCCACATTCATGGGTTTCCCTGCTACCACGCAACCCTTCGCGCCCTCCTCCAATTTACGACCTCAACCCCCGACCTCTCTCTCTCCATTTCTACAATCCCTCCATGACTTCCTGGCTAGAACGTTTCAACCAGGGTCTCAACCATTTCCTTTCTTTTCAGCTCCCCACCCCACTTCGCATCTATTCACCACTTCCACACACACTCCACCTACCATCCCAATGTATATGGCAGACCCCACACTCACAACCACTCCTGAAGGTATGGACATTTCACCACCCACGGCACCTCCCCCCACGATTCCACCCCCTCCCATTCCCCCTCCACCAATTTCACTCACACACACGACTTCAATAGACACATCATTCACTCTTCCCCATCCCCAATTCCCTTCCCATGCATCTCCCACTGTAAACTCCACCCACTCATCTATAGGAAGTGCATTGGACACCATGCTGGCTTGTATATCAAACTTAAGGACAGATTACATTCAGCTCCAGCAACAGAATGAACGCCTGCACGAGCACTCAGAAACACTACAGCACCGCCTCGCGGCACTAGAAGAGGAAAATGCTCGCCTCCACACACAGTTCCAAACTCTCCAAGAAGCTCATGGCATATTGGAGGTACAGTTACAGAACACAGATCAGGAAGCGATACAGGTGGTAGAAGGTCACCTACGGACACAGCTGGAACGCAACTCAAAGCTTCAACGAAATATGGCTCTACTCAAACGCCATCTTGCGGCCGCTCAGGAAGAGAATCGACGTCTGCAAGTACAAAATCAAGAGAACCTGGAGGCAGCTATTGAGAGCACACCGGGGGCACCCATCAGCCCATCCAAGTTTCAAGCAGTGACCCCCGATAATATCAAGATCATATTGGAAGACTATGCCATGCTGCTTGAAGCACATGATAAGCTATCGGAGGAACTGGGACAATTGAAGCAGAAACACCAAAAAGGACAAACAGCAGCCTCCCCAACCACCCCCTCCGCTGCTTCACTTCTCACAGACGTAGAGGCCATAAAAGATCTCCAGAAACAGGTCACGGAATTGCAAACACGCCTACTACAATATGAGAGGCCACCTTCCCCTCCAGAGGCTCCCACGGACGAAGAAGTTGTACAAATTCCTGTGGAACAAACGTTTGACGAAGAATACGATCCACAACCATTCCCAGGAGGACAACAAACAGAAGAAGCGCAGGACACATTCGAGGCACCACGGCCCCCATGGCTACGTCAAGTGGAGGAAATCGGGAGTTCGCACGAAGAGCGCACAATAGTGCAAAATCAGGCCATGAGGGTCATAGAGGAAACAGTGCTACAATCGGCTTACTTCAAGAACTTGTCATCGAGACGACTGATCCTCTCATCCGAACTCCAATACAGGCCGTATTATATTATCTTGGCGGATTATAATGCAGAAATACAAAGAGTCACGGGTCAGATTCCTACCTTTGCGACCCAATTTCAACCCGAAGACCTTCCTCCAGAGGCGCAAAAAGGTAAAATTCGTCAACCCACCTGGCGGCAAAAACTTTTAGAGACATATCCAGAAATGCTACGCACATGGAACAACGCGCCTTTACACCTCCTATACAATCCATGCTATGGTCCAGTCCCACGCCGCAGGTCGTGGAAGGCATTCAATATTAAGGTGCAGAACAACGCACAATGCAAGGAATGGCTGAACTATCCGTACATTGCGCCACCACAGGGACCGCCGTCGGTCGCATATATGATGGGAACCATTCGCCACTGGATGCCGCGCTTGAAGCCCATGCAAGATGTAGCAGCGCAGATGATGCTTAAAATCTTAGATATGATGCAGGTAGTCCTGAAAACTTTTAGAAATGCAGCCGCACCACAGGTACGTCTCCCGGGGTTCAGCAATGGCAATTATGACTTGGTGTATGACATGAGCACCACCCCCAGTATTCGTGTGGCTTACGCCTGGCATGCGCGCATCAAATACCTCCCTGCCTGTTACAAACAAACCTTTGAAGAAATGTTCAGATCAGGTTTCTGGGAGTATCACTCAGAGATTTTCGCACCGAAGCCAACACATCTGCTCCAACTTTTTGCTTGTGAACAAGCAATGTATTCTGAGTACTACACTACCCCGCAACCAGAGACCCCTGGTGCAATAAATTGGGATGCTTTGGAAGCTGATCTAGCAAGAGGCTTAAGGATAGGAGAACATGAACTGGCCACCAATGTCATCCAATATTACATCGACCACCCGAGAGAACAAAGGTCTGTCAGGGGCGACAGACGCTAGGAAGGGGGGAGTGTTGGCATACAAAGCAACAGAGGAGTCATGCACAATACGGCAACAAGGCCAAATCATTTTTTTCCATGGATTCTTTACAACTCAAGTGATTTTAATCACTACACAAACATTGTAAATTCCGTTTTTGGTAGAATAGACTCCATTTTGTGCAAGCCGAGGAGTCCTCGAGCTTGAGGAGTATTAGAACTAGCGACATATCAATTTTCATAATTTTTAGACTCTGTTTGAGCCCTCAAATAGACTCTAGAACCTAATTTTTAACTAGGCCGGACACTAGGTCTGGACAAGACCAAAGCTAGTTAGAAAACTATAAAAAGAGCTAGAGAGCTCATTTTTGAGGTTAGATTGTTTGTGAATTGAGCTTATGTAAGAGACTTTTTGACTAATGCAAAGAACTCCATTGTTCCTCTCCTTGTTCTTGCCTTGTGTGCGCGTGTGTGTGTATGTGTGTGCATGCTTGTGTGCTTCTCACTCACGCACTTGTGCCTTCACTTGCTCATAGTCTTCATACTAGTCCTCACGTCTCCACGGATTAACAATTATGAGGTGAATCTTCTCACGTTGGTACTCACCATTGTGCTAGAGTGACATGTGGCCACTGGAATCAAAGTCCTAATTGTTGGCATCTTGGCTACGGGGCTGAAAGTTTCATCATAATCTATCTTGTAGCTTTGGGAGAAGCCTTTCGCCACCAACCTTGCTTTGTACCTAGCAATGGAACCATCTGAATTTCTTTTAATTTTGTAAACCCACTTATTACCTATCACCTTCATGCCTTCTTGAGCTGGTACCAAGCTCCAAGTATGGTTCTCATCAAGTGCTTTGAGCTCTTCCTTCATTGCCTCTTGCCATTCCTTGCAATCCTTAGCTTCTTCATAACTAGTTGGTTCCTTGTCCTTGATTACCTGAGTCATGTATGCATAATGCTTTGCAATGAAATTATCATATGTTAACCTTTGTATTGGATATCTTACTCTTGAAGACCTTCTTTCACTTCCTTTGGGTGTGGTTGCCATCTTCTTTCTTTGTTTTGCCACTCCTGGACTTTGAATTTCTTCTATCTCTTCATCTTCCAACATGCTCTCGTCCACATAGCTTCCTTCTTCAATTGAAATCTTCTCTTTGCCTTTGAATTTTCTTTCTTCAGAGTTGGTCTCTCTTTCCCTAAGCCTTCCACTCCATGGTGAGGGTGTCCTTGTGTTGCATGAGTTGCTTCGACCACTCAAATCCATGCTTTCTTGAACTCTATCATCATTCTTCAAATCTGTCTCACCTATGTCTTCAACCTGCAATGGACTTGTGCATGCATACCAAGGCTTCAACTCATCAAAGACAACATCCCTACTTACCTTCAGCTCCTTGGTGATGGGATTATAGCATTTATACCCCTTTTGTTCCATAGAATATCCCAAAAAAATATACCTTTCAGATTTGGCATCTAACTTTGACCTCAACTCTTGAGGTACATGTACATAGCATATACAACCAAAGATTCTAAGATGTGAAATGCAAGGTTTTCTTCCACTCCATGCTTCCTCAGGGGTTAGATGATGTATACCTGATGTAGGACATCTATTCATGATGTATGTGGCTGTATATGTAGCCTCTCCCCAATAACAATGCGGCATATTCATTTCGTTGAGCATACACCTTGCTACCTCTGCTATGTGTCTGTTCTTTCTCTCTGCTACCCCATTTTGTTGAGGGGTATACCTGCATGTAAATTGTCTTTTGATGCCATTGACCTGCAAAAATTCAGAAAATTCGTGGGAGAAGTACTCTCCCCCTCCATCGGATCTCAAAGTTTTGATAAACTTGCCAGATTCCTTCTCCACCTGTGCTTTGAATTTCTTGAAGTAGTGGAATACATCTGATTTGTTTCTAATGCAATACAACCACACTTTCCTTGAAAAGTCATCAATGAAGGTTACAAAATACCTATTTCAGCAAGGGATGCTTCTCTTGTTGGACCCCAAACATCCGTGTGAATGAGGTCTAAAACATTTGCACTTACATAGGTACTCTTCTTGAAGGGCAGCCTTGATTGTTTTCCTTGTTGGCAAGCTACACAAATTTCATGCAACATTTTAGATGTAAAATTTGGTAGGCCTCTTACCAAGATCCTCCTTTGCATGTCCTTGAGCTTTTGTAGGTTGATGTGACCTATTTGTTTATGCCATAGATCCAAATCTGCTATCCTCTTGTCTCCATATGTGACATACATTGAATGGTGTGGCTGATTTATGTCCATTGTGAACATTCTCCCTTGCTTTTTTCCTTTTGCTATGAGCTTGAAACCTGCCCTTGGATCCTCAACAAAACATCCTCTTTCATTGAACCTAACTTGATAGCCTTTTTCTACCATTTGGCCTACCGAAATCAAGTTTTTGGTAATAGTAGGGACATGTAATACCTCTGATAAGCACTTTGCTCTTTGATTTCCTTCCAAACTGATATCTCCCACATGTTGAATGATATGCTCTGAGTTATCACATGTTTCCACATGCCCTTGATGCTTTGGGACCTACAAATTACTAAAAAAATCCTTTCGACATGACATATGATTGCTACATCCACTGTCTACATACCATACATCTTCACTAGCTTGAGTTGTATCTTCACCATACCTCATGGCAAGTAAATAATCATTCCCTTGGCTAGATGATGTGTTTGCATAATTACCTTGCCCTCTATAATTGTTGTTGTTGTTGATTTGATTCCCTTGTCTTTGAGCTCTATGATAGCATTCATTTGCAAAATGACCGGGCTTACCGCATACAAAGCATCCATTTGAAGTGGCTTGTCCTCTTCCACCAAATCTTCCACCTCTTCCTCTATTTGTGGCTCTTCCACCTCTTTGACCTGCATTTTCTTGTTGTCCTTGACCTCCTTGGTTGCTTTGATATCTTCCTCTTCCTCTTGTAGCACCTCGGTTGTGTCTTCCTCTTCCTCTACCTGCATACAACAATTGCCCTTGGCTATCCTTGGCATTATGACCACCAAGGTTCATCTCCTCTGTCACCATGAGAGTGATTAGTTGATCAAAATCAGGAAGAGAGTCCCTTACATACACTGAAGTTGTGAAAGCCCTCCATTTTTCATCATCCCTAAGTCCATTTAGGGTGTGGGCGACAAGATCGTCATCATCTAGGGCACAACCGATTGACCCTAGTGCATCTGCAAGCTCTTTAACCTTTAATATGTAATCATTAGCACCTTGAGAGGTGCTTTTCCTAAGATTATTTAGCTCATTCTTGAGCTGAATTTTTCTAGCTTTTGTGGAGGTTGAATACAATCTCTCCAAGCACTCCCACACCTTCTTCAATGTATCCAAATCTTGAATATGCCCTACCATAGAGTTGCTAATATGCTGAGATAAAATGAAAATGACCCTTTTGTCCCTTTCATCCCACTCTCTTACTGCTCTTCTCTGGTCATTGGTTGGATTTACCTCATCTATGTAGGGTTTTGGCTCTCCACCACTCACAAGTCCCCACAAACCTTTCCCCATCAAAAAATTGCTTATTCTAAATCACCATGGTTGGTAGTTTCCTTTTTCGAGCTTCTCAATCTGAGCATTGAGATCAGCCATGGTGCCTCCTAACTCTTTTGAACCTCCCCCTTGATGCAATGAAGTTGAAAAGGATGGCTTTTACCTCAAAAAATAGAGCTACTCCTCTTGATGAAGCTTCGTCTTTGATTTGATGATGTATTTGCTTCCCCTTGTTGTTGACGTGCCCGTTCTTTGCTTCCTTCCTTCAAACTTTGATGAAGTCTTTACTTCACTTCAGTAGCTCCTTCTTCTCTCTTTGATACTCCACTTATAGCTCTGATACCACTGTTGGAGGATAAACACTCCTATGTGCACAACAAAAGCAAATGAACCCTCCTAGGATCCTGAAATTTTTCAGACATAGGCTCTGTATTTTCTGAGTTTCTCTGCGTATATGCAGAGATTGAAAATGAAATTTTTTAGGCATAAACTAGACTTTAAGAGCTTTCAAATGAGAGTAAAATCACTCCATTTGGACACTGGATGATGCCTCAACTAGCTGCAACAAAACAGATAACTTGATCTCTTCACACAGTATGAGCTAACTAGACAGACACTGTTCTGGTCATTTCTCTGCACATGTGCAGGCACTGAACCTGAGACTTATACCAGCCAAAGTAGAACTTATAAGCTTTCCAACAAGACAAAAATCATTGCAAATGGATTCCGGATGAAATAGAAACAACAATTACAAGACCGGGGGGTCTGCCAAAAACATCTAGATAGATAGAGTGTGTAAAAGTGAAATTTCTACAAAATATGCAGAGAATAGCTAGTAGGGGGTGTGCTTAAGCAAGGGGGCAGCTTGGGCACGTATTTCCACGACTCTAAGTCATAATACAACTCATTAGAGGTTTTAAAGACCTCATACTAACCTCTTTAACCAATCAAAAGCATATACATGTCAAAAGTGAGGTCCAATCACATCAAGAGGTGAGCTAAATCTTCTCTAATCAAATTCTTTCCATTATGGGCATGATTTGATGCCTCCAACTCGTGGAAATCAGCCTCCTTTGATTGTGGATGATGTGGAAGGTTCAATTTGGAGCATGTTCCCACACTCTTGAGCTTGAAAAACTTTCAACATGAATGAACCGACGGTAGTAACCACAATGTCCCATGAAAGCTTGTACTTCCTTGACATTCCTTGGCCTAGGTAGCTCTGCTATGGCTCTCACTTTCTCTTCGTCAGTAGATATACCATTCTTTGACACTATGTGCCCTAGAATCTTGCCTTGCCTGACCATGAAAATGCACTTTTTTGGGTTTAGGAAGACTTGATATTCTCTACATTTGTCAAAGATTTGTCTGAGTTCAGGAATATGAGTTTGTCTAATGTTGGAATGAGCACAAAGATCATCAACATAGACTTCCAAGTTCTTCCTCAAGAAATCTTTAAATACATGGCACATCAGCCTCTGGAAGGTAGCTGGTGCGTTGGTAAGCCCAAATGGCATTACATGAAAGGCAAATATACCCCACTCTGTGGCAAAAGCTGTCTTATGCTGATCTTCTGGAGCTATGGCTACTTGATTGTAGCCCGAAAATCCATCAAGGAAGCTGTACACTTCCTTGCCTGCTACTCTTTCTAAGAGATGTTCTGTGATGGGAAGCAGATAGTTATCTCGAATTGTGGCTGCATTGACCTTCTTCAAGTTAATGCATACACGCAGCTTGCCATTCTTCTTGGGCACCACTACGATGGGGGATACCCACTCAGTGTGCTCAATTTCATAGATAAATCCCGCTTCAACCAGTCTATCTATCTCCTCTTTGATCTTGGCAGCGTAATTATCGTTATATGTATAGGGCTTTTGCTTAGAGGGTTTAGCATCTGAGGTCATGGGGATGGTGTGTGAGCATATGTCAGGGTCCACTCCTTTCAAATCCTTGTAACTCCAAGCCAATACATCTCTGTATTCTCTTAGCAAGGCTATTAATGCATGCTCTTCTTCCTCTGTTAGGTCATGGCCTATGTAAGTGCATCTCTCCTCTCCTTCTTCTAGGGCCACAACTATTTTCTTGGTGGTTTCTTTGTTATCATAGGCCTCTCCTGATTGTGCCTCTCATTTAGGCATTCTTATCATGACTCTCATGTCGTCTATCTCATACTTCTTAAAATTTTCCGGGACCTCAAACAAAGATTCTTCCTCTTCTGGTGTAACTTCTCTCTTCTTTCTTTTCTTTCCTTCTTCCTTCGGGATCACATGTGTGGCAAGCCTTACATCATTTGTAAGCTCTCCATACCTCTGGGGTTAAAATTTTACTTCATAGAAGTATTCTTCATCTGATGCAAAAGGTGGGTCCATAATGATTGACTCTTGATCGGAGTCGCTCGCATCCTCAAATGCATCAGGGCTAGGTTCGCATTCTTCTAGAACTGCCTCTCCCATGATTGGCTCTATGGAGAAGACTGAAATGTCATAGCCATCGGCATCACAGTGAGGTGTCCATTGTTCTTCATTGATGGCTACATCCATTGTTGCTAGGATTTCTGCCCAGCCGTGGGGTTCAAATTCTTCGTCAGGAAAAACTACAGGCGCATAGGCTGGGTCTTGAATTGATCTATGTGTTTCTTTTGCACCTATCTCTCTGGCTTCTTCTCTCTTCTCTTCTTCTACTGCTACTTTGCACATCCATAAGTGGGTGTCTTCATTCATCCATGAGGATCCTGACCCTATGGAATGCACCAATTCTGTATCATCTTTGGCTCTATGGATGGGATTCCATTGGATGGGAGGTACATCTCTATGAGAGTAATCTTTGAGATTTACTTTGGTTGTAACACCTAAGTGTTGTAGGTACAAGGAGTTGGTTCCCCAGTCCTGTACCACTTGCAACTGTCGCATAAAGGGTCTTCCCAAGATCATCTCATAGGCATGATTTTTGCTGAAGTCACATATAGCAAATGTATGCTCAAACTCGACACCACAGGTGGTGAGAGTTATTCCTTCTAGCAATCCTAAGGGTCTCTCAATATGACCATCGGCCATCTGCAATTTCATTCTCGTTGGCCTGAGTGATGGCTTGCCCCAACGCTTCCATAGGGAAGTGGTGGCAATTGCAACTCCTGCACCTGAGTCCAAAATTGCCTTGGTGGTGTACTCCTGGTAGGTAATGGGAAGATAGGTGTTCCCTTCTTCACCTTCACACATATCTCCTATCTTATCCAAGGGTATTTCTGGTACTGTCCTCTGGGATCCTACCTGGGAACGAGGTTTGGCTATTTCTGGTACTTGTTTGGCTACATGTTTCCATAGCTCAGGTCTAACCTTGAGTAGCTCTTCTAACTTGAGATTGCACTGCACTTTAGTGTTCTTCACTACCTCTGTGTTCCTAGGTAAGACTGAGTCCTCATTTCGTACCATGACCGTGGGTGCCCTCATACAAGTAGACTTAGTTTCCCATGGGCCTGTGAAGTGGGGTAATTCTTGTAGAGAGTTAGACTCAAAGTCTAATCTTTCCTGAGATTGGGTGCTCTCCTGCTCCCCATAAATGGATGGGATGTCTTGTGGGAATTGGTCATGTGCATCATCCACAAGTTCAATAGGAGGAGGGACTTCATTCTCTTTAGCCCATTTGTCTTCTTGAATCTCTCGTAGGAATTCTGGTGTGAATCGATTCATAGAAGATGATGTGTCTGGCTCCGTAGAGTTAGGCACATAGGCTTCCGGCACATAGGCTTCCTGAGCAGGAATGCTTACTCTTTCACTTGCCTTGTCCTTGTGTTGAGGGACGGGCTCCTTTTCTGATTGTGCAATCAGCTTCTCTATTCTTTCTAACAGTCCATCAAAGTGCAACTGTGTCTTTGCTGAACTAGAGATGTTAAATAGGCGACAGGCCTCAAACATGGTCTGAGCCAATTCCACCATCTTAGCACAAATTTTGGTTCGTTCTAACTCTAGTTCTGCTCTTGGGTAACACTTTTCATGATCAGTTACGTTTGGCCCTTCTTGGATTCTGGCCTGATATGCTTTAAGCATCATATTAAGGTCTTCGGGAGTGGGGTCTGCTAGGACTGATCCTACTCTAGGGGGTGGTGGAATTAGTTGAGGCGGGTCGGAAGGTGGCGGGTCGGATGGAGTTGGGAATGGTGGAGGTGATGGAGGTGGGGCAGTGTGAGAGGGAGTTTGAGCTGTGAGTTCAGTTATCCTGGCCTTTGTTTCTCTCACGCTTTCCTCGAGTTCACTCATCTTTTTTGCCCATTGTCTTTTCATTCTTTCACGACTATCTCTCCAAGCTCTAGTCCTCTTCTTTGTCGTGCTCTCTGTTTCACTAACTTCTGGGCTTTTTTCCTGACCTACACCCTGGTTTTGCTGCAGTGCTTGGGCTCTAGTGATTACTTGTACTGGTGCAGTGGAAGTGACACTTCCTATGGAGTCTACAACTAACCCAATAACGTTGATAGGAGTGATTTTTGGCATATTATTGGGGTTCTTTGGGCAATCTCGTAAGAGATGCTCCTTTCCACACTCCTGGCAATAGCCCTGGATCGTCACTGACTGGGGTTGTGTAGGTGGAGGTAAGGGACAATCACGAATGAGGTGATCTCCCTGACATCTGTAGCATGGTCCTCTAGGGAATGGGGGTCTTACCTGCCTAGGTTGAGGTCTAGGATTGGGGTTTGCGTACATGACGTTTGTGTAATCTGACTCCCAACTAGGTTCATTTGGCTCTTCACTATAGTAGGACTCCCCATGTTCCGGAGACTGCATGTAGTAGGCCTAGGGACTATCGATATGTGTAGAATCAAAGCTATGGTCACTCGGGTCACTTTCAGAAAGCAATGGTGTTACAGGGACTATAGCTCTATTCAGGTTCTCTTCTGTAGCTGCATATTTTACTGGGATCACGTTGGATGGAGCTGGAGGTTGTTGGGCTAACACAGGTTGAGGCCTTTGTTGGTTTTGGTAGTGTGGTTGGTAGGTTTGTTGAGGCCTAGCATATTGCTGTGGTGGGTACTGATTCTGGTATCTTCCCTACTGAGGGTAGGGTTGCCTAACCACCTGCTTGTTGTATGGGCAATCTTGCGCGGTGTGATTGGTGTACCTTCGTTCTATGGTGCAGTACTCGCTACTAGGATTCACTTGGGGTTGAGCCATAATGGGACATACATTCGCCATGTGGTCGCCACCACAAGTATAACACCTTTTCACAGGGGCAAACCTTGGGATTTGTTTGTTAGTGACACCTAATTTCTGAGCTACTTTCTCTGCAAGTTCCTCAATTGATGTGGATTGCGTGGAAGAGAGGTTAGAGGCACTATCTGAATCTTTGTATATCTTGGAAAGCTCTAACTCCTCCCCTAGGTTATCCTCGATGTCAATGCACATGCGAACACAATCTTCTATGGTCCTAGGGTCCTTCAAGTACACATAAGACCTCAATTTGGTACTTAGCAATCCATCCAAGAATAAAGCCACTTGCTTGGCTGGTGTGGGTAGCTCCAAAACAGGGCATCTTTCTAAGTATTGCCTGAATCTCCTTCCTGCAAGTCTCACGGTCTCTTGAGGGGTTTGCTTGAAGCTGTGAATCAATGAGGAGGTATTATGCCTTATGCCACTCTTAGAGAATTCAATAATGAAAGCCTCTAGGAGTTGGTCTATGCTCCTGAACTGTCTCTCATTCAATGGTTGAAACCACGTAAGGGCTGTGTTCCTAAGGGTTAGACCAAAGGCATTATACTGCATGAATAAATCCTCCACTTGTTCAGCTCTCAAGACTTGCCTAAACTCAGCCACATGATCGTATGGATCTCCCGTGCCATCGAAGTAGTTCTTCATGGACTTAACTAGCTGAGTCGGTCTCAAAGTCCTTGTGTGCTCTCTAGGTCGTGGTGGAGGGAACTCATCCGCATTTCTTTGATTCCTGTGAGCTCTAAGTATCTCAGGTTCTACTCTATTTGTTTCCGTCCTCGTTCTTTCTCTGCCCACTGGGTTGGCAAAGCTGACTTCTGGTCTATCTCTACTTCTGTCTCTTTGCATTCCATGAGCTTGGGATGTTCCAGCTCCAGGATGACCATAGGATACATTCGATCTTGGTTGGGGGAAAACAAATTCACCCTTCCAAGTGTAAGCATGCCTATCATTTTCTGTCACCACAAAGATCCTCTCCGAAGCGTGATCTAAGTAGGTCACTCTACCTGGGCTATCAGGATCCTTAAACTCATATATCATGATTGTTCCTATATCAATTGGCCGATCAGGTTTGTACCTCCAAAAGGCTTCGTCAGTTTCTCGATTGAGGAGCAAATCTATACTCTTATTATCCTGGGGAATCCACTCTGGTGTGATAATCCTAGTGAGAACCGATTTACCTCGAGGGGTTCTAGGTTCTGTACCCATGTTTCCTTGCTCTAGGTCACCTAAGTCCGCTTCTGGGATCACATTTCCAAATTCGTCCGTCCTATCTGGGTGACTGGTGACTACGTATATGGTTCCTTCTTTGTCCAAGTATGCTCCGTTTTCAAACTTGACAGCGGGGTGCTCTAGCCCAATGGATTGGTCAGGGTTTTTAATCTGGACCACGGATCTTCCTAGACCGTCCTCATAGATGCTAGCACCTAATCGGTTGGTCCTAAGGTATTCCAGCTGTGTCTTGTATGGGCCTTCTACTCTGTGCAAGTATGGCACTCCTGAACTTCCCATAGGTCTGTCCATGCCTTGAGACATCTCTGATTCACTGGTATCAGAGCTAGGGTAGTGCGAGTGGTGACTCAACTGCTGGGCCCAAGACCTCGCAGTATGATTGACACTAGCCTCTGAAGACCTAAGGCTTTGTCTATCCCTTACTAGATGTCGTCCTGATCTAAGGTTCATATGCCTAACTGATTAACCCAATTTTTCCCAGGTACAACCACGATTCTGAGTCCTTTGTATCAATTACTTAATCCCCTTTTTATGTTGATTATCGTGTTTATACTCTTGTCTGATATCACGTCGTTAGGAATACTTGAGTTTACTTTCGCACTTTAGTTTGGTCGTTTCATGTTAGGTTCTTTTCCTTTAAGGTTGTCGTTCACACACACAGGTTATCTCTTGACTTGAACTTGATTTCTTAGATAGTCTTTGATTTATCTCGTGCCTATCGTTGCCTGGAATTACTTCTAACACTACCCGCACTTAGCCTAAACTAAGAATTGACAGAGGGTGTTGCGGGTTTTCCAACCTTGAGTTCCTTTCCTTGTGTTGTTGCCCTGGTGTGCCCAGGACGCGCGTTCCCAAGCCTGCACTTACTCTTGCTTTGCGTACCCTTCGATGCTCTCAAAGGACCTGTAAAAGGCCCACCGTTAGCTCAAGACTTAAATTCAAAAGACAAAACCAATCATTTTCATTCATGTAACACTTCACCAATTTGCCCTATGAATTTTTGGACACAACTCTAGAGATCCCTGAATTTTGTTCCCCCTAGGTATGGTCAACTTCAAAATACCCAATCTAATATTCCTGATCTTTCCAACAAAACAAAAATCACGGCAAACGGATTTCGTATGAGAAAGTTATGCCCGTTCAGGGTTTTGGAGCTAAAATAGGATTAAACTAAGTTAACAGGCAAACATGAATTTTTCTCAAAAGCACATGTGTAGGGACCTCACAACTCACTAATTGCTAGACCAATATGCCCGAAAACTATCCCCAAAACTTAGAATAAAAAACCCTAATTTTTTTGGCCAAAAAGCCTGTCAATCGCGATCGACAGGTCTGTCAATCGCGATCGACAGGTCTGTCAATCGCGATTGACAGAGGTGTCCGTCGGGGCCTGTCAGTCGCGATCGACACGTCAGTCGCGATTGACAGTGTCAATCGCGATCGACAGAGTCGGTCGTGAGTTCTGTCAATCGCGATTGATGGTGTCAATCGCGATCGACACTTTTTCCGGGTTTTTCGCCGTGATTTCAGTCAATCGGGGATGTGTCCGTCGCGATGGACACGTGGCTACGTGTAAAAGTCAATCAATCATTGAATTTCAGTCGGTCACAATCGACGGTGTCAATCGCGACTGACAGAGGTATCGGTCGTGGCTGTCGATCGCGATCGACGGTGTCAATCGCGATTGACAGGGTCCTACGTGGCAGTCTGTCGGTCGTGAAGTCTGTCGGTCGTGATCGACAGGGTCTGTCGGTCACGATTGACAGGGTCTGTCGGTCGCGATTGACAGAGGCTGTCGGTCGCGATTGACAGAAAAACACGGAATTTTTCTACTGTTTTAGGTGATTTGGGATGTGCTCATCCTGCTTATGCTAGTGGTGAACTTTGTTTTACCAAATGATCGAATTTTCTGTCGATCGTGATCGACAGAGGCTGGCGACTGCGAGACAGATTCGACGAGTTTCGTACCTGCGTAGAGTGTTGGGGATGATGATTCAGCAAGAACCTGTAGAAGGCTCAAAAAACATGCAAAAACAACGCACGCAATATCGCTCTCTCGCTCTCTCTCACAAGTGAAATGAGGGAAATGAGGTGGAGATGGTGATATGATCAAAACTGAAAATTTCCATGATGATGGAGATGGAGGTGGGAGATGGTGATAATGATGATGGTGATGAAGATGGTGAAGAAAAAACAAGAAAATAGATGAAAGTGAAGAAAATACCTACAACTCCAACGTGTCAACTCTACATCTTACCATCACACGCTCGTCCTCAAAGTTCGATCCCCGGCAACGGCACCAAAATTTGGTGTAGCTCAGTGATGAGTAGCACCTCCTTTAATGTCAATCCGGGAAGACGTGAGGATGGTATGAAGACCTCGAGCAAGTGGCGGCACAAGTGCGTGAGTGAGAAGCACACATACATGCACACACATACACACACACGCGCACACACGGTAAGAGAAAGAGTGAGAAGCAATGGAGTTCTTAGATTACTTTCAAAAAGCTCTTACAAGTTCATTTCAATTACAATCCAACCTCAAAAATGAGCTCTCTAGCTCCTTTTATAGTTTTTGACTAGCTTTGGCCCTGTTCAGACCTAGTGTCCGGCCTAGTTAAAAATTAGGTTCCAGGGTTTATTTGAGGGCTCAAATGAGATCTAAAAAATACGAAAATTGGTAAGCAACTACTTCTAAGGCTCCTCAAGCTCGAGGACTCCTCGGCTTGCACAAAATGGAGCTACAAAAAGGTGAACATGGTATTTACAGGGGTTGTTAGTGATGAGAATCACTTTTAATTGGTGTAAGGGTTTTGAAAAATTAAAGGGTTGCCTTAGTGCTAGATCTGCGTGAATGTCCGTACTTGCTTCTTCATGAAGAAAATTATTGGCCTACTTGCCAGATCGTCGTTGACTCCCTTGTTTGCTTGTGCCTTCTCTCCCCTCTGACTCTCTTCTCTGACTGCCATGCCTTGTCAGTCCTTCGATTCCTTGTCTGCTGCTAACAGCATATGAACCTTAGATCAGGACGGCATCTAGTAAGGGATAGACAAAGCCTTAGGTCTTCAGAAGCTAGCGTCAATCATACTGCGAGGTCTTGGGCCCAGCAGTTGAGTCACCACTCGCATTACCCTAGCTCTGATACCAGTGAATCAGAGATGTCTCAAGGCATGGACAGACCTACGGGAAGTTCAAGAGTGCCATACTTGCACAGAGTAGAAGGCCCTTACAAAACACAATTGGAATACCTTAGGACCAACCGATTAGGTGCTAGCATCTACGAGGACGGTCTAGGAAGATCCGTGGTCCAGATTAAAAACCCTGACCAATCCATTGGACTAGAGCACCCCGCTGTCAAGTTTGAAAACGGAGCATACTTGGACAAAGAAGGAACTATATATGTAGTCACCAGTCACCCAGATAGGACAGACGAATTCGGAAATGTGATCTCAGAAGCGGATTTAGGTGACTTGGAGCAAGGAAACATGGGTGTAGAACCTAGGACCCCTCGTGGAAAGTCAGTGCTAACAAGGATTATCACTCCCGAGTGGATCCCACAGGACAATAAGAGTATAGATCTGCTGCTAAACCGAGAAACCGATGAAGCCTTTTGGAGGTATAAATCAGACAAGCCAATTGATATGGGGACAATCATGATCTATGAGTTTAAAGATCCAGATAGCCCAGGTAGAGTGACCTACTTAGATCGTTCTTCGGAAAGGATCTTTGTGGTTACAGAAAATGATAGGCACGCTTACACTTGGAAGGGTGAATTTATTTTCCCCCAACCAAGATTGAATGTTTCCTATGGTCACCCTGGTGCTGGAACATCCCAAGCTCATGGAGCCCAAAGAGACGGACATAGAGATAGACCTGAGGTAAGCTTTGCCAACTCAGGGGGCAGAGAAAGAACAAGGACGGAAACAAATAGAGTAGAGCCTGAGGTACTTAGAGCCCCAGGACATCGAAGAAATGCCGATGAGTTCCCTCTACCACGACCTAGAGAGCACACAAGGACTTTGAGACCAACCCAGCTAGTTAAGTCCATGAAGAACTACTTCGATGGCACGGGAGATCCATACGATCATGTGGCTGAGTTTAGGCAAGTCTTGAGAGCTGAACAAGTGGAGGATTTATTCACGCAATATAATGCCTTTGGTCTAACCCTTAGGAACACAGCCCTTACGTGGTTTCAACCATTGAATGAGAGACAGTTCAGGAGCATAGACCAACTCCTAGAGGCTTTCATTATTGAATTCTCTAAGAGTGGCATAAGGCATAATACCTCCTCATTGATTCACAGCTTCAAGCAAACCCCTCAAGAGACCGTGAGACTTGCAGGAAGAAGATTCAGGCAATACTTAGAGAGATGCCCTACCCCTGAGTTACCCACGCCAGCTAAGCAAGTGGCTTTATTCCTGGATGGATTGCTAAGTACCAAATTGAGATCCTATGTGTACTTGAAGGACCCTAGGACCATAGAAGAGTGTGTACGCATGTGCATTGACATCGAGGATAACCTAGGGGAGGAGTTAGAGCTTTCTAAGATATACAAAGATTCAGATAGTGCCTCTAGCCTCTCTTCCACGCAATCCACATCAATTGATGAACTTGCAGAGAAAGTGGCTCAGAAATTAGGTGTCTCTAGCAAACAAATCCCAAGGTTTGTCCCTATGAAAAGATGCTATACTTGTGGGGGTGACCATATGGCGAACTTGTGTCCCATCATGGCTCAACCCCAAGTGAATCCTAGTAGCCAGTACTGCACCATAGAACGAAGGTACACCAATCACACCGCGCAAGATTGCCCATACAACAAGCAGGCGGTTAGGCAACCCTACCCTCAGTAGGGAAGATACCAGAATCAGTACCCACCACAGCAATATGCTAGGCCTCAACAAACCTACCAACCACACTACCAAAACCAACAAAGGCCTCAGCCTGTGTTAGCCCAACAACCTCCAGCTCCATCCAACGTGATCCCAGTAAAATATGCAGCTGCAGAAGAGAACCTGAATAGAGCTATAGTCCCTGTAACACCATTGCTTTCTGAAAGTGACCCGAGTGACCATAGCTTTGATTCTACACGTATCGATAGTCCCCAGGCCTACTACATGCAGTCTCCGGAACATGGGGAGTCCTACTATAGTGAAGAGCCAAATGAACCTAGTTGGGAGTCAGATTACACAAACGTCATGTACGCAAACCCCAATCCTAGACCTCAACCTAGGCAGGTAAGACCCCCATTCCCTAGAGGACCATGCTACAGATGTCAGGGAGATCACCTCATTCGTGATTGTCCCTTACCTCCACCTACACAACCCCAGTCAGTGACGATCTAGGGCTTTTGCCAAGAATGTGGAAAGGAGCATCTCTTACGAGATTGCCCAAAGAACCCCAATAATATACCAAAAATCACTCCTATCAATGTTGTTGGGTTAGTGGTAGACTCCACAGGGAGCGTGACTTCCACTGCACCAGTACAAGTAATCACTAGAGCCCAAGCACTGCAGCAAAACCAGGGTGTAGGTCAGGAAAAAAGCCCAGAAGTTAGTGAAACAGAGAGCACGACAAAGAAGAGGACTAGAGCTTGGAGAGATAGTCGTGAAAGAATGAAAAGACAATGGGCAAAAAAGATGAGTGAACTCGAGGAAAGCCTCAGAGAAACAAAGGCCAGGATAACTGAGCTCACATCTCAAACTCCCTCTCACACTACCCCACCTCCACCATTCCCAAATCCATCCGAACCATCACCTTCCAACCCACCTCATACGACTCCACCACCCCCTAGAGTAGGATCAGTCCTAGCAGATCCCACTCCCGAGGACCTTAATATGATGCTTAAGGCATATCAGGCCAGAATCCAAGAAGGGCCAAACGTGACTGATCATGCAAAATGCTATCCTAGAGCAGAACTAGAGCTAGAACGAACCAAGATTTGTGCTAAGATGGTGGAATTGGCTCAGACCATGTTTGAAGCCAGTCGCCTCTTTAACATCTCTAGTTCAGCCAAGACACAGCTACACTTTGATGGATTGCTAGAAAGAATAAAGAAGCTGATTGCACAATCAGAAAAGGAACCCGCCTCTCAACATAAGGACAGGGCAAGTGAAAGAGTAAGCATTCCTGCCCAAGAAGCCTATGTGCCTGAAGCCTATGTGCCTGAAGCCTATGTGCCTGAAGCCTATGTGCCTAACTCTACGGAGCCAGACACATCATCTTCTATGAATCGATTCACACCAGAATTCCTACGAGAGATTCAAGAAGACAAATGGGCTAAAGAGAGTGAAGTCTCTCCTCCTATTGAACTTGTGGATGATGCACATGAACAATTCCCACAAGATATCCCATCCATTTATGAGGAGCAGGAGAGCACCCAATCTCAGGAAAGATTAGACTTTGAGTCGAACTCTCTACAAGAATTACCCCACTTCACAGGCCCATGGGAAACTAAGTCTACTTGTATGAGAACACCCACGGTCATGGTACGAAATGAGGACTCAGTCATACCTAGGAACACAGAGGTAGTGAAAAACACTAAGGTTCAGTGCAACCTCACCTTAGAAGAGCTACTCAAAGTAAGGCCAGAGCTATGGAAGCATGTAGCCAAGCAAGTACCAGAGATAGCAAAACCTCATTCCCAGGTAGGATCCCAGAGAACAGTGCCCGAAATACCCTTGGACAAGATAGGAGATATAAGTGAAGGTGAAGAAGGAAACACCTATCTTCCAATCACCCATCAAGGATACACCACCAAGGCCATTCTAGACTCAGGTGCAGGTGTTGCAATTGCGACCACTTCCCTGTGGAAGCGTTGGGGCAAGCCAGCACTCAGGCCCACGAGGATGAAATTGCAGATGGCCGATGGTCACATAGAGCGACCCGTAGGGTTGTTAGAAGGAATAACTCTCACTACATGTGGTGTTGAGTTTGAGCATACATTCGCTATATGTGACTTTAGCAAAAATCATGCCTATGAGATGATTTTGGGAAGACTGTTTATGCGACAGTTGCAAGTGGTACAGGATTGGGGAACCAATTCCTTGTATTTGCAACACCTAGGTGTCACGACCAAAGTGAATCTTAAAGATTACTCTCATAGAGATGTCCCTCCTATCCAATGGAATCCCATCCATAAAGCTAAAGATGATACAGAATCGGTGCATTCCATAGGATCAGGATCCTCATGGATGCATGAAGATACCGAGTTATGGATGTGCAAAGTAGCAGTAGAAGAAGAAAAGAGAGAGAAAGCCAGAGAGGTAGGTGCAAAAGAAACACATAGATCAATTCAAGACCCAGCCTATGCACCTGTAGTCTTTCCCGACGAAGAATTTGAACCCCATGGCTGGGCAGAAATCTTAGCAACAATGGATGTAGCCATCAATGAAGAACAATGGACACCCCATTGTGATGAGGATGGCTATGACATTTCAGTTCTCTCCATAGAGCCAATTATGGGAGAGGCAGTGTTAGAAGAGTGTGAACCTAGCCCTGATGCATTTGAGGATGCAAGTGACTCCGATCTAGAGTCAATCATTATGGACCCACCTTTTGCATCAGATGAAGAATACTTCTACGAAGTAGAATTTCAACCCCAGAGGTATGGAGAGCTTACAAGTGACGTAAGGCTAGCCACACAAGTGACCCTGAAGGAAGAAGGAAAGAAAAGAAGGAAGAAAGAAGTCACACCAGAAGAGGAAGAATCTTTGTTTGAGGTCCCGGAAAATTTTAAGAAGTATGAGATAGACGACAGGAGAATCATGATAAGAATGCCTAAACGAGAGGCACAGTCAGGAGAGGCCTATGATAACAAAGAAATCACCAAGAAAATAGTAGTGGCCCTAGAAGAAGGAGAGGAGAGATGCACGTACATAGGCCATGACCTAACAGAGGAAGAAGAGCATGCGTTAATAGCCTTGCTAAGAGAATACAGAGATGTATTCGCTTGGAGTTACAAGGATTTGAAGGGTGTGGACCCTAACATATGTTCACACACTATCCCCATGACCTCAGACGCCAAACCCTCTAAGCAAAAGCCATATACATATAACGATAATTATGCTGCTAGGATCAAGGAGGAGATAGATAGACTGGTTGAAGCTGGATTCATCTACGAAATTGAGCACACTGAGTGGGTATCCCCCATCGTAGTGGTGCCCAAGAAAAATGGAAAGATGCGTGTATGCATTAACTTAAAGAAGGTCAATGCCGCCACAATTCGAGATAACTATCCGCTTCCTATCACAGAACATCTCTTAGAAAGAGTAGCAGGCAAGGAAGTGTACAGCTTCCTTGATGGATTTTCGGGCTACAATCAAGTAGCCATTGCTCCAGAGGATCAACATAAGACAGCATTTGCCACTGAATGGGGCATATTTTCCTTTAGAGTAATTCCATTTGGGCTGACCAATGCACCAGCTACCTTCCAGAGGCTGATGTGCCATGTATTTAAAGAGTTCCTGAGGAAGAACTTAGAAGTCTATGTTGATGATCTTTGTGCCCATTCCAGCATTAGGCAAACCCATATTCCTGAACTCAGACAAATCTTTGACAAATGTAGAGAATATCAAGTCTCCTTGAACTAGAAAAGTGCGTTTTCATGGTCACCCAAGGCAAGATTCTAGGACACATAGTGTCAAAGAATGGCATATCCACTGATGAAGAGAAAGTGAGAGCCATCGTAGAACTACCTAGGCCAAAGAGTGTCAAGGAAGTACAAGCTTTCATGGGGCATTGTGGTTACTACCGCCGGTTCATTCACATGTATGCCGTCATTGCAAAGCCCATGTACGGACTTTTGACTAACTTTGAGTGGACTGATGAATGTGAGAACTCCTTCCAGGAGCTTAAACGAAGATTATGTTCAGCACCAATCTTGACCACACCAGGTTGGAACAAGCCATTTCATGTTCATGTGGATGCATCCAATTATGCTATTGGGTGTGTACTCGCGCAACCTACTGGTGAAGGTAATATGGATCTTCCAATTGCCTATGCTAGTAGACAATTGAATGCAGCTGAACAAAATTATACCACTACAGAGAGAGAAGGATTAGGCATGGTATATGCGGTTAAAAAGTTTAGACATTACTTGCTTGCAAATAAGTTTAAATTTTTACTGACCATCAAGCACTGCTATATCTTGTGAACAAGCCATGTAATACAAGTAGATTCGTAAGATGGTTTCTCTTACTAATGGAATATGACTTCGAGGTTGTGGTAAGGAAGGTAGGACCCACTTGAGAGCAGATCATCTCTCGAGACTCACATCTGGAGAAGCCCCACAAGGAGTGTTGGATGACCTTCCTGATGCTTACTTGTTTAATTTGGAAGTGGTGCCACAGTGGGCTAAACCACTAGTGCCAATATTGACATACGGGCCTAACCATCCAGTAGTAAACACACAAAATAGAGAGGTTGTGAAAGCCCAAAAGTACCACATCATGGCAGGAAGCATGTACAAGCACACAGATCAAGGAATCTTGGCCTGTTGTGTGGAAGAAGATGAGTACGCTAAATGGTTGCAATTAGCACATGTAGGTGCATTAGAGCAACACTATTCAAGGCAACGAACCCTACAAACACTACGGAGACTCGGAGTGCATTGGCCGATTGTGGAAGCTGATGTCCAAAAGTTGTGCAAGGAATGCCCAATCTGTTGCACTAAACCACCTGTGGAACATGGCCACTCTTTATCAAGTGTCCATAGTGCCAGACTGGAGTGAACCACTAGTTTCCTTCTTGAGGACGAAAACTTTCCCTCTGGATATGACCTTGGCTAGGAAAAGGAGTTTAGAACAAGAAGCCCAGGATTACTCACTCATTGGTGATAATCTATATAAGCGTGGTAAAGATGGTTACCTGAGGCTATGTGTCCATGAAAGTGAATATCTCAAGATCTTGGAAACTGCTCACCAAGGTGTAGCAGGAGGACACTTTGGACCAGATCGGGTGATCAAGGCAATACTATTTGCGGGCTTCTGGTGGCCGACCCTTCACATGGATGCACATACCTATGTGAAACAGTGTGATGTTTGCCAGAGAACTCAGTATCCTATACGTAAAGATGAGATGCCACTGAAACCTATGATGGGTGGACGTGCATTCTCTAAGTGGGGAATAAACTTCGTAGGTCCTATTAATCCCCCAGCTAAGGGTTCCCATGCGGAATATATCATTGTTGCCACAGACTATCTAACAAAGTGGGTAGAGGTAAAAGCCACAACGAAGAACGATGCTCAAACAACTGCTAAATTCTTGTTTGAGAATGTATTCACAAGATACGGGCTACCTATAGAGTTAGTAAGTGATAGAGGCACTCACTTCTTGAATGAAGTAATTGAAAATCTGCTCCAAGAATTCTTGGTAGTTCATAAGAAGTTTGCCCCCTACCACCCACAAGCTAATGGGCAAGCCGAAAGCACGAACAAGATTCTGTGCAATGTGTTGACCAAGCTCGTGAATAATAAACGCTCTGATTGGGACAAACAGCTACACCATGCTGTTTGGGCATACCGAGTCGCCTACAAAACGGTACTCCAAGCCACCCCCTTTCAGATGGTATTTGGTCAAAATGCAGTGCTACCATTGGACTTCTTGATACCTACATTGAAGGTAGCACAAGAGCACGAATGGACGGGTCATGAACTCTCCTCTAGACTTTTTGACCTTGAACGATTAGGAGAAACAAGACTAAGGGCAGCTGCAGGGATATATGCAGCTAAGAAACGACAGAAGGCATATTTTGATGCCCACGTTAAGGATAAAGGTTTGAAGGCAGGCAACCTAGTACTAGTATACACTTTGAAACAACATGCGAGAAAATTAGAGAAGCGTGGCTATGGATCTATGATCATAAATAGGATCTCCACAAGTGGAGCAGTGCAACTAGCCACATTGGAAGGTGACATTCTCCCAAGCTATATAAGCGGATGCAGAGTCAAGTTATATCAGGAACCTCTCATAGAGGAAATGCTAAGTCGACTCAATATCGCCAAGAAACGCATGGAAGAAGAAAAACGGATTCGAGAAGAAGCTCAAGCAGAAGCTTTAGAACGCATCAGAAGGATGAAGTTGTGAAGACAAGGTAGAGATCAGCCTAGAACAAATGACTATGCAGATCAAGGATATCATATGGCAATGTGTGAAGTCGCAGGAACAAGTTCCCATAGAATAATTGATCGACGACCTTTTGTGACCATAGAGGTAGGACAAGGAACTAGTGCACAGTCCGTGCGAGCATTGATTGACTCGGGTGCAGCCACTAGTGCGGTGAGACTCTCTTACTGTCAAGAATTGAAATTAAAGGTCAATCCTATAGAAGCTTATCTCATAGGATTAGGAGGTGTGGAAACCCCTTGCATGGGCGAGGTGGAGCGTCCCCTCTACATTCAGGACATGTTAATGACAGTTAAGGTACTAGTGTGCCAAGACGAAGACCTCACGGAGCCTCTTGTCTTGGGTCAGGACTGGATCTATGATCATGCAGTCAACCTAAACCTAAGAAGTGGACTTCTTCAGGTATGGGTCAATCATAGTCGAATTACAGTAGAGTTAGATAATGGAGCACTCAAGGAACTAGGAAAGGCACACACTCCTGGTCCTTCCAGGAGTACACATGAAGATGACCATGTTGTTCTTGTCCAAAACTATGTGTTGCAGAGGAATGATGTTTGCAAAAAAGGAGTCAGGGATGCAACGAAACTCCCTTCTTTTCCAAAGGCCAAAGGGAGGCAGCAACCAAAGGTGGATCAAAGGCAGAAGAAGCAGAGTACTACCTATGTCGGAGATCAAAAGTACCTGCGCAGCAAAATGTCTCAACTAGTGAAACAAGTGTGGGTGCGGAAAGGCGAACACCCGGTTGCACTCAAGCCAACCACACGGGCAAAGCCTCTTATTAGTAACCAACAACACAACACTAATAAGAAGTCTTTCAGAAGTTCTTCTGCTAACGTGAAGTCTATTTGGGTGCCCAAGAAGTCGATGAAGGCTAGCCCACAATCAAGACAAATTTGGGTGCCTAAGGCTTGTTTGCGAGCTCAAATAGCTACACCAAGACCACACCCTATACAGCATGATCCATTCACTCGCACAGCCGGCATCCACTCGTTTTCAACACTCAGGAACACACCAAGGCCCATGAGCACGAACAGAATCACTTGTAAATGGGTCCCTAAAAGGCCTCATTTTCAAGCCGACACACCTATAAAGCTCTCGAGAGTCTCTATGAAACCAAGAGCAAAACCCATCCACTGCATTTGGCACCCTAAGACTTGTAACAAACCCCCAGACCCCATTTGTAAATCCATGAAAACCTACTAACCACATCACTATCACACTACATCATTCCACTTAGCTCTTAGGTCTACCGAACTCCTAACCACACACACACTCGCACCGAGCACTTACTAACCCATTAATCTCTCCCGACCCTCATGTTAATGTTGTAATGGGAACAACAACGGTTCTCTCTTGTCCTGTACAATGTTAACACATGTTTCTATATTCTCACAGAGACAGGAAGCAAGAAGTAACATGGCAGATACGGTAGGAACTAGCTCCCAGGCAGGCACCAGCCCCCAAGTTGTGGACATTGAAAGCCTTCCGGTTGAGGAGGAATTAAAGGAACGACCAGCGGCATTGAGGGCATTACATGCCATACCGGTTCAGAACCCTCCACAAGGGCACACAATGCCAGTCAGCAAAAACTCTCATTGGTTCAGTGATGTGGCAGGACCCCTAGGTGAAGGCACTTATATGTGGGAGGCAGAGATAGAATTCAATGGGCACTGGGGCAGGTATCACTTTTTTACCAGGGAATTTGAAAGATTGCAGAATAATGAAGGATTGAAACCCATATGGAAGAAGGCAGGACTCTACGAGTATTTCAAATTCCAATTGCCAAAGCTGGATTTTCTAAGGTGCTCGTATCTGATTAGCACCCTTACTCCGAGCAAAGACAAAAAGGGATACAACTCCTTTGTCCTCCCATCTCTCACAAGGGGCAATGAGCTCAAGCGCTTCAGATTAACTATCAACTTGGTAAGGGAAGCTTTGGACATGAAAGGTATGCACATTCCTACGGAGAAAGAGACTATGGTTCCAGACAATATGAAGAACAAAAATTTGACGAAATTAAAGGACATGGTCGCGATGACACCTACGATCGCCATTCATTTACGCATGGTCATGCAACATTTCGCATTCCCCGCGCAGGAAAGGTTCACAATGCCTCCCAAAAAGATCTAGTTTAGCCTCTACTTAGCAGATGCCTTTGATTTGACAATCAATATGCCCCACTGGATTATCGACCAAATCCATTTGGCTCATCAAAGGTGCTATAAGAAACAAAAATCTGTATTGTATGGATGCTGTGCGCTTACCAGAATTGTGTATAGATGTCTCGCATATGATGTACCGGTGCAAAGGGCTCTCATTTGGACCAGAGCACAGGAGTTTCAACGCAGACTGTCAGCTGCAGGGCCTCCCTCAAAGAAGATGAGAGGCGCCGTCCAGATGCCTTGTGCACAAGCCGGCGGTGCAACCCTAACACCTGAAACAACTCCAAGGCTTCCCAGACGAGTGCAACCATTTACTATCAGGTTACCCAGGCACAGCACAGATGGCCCTAACCTTGTGTTTCCACCAGTACCTACTGATCTGGAATTTCCTCACGGATTCACTTTCGAAGATCTAACGGATGAAGAAGTTTCCAGAATCATTGAAGCTGTTAATGCGGAAGTCGAAGCAGAGCAGGGTAGTGGACAACAAACGGCTACAGAACAACCCCAGTCAAGACAACCAGAAGTGGTGGAAGTGGAGGATGAAGAAGAAGAAGAACAAGAGGATGAACAGGAAGGATTTTCTGATGAGGAGGCGCATGACTATGAGCAAGAAGTTATACAGGAGCTAGAGGGTGCCCCAGCATATACAAAGGAGTTGAAAAAGCTCTACGATACCATCAACAGGGTCCAACAACAACATAAGTTATCCCTTGCAGCAGGAAAGGCTATCATGCACCAAATCCTTGAGGAGGAAGGAGTCGACGAACAACATCGTGCCACACTGGACATGATCTCTGATGCTTTAGGAGTACCTGAGACAGTGCATACTGCCCTGGCACAATCACGCAGAACGGAAAGAAGATACGGAAGACGTCCCCCACGAGCAGGGAAATAGATGAATGTCTTAGTATCCGAAACACAAGGGACAGCCACGACCACGGGCACAGCACACACTGTGCACGATACTGAAGAGACCCATGTGTCCAGTGCACCCCCATCACCCCCCTTGCCACCCCCGCCTCCCACTCCACCACATTCACCTCCCATTACCAATGTAACAACCACCGTTACCGCCTCCGAGTCAACTGCCATGACTGAAGCACAAACGGCCAATCAACCCACACACCCTCTCAACACCTCCACTAACACTGTAATCCTAACGGCAGCTACTAACATCCCCATTCCCCCTCTCACACATCCGGGCAGTTCATATTCACAACTACACACACCACTGTACACATTCACCACAATCACTACACCCACAATTCCACTATTCACAATCACTCCCACTACTGCATCCACCGTGGATTTGATGGACATATCACCATCCACTGCACCTCTCCCTCCCCCCATACAGCCACAATCTCCCATTCCCCCTTCACCCACTTCACCATTTTCCAGCACCGCATTCACACTTCCCTTCCCCTCTCCCTTTCCCTCTGCACTTAACACCCTTCCTGCATCCACCCCCATTAATAATGTATTTAATAACATGTATCAGTGCATGTCTTAGTTACAACAACACTATCAGCACCTAGATGCTCAGCATACAAGTTTGTTCAGGAGTCATGAAGCATTACAAGGAAGATTCATTGACTTAGAGAAAGAGAAGAAACAATTACAACAGCAGTTTAGTGCATTGCAAGAACAACATGAGCAATTAGTGGCAAATCCACCGCAGCCAGATGGAGAAGAAAGACAACAATTGGATGATCTGCTACACTCCCAAATCATAGAGAACCTCAAGCTCCGCCGCAACATGGCTCTATTACGGAAGCATATGTCTGCAGCCCTGGAAGAAAATAGACGGCTTCAGACACAAACGAAGAGAACTTGGAAGTAGCCATGGAAGGTTCCCCACAAGAAATTGACCCGGAGAAGTTTAAGGCCATTCCCTCGGACAATATGCAAATCATATTGGAAACCCATGCTGATCTCCTCGAAGCCCATGCAGCCTTAGAAAAGGAAAGAGACGAACTACTAAGGCAATTGGCAGCTCAACCAGAACCACCCAAAGAAGTCCCAACCACAGCTGACACAACTGACGAAGTAGCAGCGCTCAAAGCACAACTCGAAGAATTACAAAAGAAAGTGCTTGAGTATGAACGCCAACCCTCCCCCTTGGTAGAACCAGAACTTGAAGACCTAGTACCAATCGAAGTAGAGGAAACTTTTGAGGACCCGTACGTTCCGATGCCAGCACCTGGATGCAAGCAGACAGCAGAGGTCATGGACACCATTGAGATAGAGGCCCCTGAATGGATGCAGAGATTAGAGAAAGTGGCCACAACCCATGATGACAGGGTAGCAGTTCAAATAGCATCCATGTCACGATTGGAAGAGGTAATCATAAAATCCGAGTACTTTAGAAACCTCTCACATCACAGGTGGATCGGCACCTCCGACGACTTGTATGTTCCTTTTTGTGTCTTAATGGCGGATTATAATGCTGAAATCAAGCACGACACCTCACGGGAACCAACCTTTGCCACACAGTTTGCACCAGACGACATCCCAGAAAGTGCCAAGCAGGGAAATATTCGCCAACCGACTTGGAGAATTCGGCTGCTCGAAACCTACCCGGAAATGAATCGCACATGGAATAACATGCCCCTGTATATCAAGTACAATCCCTGCTACTTCCTGTTTTCCGAAGAAGGTCGTGGCCGGAATACACAAAGATGGTGCTGACAACCAAAGGATGTGAGAAATGGCTCAACTATGTCTACTTAGCACCACCTAAAGGTCAACCTACCGTAGGGTATATGATATCGACAATTCGGCATTGGGGTGTCAGGTTCAAAAACGTACCAGATGTCATGACACAGATGTGCCTTAAAATTTTTGAACTCATGATAGTCACCTTCCGGACCTTCAAGAATGTTAAGGAACCTCACCTCTCTGCGCTCGGATTCAATGAAGGCAATCAGGATCTTGTTTATGACATGAGTACAACGCCCTCTATTAATGTTGTTTATGCATGGCATGCCCGCATCAAATACCTACCGGCCTGCTTCAAACAGACATTTGAAGAGATGTTTGTCACAGGGTTCTGGGAATATCACTCAGAGATCTTCATTCCCAGGCCCTCACATTTATTACAATTGTTTGCAGTAGAACAAGCTCTCCATTCAGAAAAGTTACGAATGCCACATCCAGAGGTTCCCGGGCCAGTAGATTGGGATGCTTTACTCACGGACTTGGCAAAGGGGTTGCGGATTGCAGAACATCACTTAGCACAAGATGTCGTTGAGTACTACATCCAAAAACCCACACAACACGGGTCTGTCAGGGACGACAGACGCGAGAGAGGGGGGGGTGTTGGAACTGAAGGACTCACTAGGCAAGGAAGCTTAAGAAGGGAGTCAGAGAGAAGAGAAGGCACAAGCAGACAAGGGAGTCAACGACGATCTGGCAAGTAGGCCAATAATTTTCTTCATGAAGAAGCAAGTACGAGCATTCACGCAGATCTAGCACTAAGGCAACCCTTTAATTTTTCAAAACCCTTACACCAATTAAAAGTGATTCTCATCACTAATAACCCCTGTAAATACCATGTTCACCTTTTATAGCTCCATTTTGTGCAAGCCGAGGAGTCCTCGAGCTTGAGGAGCCTTAGAAGTAGTTGCTTACCAATTTTCGTATTTTTTAGATCTCGTTTGAGCCCTCAAATAAGCCTTGGAACCTAATTTTTAACTAGGCCGGACACTAGGTCTGGACAGGGCCAAAACCTAGTCAAAAACTATAAATAGAGCTAGAGAGCTCCTTTTTGAGGTTAGATTGTAATTGAATTGAACTTGTAAGAGCTTTTTGAAAGTAATCTAAGAACTCCATTGCTTCTCACTCTTTGTCTTGCCGTGTGTGCGCGTGTGTGTGTATGTGTGTGCATGTTTGTGTGCTTCTCACTCACGCACTTGTGCCTCCACTTGCTCGAGGTCTTCATACCATCCTCACGTCTTCCCGGATTGACATTAAAGGAGGTGCTACTCATCACTGAGATACACCTGGTCCAAATTAATGCCCTCTGAACTGGCACATCATAAGCCAAACATCTATACACAATCCTGGTGAGGGCACAACATCCATACAGTACAGACTTTTGTTTTTTATACCACCTTTGATGAGCCAAGTGGATTTGGTCGATAATCCAGTGGGGCATGTTGATTGTCAAATCGAAGGTGTCAACCAAGTATAGACTAAACCATATCTTTTTGGGTGGCATCGTGAACCTCTCCTGAGCGGGGAATGCGAAATGTTGCATGACCATTCGCAAATGAATGGCAATCGTTGGTGTCATTGCTACCATGTCCTTTAATTTCGTCAGATTCCTGTTCTTCATATTGTCAGGGACCATGGACTCCCTCTCAGTGGGAATGTGCATTCCTTTCATGTCTAGAGCTTCCCTTACCAAATTGATAGTCAGCCTGAAGCGCTTCAGCTTTTTGTCTTTGCTCGGAGTGAGGGTGCTAATCCAATATGAGCATCTTAGAAAGTCGGGCTTTGGCAATTGGAATTTGAAGTAATCGTAGAGTCCCGCCTTCTTCCATATAGGTTTTAGCCCTTCATTATTTTGCAGTTTTTCAAATTCCCTAGTGAAGAAGTTATACCTGCCCCAGCGCCCATTGAATTCTATCTCGGCCTCCCACATGTAAGTGCCTTCACCTAGAGATCCTGCCACATCACTGAACCAATGTGAGTTTTTGCTGACCGGCATTGTGTGCCCCTGTGGAGGATTCTGAATCGGTATGGCATGTAATGCCCTCAATGCCACTAGGCGTTCCTTCAATTCCTCCTCAATGGGAAGACTTTCAATGTCCACGACTTGGGGGCTGGTGCCTGCCTGGGAGCTGGTTCTTGCCATATTTGCCATGTTACTTCTTGCCTCCTGACTCTGTGAGAATATAGAAACAGGTGTTAACATTGTAAAGGACAAGATAGAACCGTTTTTGTCCCTATTACAACATTAACATGAGGTTCGGGAGAGATTAGTAGGTTATTAAGTGCTTGGTGCTTGTGTGTGTAGTTAGGAATTGGGTAGACCTAGGAACTAAGTGGAATGATGTAGTGTGAGAGTGATGTAGTTAGTAGGTGGGCATGGATTTACAACTGGGGTCCGGGGGTTTATTACAAGTTTTAGGTTGCCAAATGCAGTGGATGGGTTTTGATCTTGATTTTGTGGAGACTCTGGAGAGTTTGATAGGAGTATCTACTTGAAAATGAGGCTTTTTAGGGACCCATTTACAAGTGTTTCTACTTGTGCTCATGGAAGAATATGTGTCCGTGCATGATGTATAAGGATGGGCATCGAATGTTCGAGTGAGTGAAACATGTTGTACTGGGTGTGGCCTTGGTGTAGCTATTTGAGCCCCCAAGCAAGCCTTAGGCACCCTGATTTGTCGTGATTGTGGGCTGGCCTTCATCGACTTCTTAGGTATCCAAATAGACTTTATTTTCGCAGAAGAATTTATGAAAGACTTCTTATTAGTGTCGTGTTGTTGATTACTAAAAAGAGGTTTTGGCCGTGGGGTTGGCGTGGTCGCAACAAGGTGTTCGCCTTTCCGCAACCGCACTTGTTTCAACGGCTGAGACATTCTGCTTCGCACGTTTTTTTGGCCTCCATTATAGGTAGTACTCTGCTCCTTCTGTATTTGATCTACCTTTGGTTGTTGCATCCCTCTGGCCTTTGGAAAAGAAGGGAGTGTCGTCTTATCCTTGACTCCGTTGTTGAGACAATCCTCTTTCTGCATCATACAATTTTGGACAAGAATAGCATTGTCAACTTCATGTGCGTCCCTGGAAGGACCAGGAGTTTGTGCCTTACCTAGTTTCTTGAGTGCCTCATTTTCCAATTCAACTGTAATTCGACTATGATTTACCCATACCTGAAGAAGTCCACTTCTTAGGTTTAGGTTGACTGCATGATCATAGATCCAGTCCTGACCCAAGACAAGAGGCTCAGTGAGGTCCTCATCTTGACACACTAGTACTTTGACTGTCATTACTTCGTCTTGAATGTAGAGGGGAAGTTCCACCTCGCCCATGCAAGGGGTTTCCACACCTCCCAATCCTATGAGATATGCTTCTATAGGATTGACAATTAATTTCAACTTTTGACAGTACGAAAATTTAACAGCACTAGTGGCTGCACCTGAGTCAATCAAGGCTCTTACTGTCCTTGCACCCTTTCCTTGTCATATCTCTAAGGTTATAAAAGGACGTCGATCAATTATCCTATGAGAGCTGATACCTGAAACTTTCACACATAGCCACATGATATCCTTGATCTGCATATGCACCTGTCCTAGGTTGCTCTCTACCCTGTCTTCTCAACTTCATTCTCCGGATGCGTTCCAATGCTTCTGCTTGAGCTTCTTCTCGAATTCGTCTTTCTTCTTCTTTGTGTTTCTTAGCAGTGTTGAGTCGACTTAGTATCTCTTCCGTCAGAGGTTCCTGATATAACTTGACTCTGCATCCGCTTATGTAGCTCGAGAGAATATCGCCTTCTAATGTGGCTAGTTGCACTGCTCCACTTGTTGAGATTCTATTAATGATCATGGGTCCATAGCCTCTCTTCTCTAGTTTCCTCGCATGTTGTTTCAAAGTGTAAACTAGTACTAGGTCGCCTGCCTTCAAACCTTTATCCTTAACGTGGGCATCAAAATATGCCTTCTGTCGTTTCTTAGCTGCATATATCCCTGTAGCCGCCCTCAGTCTTGTTTCTCCTAATCGTTCAAGGTCAAAAAGTCTAGAGGAGAGTTCATGACCCGTCCATTCCTGCTCTTGTGCTACTTTCAGTGTAGGTATTAAGAAGTCCAATGGTAACACTGCATTTTGGCCAAATACCATCTGAAAGGGGGTGGCTTGGAGTACCGTTTTGTAGGCGACTCGGTATGCCCAAACAGCATGGTGTAGCTGTTTGTCCCAATTAGAGCGTTTATTGTTCACTAATTTTATCAGTACATTGCATAAGATCTTATTTGTGCTCTCAGCCTGGCCATTAGCTTGGGGGTGATAGGGGGCAGACTTCTTATGTACTACCAAGAATTCTTGGAGCAGATTTTCAATAACTTCATTCAAGAAGTGAGTGCCTCTGTCACTGACTAGCTCTATAGGTAACCCGTATCTGGTGAACACATTCTCAAATAAGAACTTAGCTGTTGTTTGAGCATCGTTCTTCGTTGTGGCTTTTACCTCTACCCACTTGGTTAGATAGTCCGTGGCAACAATGATATACTCAGCATGGGAACCCTTAGCTGGGGGATTAATAGGACCCACAAAGTCTATTCCCCACTTAGAGAATGCACGTCCACCTATCATAGGTTTCAGTGGCATCTCATCTTTGCGTATAGGACACTGAGTTCTCTGGCAAACATCACACCGTTTCACGTAGGTATGTGCATCCATGTGAAGAGTAGGCCACCACAAGCCGGCAAATAGGATCGCTTTAATCACTCGGTCTGGTCCAAAATGTCCTCCTGCTACACCTTGATGAGTAGTTTCCAAGATCTTGAGATATTCACTCTCATGGGCGCATAGTCTGAGGTAACCATCTTTACCACGTTTGTATAGATTATCACCAATGAGTGATTAATCTAGGGCTTCTTGTTCTAAACTCCTTTTCCTAGCCAGAGTCATGTCTGGAGGGAATGTCTTTCTCCTCAGGAAGGATACTAGTGGTTCACTCCAATCTGGCACTATGGACACTTGATAAAGAGTGGCATGTTCCACAGGTGGTTTAGTACAGCAGATTGGGCATTCCTTGCACAACTTTTGGACATCAGCTTCCATAGTCGGCCAATGCACACTGAGTCTCCTTAGTGTCTGTATGGTTCGTTGCTTTGAGTAGTGTTGCTCTAATGCACCTACATGTGCTATTTGCAACCATTTAGCGTACTCCTCCTCTTCCACACAACAAGCCAAGATCCCTTGATCTGTGTGCTTGTACATACTTCCTGCCATGATGTGATACCTTTGGGCTTTTACTACCTCTCTATCCTGTGTGTTTATTAGTGGGTGGTTAGGACCGTATGTCAATACTGGCACTAATGGCTTAGCCCACTGTGGCACCACTTCCAAATTAAACAAGTAAGCATCAGGAAGGTCATCTGACACTCCTTGTGGGGCTTCTCCAGATGTGAGCCCAGAGAGATGGTCTGCTCTCAAGTGAGTCTTCCCTTTCCTTACCACAACCTCGAAATCATATTCCATTGGCAAGAGAAACCATCTTACTAATCTTCCTGTATTGCATGGCTTGTTCACGAGATATAGCAGTGCCTGATGGTCAGTAAAAAATTTAAACTTATTTGCAAGCAAGTAATGTCTAAACTTTTCAACTGCATATACCATGCCTAGTCCTTCTCTCTCAGTAGTGGTATAATTTCGTTCAGCTGCATTCAATTGTCTACTAGCATAGGCAATTGAAAGATCCATATTACCTTCACTGGTAGGTTGCGCGAGAACACACCCAATAGCATAGTTGGATGCATCTATATGAACATGGAAAGGCTTATTTCAATCTGGTGTGATCAAGATTGGTGCTGAACATAATCGCCGTTTAAGCTCATTGAAGGAATTCTCACATTCATCAGTCCACTCAAAGTTAGTCAAGAGTCCATACAGAGGCTTTGCTATGATGGCATACATGTGTATAAACCGTTGGTAATAACCACAATGCCCCATGAAAGCTTGTACTTCCTTGACATTCTTTGGCCTAGGTAGCTCTGCTATGGCTCTCACTTTCTCTTCATCAGTGGATATGCCATTCTTTGATACTATGTGTCCTAGAATCTTGCCTTGCGTGACCATAAAAACACACTTTTTTGGGTTCAGACAGACTTGATATTCTATACATTTGTCAAAGATTTGTCTGAGTTCAAGAATATGGGTTTGTCTAATGTTGGAATGAGCACAAAGATCATCAACATAGACTTCTAAGTTCTTCCTCAGGAACTCTTTAAATACATGGCACATCAGCCTCTGGAAGGTAGCTGGTGCATTGGTAAGCCCAAATGGCATTACTCTAAAGGCAAAAATGCCCCATTCAGTGGCAAAAGCTGTCTTATGCTGATCTTCTGGAGCTATGGCTACTTGATTGTAGCCCGAAAATCCATCAAGGAAGTTGTACACTTCCTTGCCTACTACTCTTTCTAAGAGATGCTCTATGATAGGAAGCGGATAGTTATCTCGAATTGTGGCTGCATTGACCTTCTTTAAGTTAATGCATACACGCAGCTTTCCATTTTTCTTGGGCACCACTACGATGGGGGATACCCACTCAGTGTGCTCAATTTCATAGATGAATCCAGCTTCAACCAGTCTATCTATCTCCTCTTTGATCTTAGCAGCATAATTATCATTATATGTGTATGGCTTTTTCTTAGAAGGTTTGGCATCTGAGGTCATGGGGATAGTGTGTGAGCATATGTCAGGGTCCACGCCTTTCAAATCCTTGTAACTCCATGCGAATACATCTCTGTATTCTCTTAGCAAGGCTATCAATTCGTGCTCTTCGTCTTCCGTCAGGTCATAGCCTATGTACGTGCATCTCTCTTCTCCTTCTTCCACAGCTAGCACTATTTTCTTGGTGGTTTCTTTGTTATCATAGGCCTCCCCCGATTGCGCCTCTTGTTTAGGCATTCTGATCATGACTCTCCTGTCATCTATCTCATACTTCTTAAAATTCTCCCGGACCTCAAACAAAGACTCTTCCTCTTCTGGTGTGACTTCTCTCTTCTTTCTTTTTTTTCCTTCTTCCTTCGGGGTCACATGTGTGGCTAGCCTTACATCATTTGTAAGCTCGCCATGCCTCTGGGGTTGAAATTCTACTTCATAGAAGTATTCTTCATCCGATGCAAAAGGTGGGTCCATAATGATTGACTCTAGATCGGAGTCACTTGCATCCTCAAATGCATCAGGGCTAGGTTCACACTCTTCTAACACTGCCTCTCCCATGATTGGCTCTATGGAGAAGGCTGAAATGTCATAGCCATCTTCATCGCAGTGAGGTGTCCATTGTTCTTCATTGATGGCTACATCCATTGTCGCTAGGATTTCTGCCCAGCCGTGGGGTTCAAATTCTTCGTCAGGAAAGACTACAGGTGCATAGGCTGGGTCTTGAATTGATCTATGTGTTTCTTTTGCACCTATCTCTCTGGCTTCTTCTCTCTTCTCTTCTTCTACTGCTACTTTGCACATCCATAAGTGGGTGTCTTCATGCATCCATGAGGATCCTGATCCTATGGAATGCACCGATTCTGTATCATCTTTGGCTCTATGGAGGGGATTCCATTGGATAGGAGGGACATCTCTATGAGAGTAATATTTGAGATTCACTTTGGTCGTAACACCTAAGTGTTGCAGGTACAAGGAATTGGTTCCCCAGTCCTGTACCACTTGCAACTGTCGCATAAAGGGTCGTCCCAAGATCATTTCATAGGCATGATTTTTGCTAAAATCACATATAGCAAATGTATGCTCGAACTCAACACCACATGTGGTGAGAGTTATTCCTTCTAACAGCCCTAAGGGCCTCTCTATGTGACCATCGACCTCTTGCAATTTCATCCTCATGGGCCTCAGTGCTGGCTTGCCCCAACGCTTCCATAGGGAAGTGGTAGCAATTGCAACTCTTGTGCCTGAGTCTAAAATGGCCTTGGTGGTGTATCCTTGATGGGTGATAGGAAGATATGTGTTTCCCTCTTCACCCTCACTCATGTATCCTATCTTGTCGAATGGTATTTCTGGCACTGTTCTCTGGGATCCTACCTGGGAACGAGGTTTTGCTATCTCTGGTACTTGTTTGGCTACATGTTTCCATAGCTCTGGCCTTACTTTGAGTAGCTCTTCTAAGGTGAGGTTGCACTGTACTTTAGTGTTTTTCACTACCTCTGTGTTCCTAGGTATGAATGAGTCCTCATTTCATACCATGACCGTGGGTGCTCTCATACAAGTAGACTTAGCTTCCCATGGGCCTGTAAAGTTGGGTAATTCTTGCAGAGAGTTAGACTTAAAGTCTAATCTTTCCTGAGATTGGGTGCTCTCCTGCTCCTCATAAATGGATGGGATGTCTTGTGGGAATTGGTCGTGTGCATCATCCACAAGTTCAATGGGAGGAGGGACTTCACTTTCTTTAGCCCATTTGTCTTCTTGAATCTCTCGTAGGAATTCTGGTGTGAACCGATTCATAGAAGATGATAAGTCTGGCTCCGTAGAGTTAGGCACATAGGCTTCCTGGGCAGGAAGACCTACTCTTTCACTTGCCTTGTCCTTGTGTTGAGAGGCGGGTTCCTTTTCTGATTGTGCAATTAACCTCTCTATTCTTTCTAACAGTCCTTCAAAGTGCAGCTGCGTCTTGGCTGAGCTAGATATGTTAAAAAGGTGGTTGGCTTCAAACATGGTTTGAGCCAACTCCACCATCTTAGCACAAATTTTAGTTCGTTCAAGCTTTAATTCTGCTCTAGGGTAGCACTTTCCATGATCAGTTACATTTGGCCCATCTTGGATTCTGGCCTGATATGCTTTAAGCATCATGTTTAGGTCCTCGGGAGTGGGATCTGCTAGGACTGATCCTACTCTAGGGGGTAGTGGAATTAGGTGAGGCGGGTTGGAAGGTGGCGGGTCGGATGGAGTTGGGAATGGTGGAGGATGGGTAGTGTGAGAGCGAGTTTGAGATGTGAGTTCGGTTATCCTGGCTCTCGTTTCTCTTAGGCTTTCCTCAAGTTCACTCATTTTCTTTGCCCATTGTCTTTTCATTCTTTCACGACTATCTCTCCAAGCTCTAGTCCTCTTCTTTGTCATGCTCTCCGTTTCACTAACATCTGGGCTCTTTTCCTGGCCTACGCTTTGGTTCTGTTGCAAGGCTTGGGCTTTAGTGATCACTTGCACTGGTGTAGTGGAAGTCACACTTCTTGTGGAGTCTACAACTAACCCTACGACATTGATAGGAGTGATTTTCGGCATATTATTAGGATTCTTTGGGCAGTCTTGTAAAAGATGCTCCTTTCCACACTCCTGGCAATAGCCTTGGATCGTCACTGACTCGGGTTGTGTAGGTGGAGGTAAGGGACAATCACGAATGAGATGATCTCCCTGACATCTATAGCAAGGTCCTCTAGGGAATGGGGGTCTTACTTGCCTAGGTTGAGGTCTAGAGTTGGGGTTTGCGTACATGACATTAGCATACTCTGGCTCCCAATTAGGTTCACTCGGTTCCTCACTGTAGTAGGACTCACCATGTTCAGGAGACTGCATGTAGTAAGCCTGGGGACTATCAACATGCGTAGAATAAAACCTATGGTCACTGGGATCATTTTCTGAAATTAATGGTGTTACTGGGACTATAGCTCTATTCAGGTTTTCTTCTGCAGCAGCATACTTTACCGGAATCACATTAGTAGGAGCAGGTGGTTGTTGTGCTAGCACTGGCTGGGGTCTCAGTTGGGCCTGATATTGCGGTTGGTAATTTTGCTGAGGCCTAGTATACTGTTGGGGTGGGTATTGACTCTGGTATTTGCCTTGTTGAGGGTATGGCTGAGGGTAGGTTTGCCTCACCGCTTGCTTATTGTATGGACAGTCTTGTGCTGTGTGATTTGTGTATCTTCGTTCTATGGTGCAGTACTGGCTACTAGGATTTACTTGGGGTTGGGCCATAATGGGACATACATTCGCCATATGGTCACCTCCACAAGTATAGCATGTTTTCATAGGGGCAAATCTTGGGATCTGTTTGCTAGTGACACCTAATTTCTGAGCTACTTTCTTTGCGAGTTCCTCAATTGATGCGGATTGCGAGGAAGAAAGGCTAGAGGCACTATCTGAGTCTTTGTAGATTTTGGAAAGCTCTAGTTCTTCCCCTAGGTTATCCTCGATGTCAATGCACATGCGTACACACTCTTCTATGGTCCTAGGGTCCTTCAAGTACACATATGATCTCAATTTGGTACTTAGCAATCCATCCAAGAACAAAGCCACTTGCTTAGCTCGTGTGGGTAACTTAGGGACAGGGCATCTCTCTAGGTATTGCCTAAATCTTCTTCCAGCAAGTCTCACAGTTTCTTGAGGGGTTTGCTTGAAGCTGTGAATCAGCGAGGAAGTGTTGTCTTATGCCACTTTTAGAGAATTCGATAATGAATGCCTCTAGACGTTGATCTATGCTCCTGAACTGCCTCTCCTTTAGTGGTTGAAACCATGTCAGGGCGGTGTTCCTAAGGGTTAGACCAAAGGCATTGTACTGCGTGAACAGATCTTCAACTTTTTCGGCTCTCAAGACTTGCCTAAACTCAGCCACATGATCGTATGGATCTCCAGTGCCATCGAAGTAGTTCTTCATGGACTTAACTAGCTGAGTCGGTCTCAAAGTCCTTGTGTGTTCTCTAGGTCTTGGTAGAGGGAACTCATCCGCATTTCTTTGATTCCCTGGAGCTCTAAGTACCTCAGGTTCCACTCTATTTGTTTCCGTTCTCATTCTTTCTCTGCCCCCTGGGTTGGCAAAGCTTACTTCTGGCCTATCTCTACTTCTGTCTCTTTGAGCTCCATGAGCTTGGGATGCTCCAGCTCCCGGGTGACCATAGGACACGTTCGATCTTGGTTGGGGAAAAATGAATTCACCCTTCCAAGTATAAGCATGCTTGTCATGTTCTATAACCACAAAGATCCTCTCTGAAGCGTGATCTAAGTAGGTCACTCTGCCTGGGCTATCAGGATCTTTGAACTCATAGATCAAGATTGACCCTACATCATTTGTCCTATTTTATTTATACCTCCAAAAGGCTTCATTGGTCTCTTGGTTTAGGAGAAGATCTATACTCTTATTGTCCTGGGGAACCCACTCGGGATTGAGGATTCGAGTAAGAACAGATTTCCCTCGAGGGGTCTTAGGCTCTCCTCCTACGTTCCCTTGTTCTAGGTCATCTATGTCTGTCTCAAGGATCACATTCCCGAATTCATCTATCCTATCCGGGTGACTGGTGACTACGTATATGGTTCCTTCTTTATCCAGATATGCTCCATTTTCAAACTTTACAGCTGCGTGTTCTAGTCCAATGGATTGGTCAGGGTTTTTAATCTGGACCACGGATCTTCCTAGGCCATCCTCATAGATGCTAGCACCTAATCAGTTGGTCCTACGGTATCCCAGCTGTGTCTTGTAGGGGCCTTCCACCCTATATAGATAGGGCACACCTTAACTCCCCGCAGGTCTCTCCATACCTTGAGACATCTCTGATTCACTAGTCTTAGAGCTAGGGTAATGCGAGTGGTGGCTCAACTGCTGGGCCCAAGACCTAGCAGTATGATTAACGCTGGCCTCCGAGGACCTAAGACTTTCTCTATCTCTTACTAGATGTCGTTCTGATCTAAGGTTCATATGCCTATTTAAGTAGCCCAATTTTTGCCCAAACTACAACCTCGTTGCCGATCAATTGGTGTTAGTCACTTGATTCTTTTTTAGTGTGTTATCGTGTTTATGATCTTGTCTGATATCACGTCGTCAGGAATATTTGAGTTAATTTTCCGCACTTAAGTTGATCGTCCCACGCTAAATTCTTTTCCTTTAAAGTTCTCGGTCACACACAGGTTATCTCTTGAACTTGATTTCTTAGATAGTCTTTGACTTGTCATGTGCCTATCGTTGTCCTGACTTACTCCTAGCACTACTCGAACTTCGCCTAAGCTAAGAATTGACAAAGGAAGTTGAGAATATTCCGACCTTACTTGTTGATCCCTTGCTTTATGATGCTCAAGAACCCGGTTCTCAAGCTTGCTAAGAAACCCTTGCTTTGGATGCTCTCAATTCCTCTCAATGGACCTGTGAAAGTCCCAAAAATAGCTCAAGACTTAAACTCAAATGACAGACAGATCACGTTCATGCATGTAATTTGGATATCAATTATGTCCCCTGTCTTTATTGCAAACAATTATAGAGATCCCTTGGTTTTGTTCCCCCTAGGTATGGTATTTGATACACAGGATTTTTCTCAAGACACACTTGTAGGGACCTCACAAATCACTAATTACTTGATAGGCATGCCAAAAATTACCCCAAAAACTTGGTATTAAAAACCCTAGAAAATTGGCCGAAAAAGCCTGTCAATCGTGATCAACAGGTCTGTCAATCGCGATTGACAGAGGTGTCCGTCGGGGCCTGTCGGTCATGATCGACATGTCAATCACAATCGACAGTGTCAATCGCGATCGACAGAGTCGATCGTGGGTCCTGTCAATCGCGATCGATGGTGTCAATCGCGATCGACACGTTTTCCGAGATTTTCGCCGTAAATTCAATCGATCGGGGCTGTGTCTGTTGTGATGGACACGTGGCAACACGAGAAATTCAGTCAATCATCAAAATTCAGTCGGTCGCGATCGACGGTGTCAATCGCGACTAACAGAGGTGTCGGTCGTGGCTGTCGATCGCGATTGACAGGGTCAGTCGGTCGTCTCTGTCGGTCGCGATTGACAGGTCTGTCGATCGCGATTGACAGATGTTGTCGATCGTGGCTGTCGATCGCGATTGACAGAGAAACACTGAATTTTTTTACTGTTTTAGGTGATTTAGAGTGTGCTCCTTATGTGTATCCTTATGGTGTGCTTTGTTTTACCAAATGGCCGATTTTTCTGTCAATCACGATTGACAGACGTCGGCGACACAGAGACAGTTTCGTGATTTTTTGTATCTGTGCGGAGTGTTGGAGATGATGATGCAGCAATAACCTGCAAGAATGCTCAAGAAACATGCAAAAACAACGCACACAATATTGGTCTCCCGCTCTCTCTCACAAGTGGAATGAGGGAAATGAGGTGGAGAAGGTGATATGATCAAAAAATTGAAATTTTTCGCGATGATGGAGATGGAGGTCGGGTATGGTGAGGATGATGATGGTGATGATGGTGGTGAGGTAAGAAAGAGAAAAATAAGAAAAGCAAAGAAATTACCTACAATGCCAACGTCTCAAATCTACGTCTTACCATCACACGCTCGTCCTCAAAGCTCGATCCCTGACCACGGCGCCAAAATTTGGTGTAGCTCAGTGATGAGTAGCACCTCCTTTAATGTCAATCCGAGAAGTCGTGAGGATGGTATGATGACCTCGAGCAAGTGAAGGCACAAGTGCGTGAGTGAGAAGCACACTAACATGCACACACATACACACACACGTGCACACAAGGTAAGACAAAGAGTGAGAAGCAATGGAGTTCTTCTGATTACTTCCAAAAAGCTCATACAAGTTTAAATCAATTACAAGCTCACCTCAAAAATGAGCTCTCTAGCTCTATTTAGAGTTTTTGACTAGGTTTTGGCCGTGTCCAGACCTAGTGTCCGACCTAGTTAAAAATTAAGTTCTAGGGCCTATTTGAAGATTCAAACGAAGTCTAAAAATTATGAAAATTGGTAGGTAGCTACTTCGAATGCTCCTCAAGCTCAAGGACTCCTTGGCTTGCACAAAATGGAGCTACAAAAATATGAAATCGTATCTACAATGGCTTTTAGTGATGAAAATCACTATTGTTGTAGGGATTTCTTCTAACGATTTGACATACACATCTTCGAGCTCCCTACTTGCTCCTTCTCCTTGTGTGTGTCCACCTCTTTGATATGCTTTAGTGTCCTGAAAAAATAATGGCCTACTTGCCAGATCGTCGTTGACTACTCTGTCTGCTTGTGCCTTCTCTTCGCTCTGACTCCCTTCGTAAGCTTCCTTGCCTTGTGAGTCCTTCAGTTCCTTGACTGCCAACACACACTTCCACCTTATCATCATCATCTACATTCACGCCAATAGATGCAAGTGACTCACATATGCTTTTGATTTTTTGAGTGTAGTCACTTACCGACATGCTCTTTTTCTCCAATGTATGCAGCTCGTTCTTGAGTTGCAATTTCCGTGCCTTTGTATTGGTCTCGTACAAAGTGGCCAAACTATTCCAAGCCTCTTTTGGAGTCTTGGCATCCTGTATGTGTTCAATCATGCTATCCTGTATGCTAACAGATAGCCAATACATTACCTTTCGTGCTCCTTGATTCCATTCCTCATATGCTCTTAACTGTTCTGTAGTCTGATTCCTTTCTGGTAACTGTGGAGCATTTTCATTCTCTCCTTCGATGTACTTCCAATAGACTTTTCCCATCAGGAAATTCGTCATTCTGAATCTCCAAGCATGGAAGTTGTTCTTGTCCAGCTTATCGCTCATAAGTTGACTCATTCCATCTGCGTTTGTGTTAGACGGCCGCCGAAAAAGGACAAATGTACTAGGACAGGCGGCTTAAATGTAAAGGAACCTTTCGGGAAACGTGCAGGTAACTAAAGATTCACGCACCCTTGTAAAAAAATCTTCTATATAAGGCAATGAGAAAAGAGTGGCCGAGAGCCCGGTTTTGGAATTGTAAGCGTACTGTTTGAAGTGTGTATGTTGTGGGGCAGATTAACCCTACTCTGTTTTGTTCTGTTATGTGCTCCGTCTAGTCGTTATACACACTGTAGTGCAGAATTACGAATTGATAATCCTGTATACGAATCTATTCGGTAATGGTTGAGCGTATCTCTGAGTGTTATTAAGTTGCAGTGTATTGTTTGTCAGTCTTTCTGCTGAACAAGTGAATGTGAAAAAGCGAGCCCGAACTGTTTGTGCGTTAACATTTTCTGTAAGCAACCAAGTGTGATACAGTAGTCTGCGTTCACTGTTGATTCCGATCACAGGCAGACTAGTATCTGTGATGGTCGGGGTGCGAATAGGACACTATTATGTCTGTGACTAGTTAGTTGGTGTTAGGAGATTTGCTGCCCGAGTTTGGCATACGGTGAGTTTACATAACTTTAGGGTATAGATGTCTGTTTGGTATACATGTCTATTCTGAAGAAGTGCGTATTAGGTGACCTTCGTTACTGAAGTATATTATTCTATTGGATACAAGTAACCGGACTACTGCTCAGATAGCTACAGCAGGATCAGTTCTGAAGTTCTAAGTCCAGTACACCGAACAATTTTCAATTGTTCAGAGTTGGGTACTGAGCTAAGACACGAGAGAGCGTTTATGATTGTGTAATGGGTTGGGAAAATAGTACAGGGCCTCTATCTAACAGACCCCTACCACTCCCAAGGACCCACGTGGCTAAGAGTTGATTTACTTTTAATCATCACGATAGTAGTAACCTGCATACGGAAAGGTAGATAGTCAGGGACTCCCAACCTCCTAAAGTATTGGAGTCTGAAATCAGAGTCTGTAGCCTTTAACGGCTAACATTTGGCGCCGTCTGTGGGAAGGTGGCATCTGATTGCCAGTCATTTGTGGGAAGGTGGCATCTGATTGCCAGTCATTTGTGGGAAGGTGGCATTAGAGTGCCAGCTATTTGTCAGAAGCAAACATTCAGTTAACATTCGATTAACTAGCAGTAGCAACAGACCCAGATTGTTGCAAACTGCTCAGATAGTGTTACTGCGCAATGATACATGTCGGTTACTCGATCTGGCGAAACATATCCTAAGAATCGTAAGGCTGAAGCACGTAAAGCGCTAAAGATAGCCTTGAGAGAAGAAGGCATAACTCGATCTGACCCAGTTGTCAAGCAAATTGAGAACGTTACGATTGATTCCGGTCATATTTCGGTGGAACGATCAACACCTTTGGTACATTCTGGTGCTACTTCGACCCAGCCTATCGAAGATATAGTAATTTCAGAATCTACCAAGACGCCGTTAGAAACCAGTCTAGCAATTTTGAATAAAGACTCAGAGTTATATACGATCAGAAACACTCTAGGAAAAGAGATCGGTAAAAGCGGAAAAACACTGCAGTCTGGCACAATTTCGGTTCAACCAGCGTGCTTGGAAGAAAGATTTCGGATATTGGATATCCAGAAGGAAGGAAAACTCTTCGAAGCAGAAATCCGACGCATTCTAAGTAAAAACAGCACACCGGAAGGCATGCCATCCGACGATACAAGTTCCGATAGTTCAACCAATCAACCTCAAGATACAGAAGGAAGGCCTAATACACTCACAATGAACGGACAACAACAGCAACAACAGTTATGTCAACCAAGGCCGCCTCCAACAGGAGTAACATACACGAAATTCAGTGGATTCCCAGGAGATGATCCGGATGCTCATGTACGCACTTTTGAGATAAGTTATGCAGTTCTTAACCATCCATCGGATCAGGCGTATAAGGCCATCGTTTTTCAATCCACAATGGTTAATGAAGCAGCTAGATGGCTTACGGAATAGGATATTAATCATTTTGGTACCTATGACGCAGTACGAGATGCCTTTCTGCAATGATTCAGGCTAAAGAAGAATCCCGCCGAAATCTTTGATTATTTACAGAATAACCGACAGAAGGCAAATCAGACTGTCCAGGAGTATGCTACACTCTTTAGAACACACTTACGGTAGATACCACAGGCCCACGCTAACTTACCTGATGATGTCATCACTTAGTGGTTCATCAATGGCTTAACCCCACAACTGAAACAGATCATGATCATAAGATATGTCGGAGCTATGACGCTGGATGCAGTCATTGCCATGGCTCTGCAACTGGAATCCAAGGTCGGTGGATTTATAGAAGATCTGGAGTGGTTAAAAACAAACAAAACTATGGCTGAAGACATAACCAGACAAGTATACTGCATCACATGCAAAAATTCAGGTCATACTAGTGCCAATTGTGCACTAAATCAAACGTTTTGCGCTATCTGCAACACTGCCGGACACACCACCGGAAACTGTGTTTACAACGCTAGAATACAGGGAACAGCAACGGTCAATGCAGTTATACAAGAACATGGACAGCCAGCGAATCACTATGTGCCTCCGCAATTGAGAAACAATCAACCGCAAGGATATCGGAACTACCGAGGACAGAGGAACAACAATTTTAATACAAACCGCTCGCAGAACGGACCACCACCAAAAAATCCCAATCTACCACCACCACGCTGTCATTTTTGCGGCGAATTCGGACACATCAGGAGATTTTGCAAAGATGCAGCTGAGTATGATCAAAGGAAGAAGGAGCGACAAAACCCAATGGCCAACATGGTACAAATCACACCAGTAGAAACACAGACTGCTACAGTCCAGACCCGATCCGGTAAACAACTGCAGTCGGCAGCAGAAATATTCGAACCTGGGATACGAGAACAACATAGGATGTATGACAAGGCTAGTCACTGGACCGCAACAGAACCACCAGTGTTCCCAGAACCTATTCCGGTGACTCAGGCTTCGTCAACAAAGGAAGGAACGCAACAAAAGGAAGCAACAGCGGAGCCATCATCAGCAGTAGGCATAACAACAAATACTTCTGCATCAGCGGAGACCTCAAGTTCAAAGGAGCAGGACAACCAATCTCAACAGGCCTGGGAAATTTTATCCAAGGCATCTATCACCCTGCCTCTAGGCCAACTTTTGGCATTAGTACCTAGGATTCGACAACAGTTCCAGCAACAGTTCAGTCCGGTGCCTTCTTGTATTCCGGCAACGGTAGCAGTTCAACCGGAACCTGATTCTACTGTCGATCATTCAATTCCCTTGATTACAGTATGGTATAAGAATCATAAAATTACGCAAGTATTGATTGATGGAGGCTCTGGTGTTACATTGCGACTGCAGCCGTATGCAAAAGGTTAGGATGGACCGAAATCGAACCAGTGCAATTTTTTGTCAGAATGGCAGATCAATCTAGAGTCCATCGTAGGACTTGTGCGGAATGTACCCATTACTTTACAAGGTACGAGCTTCAAAATGAACTTTGTTATACAAGATCTGCCGGAATCCACTTTGGGTTACAACCTTCTGTTCGGCCGACCTTGGCTCAAGCATGCGAAGGTAATACAGGACTGGTCTGCACAAGAGCTTACGTTCAAAGATGCCAACCGTAGATATGTGGTAAAATTAGATGCTATACAACCTTGCGAACTTCACGCCATACCATATTTTGCTGAACCAGTCCACATGTTAGATGGCCTATCAGATGATGAAGAAGAGGAATTTCTGAAGAGTAACGCTGATTTAATGTCTGTAGGAACTGTTGATCTACAGTCTGTTATAGATAACTGGAACACTTCAGTTTGTACAATCGTACCTATCACCGAAAAAGCTAAGCATGAAGATACTACCCCAACACATGACGATGAAATACAATCGCTGTTCAAGTCAACAGACGATACAGAGACACCGCAACAGTTTTATGTCCCCGAAGACCAGTTGACCACGTACAATCTAGGAGACGAAGATCATCCGCGACCTATAAAGATAAGGCAAAACTTACCGGAATCATTTAAAGCTGACTTGATTCGACTTCTTTGTGAATTCTCAGACATCTTTGCATGGGATTACAAAGATATGAAAGGATTAGATCCGCGCATCTATCAGCATAGAGTTATGTTGAAGCCTGAAGCTAAACCGAACAAACAGCCCGGCTACCGGATGAATCCCAATTATGCATCACAGGTAAAAGCCGAACTTGATAGATTATTAAAAGTCGGATTCATCGTACCAGTAGAACATGCCGAATGGATTTCACCAATTGTGATCGTGCCAAAGAAAAATAAGCAACTATGAAGCTGTGTAGACTACCGGAAATTAAACGCTGCAATAGTACCGGATCCTTTCCCGATCCCCTTTCTAGATACAATGCTCGATAGGGTGGCAGGTCATGAAATGTATTCATTCTTAGACGGATACAACGGCTACAACCAGGTTAGAATGGCCGAAGCGGATATACAAAAAACCGCATTCATTACCAATTGGGGTGTCTTTGCTTGTACGGTAATGTGGTTTGGATTGAGAAACGCACCAAGCACATTTCAAAGATGCATGCAGGAGATTTTTTCTCCTTATCTTACTTCATTTATGCAAGTATATCTCGATGATTTTTCAATTTTCGGTAAGCTGATAGCACACCTGTTCCATTTACGGTGCTGCTTTCAGAAATGTAGAGAATATAGACTTTGTCTTAACCCAACCAAATCTGTGTTTGCGGTTTCGTGTGGCAAACTACTTGGTCATATTGTATCTGCCCAAGGTATCCAAGTAGACCCAGATAAGATTTCGGCAATTTTAGAAGCCCCAGTACCCGCTACTCCAAAAGAAGTAATGTGTTTCATGGGTCAAGTACGGTGGCATGGCAGACACTTACGGTGGCTTGCTCATCTGGCTGTACCACTGAACAAGCTAATCACAAAAACTCCCCGATAGTTCGAATGGACTCAAGAATGCCAAACTACATTTGATCGACTCAAGTATTTATTGACGCAGGCCCCAATCTTACAACCACCGAACTGGGACAATCCATTCCATGTTTTTGTCGACGCTTCAAATATTGCGATTGGCAGTATTCTGATGCAGCAAAGAACTATTCTACCACCGAAAGAGAATGTCTAGGATTAATTTACTCCATCAAAAAATTCAGACATTATCTACTAGGCCGGAAATTCACCTTCCATGTGGATCATGCTGCCCTTGTCTATCTAGTAAGACAACAGCATTTAGGCGGATGATTAGCACGATGGGTGCTACTCTTGCAGGAATTCGACTATGAAGTCATCCACCGACCCGGAATTGCACATGCCTTAGCAGATTTCTTATCTCGCCTAGATTCCGGTGAAGCCCCGATAGGCATAGATGACACGACTCCAGTGATCTATAGTTTTGAGCCACTGACTGAAGAGACTGCGGAATCACAAGCACCACCTACATATTACGATTAGATTCTAACTTTTCTCATCGAAGGATGTTTTCCATCCGAGACAGCCAAGACAGTCCGAAGGAAAATTGCAGTCTTTATTCGCCGATTCCGGTTAGTTGCTGGAGAACTATATTATGTAGATCACACCGGAATCCTACTTCACTGTGTCCCTCTGCATGAAATTAACTCAGTCATCACGATGGCTCACTCGACCCCTACTGGTGGTCACTTTGCCACAGACTTGACTCACCGAAAAATTTTGCAAGGAGGTCTCTGGTGGCCAACTATGTACAGAGATGTGGCCCAATTTGGCAAACACTACGATACCTGTCAAAGGTCTGGACAACCACTGCAACGACACTTCTTTCCCTTGCAGCTTATTATGCCACTTGAACCATTTTAGAAATGGGGATTAGATTTTATCGGTCCGATCACACCTCCAGCAGTCTTCAGTAACAACAGATACATACTAACCTGTACAGACTACGCAACAAGATGGGTAGAAGCTTGGGCTTTACGATCGGCTATAGCGGTTGCAGTAGCAAAGTGTCTGCTGAATGATGTCTTTCCACGTTTTGGCTTACCACTGGAAATTGTCTCAGATCAAGGTACTCACTTTGTAAATCAATTAATGAAGGTACTCACCCAATCCTTCCAGGTGACACACAAACTCAGCTCTCCATATTACCCTCGTGCCAATGGTTTGGCCGAAAGTACAAACAAATCACTATTGAATATCCTCCGGAAACTGATCATGGAAGCACCGGAAAGATGGGATCAACTACTACCTGCAGTCTTATGGGCATACCGAACTACATATAAGGTAACAACAGGCTTGACACCTTTCAAACTAGCTTATGGCTTAGAAGCAATAGCACCCATGGAAGTAGTCATCCCAAGTCTGCGTGTAGCAATCACTCAGAAGATGCTACCGGAAGATTCGCTGACAGCACGAATGGACGCACTCAGAGAACTTGATGAGCACCGATGGCTCAGCTTTTTAACCATGCGTGAAGTACAACTAAGGCAAGCCAAGACACACGATCGATATTTGAAAACTCCAATCTTTTCGGTAGGACAGCTCGTACTCTTCTACAACGCAAAGTCGGATAAAGCAGCAGGAAAGTTCAAACTACGATGGTTCGGCCCTTTCAAAATCTCTGAACAAGTCGGTCCGGCAACTTTTCGGTTGACCACGTTGACCGGAAATCCACTCCCAAAAGTAATCAATGGGTCGAAGCTGCGGCCATATCATCATGCCCCTAGCCCGCATTAAATTTTTTGGCGGTGAACCGCATTTTGTTTAATCTTTTCTTTTTTCTTTCTTCTTTTTATAAATAGCTGTGTTTTGAAAAATCTTTATGTTACCAGCCGCCCCCTTACCAGTCACTCAAGTACGCACGCCTGCATGAAAACAAGCATCATTCCCGCACCACACAATGATACCCAACCCCCTTTCCCACCCCACCGTATTGTTCCTATTTAACCATTTAGGCAACGCCAAAAATCGCTACTGTGTTGAGTGTTAGTGTTCTGTGCGACCCCTTGTGTTCTGTCTTCGTGCTCGTATTCGGTATCAGCAAACGCCATGGAAGCGCTAGCAAACTACGCTGCCTTCCGCGATGGTATCCCTACCAAGGTAGGTGAATACCTGCGTTGCAGAGGACTGGCCAACTTCGCTGAGTTGCCCTGGCACTCAGTGGAAGCCCATCCCTTCTTCGCGCAAATCATCTCTGCCATCGCCCAATCCCCCGCCACCGAACGCCAATGGGTTTTCCCTTCGCTACCCTCCAGAACCGTCATTACCTTCCCAGCCTTTTCTGAAGCTTTCCGCCTCACCCCGCAAGGCTGAGAAAATGGCCCCAGTATCCCCCTCGCCCGCATGACCGAACTATTCCCCCGCTCTTCCTCCAACGAGTTCGCTATTCTCTGCCGTCCTGAACCCGAACGATCCGCCCTACAATTCCTAGTCGCCATACTCAACCTGCAGAAGCGCACCTAGGGCATCTCCCGACCCTTCTATTCCGCCTTAGATTTAGCAGCCCGAGAACCCGTAAACTTCGCCTCCTACTTTTTTCATAGAATCCACAAAGAATGTGTAACTATAGTAAAACAGGTAAACAAAGGAGCTACCCCACGCTCTCGCCTCCCCCATATCCTCTCCTTCCTTTTTCCAGCCATTCTTGCCGCACAACCCCCACCCCGAGGTCCCGTACTTAGGCACGGAGAATCAGTTCAACCACTTGAAGACGATGAAGAAGAAGACGAAGAAATCAACCAGTTATTCCGCAGCAAAAGGATCCGAATTAGTTCATCAGAAAGCGAAGCACAAGGTTCCGCCGGAAAGGATCAGGAAAACGCTAAAGACAACCAAAACCAAGAAGAAACCTTCCACGACACAGCCACTTCCATACACAATGAATCATCAGCCGACCAACATGACCAGCAGAATCCAACGCCAACAGCGACTACCTCAACCGAAGAAGCATCAGAACACCAGGACGACGAGCACCAAGCGGTGGACGAAGCTCTCAACACCCTGATAAAGGCCGTCGAATCCACCATCGCCCACATTAACAATACCGAATCTACTCGATCACCACCAGTCAACCCTCTTCCCCCGCCATTTTTCGAATCTTCTTCATCCTCCCTCAATTATTCACCCCTGACATCCCCCCAAATCAATACCCAAACCTCTACGCAACCACAACATCCCCTTCTTCCCTCCTCCGTTCCGGTCTTTTCCGAGCTTGCTACCATGGGCCAATTACTTATTTCCCTCTCTCAACAACTTCCAGTACAGCTTAGTGAGGTCGCAAATACCATTCGTCAAGAGTTGCAACACAAGGTCGACCTACTGGAAGCCGACATCACCCCCCTCCAGGAAGAAGTCGATGCCGTCAAAGCAGAGAACCATCAATTACAGATGAAAGTAGCAGATCTCCAAGGCCAAGTTTCGGCACAACAAGCACTGCTACAGCAACGGGATGATGCATTGGAGCAACTGGCCGCCAAGGACCAGGTATTAAACAAAGCACACGAAGAAATCCGGACACTAAAACTCGCGCTACAAGAAAAGGAAGATATCCGCTCATCACTCGAAGAGCTGATAGAGGAAACGAAAGCACAATTGCAGGAGACAATCCAGAAAAATCAAGACCAACAGAGAGAAGCAGAACAAGTCAAAGACGAGCTACGAAGAGCCCAGGAATGTTTGGACGAAGTGAACAGAATGCTGAGACACCAATTAACCAGGGAAGCCAAATACCAAAAAGATCTAGCAAATGCTCGTAGAGAACGGGATGCCTACTACAAAACGATCGAATTTCAGAACCAACAAATCGAGCGACTAGACAACCAGTTGCGAAATCAACAGGATCGAGTCACGGATATGCAGAAGAAAGTCACCGAAATGAAGACATCCCGCGACGCTGCATTATCCAATGACTTTTATTTACAACAGGCCTTCTTACAGAACCAGGCCAAAATTTTGTTAACCTAAGCCATAGCTCTTAGCTCCGTTAGAACGGACGCCCAGTTATTAGAACCAACCACTTTAGTTCAGATGATAGAAACCATTAAAAAGAAAATTACCCGAACATTTAGGCTCACCCGAAGCATGTATCTAGAAGGTCTCGTAGCAGAACCATAAGAACTTGCGGGTTCGAGTCCACCGTGCGTGCCAGTGGTAGACGGCCGCCGAAAAAGGACAAATGTACTAGGACAGGCAGCTTAAATGTAAAGGAACCTTTCGGGAAACGCGCAGGTAACTAAAGATTCGCGCACCCTTGTAAAAAAATCTTCTATATAAGGCAATGAGAAAAGAGTGGCCGAGAGCCCGTTTTTGGAATTGTAAACGTACTGTTTGAAGTGTGTATGTTGTGGGGAAGATTAACCCTACTCTGTTCTGTTCTGTTTTGTGCTCCGTCTAGTCGTTATACGCACTGTAGTGCAGAATTACGAATTGATAATCCTGTATACGAATCTATTCGGTAATGGTTGAGCGTATCTCTGAGTGTTATTAAGTTGCAGTGTATTGTTTGTCAGTCTTTCTGCTGAACAAGTGAATGTGAAAAAGCGACCCCGAACTGTTTGTGCGTTAACATTTTCTGTAAGCGACCAAGTGTGATACAGTAGTCTGCGTTCACTGTTGATTCCGATCACAGGCAGACTAGTATCTGTGATGGTGGAGGTGCGAATAGGACACTATTATGTCTATGACTAGTTAGTTGGTGTTAGGAGATTTGCTACCCGAGTTTGGCATACGGTGAGTTTACATAACTTTAGGGTATAGATGTCTGTTTGGTATACCTGTCTGTTCTGAAGAAGTGCGTATTAGGTGACCTTCGTTACTGAAGTATATTATTCTATTGGATACAAGTAACCGGACTACTGCTCAGATAGCTACAGCAGGATCAGTTCTGAAGTTCTAAGTCCAGTACACCGAACAGTTTTCAGTTGTTCAGAGTTGGGTACTGAGCTAAGACACGAGAGAGCATTTATGATTGTGTAATGAGTTGGGAAAATAGTACAGGGCCTCTGTCTAACAGACCCCTACCACTCCCAAGGACCCACGTGGCTAAGAGTTGATTTACTTTTAATCATCACGATAGTAGTAACCTGCATATGGAAAGGTAGATAGTCAGGGACTCCCAACCTCCTAAAGTATTGGAGTCCGAAATCAGAGTCTGTAGCCTTTAACGGCTAACAGTTTGCCATTTCTGCAACAATTCACAACACCGCAACACACTACAAGTAGCACTTCTGCTTGAACACTGTCGCACTATGACGTGACAGTTCGATCTCAGAAAAACACAGTTTTCGTGTATCAACAGTACACGGAATCGCTTGAAATTCTGAATCTGGAATATATGAGTGTCGTCGAACACAAGGCAAGTTACAGTTTCTGAAACTGACTTAGTTTTTCTGTGGGCCCCACCTTGCGGGCTCGAAACGGAGGTCTTCTTGGCTTTGAAACTTCGATCTGAAAAAGACAAGTGACCCTAAAGGTATAACTCTTGAAAATATTTTGAGGTCTTCTACCTTCACGATGATTTTTGTAGCAAACGGAGGCCGTTTGTGAAATCGCATTTTCTCCACGCCTTGCTGCGTAGTCTTCACTGTCGCCTTCTCCACGAGCTCTCTACAACCACGCTAGCTCTGATACCATGTCACGAGGAAGGAGATAAGGAAGAGAGCTCACACACACACTCTCACTCTCAAGGAGAAGCACACACACAGATTGAGGCAAGGAAGAATGATCTTCTTCTTCTTCTTCTATTACATAAAAGGAATGTACAAGAATGACCTAAAAACAAGAATACAACTAGTGCAATATATAAAGACCAATACATAAGGAAAAACCTAATGTCCGCAAATGAGTGAGCTGGCAAGAAACAAATGTGCCATCACTCTCGGTAGATAAATCTAATAAAGCTCAATGAAGTATCCCTGACATATATCGGCGTGACCACTATACATGTCAGAGAAAGAAAAAACTGGTACGTGTCATCCTAGATCATCACATGTTGAGCTTGAGATCTCAACACTCATTACCTCATGTTATGCTAGGATCACCAATGTAACATCCTTTTGATTTTGTGCATGCAATATCGTGGTCATCGAGCTTATGTGTATACAGATATTAATCAATCTCCATCATTGTGTATGTGCATTGTCAGTGATATTGGGATCACACTTGTGACTTCTTAAGTATACTTATCACTCTCTATTAACTCTACATTTATGAAATAACTTGTGTTAACTTATGTACCTTCCTCTTTGAAGTTGTACAAAAGTTATTTTCTCAATTCATAGCAGGCTCAGAGCACTGAGCGTTACAGGAATGAGTGGAAGAGGAAGCTTGAGGCTTTGGTTTTGATGAACCCAAAGATGAACCATACTTGCTTTTCCCCTTTTGTGAGATAGCAAGTGCTTGCTTTCCCTCAATCAAACCACTCCTATTCACTCTAGATCGCTCTTCTTGCAAAAGAAGAGACACAACCTCATCAAATGCATACATATTAGGATTTCCTTTTTTTGCAACCAAATGGAGTGTAGTAGCAAAGCTTTGAAAAGATTCCGGTAATCCTTTCAACAATGTAGAAATGAGTGATGCATCTCGAATGATCTCATTTATGTTTGCCAATTGCTCTTTCAAGTCCTTGATTCGTGTGACATACACATCCACCGACTCATTTTCAGCCATACATACATCCTCAAGTTGTTTCCTCAAGTATGCAACACGTGCTTCATTACGCACGGCATACAAAGAAGCAAGAGTGTCCCATGCCTGTCTCGATGTAGAACATGACGGAACGTGTGGAACTATATGATGCTTCACTGAAAGCACAATCAAAGCATGAGCTTGAGCATCTTTTCCATCCCATCTAAGCTGCTCTTGTGTAGGTGGAGAAGGAGAAACCACTGTACTCGAAGAAGAAGCTCCATCTGTGGCAGTAGATTGTGAAGTAGAAGAACCTGTGGGTCTTCGATCTACATCTGCCACTATGTTCGAAAGTTTTTTAGCAACAAGAACATGCTTCATCATATAAGACCACATTGGATAGTTGGTCCCATCAACCTTATCTTCAGCTTGAAGCATGCCAAACAAGTCATTGCTGCCCGCCATTGCACTAAGGAACAAGAATGTGACAAATCCTTCACTTCGACGAAAGCTGAAATGAATGCTGAAATATCAGTTCACAAATCGTCACTTTCGTGGTGATTTTGACTGCACGAATGGCTTTGAAATGGGGGTAAAACCCCAATGCACCGGCTGGAAATGTTTCTTGGCTGCTGAAATTCACAATTCTATGCTTCGAAGTCAATTTGCACTCTTAAAAGTGCACGCGTGCCACGATGCGAAAAACCAAAACTTGAGAAGGAGCTAAACCTGCTCTGATACCACTATTGGGTGTGTGTAGAAGTGTGAGAGACACACGAGAAGCACACACAAGGAGCACAAACGCAGCAAGACACACGGAGAAGACGATGGATGGAATAGGTCTCTCTATTGACGATGAACTTAATTGAAGTAAGAGCTAAATAATATCCCTGAGTACAAAGTACCACCACATATGAGAGTATCAAGTATGTGGTAACATGGGGAAAAAACCTCTAACCAGCACTAGAGTAAAAAGTGCCCATGTATAGGGAAAAGGTTCACATCAAAGCTACTCGAGGAACACATAGGTGTAACATACTCTTCTTTGTTGTAGAACCTCATCAGTGAGGAAGCGCTCTTGAAGGTATGGAAAGAGAAATGTGAATCCAACTTTAATGTAAAACACAAAGAATGGTCGATTGTAAAATCCCTTGGCTTGTTAAGCAGAAGAATATGTGTTGAAGCTGAGGGTCAAGGACAAAGCACAGGAGCACATTAAAGAGGTGGACACACAAGTAGAAGGAGCGCTTTGTAAGAGAACTCTTTTGCAATCGAAGCTTTCCATTGATCCTCTCTTTGATTTTACTTTGTGCACGCGTGTGTGTATGTGTGTGCATGTTTGTGTGCTTTCACTCACACACTTGTGCCTTCACTTGCTCGTGGTCTTCATACCGGTCCTCACGTCTCCACGGATTGACAAGTAAAGGAGGTGGTGCTTACACTTGAGCTACACCAAAATTTTGGCACCAAAAATTTGGTGTAGCTCAAGTGTAAGCACCACCTCCTTTACTTGTCAATCCGTGGAGACGTGAGGACCGATATGAAGACCACGAGCAAGTGAAGGCACAAGTGTGTGAGTGAAAGCACACAAACATGCACACACATACACACACACACGCACAAAGTAAGATCAAAGAGAGGAACAATGGAAAGCTTCGATTGCAAAAGAGTTCTCTCACAAAGCTCTATTCTCTAACAAGCTAACCTAAAAAATGAGCTCTCTAACTCTTTTTATAGTTTTTTGAGTAGTTTTGGCCCTGTCCAAACCTAGTGCCCGGCCTAGTTAAAAATTAGGTTCTAGGGCTTATTTGAGGGCTCAAACGAAGTCTAAAAATTATGAAAATTGGTATGATGGTACTTCTAATATCCTCAAGCTCGAGCACTCCTCGGCTTGAACAAAATGGAGTTATGAAAATAGAAAATGGTATCTACAATGGTTTTTAGTGATGAAAATCACTATTTTTGTAGGGATTTCTTATGAAGATTTGACATACAATTCTTGGAGCTCCCTACTTGCTCCTTCTACTTGTGTGTCCACCTCTTTAATGTGCTCTTGTGCTTTGTCCTTGACCCTCAACTTCAATAGCTTCAACAATATGTAATTGTAAAAGTCATTGTCTTTCAAACTCTATAAGATGTTTGTCTTGGAAAACAATAAGATTAAAAGCACATGGTCACTCATAAAGACGATGAAAAAATCATTAGCCTTCTTAGTAACTCGCTTTAAATCATTTGTCACCTGCTGAATCTTAGAGCTCCTAGTGATTTTGAACCCGCATAGCTAGTTTCAACCCTACTTTGTGGGATACAAGAGATCCCAAAAGCACTAAGTCCATTCATTGTATAATTGTTCTCTTATTAATTCAAACATGAGATATTATGCCTAAAGCTGAACTTATTTTCCCAAAAAAAAAAAGAGGACAACAAAAACATGAGATATTATGCCTAAAGCTGAACTTATTTTCCCAAAAAAAAAAAAAGAGGACAAAACAAAAACATGAGATCATCAAAGATAAAGCTGTGTGCCGCAGACAATCGAATCACTGATCTCCTTGTGGACCGTCGTCTCAGGTCTGTGTGACAAACCAAATTAAAACCAATTCTGTGTAAATCTTTTGAGCGTTGTGCGTGAACTTGGACTGGATTAAATATAAAGGGTTGATCAAAAAGATATAAAGATTTAAGGCCCACGTACAGTTATTACAGACGAGGTTGCATGGCCTCATTCAAGGACAGTTACTACAAAAGGGAAAGAAATCTGCAGACTTGTTTCGAAATTGTTGTGCTACACGTTTAGTTGAAATCTTCACGTTGCATTGGTTTCTGTACAGCGACGGCTTCTCTTGAGTTTTTTTTTTTAAATAAAAGGAAGTTCGGTCTTAGCCTATTCTCTCGGACTTTAATTAAAATAAATAAGAAAAGTTACAAGAGAATGGGACTAGTGCCCATGGGACCCCCCAAATCCCACAATGCAGGGGAGGAGTATGGCAAGCTAGAGGGTATTACAAATGAGGCGGATAAATTTATCATCTCCCTCATGTGGAACCCATTTGGGTTTCAACTTGTTGTTTTCGAGGAGAAAAATATAGTGATGTCTAAACGGTAGAGATCTCTTATCTCGGGAGATTCTTTTACCTAGAAGAAACAAGGATTTCTAGATCGACCATTCTTTAAGATTTTGGCCAAAATTGACCGCACATCGCTCCCTCCAAATCTTCCAAAGAGTCTCACCTCTGATGGCATTCCACAATCTTGTTGAGCAGCCTACCGCCTCACCCAACAGCACTTGTTGCCAATTGATTTGGTTCTTAAGTCTCAATACCTGTGTCACATGATGCCAGATAACCTGGGACTTGGGGCAATTGATGAACAAGTGAACTAAATCTTCGATGCATCGATGGCAACGCTTGCACCATGGTGGCACACCACAAATTTTGTTAGCCCTTGCATCGGACCAGATACCTTTATGCAAGATCTTCCACATGAGAACGGACTTTTTGATCTCAATGAGGGGGTGCCAAATAGACATCAACTTTAGCTCCCATCGAAGTTTGGTCCAAGAAAGGCACCACTTCTTGTTAAGAGTGTGATGAACATCTAAGTTCTCTTTGAAGTTGGGGATTCTGGCAATTTTCTTACCATTGCTCCATTTGAGGCCCTCCAGGCAAGGAAGATCCTGACCGCAGAGAAGGCGGGTCGTTGAGCGGTCCATTCCTCGAGGGTAACTCTAAGTCTCGGGTCTAAGTCTTCGAACCTAATCCACTGGCTGGTCTCTTGTTTCCAGAGTTCTTTCCACTGTTTGAACCCCTTGTTCCATAGATGCTTTGTAGTTTGGAGGTTCCAAGACTCCACCCCCCGAATGCCAGCGATCGGGAACTAGATAGAGTCATTTTGTCTTATCCCAACCACCCACTTCCACTCCTCATTGATTCTGATGAATTGTTTGGCCTTGTTCCAACTTTTCCATAACGAACATACGAGGCTAGAGCCTTTAGGGGACACCGGGTGGGGGGATAACAGAAGTGTGAGAATCCCTATGTTCTTCCAACCTAGAATGCCAACTAAGGTAAGGTCTTCCCTATTTCTGAAGATCAATTTAGCCCAAGAGGACTCACTATTGCTCCAAGCCTTGATAAGCCACTTTGACGCCAGCTTGTCAGCCAACCCAACGATATCCAAAATTCCCAGGCCCTGAGTCTTTCGAGCTAATGCAAGTTTCCCATTTGATTTTGAGAATCCCCCTCCTATTGGGGTCCCCAGTCCATAGGAAGTTTCTGCAGATGCTTTCCACCTTGGCCAAGTCTTTCTCCTTAGGTCTCCAACACAAGATAAAGTAAATAGTTGCAGACAACATAAATGTGTTAACAACCATAGCACGCCCTGCCAAGTTGACTTGCATGCCTTTCCAATGATTTAGTTTGCTATCCAGCTTGGACAACACCCAGTTCCATCGTTGGTTCATTGAGATGTCGAATCCCATCGGAATGCCGAGGAGACGGAAGACTTGACCTCTAGGGATAACTTGACACCCTTGATCTAACAACAGTTGGGGTGTAGGTCCACTGATTGCTCTAAAAGCAGTTTTAGCATGGTTGATTTTTGAACCTGACGCCACACAAAAGGTATCAAGGCACCTCCAGAACACCTCAATGTTGTTCATATCGTTATGCATAAGGGCATTCATGTCATCCGCAAAAAGTCTCGCAATCATTTGGCCTTGATTCAGAGGTAGGGAAAGACCCTTGAGATTGCCAGTGTCCATGTGATGCTTCAATAGGCGACTGAGTCCATTCGAGGCAATAGCGAAGAGTAATGGAGCCAGAGGGCAGCCTTGCCTAATTGATCTTTTTAAACGTATGGGCTCAGAGAGCTTACTGTTGATATTTATTCTAGTTGAAGCATTTCCGAGAAGAGTGGAAACCATCTTCGTGAACTTTTGGCTGCAACCAAGGTCTTTCAATGATTGAAGAATAAAGGCCCATTCCACTCTGTCATATGCTTTGTCTAAGTCGATCTTAATGAATACCAGATCTTGTGCAGACTCATCAGCAAATGCAAGGCCTTCCCAAATATCGACAATTGCTTCAAGTATAGATCTACCTTTGATAAAACCTTTCTGGTCCTCACAAAGCCATGAATTTAAATGACAAGAGATTCTGTTGGCGATAACTTTTGCAATTATCTTGTATCCCATTTGGAGCATTGTAATCGGTTGCCAGTTTTCAATTTTGTTCTTATCTCCCCTTTTGTGGATTAACTTGATGACGCCATTATTAACACACTCAGGGAGGGTGCCGAAGGAGAGAGCCTCTTGCCATACGAGACGCAGTGGGGTGGCCACCACATGTTTGAAGGACTTGAAATTTCATTCTCGGAAATGTTAGCATCTAGCAGAGAAATCATGTTCTGTGGGACTCTAGCTTGAGCAACCCTTGAGATGGTTGCCATTGAATCACACCTATGCAGGAAAAGAGGAGTCGAGACCCCGAGAAGATGGTTAAAGTGCTCAACGATGATCGATCTATTCTCAGCTTCCGTGCTACATTCGGTTCCATTGTTATCGATCAAGAAGGGGATGGATTCCCTAGCTTGTTTCCTTTTGAGGATTTTACACATCTCTTTCGATGGTTTGTCGGCCTTCCCTGCCCACCAATCTTTGAAGAATATTTGAAGATTTTTCGTTTGAACCTCCTCCTCTAATCTTAGTCTTCCCCTGATTTTCAAAAGACCTTGTTGGCATTGTAAGTTACCTTTGTTCACCTCTTCTTCAAGTCGTGAGAGCCTCCGGTACACAATTTCTCTCCTTTTTTTTCGGATATCTCTTATAGCCTTCTGATTCCTTATCAGAATTTTTCGCGTCCTTTCCACCGCGCTTCTCCTGCACTTAGCCGGTTCATTACAGTAGGCAAAGGCTTCCGCCCACACTGCAAAAATTTCTTGGTGGACAGAGGGGAGGGAAAACGACGTCTGACAAGCATGAAACCAAGGAGCTTTCTGGAGCATGGGACTCGTTTTGAAAGAGAGAGTAATTGGGTAGTGGTCTGAGATAGTCAGGTCCATATGTTGGGAAATCGAAGGAATACCCCATTGGAGGATGGTATTTTGGTCGATGTAACATCTATCAAGTCTTGCTTTCCTCAGAGAGTCCCCCAGTTGGAGATTTGACCATGAGAACCCCTTCTTGTCTTTCACCTCGACCAGGTCGAGATGGAGCTTGATTTTATCCCATATCTCTTTCTCCTGGCCGTCAATAATTTTTCCCTTGTTATTTCATCGGTCCTCAGGAAACTCAACCATGATGAAGTCTCCACAAATCAGAACATTGTGTGAGAGGGAGTCGAGGGAAGCCCAAGTATCAATTATATCCGCCTCTCCATTAGGGGCATAAATTGAGACCATAGTGAACTGAGTAGGGAACCCGATAGAGGCAGCAATCCAATGATGATTCCGGCCTTCAAAAGTCAAGGTCACATTGCCAGACAAGGAGTGACTAATACCAATCGCAACACCCCCCACCCCCCTAGGGTGTGAAGTGGAGAACCAAAGGTGGCTGGAAGAAATGCATTTAAGCCGTTTCTGGAGATCCTCTCCGTCGATTTTAATCTCTTGTAAGCAGATAAAGTCGGGGTTGAGGCACTTGTCTTTGAACCATTGGCTTAGAATCGCCGCTCTTGACGGGTCAGACAAACCTCTGACGTTAAGCGATGTGAATTTCATTGTTGATGGTTGCCCTCTTTGAGGGGAGGGACCCGATCTTTTTTCTTCTTGTGGACTTCTTTTTTCCTCCCATCTTCTTGACTTAAGATCCTACTCTTGAGGGGGCTCTTCCAATGCATGCCCGATGGTTAGGATGACCAATCTACAGAATTAATGAAAACCAGATCCCCAGTTCGTATTGAGAAGAGTGACACGTGATTTGTCAGGCGAAACTGAAATGAACGGTAGACTCGTGCACGCAACTCGAATAGAAGTTTAGTTTGGAGGCGCGGAAGTAGCGCCGAATTATTCAGGAGATATGTAGATGCGTGCAGGACATATGAATGAAGAAGAACTACTATGATGATGCAGATGCGTGTAAAAGACTGAATTAAAGATCTAACCAAAGCACATTGCGCCCTTTCCCTGATCACGCAACCTCAATAATGATCTGAGGTGCCTCCATACATGGCCTCTGGAACTGATCATGCGTTGATTAAGATGATATTAGAGGATTGCTGAAATATTCTCAGGATTGCGCGTTGTGCGGGATTTTTCATTAGTTGATGAATGCCAATACCATGTAAGCGAGGGTTGATCAATACCATACAATCGAGGGTTTGGAACATTTCAGGTGTTGCATTAAAGGAGTCGTCCATCATTGCTTCGTCATAGAAATATTTTGTGCAGAAAGAATGAATGGAAAATCCAGCATACAGAGATGCGTCGTGAAATGTTTGCCTATGTCAATCGACTCGGAATTTGGATAGAAGAATGTTACTGCGCCGTGGTCAAAGCGGATCTCACAATCAGAGAGGATGGGAAACCAACAAGTAAAGCGCTCACAAATGTCAATCCTAATCTCCGTCTGTGAGGACGGAATTACACATAGACTGCTTACGGACAAAGGTACGCACGTACTGCATAGAATTACTCTCAGAAGCTCATGCACAAAGAAACACGCTTGACTCTCTTGGTCCTACCCTTCCGCTATGCTTTCTAGGACTACCGCAACAAAAGTCAAAACTTAAAGGAAAACAACCTTGCGGCATGCCTTGGAAGAGCCCCTTCAAGAGTACGATCTTAAGTCAAGAAATTGGGAGAAAAAAAGAAGACCACAAAAAGAAAAAAGATTGGGTCCCTCCCCTCAAAGAAGGCAACCATCATTAATGAAATTCACATCACTAAATGTCAGGGGTCTCTCTGACCTGTCAAGAGCTGCGATTCTTGACCAATGGTTCAAAGACAAGTGCTTCAGCCTTGACTTTATTTGCTTACAAGAGATTAAAATCGATGGAGAGGATCTCCAGAAACGCCTTAAATGCATTTCTCCGAACCACCTTTGGTTCTCCACTTCTCACCCTAGGGGGACGGGGGGTGCTCCTATCAGTATTAGTCACTCCTTGTCTGGCAATGTGACCTCGACTTTTGAAGGTCGGAATCATCGTTGGATTGTTGCCTCTATCGGGTTCCCTTTCCAGTTCACTATGGTCTCAATTTATGCCCCTAATGGAGAAGTAGATAGAATGGATACTTGGGCTTCCCTCGACTCCCTTTCACATAATGTTCTGATTTGTGGGGACTTCAACATGGTTGAGTTTCCTGAGGTCCGATGGAATAACAAAGGAAAAATTATTAACAGTTGGGAGAGAGAGATATGGGATAAAATCAAGCTCCATCTCGACCTGGTCGAGGTGAAAGACATGAAGTTGGTTCTCATGGTCAAATCTCCAATCGGGGGACTCTTTGAGGAAAGCAAGACTTGATAGATGTTACATGGATCAGAACACCATCCTTCACTGGGGTATTCCTTGGATTTCCCAACACATGGACCTGACTATCTCAGACCACTACCCGATTACTCTGTCTTTCAAACCGATTCCCATGTTCCAGAAAGCCCCTTGGTTTCATGCTTGTCAGACATCGTTTTCCCTCCCCTTTGTCCACCAAGAAATTTCTGAGGTGTGGGCAGAAGCCTTTGCTCACTGTAATGAACCGGCTAAGTGTTGGAGAAGCGCGGTGGAAAGCACTCGAAAAATTCTAATCAGGACTCAAAAGGCTATAAGAGATATCCGAAAAAAAAAGAAGAGAAACGGTGTACCGGAGACTCTCACGGCTTGAAGAAGAGGTGAACAAAGGTAAGTTACATTGCCAACAAGGTCTTTTGAAAATTAGGGGAAGACTAAGATTAGAGGAGGAGGTTCAAAGGAAAAATCTTCAAATTTTCTTCAAAGACTAGTGGGCGAGGAAGACCGACAAACCATCGAAAGAGATGTGTAACATCCTGAAAAGGAAAAAAGCTAGGGAATCCATCTCCCTATTGGTCGATAACAATGGAACCGAATGTTGCACGGAAGTGGAGAATAGATCTATCATCGTCGAGCACTTTACCAATCTTCTCGGGGTCTCGACTCCTCCTTCCCCCCACAGGCGCGACTCCATGGCAACCATCTCAAGGGTTGCTCAAACTAGAATCCCACAGAACTTGATTGCTCTGCTGGATGCTAACATCTCTGAGAATGAAATTATCGAGGTTATTGATGCCCTTCCCAATGGGAAAAGTCCGGGTCCGGATGGCCTCACCAATGAGTTTTTCAAGTCCTTCAAACATGAGGTGGCCACCCCACTACGTCTCGTGTGGTAAGAGGTTCTCTCATTCGGCGCCCTCCATGAGTGTCTTAATAATGGCATCCTCAAGTTAATCCACAAAAGGGGAGATAAGAACAAAATTGAAAACTGGCGTCCGATTACCATGCTCCAAACAGGATACAAGATAATTGCAAAAGTTATCACCAACAGAATCTCTTGTCATTTAAAGTCATGGCTGTGTGAGGACCAGAAAGGTTTTATCAAAGGTAGATCTATACTTGAAGCAATTGTCGATATTTGGGAAGGCCTTGCTTTTGGTGAGGAGTCTACTCAAGATCTGGTATTCATTAAGATCGACTTCGACAAAGCGTATGACAGATTGGAATGGGACTTTATTCTTCAATCATTGAAAGACCTTGGATGTAGCCAAAAGTTCACGAAGATGGTTTCCACTCTTCTTGGAAATGCTTCAACTAGAATAAATATCAACGGTAAGCTATCTGAGCCCATTCGTTTAAAAAAATCAATTAGGCATGACTGCCCTCTGGCTCCATTCCTATTTGCTATCGCCTCGAATGGACTCAGTTGCCTATTAAAGCATCACATGGACGCTGGCAATCTCAAGGGTCTTTCCTTACCTCTAAATCACGGCCAAATGATTACGAGACTTTTTGCTGATGACGTGAATGCCTTTGTGCATAATGATATAAACAGCATTGAGGTGTTCTGGTGGTGCCTCGACACCTTTTGTGTGGCGTCAGGCTCAAAAATCAACCGTGCTAAAATTGCTTTTAGAGGAATCAACGGACCTAGTCCCCAATTGTTGGTGGATCAGGGATGTCAAGTTATCCCTAGCGGTCAAGTCTTCTGTCTCCTTGGCATTCCGATGGGATTCGACATCTCAATGGACCAACGCTAGAGTTGGGTGCTATCCAAGCTGGATAGCAAGGTGAATCATTGGAAAGGTATGCAAGTCAACTTGGCAGGGCGTGCTATGGTTGTTAACACATTTATGCTGTCTACAATCATTTACTTTATCTCGTGTTGGAGACCTAAGGAGAAAGACTTGGCCAAAGTGGAAAGAATCTGTAGAAACTTCCTTTGGACTGGGGACCCCAACAGGAGGGGGATTCCCAAAATCAAATGGGAAACTTGCATTAGCCCTAAAGAATCAGGGGGCTTGGGAATTTTGGACATTGTTGGGTTGGCTGACAAGCTGGTGGCAAAGTGGCTTATCATGGTTTGGAGCAATAGGGAGTCCTTTTGGGCTAAATTGATCTTCAGAAACATGGAAGACCTTACCTTAGTTGGCCATCCTGGTTGGAAGGACATAGGGATTCTCACGCTTTTGTTCTCCCCCCACCCGGTGTCCCCTAAAGGCTCTAGCCTCGTGTGTTCCTTATGGAAGAATTGGAACAAGGCCAAACAGTTCATAAGAATCAGTGATGAGTGAAGTGGGCGGCTGGTTTGGTTCTCGATCAGCGGCATCAGGGGGTGGAGTCTTGGAACCTCCCAACTGCAAAGCGGTTATGGAACGAGGGGTTCAAAGAGTGGAAACAACTCTGGAAACAAGAGACCAGCTAGTTGATTAGGTTCGAAGAATTGGATCCGAGACTTAGAGGTACCTTTGAGGAATATACTCTTCTTCAAAGCAGGTGTTCGGCATGGGACCGCTCAACTACCCATCTTCTCTTCGGTCAGGATCTTCCTTGCCTGGAGGGCCTCAAATAGAGCAATGGTAAGAAGCTATCCAGAACCCCCAACTTCAAAGAGGATTTAAATGTTCACCACACTCTTAACAAGAGATGGTGCCTTTCTTGGACCAAACTTCAGTGGGAACTAAAATTCATGTCTATTTGGCACCCCCTAATTGAGGTAAAAAAATCCATTCTCATGTGGCAGATCTTGCATAAAGGTATCTGGTCCAATGCAAGGGCTAACAAAATCTGTGGTGTGCCGCCATGGTGCAAGCGTTGCCATCGGTGCATCGAAGATTTAGCTCACCTGTTCTTCGAGTGGCCCAAGTCCCGTGTTTTCTGGCGTCACGTGACCCAAGTATTGAGACTCACGAACCAAATCAACTGGCAATAGGTGATGTTGGGTGAGACGGTCGGCTGCACATCGAGGCTGTGGAATGCCATCAGAGGTAAGACTCTCTAGAAGATTTGGAGGGAGCGATGTGCTGTCAATTTTGGCCAAACTCCTAAGGAATGGTCGATCGAGAAATCCTTCTTTCTCCTAGGTAAAAGAATCTCCCGAGATAAGAGATCTCCACCGTTTAGACATCACTGTATTTATCTCCTCGAAAACAACAAGTGGAAACCCAAATGGATCCCACATGAGGGTGATGATAAATTTATCCGCCTCATTTGTAATGCCCTCTAGCTTGCCACACTCCTCCCCTGCATTGTAGGACTTGGGGGGTCCCATGGGCACTAGTCCCATTCACTTGTGACTTTTTTTTTAATTTTAATTAAAGTCCGAGAGATTAGGCTAAGGCCGAACTTCCTTTTATTTAAAAAAAAAAGAAACACGCTTGACACGCCGTCATGCAAATGAAATATTCGGACTTTAGAACTCAATCTCACTTCCATGTTCGCACAACAATCTGTCTGTTTCCTGTCCAACGGATAAAGCCAGCGCCGACATGCAAAACGTGTGAAACACAGAGGAGGCAGCAACTTTCATATTACAGGGAACATGAAGACACAGAAAGGAGAGATGAAACCTTAAGCTTTCCATGCTTTAGTCTAGGGCAATCCGTTCAGAAAATAGAACAGTTGAAACCTTAAGCTTCCTATGCTTTTGGGCTTGGATATTCGACTCTAGCTCTCGATTGCCCAATGAGGGACACTCGATGCTACGTTTCCATCTTTGAGTCTCAGAAATCACTTTGAGTTCTCACGTATAATGTCGATGAGTGAAGTCATTATTTATCCACATCTTTTATTTGTACCTAACGTTCATAAAAACATTCACAGGCATTAGATGTTCCTCAGTGCTGCAGAAAAACCGTAGTGTGTTTGAATGATCTATTCATAATTCAATCAAAAGAAAATTGTATTATTTATTGGGGCGGGAGAGTCAAATCTCATAGCTCGCTCTATGAATTTCTGAACCATATCTCTCTAGACACGTGTTTGGTATCAGTATAGCACCCATATTTAAGAGTTTTATTCCTCTACGATATGCTGAAATTCTCTCTCTCTCTCTCATCCACGTTGCACAATTGCATTCTCTAGAGTTTGAGGCCGAATCTGTTTCCCGCGAGAATTTTCCTTTCTAACACATAGTTCACAAAATTCAGATCACAAGTTTCCATCAATGCTAGTGAAGGGACGAAGAATCAAAATTGCTAATGTCTGTCCTAGGCCGCTGTCTGTCTGAGTGGTTGGGCCTCTTGCCTCTTGAGGCAGGGGCAAGGGTTCAATCCGTGGCAGCAACATATAAGGGATATGTGTATCTTGGAAAGATGTTGCATGTGGCTAATGTGCAATCGTATGTCACGCCTTGCGGTAGTTGTGACTGTCGTTTAACCCAACCTTGTAAACCCCTGTTCTTGTTGGATAAGGGGGGTTTCATGGGTAGTATGCCCTTCCTTGTATAGTTGCAATTTCAAAGTTAAAGCCTGGGGGAGTAGGCCTGGGCCAAACCTCCATTTAAAAAAAAAATAATTGCTAATGTCTTTATGGACCTCTTCAGCATATGCCCTCGTCTTGTATTGCTCCTCCTCCCTTGTCACGTTACCTATAGAGACATTGAGTACTCTCGCGTCTCTCTTGATCAAGTCCCCCACCGCATGAGGGGTAGTTATGGCTTTACAAGATGCACTTGGGAATGACTTGATGCAACTCACTATGGAGGGGCCCTACCTACCTCTTCATGATGTTCAAAGATACATGGTTGCAGAAAACAAACAGTCCGTTACATTCTCTAGCTTTGACGATCTCGGTGCTACTATTGTGAACAATAGGACTTCTCCTAAAGAAGATGTATGCTAAGACTATTACATCATCTAGATTTGGTAACAACCCTTTGCTCAATTGCATGGAAGCTCCATGTAACTTTGTTCGTCGATTTTTCTATCGAAGACAAAGGAAAACAAAAATTTTATGAGAATGTGCCTAAGCTTAATGTCGAATCAGATGATCAGCAAAATGAGATAGCTACCTAACCATTGATAGAAATTCTCTGGATAATAGGCATTCCCAATTAAGTGATAGAGTTATAATTGGTCTCTATCATGGACCAAACTGTGAAGAGATGGATAGGTATGTGCTTGAAGATAAAGAGGTGTTGCAAAATCCTTGATCTACACCAGCCAAATGAACTCCAGGAGTATATGGTGGGCCCTTTTATCTTGCAAATGGATGTATTAGACACCCTATGTACCTTGGAAGATCACTCTCAAAAAGATAGATCAAAACAGATAAGTTGGAGTTAGCTCAGAGGTGAAAACTTGCTATTCTTGGTTCATACACCTGTTCAGTGTTTTACATAATTCTCTGAGCACAACAGCAATTAGCTTAATTGCTCTTGGGGAAGTCTATTGTTGATGAGTGGACACATATGATATTTGAATCTCTTTGCTTAGAACCTTCTCGCGTACACAGTGATAATGAACTTCATTATGTTTAGTCCTTGCATGAAAAATAGAATTAGTAGCCAAATGAATAGAACTCATATTATCACAAAAAATAGTTGGAGTTCCAAACTCCAATCCAAGATCTTTGAACAATGTCTTCATCCACATAGCTTCCTGAGTAGCTATGGCAAGACCTCTGTATTCAGATTCACTAGAAGAGAGAGCAACTATGGGTTGCTTCTTGGATGACCATGAAATAAGCTTTGAACGTGCAAAGGTAAGATAACCTGAAGTGCTCCTTCTATCTTCCTTGGAGCCAGCCCAATCTGCATCAGAAAATAGCTTCCTAGCTTTGGTACTTGAAGAAAAGAAAGCTTCAAGTGCATCCCACACTTCCTGAGATGTCTTACAACTTCTAATGTGAGGCAAAAAAAAATATGAGATAGAGTTGAGGAGATAAGACCTTGCAAGTGCATCCTTGGAGCACCATGTGCTCAATCTCTCTTGCTCTTCTTGTGTTGGTTGACTTTTGTTCCTGAAACTTGGCATAACTTCATCTCCAACCACATAACCATATAAACTTCTACCTTGGAGATAAGCTTCCATTCTTAATGACCAAGCTGAGTAGTTACCTCTGTCCAATTTGTCAATTGATGAAGGAAATCCATCTGCCATGTTGTCCAACCTTGCTCTGATACCACTCTGAAGAGATGGATATGTATGTGCTTGAAGATGAAGAGCTGTTGCAGAATCCTTGATCTACACCAGCCAAATGAACTCCAGGAGTATATGGTGGGCCCTTTTAGCTTGAAAATGGATGTATTACACACGCTATGTACCTTGGAAGATCACTCTCAAAAAGATAGATCAAAATAGATAAGTTGGAGTTAGCTCAGAGGTGAAAACTTGCTATTCTTGGTTCATACACATGTCCAGTGTTTTACATAATTCTCTGAGCACAGTAGCAGTTAGCTTAATTCCTCTTGGGGAAGTCTAGATAGCTTAAAGAGCTAACTTTCAAGAGTAATCTCATAAAAAATAATAAGCCACACACTGAGAATGAGTTTTAACAAGTGATGACATCATCCCGACTTTCACGCGCTGCTACAGTTTGAGACCAGTGAGTAGCAAAATGATCATAACTCAAAATGTAGGAGTACAATGATTATGAAAATTTCTATGGTTATACTAGCCCGTAAGCTGAAGCCAACAAGCTTTAAATCATTGAATTTGGACACGTAACCACTGAGCAATTGCTCTGACAAGGTGCGTGAAAAAGTCGGGTACCTGATAGAGAAGTGAAGATGAGTAGATACTGTTGACTTCAACTGAACATAACTTAAGTTTGCAACATCCAAAAGACATGAAAATTTGTGAGCATATATTAGACTTATAGAGCTAACTTTAACAAGTTAAATCCCTAAAAACAATGCACCAAGCTCAGAGAAAACATCTCTGCAATCTAACTGAGAAAACTGAGAGTAATGGCAGTGAGTAGTACACTTCACAAGAACATGGACATATGAACTCAAATAGTCATGAAAATGAAAGTATATTGCTTGTACAATACAATGACTTACTGATACATATGTGTGCCTTGTAATCACACCTTGATATGGCATAAAGCTCAGCTCTTGGAGGTCTTCACATAGGTCTCTCTAACCACGACTAAAACTGCCATCTATTTATAGTTGAGTTTGGGAGGCTAACTTCCCTCAATCACTCTCCAATCAATCAATGATTGATTTGATTCTCTACCTACCACAAATCATGAATTTGTGGATCCTCTTTCCCTTTTTGATCATGTGGACTCAACCACTTAAGATTCTTTCACTTTTACATTAAGTAAACTCTTCAAAAGTTACAAGAGGTAGTTCACAAGTGAACTTTACATAGTCTTCATTTTGAAGCTTCTTTTATGACTTTGTAGGACTCAAGCCAATACTTAGGCTTGTCATAGACTTGCTCCAACAGCTCCCCCTCAAGAAAAGTATGCTTGAGGTCTTGAATCTTTCAAGATTACCTGCAAACCAATCATAGCCTTGAATTTGCAAAGCTTTGTACCATCCTATGCTTTGGTTAGAATATCTGCACATTGTTGATGAGTGGACACATATGATATTTGAATCTCTTTGCTTAGAACCTTCTCGCGTACATAGTGATAATGAACTTCATTATGTTTAGTCCTTGCATGAAAAATAGGATTAGCAGCCAAAATGAATAGAACTCATATTGTCACCAAAAATAGTTGGAGTTCCAAACTCCAATCCAAGATCTTTGAACAATGTCTTCATCCACATAGCTTCCTGAGTAGCTATGGAAAGACCTTTGTATTCAGCTTCAGTAGAAGAGAGAGCAACTGTGGGTTGCTTCTTGGATGACCATGAAATAAGCTTTGAACCTGTAAAGGTAAGATAACCCGAAGTGCTCCTTCTATCTTCCTTGGAGCGAGCCCAATCTGCATTAGAAAATAGCTTCAAACCTAAATCAGATACATAAGGATAATAAAGTCCTTCATTTATGGTTCCTTTGAGATACTTGAGAATCCTTTCGGCAACATCCATATGTGGTTTCCTTGGTGTGTGCATAAATTGACTTAGCACACTCACACTGTAACATATATCTACTCTTGTCAATGCGGCATAGTTAAGACTACCCACTAGACTTTGATATGATGTGATGTCCTCTATGAGTTCACCTTCATGTGAGCTCAATTTGTGATTGACCTCCATTGGAGTACCTGCAATCTTACAATCTTGCATCTTGAATTTTGCCAACATGTCCTTAATGTACTTTCTTGGAGTGAGAAACAAACCATGATCTTTGTAGACAACTTCCAAACCTAGGAAGTAGGTAAGTGAACCCAAATCACTTATCTTGAACTCTTCTCTCATCTGATCTTTGAAATTCTTCATACCATCTGCATCATTTCCTATCAATATAATATCATCTACATATACACATAGGTAGATGATCTGCGAATTACTCTTTTTGATAAAGAGTGAAGGATCTGTCTTGCTTGGTTGAAAGCCTTTGTCCTGCAAGAATGAAACAAGCCTGAAATTCCAAGCTCTTGGAGCTTGCTTGAGACCATACAATGCTTTGTTAAGTTTACACACATAATTAGGATAAACTTGATTCTCAAAACCAGGTGGTTGTGCCATATATACCTCTTCTGTTATACAACCATTCAAGAATGCATTCTTTACATCTAGTTGAAGTATCTTCCAATTCTTGGAAGAGGCAATACTAAGCAAAACCCTAATAGTAGGCATCCTTGCCACAGGAGAGAAGGTCTCCTCATAATCAATTCCCTGAGTTTGTGCAAAGCCTTTTGCTACAAGCCTTGCCTTATACCTGTTAATTGAACCATCAGAATTCTTCTTGAGTTTATAGACCCATCTTGAGCCTATTACCTTCATGGATGAAGTCTTGGGCACCAAATCCCAAGTGTTGTTTTCCTCAAGTGCTTCAATCTCTTCCTTCATTGCATGCTTCCATTCTGTTTTTGCTTTGGCCTCTTCAAATGATGATGGCTCCTCTTGGTTTATGTCCTGTGCTATATAGATAGAATGTTTAGTTACTAATGAGGTGTCAAACCCATACCTTTCTGGTTTTTTCTTTTCTCTCATAGATCTTCTTAGGCCATGATGTGATGATTCTGCCTCATGTCCAAGTTCCTGCAATTTTGCTTTACCTTTAGACTTCCATGCTTTGATCTTTTCCATCTGAGATTCTTCATCATCCTTTGAGGTTTCTTGTTCTTCAATCTTTGGTTGTTCTCTACCAAGCTTTAGAAAATCTTCTTCAAGATTATATGATAAACTGACCTTCCTGCATGAATCTTCATACCATGAATTGTTCTCATTAAAAACTACATCCCTGCTTACCAAGAATCCTTTGTTGGTAGGGTTGTATAACCTGTAGCCCTTTTGATTGTTGTCATATCCAATAAATACACACCTTTCTGCCTTTGGATCCATCTTGCCTCTAACCTGTGAAGGAACATGAGCAAAAGCAATGCATCCAAAAATGTTACAATGATCTAAGCTTGGTCTTCTTCCATTCCAAGCCTCATATGGAGTCATCCCATCAAGGGATTTTGAAGGCAACCTATTAATCAAGTAAGTGGCTGTAGGTATAGCCTCAACCCATAAGTAATTAGGTAAATGCTTTTCATTTAACATAGACCTTGCAGCTTCAACAATTGTCCTATTCCTCCTTTCTGCCACTCCATTTTGCTCAGGAGTGTACCTTGTAGTTACCTCTCTTTTGATTCCTCTTTCTTGAAGAAAAGAATCAAACTCATGGGAGAATTATTCTCCCCCTCCATCTGACCTTAAGCTTTTTAGTGATTTACCTGTTTGATTCTCCACAAGAGCCAAATATCTTTTGAAACATGAAAAAACTTCATCTTTGTGTTTCATAAAGAATAGGATAGTCCATCTGCTGCAATCATCAATAAAGGAGACATAATACCTTGATCCAGATATTGAAGCTTCCTTGCTAGGTCCCCATACATCTGTATGAACCAACTCCAAGAGATCTCCATGCATATAACCTTTCTTCATGAATGGTAACCTGTGAGACTTTCCAAATTGACATGCACTACACTTATAAATCATATGCTGTTTTGACAAATTAGGGATTCGAAGTACACTTTGGTCCTTGCAAATTTGCTTTAATGACCTTTTACCAATATGTGCTAACCTTTTGTGCCATACTTCCAATTCTATGAGTGTCTGACTACCATAATTAAAGAGAGCAATGTTTCTAGTGTCCTGTAATTCAAATGTAAACAATCTACCTGTCTTTTCACCTTTTGCAATTTTTCTGAATCCTTGACTTGGACCTTCAACAAATGCTCCTGCTTTTGTGAACCTGACTTGCAACCCTTTCTCTACTATCTGCCCAACACTTATCAAATTATTTGTAATGGTAGGGACATAGAGTACCTTACTGAGTAGGTTGATGTTTCCATCAGGTGCTTTGACATTGCCTATTTTCACCACAGGATGTCTTGTGTCATCTCATGTTTGTACCTCATGCTTATTCCTTGGATCTTCTAAATCTGATAGGAGTGCCACATTTCCTGCCACATGATTTGAACAACCTGAATCTATGTAGAAAACATGCTCATCAGATTTACCTTGTGGCATAGCCATGTTCATGATCAATAATGAATCCTCTTCGTTTGAGTCTTCTGTGTAGTTATTGTAGTCTCTCCTTCCTTTGTAGCCTCCTTGATAGTTTGAATGATTGTAGTTGTTGTAATTGCCATGGTAATAGTTGAACCTTCCTCTTAAGTAGCCATAACTTCCTCTATTGTATCCTCTGCCCCTTTGATTCTTGGAATTCCTAAAGCAATTTTCAGTTGTATGATTAGTTAATCCACAAAAAGAACATTAGTTGGAGTCTTGGGATCTCCCCCTGCCTTGTCTACCTCCTCTTCCTCTACCTCTGCCATGTCTTCCTCTACCTACATAGTTAGCTTGATATGTACCTGCTTCATCATCCACTTTCTTTGCCTTTCCTTTGTTATCTTTGGACTTGCTTTTATCAGTGTATAAAGCTAAAGATTGATTACCTTTAGAGCTTTCTCCATTTCTGATAAGCTTTGCCTCTTGAGTAAGTAGTTGTCCAATGAGTGTATTGAAATCAGGTACATGCATGTCCATGTACAAATCCATAGCTGTGGTGAATGCTTCCCACTTGTCATCTGCCTTCAAGCCATTGATGACCTGCCTTACAATTTGTTCTTCATCTATTACCTCTCCAATGCTTCCCAACTGATCCGCTATGTCCTTGAGCTTTGTGACAAAATCAGTCACATTTTGTTTGGGAGCCTTCTTGAGAGTTGTGAAATCCAGCCATAGTTGATGCTTCCTAGCTTTGGTACTTGAAGAAAAGAAAGCTTCAAGTGCATCCCACAATTCTTGAGATGTCTTACAACTTCTAATGTGAGGCAACAAAAAATCTGAGATAGAGTTGAGGAGATAAGACCTTGCAAGTGCATCCTTGGAGCACCATGTGCTCAATCTCTCTTGCTCTTCTTGTGTTGGTTGACTTTTGTTCCTGAAACTTGGCATAACTTCATCTCCAGCCACATAACCATATAAACTTCTACCTTGGACATAAGCTTCCATTCTTAATGACCAAGCTGAGTAGTTACCTCTGTCCAATTCGTCAATTGATGAAGGAAAGCCATTTGCCATGTTGTCCAACCTTGCTCTGATACCACTGTGAAGAGATGGATAGGTATGTGCTTGAAGTTGAAGAGGTGTTGCAAAATCCTTGATCTACACCAACCAAATGAACTCCAAGAGTATATGGTGGGTCCTTTTAGCTTGCAAATGGATGTATTAGAAACCCTATGTACCTTGGAAGATCACTCTCAAAAAGATAGATCAAAACAGATAAGTTGGAGTTAGCTCAGAGGTGAAAACTTGCTATTCTTGGTTCATACACCTGTCCAGTGTTTTACATAATTATCAGAGCACAGCAGCAATTAGTTTAATTCCTCTTGGGGAAGTCTAGGTAGCTTAGAGAGCTAACTTTCAAGAGTAATCGCATAAAAAACAATAAACCACACACTGAGAATGAGTTTTAACAAGTGATGACATCATCCCGATTTTCACGGGCTGCTACAGTTTGAGACCAGTGAGTAGAAAACTGCACATAACTCAAAATTTAGGAATACAATGATTATGCAAATTTGTATGGTTATACTAGCCACTAAGCTAAATCCATCAAGCTTTAAAGCATTGAATTTGGATAAGTAACCACTCAGAAATAGCTCTGACAAGGTGAGTGAAAAAGTCGGGTACCTGATAGAGAAGTGAAGATGAATAGATACTGATGACTTCAACTGAACATAACTGAAGATTGCAACCTCCAAATGACATGAAAATTTGTGAGCATATAGTAGACTTATAGAGCTAACTTTAACAAGTTAAGTCACTGAAAACGATGCACCAAGCGCAGAGAAAACATCTCTGCAATCTGACTGAGAAAACTGAGAGTAATGGCAGTGAGTAGTACACTTCACAAGAACATGGACATATGAACTCAAATAATCATGAAAATGAAAGCATATTGCTTGTACAATACAATGACTTATTGATACATATGTGTGCCTTGTAATCACACCTTGATATGGCATAAAGCTCAGCTCTTGGAGGTCTTCACATAGGTCTCTCTAACCACGACTAAAACTGCCATCTATTTATAGTTGACTTTGGGAGGCTAACTTTCCTCAATCACTCTCCAATCAATCAATGATTGATTTGATTCTCTACCTACCACAAATCTCGAATTTGTGGCTCCTCTTTCCCTTTTTGATCATATGTTCTCAACCACTTAAGATTCTTTCACTTTTACATTAAGTAAACTCTTCAAAAGTTACAAGAGGTAATTCACAAGTGAACTTTACATAGACTTCATTTTGAAGCTTCTTTTCTGAATTTGTGGGACTCAAGACAATACTTAGGCTTGTCATAGACTTGCTCCAAGAGCTCCCCCTCAGGCCAAGTATGCTTGAGGTCTTCAATCTTCCAAGATTACCTACAAGCCAATCATAGCCTTGAATTTGCAAAGCTTTGTACCATCCAATGCTTTGGTTAGAATATCTACACATTGTTGATGAGTGGACACATATGATATTTGAATCTCTTTGCTAAGAACCTTCTCGCGTACATAGTGATAATGAACTTCATTATGTTTAGTCCTTGCATGAAAAATAGGATTAGCAGCCAAATGAATAGAACTCATATTGTCACCAAAAATAGTTGGAGTTCCAAACTCCAATCCAAGATCTTTGAACAATGTCTTCATCCACATAGCTTCCTGAGTAGCTATGGCAAGACCTCTGTATTCAGATTCAGTAGAAGAGAGAGCAACTGTGGGTTCCTTCTTGGATGACCATGAAATAAGCTTTGAATCTGCAAAGGTAAGATAACCCGAAGTGCTCCTTCTATCTTCCTTGGAGCCAGCCCAATCTGCATCAGAAAATAGCTTCAAACCTAAATCAGATACATAAGGATAATAAAGTCCTTCATTTATGGTTCCTTTGAGATACTTGAGAATCCTTTTGGCAGCATCCATATGTGGTTTCCTTGGTGTGTGCATAAATTGACTTAGCACACTCACACTGTAACATATATCTACTCTTGTCAATGTGGCATAGTTGAGACTACCCACTAGACTTTGATATGATGTGATGTCCTCTATGAGTTCACCTTCATGTGAGCTCAATTTGTGATTGACCTCCATTGGAGTACCTGCAATCTTACAATCTTGCATCTTGAATTTTGCCAACATGTCCTTAATGTACTTTCTCGGAGTGAGAAACAAACCATGATCTTTGTAGACAACTTCCAAACCTAGGAAGTAGGTAAGTGAACCCAAATCACTTATCTTGAACTCTTCTCTCATCTGATCTTTGATCTTCTTCATACCATCTGCATCATTTCCTGTCAATATAATATCATCTACATATACACATACGTAGATGATCTCAGAATTACTCTTTTTGATAAAGAGTGAAGGATCTGCCTTGCTTGGTTGAAAGCCTTTGTCCTGCAAGAATGAAACAAGCCTGAAATTCCAACCTCTTGGAGCTTGCTTGAGACCATACAATGCTTTGTTAAGTTTACACACATAATCAGGATAAACTTGATTCTCAAAACCAGGTGGTTGTGCCATATATACCTCTTCTGTTATACAACCATTCAAGAATGCATTCTTTACATCTAGTTGAAGTATCTTCCAATTCTTGGAACAGGCAATACTAAGCAAAACCCTAATAGTAGGCATCCTTGCCACAGGAGAGAAGGTCTCCTCATAATCAATTCCCTGAGTTTGTGCAAAGCCTTTTGCTACAAGCGTTGCCTTATACCTGTTAATTGAACCATCAGAATTCTTCTTGAGTTTATAGACCCATCTTGAGCCTATTACCTTCATGGATGAAGTCTTGGGCACCAAATCCCAAGTGTTGTTTTCCTCAAGTGCTTCAATCTCTTCCTTCATTGCATGCTTCCATTCTGTTTTTGCTTTGGCCTCTTCAAATGATGATGGCTCCTCTTGGTTTATGTCCTGTGCTATATAGATAGAATGTTTAGTTACTAATGAGGTGTCAAACCCATACCTTTCTGGTTTTTTCTTTTCTCTCATAGATCTTCTTAGGCCATGATGTGATGATTCTGCCTCATGTCCAAGTTCCTGCAATTTGGCTTTACCTTTAGACTTCCATGCTTTGATCTTTTCCATCTGAGATTCTTCATCATCCTCTGAGGTGTCTTGTTCTTCAATGTTTGGTTGTTCTCTACCAAGCTTTGGAAAATCTTCTTCAAGATTATATGGTAAAGTGACCTTCCTGCATGAATCTTCATACCATGAATTGTTCTCATCAAAAACTACATCCCTGCTTACCAAGAATCCTTTGTTGGTAGGGTTGTATAACCTGTAGCCCTTTTGATTGTTGTCATATCCAATAAATACACACCTTTCTGCCTTTGGATCCATCTTGCCTCTAACCTGTGAAGGAACATGAGCAAAAGCAATGCATCCAAAAATTTTAAAATGATCTAAGCTTGGTCGTCTTCTATTCCAAGCCTCATATGGAGTCATTCCATCAAGGGATTTTGAAGGCAGCCTGTTAATCAAGTAAGTGGCTGTAGATACAGCCTCAGCCCATAAGTAATTAGGTAAGTGCTTTTCATTTAACATAGACCTTGCAGCTTTAACAATTGTCCTATTCCTCCTTTCTGCCACTCCATTTTGCTCAAGAGTGTACCTTGTAGTTACCTCTCTTTTGATTCCTCTTTCTCGAAGAAAAGAATCAAACTCATGGGAGAATTATTCTCCCCCTCCATCTGACCTTAACCTTTTTAGTGATTTACGTGTTTGATTCTCCACAAGAGCCAAATATCTTTTGAAACATGAAAAAACTTCATCTTTGTGTTTCATAAAGAATAGGATAGTCCATCTGCTGCAATCATCAATAAAGGAGACATAATACCTTGATCCAGATATTGAAGCTTCCTTGGTAGGTCCCCATACATCTGTATGAACCAACTCCAAGAGATCTCCATGCATATAACCTTTCTTCATGAATGGTAACCTGTGATACTTTCCAAATTGACATGCACTACACTTATAAATCATATGCTGTTTTGACAAATTAGGGATTCCAAGTACACTTTGGTCCGTGCAAATTTGCTTTAATGACCTTTCACCAATATGTGCTAAGCTTTTGTGCCATACTTCCAATTCTGTGAGTGTCTGACTACCATAATTAAAGATAGCAATGTTTCTAGTGTCCTGTAATTCAAATGTGAACAATCTACCTCTCTTTTCATCTTTTGCAATTTTTCTGAATCCTTGACTTGGATCTTCAACAAATGCTCCTGCTTTTGTGAACCTGACTTGCAACCCTTTGTCTACTATCTACCCAACACTTATCAAATTCTTTGTAATGGTAGGGACATAGAGTACCTTACTGAGTAGGTTGATGTTTCCATCAGGTGCTTTGACATTGCCTATTTTCTCCACAAGATGTCTTGTGTCATCTCTTGTTTGTACCTCATGCTTATTCCTTGGATCTTCTAAATCTGATAGGAGTGCCACATTTCCTGCCACATGATTTGAACAACCTGAATCTATGTAGAAAACATGCTCATCAGATTTACCTTGTGGCATAGCCATGTTCATGATCAATAATGAATCCTCTTTGCTTGAGTCTTCTGTGTAGTTATTGTAGTCTCTCCTTCCTTTGTAGCCTCCTTGGTAGTTTGAATAATTGTAGTTGTTGTAATTGCCATGGTAATTGTTGAACCTTCCTCTTGAGTAGCCATAACTTCCTCTATTGTATCCTCTGCCTCTTTGATTCCTGGAATTCCTAAAGCAATTTTCAGTTGTATGATTAGTTAATCCACAAATAGAACATGAGTTGTAGTCTTGGGATATCCCCTTGCCTTGTCTACCTCCTATTCCTCTTCCTCTGCCATGTCTTCCTGTACCTACATAGTTAGCTTGATATGTACCTGCTTCATCATCCACTTTCTTTGCTTTTCCTTTGTTATCTTTGGACTTGCTTTTATCAGTGTATAAAGCTCAAGATTGATTACCTTTAGAGCTTTCTCCATTTTTGATAAGCTTTGCCTCTTGAGTAAGTAGTTGTCCAATGAGTGTATTGAAATCAGGTACATGCATGTCGATGTACAAATCCATAGCTGTGGTGAATGCTTCCCACTTGTCATCTGCCTTCAAGCCATTGATGACCTGCCTTACATTTTGTTCTTCATCTATTACCTCTCCAATGCTTCCCAACTGATCCGCTATGTCATTGAGCTTTGTGACAAAATCAGTCACATTTTGTTTAGGAGCCTTCTTGAGAGTTATGAAATCCAGCCATAGTTGATGCTTCTTAGCTTTGGTACTTGAAGAAAAGAAAGCTTCAAGTGCATCCCACACTTCTTGAGATGTCTTACAACTTCTAATGTGAGGCAACAAAAAATCTGAGATAGAGTTGAGGAGATAAGACCTTGCAAGTGCATCCTTGGAGCACCATGTGCTCAATCTCTCTTGCTCTTCTTGTGTTGGTTGACTTTTGTTCCTGAAACTTGGCATAACTTCATCTCCAGCCACATAACCATATAAACTTCTACCTTGGAGATAAGCTTCCATTGTTAATGACCAAGCTGAGTAGTTACCTCTGTCCAATTTGTCAATTGATGAAGGAAATCCATCTGCCATGTTGTCCAACCTTGCTATGATACCACTGTGAAGAGATGGATAGGTATGTGCTTGAAGATGAAGAGGTGTTGCAAAATCCTTGATCTACACCAGCCAAATGAGCTCTAGGAGTATATGGTGGGTCCTTTTAGCTTGCAAATGGATGTATTAGACACCCTATGTACCTTGGAAGATCACTCTCAAAAAGATAGATCAAAACAGATAAGTTGGAGTTAGCTCAGAGGTGAAAACTTGCTATTCTTGGTTCATACACCTGTCCAGTGTTTTACATAATTCTCTGAGCACAATAGCAACTAGCTTAATTCCTCTTGGGGAAGTCTAGGTAGCTTAAAGAGATTACGTTCAAGAGTAATCTCATCAAAAATAATAAACTACACACTGAGAATGAGTTTTAACAAGTGATGACATCATCCCGATTTTCACGGGCTGCTACAGTTTGAGACCAGTGAGTAGAAAAATGAACATAACTCAAAACGTAGGAATACACTGATTATGAAAATTTGTATGCTTATACTAGCCAGTATGTTAAATCCAAAAAGCTTTAAATCATTGAAATTGGATAAGTAACCACTGAGAAATGGCTCTGACAAGGTGAGTGAAAAAGTCGGGTACCTCACAGAGAAGTGAAGATGAATAGATACTGTTGACTTCAACTGAACATAGCTGAAGATTGCAACATCCAAATGACATGAAAATTTGTGAGCATATAGTAGACTTATAGAGCTAACTTTAACAAGTTAATTCATTGAAAATGATGAACCAAGCTCAGAGAAACCATCTCTACAATCTGACTGAGAAAACTGGGAGTAATGGTAGTGAGTAGTACACTTCACAAGAACATGGACATATGAACTTAAATAATCATGAAAATGAAAGTATATTGCTTGTACAATACAATGAAGTACTGATACATATGTGTGCCTTGTAATCACACCTTGATATGGCATAAAGCTCAGCTCTTGGAGGTCTTCACATAGGTCTCTCTAACCACGACTAAAACTGCCATCTATTTATAGTTGAGTTTGGGAGGCTAACTTCCCTCAATCACTCTCCAATCAATCAATGATTGATTTGATTCTCTACCTACCACAAATCACGAATTCGTGGCTCCTCTTTCCCTTTTTGATCATGTGGACTCAACCACTTAAGATTCTTTCACTTTTACATTAACTAAACTCTTCAAAAGTTACAAGAGGTAGTTCACAAGTGAACATTACATAGTCTTCATTTTGAAGCTTCTCTTATGACTTTGTGGGACTCAAGCCAATACTTAGGCTTTTCATAGACTTTCTCCAACACAAACTTGTATAGGATGTCCCTAATTCATGGATTAGAACCAATTGGGAAAAGAAGGGACTATTTGTGAAGCATATTAAGTATCTCCCTAACAATAATTTCTTTTTTTTAATGATTCTAAAAATGCTAAATTATACCCTTTATTTGATGTTCTTGATAGAATCTTAGACATAGTTTTAGGTCAAAAATCTAGGAAGGTAGGATTAACCCTAAATGGGATCCCCAAATATTTGTTGAAACCAATGTTTTCAAACATATCAAGACTTCAATTTAAATTGAAGGCTCTGATGGAAAGAGTCTACATGAACAAAAGGTTGTGTACAGAAACCTTCCTAAAGCTTGTTATAACGGATTCAAACAAGGCCATCTAGTTAGAGACTATCCCTTTCTTAAATAGAGTAATACTAGTCCTTGTTCTTATCAAAATGCTAATGAACAAGTTAAAGATCATGTCCCTTCAAACACTGCTAATGCTACTTTGTCTTCATGTTCTAAAAAAGCTATTCTCAAAGTCAATTTGAAAAGGTGTTAAGCTATATAAATAATCTAGTATTATAATTAAAAGTATTTTTAATCCTTTTGATTACCACTATGATAAATATTGGTGAAATTCACAAGCCTACACATTTAGGTTGAATGATACCTTAAAGTCCATACACATATGGAGAAGCATAGGAACAAATGCTAGTGGTTACTTACCACTTTAGCCTTTTGTAAAAGTCAGTTTTTTGACTTTGGAATCTTTTGTAAACACCTACCAAGGAAATCTTGTGAACTTTATTAGTTGTAAAGCATCAATCAAGTAGATGGAATATCTCCTAGGATGTCGGAGCTTGATTAAAGAGAGACAAAGTTTGAAATTCAAACTTTGAACTAAGTCACTCTAAAATGTCAACTCAAAAGTCACGGGTAAGAAGACTCATATCCTGAGCTCATCTCTGTCATTTCTGAGTGTGTGTGAGGCTTACACTCTAGCCCACACCTATCTACACCATTAGGCAATGATCTTCATGCCAATGGAATTGTATACAAGTGTTCATTAATACATATATCTACATTGTTCATTTCTGAGTTCTCTATCATAGTACTTGAAAGTCTGTCAGCTTGTGGAGAGCATATCTCAGTCATTCCTTCACCAAATTCAAAGATCTATAGCTTGTTGGAACCATCTCAAAGTTTTCTACGTGCTGTCAAAATGTGAAGAGATTCTATTCAGCAATTTCAAAGAAAAACGCGTCGAGGTGATCACTGGTCAAAGTCTGCAATAGTCCTAAAAAATCGGGGGTAAAGGTTTACTTGCTAAATTGATTTCTCTAAGCATAGTTAAGCTTTTTATATCACTCCACTTGGAATAGTTAGCTTGCTAAGCTAATTAAATACCCCTAAAAGGAATTTTTCCAGTTCCTACTGTGCTGGTCATACTGAGCAAAAGATCCAGTAGGTGTCAATTAAAAAATAGAAGTTTTTCTTGAGATCTTGAAGTTCAAAGTTATCTGTTTTGATTCAATCTTTACACACATCATTTGCAAAGTACATAGGCCATTTTATGGTGTCATTGGAAAGCTAAGGAGGTCCACGTATAAAATCTGAAGCATCAAAGGGCTGGTACTAAGCAGGATTTGGGAGTACCTAGTCAATCTCTTGGAGTGTCCATCCATCATTCCCAACAGTGGTATAAGAGCGAATTAAGGTAAAATGGGAGATGGTTTTCCTTCATTTATTGATAAATTGGGCATGGTCTCTAAGGATGAAGACATACCTAAAAGGAAGGAGTCTTTATGGATACATCTCAGGAGATGAGGAATTGCCCTCATTCAAAACAAGAGGATTGCCAACAAAGGAAGAACATGAAAAGCTCAACACATGGTGTGCTAAGGATGCATTAGCAAGGTCCTATTTACTCAAATCCATCTCTGATTTTCTTTTGTCACATATTAGGAACTGTAAGACATCCTAAGAGACTTGGGAAACCTTGTCATCCTAATTTCATTCCATCACAAGGGCCAAGAAAAATCAATTATGGATTGAATTCACTACACTAAGGAAGCAACCTAAGGAGGCTATTTCAGAGTTTGTGACGAAGATTAAAGATGTAGCAGATTAGTTAGCAAGCATAGGAGAAGAGATTGAAGAAGAGCAGATTGTAAGGCAAGTGATCAATGGGATCAAAGCTGATGACAAATAGGAAAGCTTCACCACTGCCATGGACCTTTACATGGACATGCAGATTCTAGACCTTACCACTCTCATTGGACAGTTATTCACTCATGAAGCCAAGCTCAACAAGAATGGAGATACATCCAAAGGTAATAGCTCTTCTGCCGTATACACTAATAAAGGTAAAGCTACAGATAAAGGCAAGAACAAGAAAGGAGAAGATGAAGGCACTACCTCCCAAGCCAACTATGCAGGGAGAGGTAGATCATGTAGAGGAAGGGGCAGAGGAGGTAAGCAAGGTAGGGGGAGATCTTATAACTCCTCACCATGCAACATTTGTGGTTTATCAAATCATACTACAGATGAGTGTTTCAGGAACTACAAGAATCAAAGAGGAAGAGGATATCAAAGAGGTGGAAACTCACCGTCAAGAGGTAGATTCAACCATCACCAAGGCTACAACAACAACTACAACAACAATTACAACAACAACTACAATGGCAACTATCAAGGAGGATTCAAATTCAGAAAGGACTACAACAAATATACAGAAGAGCAAGATGACTCTCTTCTGATCATGAACATGACTTCAAAATCAGGTATAAATGACGAACACCTATTCTACATTGACTCAGGTTGCTCAAATCATGTGGCTGGCAATGTAGCACTACTCTCTGATCTTGAGGAGCCAAAAGGTAAGCATCAAGTACAAACAGGTGATGACACCAAGCACTGAGTAGTTAAAGTTGGAAATGTTAAGACTTGTGATGGAAATCCGAACTTGTTGAGTAGGGTACTCTATGTACCAACCATTACAAAAAAATTGATGAGTGTTGGACAAATTATGGAGAAAGTTTTGCAGGTTAGATTCAACCAATTTGGAGCATTTGTGGAGGATCCAAGGCATGGGTTCAAGAGAATAGCAAAAGGAGAAAAATCAGGTAGACTTTTTACTTTTGAGCTAGAAGACACAAAGAATATTGCACTATACAGTTATAAAGATCAAACACTTTCAAAACTTGAGATTTGGCACAAAAGATTAGGGCATGTAGGAGAAAGAACCTTGAAGCAGATATGCAGGGATCAATGTGTAATTGGAATAACCAATGTTTCCAAACAACACATGATATATAAATGTAGTGCTTGTCAATTTGGGAAGTCTCACAGGTTACCCTTCTCAAAGAAAGGTTACATGCATGAGACTACCTAGAACTTTTCCACACAGATGTATGGGGACCAAGCAAAGACCCCTGAATCTCAGGATGAAGGTACTATGTATCTTTTATTGATGATTATAGCAGGTGGACTGTATTGTACTTCATGAAGTGCAAGGATGAAGTATTTAATTGCTTTAAAAAATATCTTGCACTTGTTGATAATCAGACAGGGAAGAATTTAAAGAAACTAAGGTCAGATGGAGGAGGTGAGTACTTCTCCAATGAGTTTGAAGATTTCTTGCAGGACAGAGGCATTAAAAGAGAAATTACCACAAGGTATACTCCTGAACAAAATGGGGTAGCTAAGAGAACAAATAGGTTGATTGTTGAAACAGCTAGGTCAATGTTGAATGAAAAAAAGTTACCTAACTACCTATGGGCAGAGAGTGTTTGTACTGCCACCTATCTCATAAATAGGTTACCATCAAAATCCGTTGATGGGATGACACCCTATGAAGCATGGCATGATAAGAGACCCTCACTAGACCATTGCAGGATATTTGGATGTGTAGCATATGTACACATTCCTTCTCAAATAAGAGTTAAGCTAGACCCCAAGGCTGAGAAGTGTATCTTTATTGGATATGATCTGAATAGAAAAGGATACAGGTTTTACAACCCTTCAAACAAGGAATTCATGGTTAGTAGAGATGTTGTATTTGATGAAAATGATTCTTGGTATGAGAATGAATGCAGGAAGTTTAAACTACCCTATGATTTGGAAGAGGAATTTCCAAGTCTTGCAAAGGAGGAACCTACTCAGAATGAAGACACTACTTCAAATGATGAAGATGTTATCAACCTTGAAGAGTTCAAGGCATGGAAGTCCAAGGGCAAAGTCAAAATGAAGAAGCTTGAAGACATACCTGAATCTTCAAATCAATCAATCAGAAGATCACAACGGGAGAGCAAAAAATCTATCAGATATGGGTATGATACCTCTCTTGTTACTAAACACTCTGTTTATCTTGCCAAAGATATGTCATTTGAAGAACCATGATCATATGAAGAAGCCATGACCAAGACAGAATGGAAAGAAGCTATGGATGAAGAGATTGAATCACTCAAGGAAAGTGACACATGGGAACTAGTACCAAGGAAAGAGTCCATGAAGGTAATAGGATCCAGATGGATCTATAAACTCAAAAGAAACTATGATGGGTCAATTAACAGGTACAAAGCCAGATTGGTAGCCAAGGGTTTTGCACAAACCCAAGGATTTGACTATGAAGAGACATTCTCACCTGTGGCCAAGATGCCAACCATCAGAGTGTTGGTAAGTGTGGCGGCATCAAAAAATTGGAACATGTACCAATTGGATGTCAAGAATGCTTTCTTGAATGGATGGATTTCAGAGGAGGTATATATGTCACAACCTCCTGGCTATGAGGACCCTAATAAGGTAACATATGTATGCAAATTGAATAAGGCTCTTTATGGATTAAAGAAGGCACCTAGGGCATGGAATCACAGGTTGACCACTTACCTTCAAGACCAAGGTTTTGTCATGAGCAAGGCAGACACTTCTCTATTCATCAAGAGAAGTAATTCAGAGGTAATATACCTATGTGTTTATGTTGATGACATCATACTTACAGGTAATGATGTTAATGGAACCAAACAAATCAAAAGCCAGATGATGAAGGAGTTTAAGATCAATGATCTTGGTCTACTAAAGTATTTTCTTAGGCTTGAGTAAGTCTATACTAACTGTGGAATATACATTACTCAGAAAAAGTACATACAGGATATGTTGAAGAAGTTTCATTTACAGGATGCCAAAGTTGCAAGTACTCCAATGGAGGTAAACCTAAAACTAAGTGCCCATGAAGGGATGAAATTGATGATGTTACAGGTTACCAAAGCATAGTTGGGAGTTTGAACTATGCTACCTTGACAAGGATAGATATTGCATATGGAGTTAGTGTGCTAAGTCAGTTTATGCACAAGCCAAGGGTACCTCACCTAGAAGCTGCCAAACAAATATTAAAGTATCTCAAGGGTACTCAACATCATGGTTTGTATTTCCCTTACACTTCAAATATTGATATCAAGATTTACTCAGATGCAGATTGGGCAGGATGCAAGGATGATAGGAGGAGCACTTCTGAATACATTTCATTTGCAGGTGATAAACCAATATCATGGTCTTCAAAGAAGCAACCTACTGTTGCTTTGTCCTCTACTGAGGCAGAGTATAGAGGATTGGCTAATGCCACCCAAGAAGCCATATGGATCAAGCTATTGTATACAGACTTGGGTTTATATACTAGGTCACCAATGATCTTTGGAGACAATACAAGCTCACTTCACCTTGCAGCTAATCCTATCTATCATGCTAGGGCCAAACAAATAGAGGTCCATTACCATTATGTGAGAGAGAAGTTATTAAGCAAGGACATTCAACTAACCTATGTATCAACCAACATGCAGTGTGCAGATTTGTTGACTAAAGCTTTGGATGGAACCAAAGTTTGTAGGTTCAAAGCAATGATTGGATTGCAGGATATACATGAAGAATAAAGGATGAAGATCAAGCCAAAATGTTTGGCTTGAGGGGGAGCTATTGGTGAAATTCACAAGCCTACACATTTGGCTTGATACCTTAAAGTCCATACACATATGGAGAAGCATAGGAACAAATACTAGTGGTTACTTACCACTTTACTTTTTTGTAAAAGTCAGTTTTCTGACTTTAGAATATTTTGTAAACACCTACCAAGGAAATCTCGTGAACTTTATTAGTTGTAAAGCATCAATCAAGTAGATGCAATATCTCCTAGGATGTAGGAGCTTGATTAAAGAGTGCCAAAGTTTGAATTCAAATTCAAACTTTGAACTAAGTCACTCTAAAATGTCAACTCAAAAGTTGCGGGTAAGAAGACTCATATCCCGAGCTCATCTCTATCATTTCTGAGTGTGTGTGAGGCTTAAACTCTAGCCCACACCTATCTACACCATTAGGCAATGCTCTTCATGCCAATGGGATTGTATACAAGTGTTCATTAATACATATATCTACATTGTTCATTTCTGAGTTCTCTATCATAGTACTTGAAAGTCTGTCAACTTATGGAGAGCATATCTCAGTCATCCCTTCACCAAAATCAAAGATCTATAGCTTGTTGGAACCAGCTCAAAGTTTTCTACATGCTATCAAAATGTGAAGAGATTCTATTCAGCCATTTTAGAGAAAATCTCGTCGAGGTGATCACTGGTCAAAGTCTGCAACAGTCCTAAAAAATCGGGGGTAAAGGTTTACTTGCTAAATTGATTTCTCTGAGCATAGTTAATATTTTTATATCATTCCACTTGGAATAGTTAGCTTGCTAAGCTAATTAAATACACCTAAAAAGAATTTTTCCAATTCCTATTGTGCTGGTCATACTGAGCAAAAGATCTAGTAGGTGTCAATTCAAACATAGAAGTTTTTCTTGAGATCTTGAAGTCCAAAGTTATCTGTTTTGATTCAATATTTACACACATCATTTCCAAAGTACATAGGCCATTTTATGGTGTCATTGGAAAGCTAAGGAGGTCTACTTATCAACTCTCAAGCATCAAAGGGCTGGTACTAAGTAGGATTTGGCAGTACCTACTCAATCTCTTGGAGTGTCCATCCATCATTCCCAACAATAAAGATGACGATTTTAACCCTTTTGATTACCTTTATGATAAAGATGAGGTTTTTTATATGAGAACAAAGAAAACCTCAATCTTAAAAATAGTGGTGGGTACAATTATGTAGAAATCCACAATTACGTGAAGTAATTGCTAATTCCAATATTAACGATGATGTTCATTGGACATAGGTTAGTACTAGAAAGCAAATTAAACCTATGGGATCTCCTGTGGTTTTGATGTCTCCAACCCTAACTTTTATTCTAAATTCAAAAAATCTTCTTCTAATCATGAAGGTGCTTTTTCTGTCGAACTTAATACCCATGATCGATAAAAAATTGATTTGATGGCCCACAGAGTTGATAATTCTAAAGATTTTCCTATCAAACAATATGAAGAAGGTTATTCTTCCCTTTAGGATTCAGGAAACCTAAACAAAAAGAAACTATCAGAGACTCTAGATCTCTGGTTCAACCTCCCTAGTATTTTAAGAAATGATATCTCTTTGGCTTAATGTTTATCTCTCTTGTAAGAATGATCATCTTGGTATCTATATCATGATGAAAAGTATGGAAATAAAGGCATTGTCATTAATTGTAGAGAGAATCTTTATTTTTGTAACATTATTTGCTCTCAAGACTCAATTTATATCTTCCATGGACTAGTTTCTCTTGGAATAATATATAGAAAAAATGTTTACACTTTTCTTCCTATCATTTTGGATAGGTGTTATATCAACATCAATTATGTTTGAGATCTTTCAAATGTCATTTGTGAGATTGATAGCTTCTTTGTCCTCTTTGACCATAGGCCCTTGAAAAATGCTCACAATAGTGATTGTCCTTAGTATAGAGGTAACTTGCCTCAGTTACAATGCATACATGCTCAAGTTATCTATTATCATGAATAAAACCAAGAGGATTATATCCTCTCACTTTTCCTAGGGATCTTCCCTCTTATTGATTGGGAAAAGGTTGCTAAAGACATTCAATGGCTTTATACACATTGATATATTTAGGTAGTGATGTGTGTGAACACACTAGGAACACTGAGGCACTTTTTTCCCTCTTTAGGAGGTTTTTTTCCCCCGACTTGTATATACACCTATTGCCCTAATGGTTACTCATCTTTGTACATTCTAGCGGTAATACATTCAATATTGTGTGTTGTCATCGAGCTGCTTGCTTCATCTAGGGAATCGTCGACACCCCTCTATTCCAGTATCAAAATTGCATGAAATTTGGTCATAGTCTCTGAATCGCCGAAGTCATTTCGGCCTCCAAATGCATTATTGCAGCATTTGTGCAAGCTATTCTGTCTTTTTATGCCAAAGATATATATAAGTGTTGGTTCGCGAATATAAGCATCTCGAAGTCTACTAGAGGTTTAGCAGAACTTGATAGGATAGTTGTGTTCTAATTTTTGAGATACAATCATTTTTCTGCATCAGGGTATTTTAGTTAGTGGCCATGGATAAAAGTAGTGATGTATTTCGAATGTTGGTTGTTGAGGATAAGTTGGATGGTACTAATTACCCATTGTGGGGTTATATGATGTGTCATGTATTGGTCGCAAAAGGAATATGGAATATTGTGTAGGGTGTTGAAAAACATCCTATTACACCTACAAATACAAGTACTGAAGCTGATGTAGATGGCGTCAAAGAATGGTGATATTCTACAGATTCCTATTCATGTTATAGTTCTTGTTGCACCTACTATAGAGCAAATTCGTTGGGATGGCAGAGATGCTCATGCACATGTATTGATAGCCTTGTCTATCAAATGTGCCATTATTCCTCACATACGCTCTTGTAGAATAGTTACGGATGCTTGGGATACACTTACCACATTGTACCAATCTAGGAATGAGGCTCATGTTGCTTACCTCCGAAAACAGTTGGAGAGTGAGCACATTATTGAAGGTGATTCTATGGAAAGATCAAAGATTTGAAAGAACAATTAATTTCTGCTGCTGAAGTATTGCCTGATAGTTCACTTGTGCAAACTGTTCTGAATGGTCTTCTTGATTCATATTAGATTTTTGCTTCTGCCAATCCAAATGCCTTAGCATTTGAGGAGTTAGTCTCTCTTCTATTGCAGGAAGATGAGTCTAGGCAGAATAGGTCCATTATGAATGTTGCAGATCAAGCTTTTCTCAATAGTCAGAAGGGTAAAAGGAAATGGAGCTCTTCTAGTAGTAAGGAGAAACTTGCTAATTTTGCACAATCAAAAAAGGAAGACATAGACGAGAAGAAAATAGAAAGCAAAAATTGTTTTTCAAATATTATAAACCAAATGATCATGTCATTAAGAGATGTCCAAATGTGGCTACTAAAGAGGAAAAGAAGAAAGAGGCCAGAATGATTGTTGCAGAGGCCTCTACACCAAAAACAGGGTCTGCAAATCTTGTGTAGAATGAAGAATGGGCATTTACTACTGTTTGTAGTTTTGACCCATCTTCTCATGAGCAGTGTATGTTTGTAGTAGACTCAGATGTTTGGTATTTTGATAGTGGGGCAACCAAACATATTACCTTGTAGTGTAGTTTCTTCACTTCATTTGAGCCTGCCCCTACAGGAAATACTATCATATGTGCCAACAACTCCTCTTATCCTGTCATGGGAGTTCGGAAGATCATTTTGACTACTATTGATGGTAGTTCTTTCACTTTTTCACATGCTTTATTTGTGCTAGTGATCAACAAAAAATTGTTATCTGTTTCAACGTTAGCCAGGATTGGCTTGGTTATGAAATTTGTTGATGATAGATGTACAGTTCATGATTTGTCAAATGGCGATGTGATTATTCTTGAGGTATCAAGCTCAACATGTGATAATCCAAGATGACACGTATCATTTTTTCATTTCTCTAACATGTATAGTGGTCGTGCTGGTATATGTCAAGGATACTTCATTGAGCTTTACTAGATTTATCTATCGAGAATGATGACACATTTGTTTCTTACCAGCCCACTTACTCACAAACATTAGGATTTTCCTTATGTACTATTCTTTATATATTGCACTTGTTGTATTTTTGTTTTAGGTCATTCTTGTACATTCCTTTTATGTAATAGAATAAGAATAAGAAGAAGAAGAAGAAGAAGAAGAAGAAGAAGAAGAAGAAGAAGAAGAAGAAGAAGAAGAGCAGTCTTCCTTGCCTCAATCTGTATGTGTGTGCTTCTCTGATTGTGAGAGTGTGTGTGTGAGCTCTCTTCCTTATCTCCTTCCTCGTGAGATGGTATCAGAGCCAGTGTGGTTGTAGAGAGTTTGTGGAGAAGGACGACGGTGAAGAGTATCTGAGAAGGCATGGAGAAAAAATGATTCAGAAACGACCTTCGTTTGCTATGAAGATTGGTGTGAAGGTAGAAGATGTCACTCTAGTACAATGGGGAGTACCAACCTAAGGAGCTCCACCTCGTAATTGTCAATCCACGGAGAGGTTAGGCCGATATGAAGATCAAGACCAAGTGAAGTGCACACAGGTGATGGTGAGAAATGTGATTACATACACACACATGCACACCCACACACACAAAGAGAGTGGCAATGGAGATCAATGGAAAGCAAGAGAAGAACTCATACTCATATTCATCATCAACTAATTACAATATCTCTTCTAAATACTAGCTCATAAGTTCAACAATAACAACAACAACATCAACAAAATGAGCTCTCTAGCTCTATTTATAGTTTTTGCCTAGTTTTGACCGGTTTCACATCTAGTGACCCACATACTTAAAAATTAGGTTCTACACCTAATTTGATCTATCTAACGGCTTCCAAAAATTAGAAAAATTGGTATAATCTTTCTACCTAGACTCCTCAAGCTCAAGGACTCCTCCGCTTACACAAAATGGAGTCGCATATGCAGTAATCAAATGTATGTACATATATTACATGGTTTTAGTGATGAAAATCACTCTTGCGATTATGAAATAATCTTTGAGCAATTTATGTGCTCCCTCTACGCGTATGAAGAGATCATGTGCTTGATCCTTTGCCTTGAACACTCGCCTTCTCCTCATTTCTGTCATCCTTGAGAGAACTTGATTATGTGTGAGTAATATAATTAGTGAGAAGGTCTATCGCCAGGGTATGTTCCGTGATGCAAATTCCCCTGATAAGGTCGCGTTCAAGTTTCTCCCAATCGATGGGTTGGGGTTTGTCTGGAGGCGGTCGTAGATGATGTTCAAAATACATGACATGTTTGTAGGCAAACAAATGAAGCAAATGAGTGGGATGGCTGATGAATACTTCTAAGTGGTATTCCCACAGGCCAGTGGTGAACATGTCTTCAAGCGTTTGATTGTGTCAGGCGGGCATATATTTTAGTATGTGGTGCCATGCGTAGCATACTTTAAGTGAAGGTGTCATGCTCATGTCATATACTAAGTCCAAATTGCCATGTTCAAATCCTGGTGTGTTGACATTTGGAGCCTTGACACGCCGAAAGGTCTTGAATACCATTTGCATCATATCAAAAATATTTTCAATCATTTGCACTACAACATTAGTCATCCGATGCAGACGAGGGAACCAATGATGAATAGTGGCCATCGTATAGCCAAGAGTGGGAATGTTATTCATGGGAGGTGCAAGATAGGGGTAGTTTAGCCAATTTCTGCATTGGTGATTGTTCTGAACTTTGATAGCAAAGGCGGTCCATGTGTGTCTTTGAGGAATTGGTCCATAGCACAGGTTGTACTTCAAGTGGGTAGGCACCCGCATCCATGTGTGCATCATCCCTAGGTATTGTTTGAGTAATTCCATCCGCCATGTGGGTTGATAAATATGACCTTTTTTCGCTTTTGGGGGAACATCTTCTGGATCAAACTGAGTGGCATGCGTTGGGTGCTTCTTAGTAACATGTTCGATTTGGAAATTGTATTCATCGAGCAAGAGGAAGTAAGGTTTATTTTGTAGCTCGCTCTTCATGATGTGTCGTTGGGGTGCTATAGTAGCAAAATATGGGGACTTCAAAATAACCTCTTTGATGCTGGCCATGGCATGTAACTACGCATCAACTCACACCAAATGTGTTTTAGCAAGTTCTTCAATCATTTTTAACCATGCTAGAGGAGGTAAATCGTATGTATCATGTCCTTCTGGTGATGAGCGCCCTCCAACCATGGACAGTGGCACATATTCTTCTTCCAACGTATCATCAACTGGTATGGATATAATCTCGTTAGGTTCCAGCAAGTCTGGTGGAGAGTCTGATTGAGGGGGTTCCATCATGTGGGATACCTGGGTCTGTAATTCCTGTACTTTCATACGTAGTGCGTTCAATTCATCTAGGAGGGTTGGTAGGGCAACTTCCTGCACAATGGTAGGCCCAAATATCCTTTAATAGTAATTTCTTGTTTGTCTCCTTGAGTGTTTGACATTTTTCTTGTAATCCGTCGTAGTCTTCTAGCACCCATGCATGGTCTTCCAAGAGAATTTACATTGATTCCGAAAAAATAGCTGGAAAACGAGAGGGACTAATGGGCGTCTCCGGATTATCCAAGGTGGCCTCAAAATTCTTGTGGTTTTGTTGTTGGAGATGTTGATTTTCTTCCTTGGCTACGTTGAGATGCCTTTGAAGGAGTGCCATATTATCCGAAAATTGAGCATTGAGCATCAAATAGACATCTAACTGCAACTCGACTTCTTTGATGCGTGTTTGTACTTGGGCTTCGAGAGTTTTTTGTTGTTGTTGATGCTCTGCTTCCAAGTTTTGATACTTCATATTGAGTTCCTGGTTCTGTAATCTAGCTATTTTTGCAAATCCTACATAGTCTGTTGGAGGGCCAAATACTGTTGCCCTAACGAAGAATACTCTACATTAATTTGTTGAAGACACTATATCATCTACTGGATGGCAGCATCAACAGTGGATGGTGATGATGATGCAAAGGTGGGAAATGACATATGCAAGGTGGTTTGTACTGCAATGCGACTGGGATTTGGGGTAGGGATTGTGGATGCCGTGGCAAGTAATGTGCGAATAGATGCTGTGTGAAGTGTGTTGCGTGATGTGGGTGATACATGAAAATGTGCATCTGGTGAGGCACTGGGTGAAATTTCCATGTCATTGGTGGTGCCTTCCATGATACTGATGTGAAAGAGTGAAGTGGGTGCGATTGTGTGAGATAGGGGGTGCAATTGTGTGGTGATAGGTGAGTGGGGTGGTGTGCTTGGTGGCCATAAGAAGGGAGCTTGTGGACTGAGTTCCTAGGGATGCCTTACAAATGGAAAAGGTGAGGTTTGCCGCAAAAGGATGTGAAAGAGGAGTAAGATGAGGGTGGTGGTGTAGACATGGTAAAGGAGTACAATGGGTTAGTGATATACAAGGGGAAATGAGGGGGTGCGGAAATGATAGGTGGAATAAGGAGAGGTGGAATGGAGATAGAGGCAAGGGGAGTAGTAGTCATAATAGGATTGGATATCGGGGGCCTGTTGCGAACATTTGTTTTATGTAGGGTACAAGTTTCAAATTATGTAAATACCTTTGGGAAGTCTTCAAATACTTCAAGAAGGCTCATATTATTCATAAAATGTAGCAAAAATACCACGTGAGTTCTAGAACATGGTGAGTCAAATTAGTGAGTCACAAGGGAGCTTCAGTGGTGTCCTAGTGGAAGGTCGATGTGGCTAGTTCTCAAAGTCCATCAATACTTTGCTTATTTGAGCACTTGAGTCATGTAATACCTCCATCCAAGTGTCTACCACGAATTTAGATGTATTAGGAAGGTTTTAGATTAGTTTCCCATGCTATAAAAAGAGGAGAAAAGTCGTGATCTTGTGGGATGTCCAAGAGAGTCATATGTGTATCTCTACACTGCTGTAGTTTTGTATGCAGAGATTGCAGAGCTTGTATCTCCCTCATTATATATCCAAATTACATGTTTGATAGCTCATTGGAAATCTCTTACTGTCTACTTTCTTCCTATAAATTTTCATAATCATTGGATTTGTGAACTGAGAGCAATACTCTCTGCAAGTAGTGTGTGTTCTCTGTTTTGTATCCCTGCTGAAGGTCTCCATTAGACCTCAAACTTGCAGAGGTCATATCTCCTTGTGTATGTATCCAAATCATGTGTTCTTTGGCTTGTTAGAAAGATCTTTAAGTCTACTTGGATTCTGGAAAGTTTCAAAGTCATTGGAGTTGTGAGTTAAGAGCAGTAGTCTCTGCAAGTGATGTGTGTCCTCAGGTTCATCTCTGTTTCAAGGTCTCCATTAAAGCTGCATATTGCAGAGGTCATAGCGCATTGTGTATTTATCCATTTGAGGTGTTCTATATCTTGTTGGAAAGCTCTTAGAGTCTAGTTTATGTGTGTGAAACAGTTTTGGAAAATTCCAAGTGAGTAAAGAGCAATTTGCTCTGCAAGAAAATTGGTCTGTGCATACAAGTTTGTGAAAAAGTCAACTAGGTCCTGTTGGGTTTCACCTACTTCTAGCTGTACTTTGGAGATCAATAAACTCCAACATTGGTATCAGAGCAAGTACTTGGAGGCTTGGAGAAGGTTATCATACCTTGACGAAGAATTTGAAGCTATCAAGGAAGCAGTTCATCATCAACACTACACAAAGGTAGAAGAAGATTGCAAGGAGGCATCTGAAGCAACATCCAAGCAAAGAAAGGTGCACATACCTCATTTACAAGGTAAATATTATATTTCTTCTCATCACACACATTGGAAAGGAGGCTTAAAGGAGGAAGCTTAGCATTTGTATTATGGGAGACCAACATGCACAAATAGAGAAGCTTGATAAGACCAATTATCAAGCATGGAAGTTTAGAATCACAGCATACTTGCAAGGTAGAGGCTTGTATGGTTTGATTGACGGCACAGATATCAAACCCACATTACCAGAGGACCCAAATCAGCAACAATTGAGGGAGTTTAGACTTTGGAATGAGAGAGACAAAAGGGTTATATTCATTTTATCACAAAATATTCAAGATTCAATGGTAGGACACATACAAGATCTAGACACAAGTAGAGATGTTTGGCTTGCATTGGAAAGGTTGTATGCTACAGGTACAAGAGCAAGGAAGATTCAACTCAAAAATGAGTTGAATAACATAAAGAAAGATACAAGGACAACGGTCAATGATTACATATTGAAAGTTAAAGAGATTGCAGATCAACTAGGATCAATTCAAGCTCATGTGGAGGACGACGACTTGGTTGCACATACTCTCAACGGACTCAAAGATGATGAGAGATGGAAACCCTTCATTACTTCAGTTTATGTCAGAGGAGAATTACCAGATTTTGATCAACTTATTGCCCTTATGGTCACGGAGGAGATGAATCTAAATGGTTCTACTTCAAATCAAAAAGGATCTCAAGGACAAGCTCTTTATGTAGGATCATCAAGAGGTGGAAACAGAGGTGGAAGAGGTTCAAATAGAGGTCGAGGAAGAAGGAGCGATGATCAAAGGACTTCAAGTGGCTTCTTCAACACAAGAGGAAGAGGAAGATCAAGCGCTAGAGGTACGAGAGGCTACTACAACTACAACCAAAGACAAAGGAGTGAAGATAATAAGAACAATTGCTATATATGTGGAAGGTATGGACACTATGCCAAAGATTGTTATCAAAATGAAAATAATCAAGGTGGTAATCGAAGAGGAGGCTATTCAAGAAGAGGTAAACAACAAGGAAATTATGCAGTTGAAGGTAAAAGTGATGATTATGATTCTCTTCTTATGATGAATGTAGAAACTAAGATGAATTGCAATAGCGATGTATGGTATGTAGATAGTGGTTGTTCTAATCACATGTCTCATGATGCTTCATGGTTTTCTAATATGCATAATCCGTCATGTAAAGGTCATGTTGAAACAGGAGATGATACAACACATAAGATTATGCAGGTTGGAGATGTTGTTATGCAGGATAAGAGCAAGACAAATTGCTTGAAGGATGTACTTTATGTGCCAACGATCACTAAGAATTTGATGTCGGTTGGTCAAATGGTAGAAAAAGGTCTACAAGTGAGATTTAATCATGCAGGTTGCTTCATTGAGGATCCAAAGCAAAGGAGGTTAATTGCTAGAGGTCAAAAACAAGGTAGATTGTTTACATTCAAGGTAAACCCAAATCATACAAACTATTTCTCTTATGGTATACATCGAATAGCAGAGCTTGATCTATGGCACAAAAGGATTGGACACATGAATGTACACAGGTTAAAGGAGCTATCAAAGAAGAGGATTGTTGAAGGATTACCTGATCTTACTAAGCAACATATGGTGCATCTTTGTGAAGCATGTCAAATGGGTAAGCAGAGTAGACAACCTTTCAAGCATTCAAGCTATGTAAGTGATGGTTTGCTAGATCTCATACACACAGATGTGTGGGGACCTACTAAAGAGGCATCCTTGGTTGGTAATAAGTACTATGTATCATTCATTGACGATCATAGTAGAATGACATTTGTGTATTTTATTAAACATAAGAGTGAGGTCTTTGATTGTTTCAAGAAGTTCAAATCATATGTCGAAAAGCAAACAGGAAGGTATATTAAGAAGCTAAGATCCGATGGAGGAGGAGAGTATTTCTCTCAAGCTTTTACTGATTTTTTGTATGATGAAGGTATCAAAAGAGAAGTTACATGCAGGTATACTCCACAACAAAATGGAGTCGCAGAAAGAAGAAACAGAATCATAGCAGAAGCATCTAGAAGCATGCTTAATGATATGTGTTTGCCTAATTATTTTTGGGCTGAAGCTGTTAGCACAAGTGTTTACATTATGAATAGAGTTCCGACTGCTGGAGTTCATCATTTGACACCATATGAGGTCTGGCATGGAAGGAAACCAAGTGTAAGTCATTTGAAAGTATTTGGCTGTGTATGTTATGTACATGTACCTAGTGAGGTGAGATCTAAACTTGATGCGAAATCAGAAAAATGTATATTTATTGGTTATGCAGATACTCAAAGAGGATATAGATGCTATAATCCTCATACCAATAAGGTTGTTGTGTCAAGAGATGTAAACTTTGATGAATCACTTTCATGGTATGCAGATAAGAATTGTTTGCAGGTCATGGATGAAAATGAAGAAGGTGTGGTTGAAGGAGATGAATGCATAGTTCAGCCATCAGGAAGTTTAAATGATGAAAGGAGTGGTTTAGATGAAGAAAGAGGATCACCTTTCAATGGAAGATTAAGGCAAGAGTCACCTCCAAGTGTTAAAAGTAAAGGTAAACTCAAACTTGTTGAAGTTAATGATGAAGGAGAGGAAATTAGTGATGTATGTGAGTATGGAGAATCATCAAAGGTTCCTAATAAGAAAGGAAGAGCATCTACATTGGAGGTAAGAAGAACTTCAAGAGTAAGTAAGCAACCTCAAAGGTATACTTATGAATCTTTCATTAATACTCATTATGCTTTTATGACAAAAGTTGAGCAGGAAAATGAACCCACATGTTATGATGAGGCCAAAGGAGATGAAAAGTGGGAGAAAGCAATGAGAGAAGAAATGGAAGCACTACAGGATAACAAGACTTGGAATTTAGTTCCAAGTACACCAAAGCAAAAGGTAATTGGTTGCAAGTGGGTTTTTAAGATTAAAAGAAATAGTGATGGTAGTGTGTCTAGATATAAGGCTAGACTTGTAGCAAAAGGATATAATCAAACTCAAGGTGTGGACTATGAGGAAACATTTAGTCCAGTAGCAAATATGGCAACGGTGAGAACTTTGTTGGCTTTGGCTGCAAGTAAAAGGTGGAATATATATCAACTCGATATAAAGAATGCCTTTCTTAATGGTGAGTTAAATGAAGAAGTGTATATGTCACAACCAGATGGTTATGTGGATGCAAAATGTCCTAATCATGTATGCAGGTTAAAGAAGGCATTGTATGGTCTTAAGCAGGCACCAAGGGCATGGAATGCAAGGTTGGTAAAGTATCTTATGCTGCAAGGATACACAGCGAGTCATGCTGATCCTTCACTTTATGTAAAACATGTAGATGGCATGTGTGTCTATGTATGCATTTATGTGGATGACTTGTTGATTACAGGGAATGATGCAAAAGCAATTGATGAGATAAAAGGTAGTTTGGGAAAGGAATTTAAAATTTCAGATCTTGGTTTGCTCAGATACTTTCTTGGGATTGAAATTGTGTATAGCGATGAAGGTATGTGGTTGATACAAAGAAAGTATATATGTGATATGCTGAAAAGGTTTGGTATGCAGGAATGTAAATTTGTTTCTACTCCAATGGAATGTAATGTAAAGCTAAGCGCAAAGGAAGGTGATGAGTTGCATGATATGAATGTATATAGATCCATGGTAGGATCTTTGATTTATGCAACAAAAACTAGACCTGATATATGTTATGCAGTGGGAGTATTGTCACAGTTTATGCATGAACCTAGAGTACCTCATATGCATGCAGCGAAAAGAGTGCTTAGATATTTGAAAGGTACCATGAACGAAGGATTATTTTATAGTCATGATGCTGATCTAACTCTTAAAGTCTTTAGTGATGCAGATTGGGCTGGAAGCAAAGATGACAGAAGATCCACAAGTGGATATGTGGTAATAGCAGGAAACAAGACATTAACATGGAGTTCAAAGAAACAACCTACAGTTGCTTTATCTTCTACAGAGGCTGAGTATAGAGGTTTAGCATTGGCTACTACTGAGGTTATGTGGTTTAAAAAGTTGTTTCATGACTTTAATGTGCAGGTTGATGTACCACTGATATATGGGGATAACTTGAGCAGCATTCATATGACCTCAAATCCTATTTTTCATGCTAGAACAAAGCATATAGAGGTTCACTATCATTATGTTCGAGAGAAGGCCATGAACAATGAAGTGCAGGTTTCTTTTGTTGGAACAAAGGATCAAGTTGCAGATATCTTCACCAAATCCTTGGATGGACCAAAGCTTCAAAGATTCAACTATATTCTTGGCATGAAGGAAATACCCTTTGAAACTTGAGGGGGAGAATGTTGCGAACATTTGTTTTATGTAGGGTACAAGTTTCAAATTATGTAAATACCTTTGGGAAGTCTTCAAATACTTCAAGAAGGCTCATATTATTCATAAAATGTAGCAAAAATACCACGTGAGTTCTAGAACATGGTGAGTCAAATTAGTGAGTCACAAGGGAGCTTCAGTGGTGTCCTAGTGGAAGGTCGATGTGGCTAGTTCTCAAAGTCCATCAATACTTTGCTTATTTGAGCACTTGAGTCATGTAATACCTCCATCCAAGTTTCTACCACGAATTTAGATGTATTAGGAAGGTTTTAGATTAGTTTCCCATGCTATAAAAAGAGGAGAAAAGTCGTGATCTTGTGGGATGTCCAAGAGAGTCATATGTGTATCTCTACACTGCTGTAGTTTTGTATGCAGAGATTGCAGAGCTTGTATCTCCCTCATTATATATCCAAATTACATGTTTGATAGCTCATTGGAAAGCTCTTACTGTCTACTTTCTTCCTATAAATTTTCATAATTATTGGATTTGTGAACTGAGAGAAATACTCTCTGCAAGTAGTGTGTGTTCTCTGTTTTGTATCCCTGCTGAAGGTCTCCATTAGACCTCAAACTTGCAGAGGTCATATCTCCTTGTGTATGTATCCAAATCATGTGTTCTTTGGCTTGTTAGAAAGATCTTTAAGTCTACTTGGATTCTGGAAAGTTTCAAAGTCATTGGAGTTGTGAGTTAAGAGCAGTAGTCTCTGCAAGTGATGTGTGTCCTCAGGTTCATCTCTGTTTCAAGGTCTCCATTAAAGCTGCATATTGCAGAGGTCATAGCTCATTGTGTATTTATCCATTTGAGGTGTTCTATATCTTGTTGGAAAGCTCTTAGAGTCTAGTTTATGTGTGTGAAACAGTTTTGGAAAATTCCAAGTGAGTAAAGAGCAATTTGCTCTGCAAGAAAATTGGTCTGTGCATACAAGTTTGTGAAAAAGTCAACTAGGTCCTGTTGGGTTTCACCTACTTCTAGCTGTACTTTGGAGATCAATAAACTCCAACAGGGCCAAACAGAAATGGGGGATGGAATACAAACATCGGGACTCTCTACAATGTCAGGGGAAGGTGGGGTTGGTGTTGGGTGTGAAGGGAGGGTTTCACTAATGGTATATACATGGGAAGTGTCTTCACTCGCAGTTAGGTCAATAGTAGAAGAACCTACAAGTGGTGTGGATGTGATAGGATCTATCGATACTCGAATATATGTGGTTGGTCATTTGAGAATTCGAACCCACCGAGGGTCGAACTTGGGAAGGGGTTTCCATAGCAAGTAATGTAAGGTTTTCGGCACACCTACTGACTCAATCAATTCATGTATATGAGAGATGAAAGTTTCTTAGAATTTACTGTTGGCCAATTCCTACTGCAACATGGCTTGGCTATGTTCCTCAGTCACTCTCGTCCTTGCCCAAACTGTATCATAGTATTCATAGTGTTATGGAGCCGTCGAATGGCTATCATGTACACTGCTGCTTTTGTTGTCTCCTCTTTATATGTACTGGTTTCCCCTTGAGCTTTGGCTTGTGCCTCAGATTGATGTGCTTCTCCCTCACTCGCTTCACTATGAGCATCTTCCTCATCTGTCACTGTATGGTCATCGTCTTCATCTTCAAAGTCAGTATTCTAGCCCTCTGATGGTGTTGTAGGGTCAGCAGGTCATTCAAATTCTTGGGAAACAAATTGGGTATCTGAAAATTGAAAGTCACTAGACAATACATCTAGGATCTCGAAATCAAATGTAATGTTGATATCCTCTCTGCCCTAACTAGTGACGGAGAAGGTAAAAGAGTCAAATACAAACATAGAGGTCACCGCAAGAGCATCAACAATAGTGGTGGTCATAGTCCTGATAGTGGTAGGAACCTCGATTGCTGCCTGTCAAACCTCATGCATGGTAGTGGGGGGATTCAAGCAAACTTGGAGTGGTGGAACACTAGGCTGCGGTTGAACTCGAGGTCGTTGGGGGGAGGTCCTGGCTGTGGGCTGTGGTGAAGGTGATTCCGGAACTTGTAAGTAGGGGATTGTGCCACACATGCGCTTGACTCTTCTAGCAGTGGGAGGTCGCATCGTTTTCTTTGAGCCTTTGTATTGTTGTAATTGCAGTGCTTGAAGGGCTCTCTCAATAGCAATATCATAAGCCAAACACATGTAGATAATGCATGTGAGTGCACAACAACCATGGACAACCTTTTTCTTCTCCCAAAGATGTCCTGCCAATAAAAGCTAGTCCTGGATATATGTGCTACAAAGTTATCATAGATTACAAGGATGGTGATGATATGAGTTTGTCGAGCTCGGTATGGATGGAGTGGTCAATAAGTGCTTAGCTTCACTAAGTCGGTGGTCGGGATGGGTGGTTAAGAGTTGTCGTGATTAGGGAAGTTTTGGGAATCCATTTCTGTACAACATCAGGGGATAGAAGAGATGAAGTGGAATGTACAAAAGAGGGTGTGTAAGGTGTCCTATTACTCGCAGAAAAGATTTTCGCTCAGCCACCAAAAATTGAATTGCTCTCTGGACCTAAGGACTGAACTTATGAAATTTTTCAGAGTAAAAATAGACTCTCTAAGCTTTCCAAAAATCCATATATCATTCAATTTGGAGAATGTGACCTATGTCAACCTCCTTGTACAAGATAGGCCAAAATCTACCCAAACAGATAGCTATCACTTATGTGTACCTCTTCACACACATGTTGGGGAATATGCAGAGATAGACCAGAGTGATTTCAAGATAAATATATATGAGAATAAGGAATATTTGATAGTAAGACTACATTCAAAAGAAATCTTACAACAAGAGCTTTGAAACAAGCTATCTTGTGCATGAAACGGACAACCACACAAAGAGATATAGGCGATACAAAATCTCAGCCAAAGTGAAAACTTTAGCGAGCAGGGGGCTAGCTTAGACCTGGAGTATAGACTCCCAATGAGAGCCTAAAGGTGCACAAATGAAGCTTCAAGAGGCCATGACCTTCTTCCAAGCTATTGCTTATATAATGCTCTAAAAGTTGGTATAGAATTTTGTTGGTGCACACCAATCACCAATTGAAGTTTGGAAGACAAAAAGATGGAGATAAGATCAAGTCTTGAAGCAAAGAAGGTGGTTACATTCACAGGATGAATGATATGTACACATATGTACATTAGTGAAGACATAGATCACTTATACTTCTGTTTAGTTATGAGCTTGTACATATTTGCCTATAAATACTTTTGAAAAATGTTGGGGCAATAGAGGAGACAATAGGAGAGTATGAGAATAGTGCATTTGTAAGTTGTAAGACTCAATAGAGTTCATAGGAATGAGAAGAAGTCTCTCTCATAACTCAGTGTAATTTTCTGAGGAATAGAAGGAAATTTGCGCCCGAAGTTTTCGTGTCTTCTCCTTCTCTGGTAGATATTCTGTGGAATGCTTTTGTACAAGTCTAAGTCTAGAGTTGATTGATCTCTGTACAAAATTTCAGCTTCCAATTGTAATCAGGTTAAGAGAATTGTGTGTAGGAACATTCATATGTAAAGAATGTTCACAGTCTTCTGAAACAGGCGCAGATTTTGAGTTCAATGAAATGAGTAGTGCTCAGTGCACAGTGTAAAAGTTTACACATATGATAGCTCAAAATCTAAGTTGAGAGATAAGCTATCTATAGCTAAAAGGATTTGATCAAATGGGTTCGACATTGTGAGAACTAAAGCTAAGAAGTTAGGAGTGTCCAAATCGACTTCTCAGAAGTGCAGATTTAGATATAGGTAACTTGTGAAGTAGATTTCTCAAGATCTACTAAATCTTTTGGAGTGATTTGATTTGGAGGAGGTGCGCAATCATTAGGCGACACCTTGTGCAAAGTTTCATAAAAAACTTTACACATTTACTTGGTCAGTGAGAAAGATATATGCAGCAGACTATCTAAGTAATCTCCTTCTTCACAGATTGTTCAAGAATTTGATATTTGGTCATTGATCTTTTAAATTGGTGAAGGTTTTGACTTAATCTTGATATAGAGGTGTTCTAAGTTCAAGAGTAGGTTGTTCTTTTGGAGATTAACACTCTCCATCAGTGGTATCAGAGCAGGAAACATCAAATTTGAGAAAAGGAGGATCCCGACTGCTGCAGTTGCAAAGAATTCAACATCTGAAGGATTAAAAGGTGAAAGCCTGAAGGAAAAGCTTGAAGAAGAGATCATACGACATCAAGAAGGACGAAAGGAGTGTCATTCGAAGTAAAGGTAACCTTATACTTTATAAAGATTGAAGAATTCAGTACACAAGTAAAGGAAGGATGGGAGATTCTCTTCAGATAGAGAAATTGGATAGAGAGAATTATCCTGCATGGTCAATGAGGATGGAAGCCCATCTAATGAGCAAAGATTTGATAGCCTATATTACAGGAGATGAAGAAAAGCCTCAATTCAGAGATCCTAGTGTTCCAACTAGGGAGGAATTGTCAGATTTGAAGAATTGGATGAAGAGAGATGCTCAAGCTAGGAGCATTATCTATATGGCAGTCAATGACTACTTGCTACCTCACATTAGAGGTCTTGAAAGTGCAAGTGAAATATGGAATGCTTTGGAGGAGCATTTCCAAAACACTACAAAGTCAAGAAAGGCATCTTTATGGGCAGAGTTTACTACTTTCAAGAAGAAGGCTTCACAATCAATATCTGATTATGTGACAAAGATGGACATTGCAGATGCATTAGGAGCAGTGGATGAAGACATTGAAGAAGATAAATTGGTAAGGCAAATTCTCAGAGGACTAAGAGGTGATGAGAAGTGGAAGCCTTTTATTTTATCTACAGAACTTTCATTGGATCATTTCAATCCTGATTTGAATCAATTGTTAGGACATATGCTAACTTTTGAGAATGATATCAAAGGAGATGTTGACAAGAGTGCAGGTGTTGAAGCTCAAAGTCAAGGACAAAGCATGGAAGCACATCAAAAGGTGGACACACAAGGAAAGGGAGCAAGTAGGGAGCTCCAAGAAGTGTATGTCAAATTTTCAGAAGAATCCCCTACGAAAATAGTGATTTTCATCACTAAAAACCATTGTAAATACCATTATCTATTTTTAGTAACTCCATTTTGTTCAAACCGAGGAGTCCTTGAGCTTGAGGAGTATTAAAAGTACCATCGTACCAATTTTCATAATTTTTAGACTTCGTTTGAGCCCTCAAATAAGCCCTGGAACCTAATTTTTAACTAGGCCGGACACTAGGTCTGGACAGGGCCAAAACTAGTCAAAAAACTATAAAAAGAGCTAGAGAGCTCATTTTTGGGGTTAGCTGGAGAGAGAATAGAGCTTTTGTAAGAGATCTCTTTGCAATCTAAGCTTTCCATTGTTCCTCTCTTTGATCTTACTTTGTGCGCGTGTGTGTCTATGTGTGTGTATGATTGTGTACTTTCACTCACGCACTTGTGCCTTCACTTGCTCGTGGTCTTCATACCGGTCCTCACGTCTCCGCGGATTGACAAGTAAAGGAGGTGGTGCTTACGCTTGAGCTACACCAATTTTTGGCGCCGTTGCCGGGGAGAGAGCTTCGAGGACGAGCGTTGTGATGGTAAGATCGTAGATTTGCGACGTTGGAAGGTAAAAAAACTGTCATTTCAGTTCATTTTCTGTTTTTTCCTCTTCATCTTCATCATCATCATCATCTCCACCTTCTTCCATCTTCTTCTTCATAGAAAATTTTTGTTTTTTAGTGCATTTTCACCATCTTCATACCATTTTTCATGCATTATTGTGTGGGAAGGAGTTAGGAGAAGCAAGGGAGAGCAAGCGCTGTGTTTTTTTCATGATTTTCTGCTCATACGGAGCTCGCCATAGCCGGCGCTCAGAAATTTGAATTTCCCACCAAAAAACACGATTCTCTGATGAAAATCGCGATTCTGTGAAAATTCAAAATTTTTTGAAAAATCACGATTTTCTGTTTTCCCGCCTAAAAGTTGGCTGAAAAAATCACGATTCTGTGGTCATTCTCAGAATCACGATTCTGTGAGTGTGCTCAAAATCGCGATTCTCACAAATCACGATTTTCAGTCAAAAAACACGATTTTGAGAAAACACGATTCCCTACTCAAAATCGCGATTCTCAAAAAATCACGATTTTCAGTAAAAAACACGATTTTGTGAAAAAAGGCGATTCTGTGTAATCACGATTTTTTGCTCAAAATCGCGATTTTCTAAAAACACGATTTTGTGCTCAACATCGCGATTTTCATGCCAAAAACACGATTCTGAGAAAATACGATTTTCAGCAGGCTCAAAATCACGATCCTCACAAATCACGATTTTCAGCAAAAAACACGATTTTGTGAATCACGATTCTCTGAGTCAAAATCGCGATTTTCAAAAACACGATTCTGTGCTCAAAATCGTGATTTTCATGTCAAAAAACACGATTCTCTAAAACACGATTCTGTGCTCAAAATCGCGATTTTCATAAACACGATTTTGTGCTCAACATCGCGATTTTCATGTCAAAAAACGCGATTCTCTAAAACACGATTCTGTGCTCAAAATCGCGATTTTCATATCAAAAGAAACACGATTTTCTAAACACACGATTTTCAGCGGGCTCAAAATCGCGATTCTCACAAATCACGATTTTCAGTCAAAAACACGATTTTGTGCTCAACATCGCGATTTTCAGAAACACGATTTTGTGCTCAACATCGCGATTTTCATGCCAAAAACACGATTCTGAGAAAACACGATTTTGTGAAAAAAACACGATTTTGTAAATCACGATTCTCTGAGTCAAAATCGCGATTTTCAAAAACCCGATTTTGTGCTCAACATCGCGATTTTCAAAAACACGATTTTGTGCTCAACATCGCGATTTTCAGAAACACGATTTTGTGCTCAACATCGCGATTTTCAGAAACACGATTTTGTGCTCAACATCGCGATTTTCAGAAACACGATTTTGTGCTCAACATCGCAATTTTATGAGTTCACAAAATCGCGATTCTCTGAAAGTTCACAAAATCGCGATTTTCTCCAAAGGTCCTATTTGCCTGTTTTGACCCCCAGGAGCTTGAATTGGCATAACTTTTTCATCCAAAGTCTATTTTTTGAGCTCTATAGCTCGTTGGAAAGCTCGTTTCAAATCCTACACGACCTCAACCGTTTTTTTCAAGAATAACGTGTTGATTTTGAGATAGGATAATTTGAAGTTGACCCTCAAGTGGGACTAGAGAACCAAGGGGACTCCAAAGAATTTTGAACCATACCAAGGGGAAAATTTGGACTCTTGACTAAAGCTTATGAACCTGAGATCTGGTAGACACTTAGGCAAGGATAAACAAAGCATTAGATCTTCTGAGGCTAGTGTCAACCATACATCCAAGTCTTGGGCACAACAACTAAGTGGTCATCTTTTACTAAGTTCAGACACAAGTGATTCAGAAATGTCTTTTAGTATGGGAAAACCTGCAGGTGGCTCAGGGACTGCCCATCTACAAACACCAGAAGGTCCCTATAAGACACAGTTGGAATATATTCGGACCAACCAATTAGGTGCTCGCATCTATGAGGATGGTCTGAGGCGATCAGTGGTCCAACTCAAAAATCCAGATCAATCCTTTGGACTTGAACACCCGGTGGTCAAGTTCGAAGAGGGTTCATACATTGATAAGGAAGGAACCATGTATGTGGTCACCAACCTACCAGATAGGACGGATGAGTTTGGAAATGTCATTCCTGAGAATGAAATAGGAGACCTAGAACAAGGAAATGTAGGACAAGGACCCCAGACTCCTAGAGGAAAGTCAGTTTTGACCCGAGTGATCACTCCGGACTGGATCCCTCAAGACAACAAAAGCATAGAACTATTTTTGAATAGAGAAACAGAGGAAGCCTTTTGGAGATTCAAGCCAGATCAACCTAGCCAATTGGGCATAGTTATCATCTATGAATTCAAAGATCCTGAGATACCAGGCAAAGTTGTCTACCTGGATAACACATCAGAGAAGATATTCTTGGTAACAGAACATGATAGGCATGCATATACTTGGAAGAATGAATTGATTTTCCCCCCACCAAGATCCAATGTTTCCCATGGCCTCCAAGGTGTAGGATCTTCCCACGCTCATGAAGCCCAGAGAGAAAGAACTAGAGAGAGACCTGAGGTAAGTTTTGCACACACCGTGGGCAGGAATAGATCAGGATTTGAAAATGAAAGACCTGAAAGAGAGAGACATCAAGCACATAGGCAAAAAAGAGATGAACATGATTTTCCATTGCCTAGACCCCGAGAGCACCCAAGGACCCTTAGACCCACTCAAGTGATCAAGGCAATGAAGAATTATTTTGACGGGTCAAGAGATCCTTATGATCATGTGGCCGAGTTCAAACAAGTGTTAAGAGCTGAACAGGTTGAGGATTTACTCACCCAATACGAGGCATTTGGTTTGACTCTTAAGGGCACTGCCTTGGCTTGGTTTCAACCATTGACTAGTCGCAACTATCGCGATATAGGTCAACTGCTAGACGAATTCATTGTAGAATTTTCCAAGAGTGGTATCAGGCATAACACATCATCCTTGATCCACAGTTTCAAGCAGACACCCCAAGAAACAGTGCGACTAGCAGGTAGAAGGTTCAGACAGTACCTAGAAAGATGCCCTGCTCCCGAGTTACCCACACCAGCCAAACAAGTGGCTTTGTTCTTAGATGGCTTACTGAGCACAAAGTTAAGATCATATGTATATTTGAAAGAGCCTAGATCCATAGAAGAGTGCGTGCGAACATGCATTGACATAGAAGATAACTTGGGTGAGGAGTTAGGATTATCCAAACTCTATAAGGATTCAGATAGTTCTACTAGTCATACTTCAAAAATCTCCACGGAAATAGAGGAGATAGCTGAGCAAGTTGCCAAGAAGCTGGGAGTCCAAAATAAACAAACACAGAGAGTCACTCCAGTGAATCGGTGTTATACTTGTGGGGGCGACCACATGGCTAATGTATGCCCAATGCAAAACCAAAACATTAGAGAAAGGAATGCTCCATATTGCACTATTGAGAGAAAATACACAAACCACACGGCTCAAGATTGTCCCTACAATAGGCAGGCTGTTAGACAGAATTATCAGCAACCTTACCCACAAGGTAGGTATCAGAACCAATACCAACAGCCATATTATAGACCACAACAGCAATATCAGGTACCGTATAGGCCACAACCTGTCTTGGGAAACCAACCACCAGCTCTAGCCAACGTGATTCCAGTCAAATATGCTGTGGGAGAGGAAAATCCAAACAGAGCATTGGTGCCCCTAACCCCATTGATACCAGATAATGATTCTCATGCTCATAGTTCAGACTACTCCCATGAAGGTAGTCCACATGCGTATTACACAGAGTCACCTGAACATAGTGAGATTTACTCGTATCAATATGAGGCACCACCTATGGAGCAAAATTGGGAGCCAGAATACTCCAATGTCATGTACACAAATCCCAACCCTAGGCCCCAATTGAGACAAATGAGACCACATGCCCCTAGAGGATCTTGTTTTAGATGTCAAGGTGATCATTTCATTCGTGACTGTCCCCACCCATCATCTCCGAGTCAAGGACAGGCTATCACAATACAGGCTTTTTGCCCTGATTGTGGCAAAGACCATCTCCCTAGAGATTGTCCAAGAAACCCCTCCAGCGCACCCAAGATTACACCCATTAATGTGGTAGGCTTAGTGGCAGATTCAAGTTCAAGTAGCAGTAATGTGGCACCTATACAGGCAGTTACTAGGGCACAAACATTAAAACAGGATAAACCAGTAGAACAATCAGAGTCGAGTGAATCGGGAGAGCCTAGTAAGAGGAAAACAAGAACATGGAAGGATACCAGAGAGAAGGCCAATCGCAAGTGGAATAAAAAGTTATCGGAACTAGAAGAAAGCTTAAAAGAAGCGAAAACAAAAATAGAAGACATTGCATCTCAAAGCCCCTCGCATGCCGAAACTCCATCCACTCCACCTCATCCCACCCCACCACCCATTGTAAATAGACCACAACCAGGGTCTGTTCTTGCAGATCCAACCCCAGAAGGCTTGGACATGATGTTCAAGGCCTACCAGGCTCGACTTCAAGAAGGGCCTACAACTGCAAACCTAGACAAGAGTTACCCTAGAGCGGACTTAGAGATTGAACGGATGAAAATGTGCATGAAAATGGTAGAACAAGCTCAAGCTATACTTGAGACTAGTCAAAAGTTCAATCAGACAAACTCTGTCAAAGGGGATTTGCATTTCTAGGGTTTACTAGAACGATTAGAGCAGTTGGTAAACAAACCACAAGTTTCTTTACCTCCACAGGCTCAACCAGTTATTGAAAGAGGAAGCTCCCCACCAATGGGAGCTTATGTTCCTAATTCCACGGATCCAGGAATACCTCCTTCAATTCAACAGTACTCTCAAGAATTCTTGTGGGAAATACAAGAAGAGAAATGGGCCAAGGAGAAGGGTAATTCCCCTCCTATTCCTGAGATTGATGATCTTCATGATCAATTTCCCCAAGACGTTCCATCTATTTACGGAGATGAAGCAGAACAACAAGAAGACGAAAGGTTAGATTTTGAATCTAATACCTTAGAAGAACTGCCTCAATTTCCAGGCCCATGGGAATCTGAATCTCTCCAGATTAGAGCTCCCACAATACTAGTAAGAAATGAAGACTCAGTGGTTCCAAGGAACACGGATGTCGTGAAGAACACTAAGGTTCAGTGTCATCTCACTGTAGAAGAGCTGCTCAAAGCAAAACCTGAGCTTTGGAATCATGTGAAGGATCAGGTTCCAGAACTTGATTCCAACATGCCAAAAGCAGGCTCCAAGCAAAGGGTACCAGAGATACCTCTAGACAAAATAGGGGACATGTGTGAGGGTGAAGAAGGTAATACTTATATTCCAATCACCTACCAAGGTTACACAACCAAAGCAATCATAGATTCAGGTGCTGGTGCGACCACCTCCTTGTGGAAGCAATGGGGCAAGCCCACATTAAGACCAACTAGAATGAAGCTTCAAATGGCTGATGGTCATTTTGAAAGACCTCTAGGATTGCTAGAAGGGATCACTCTAACCACTTGTGGTGTAGAGTTTGAGCACACATTTGCTATATGTGACTTTGAGAAAAATAATGTCTATGAGATGATCCTAGGAAGACCCTTCCTACGACAATTGCAAATAGTACAGGATTGGGGAACTAACTCCTTGTACTTACAGCACTTAGGGGTCACCACCAAGGTCAATTTGAAGGATTACACCTTCAAAGATGTACCACCCCTACAGTGGAATTCTATCCACAAAGCGAAAGAAGATTCCATCTCTGTGCATTCTAAAAGTTCACGTGATCCATCATGGCTGCATGAAGATACTCATTTGTGGATGTGCAAGGTCGCAAAGGAAGAGGAAAAATGTTTAAAGGCAAGAGAAGAAGGAACTTCGCTAGGAGATAGACCAGTTAGAGACCCAGCCTACACACCGATGATCTTTCCAGATGAGGAGTTTGAGCCTCATGGCTGACCAGAAATCTTAGCCACCATGGACATTGCTGTCAATGAGGAACAGTGGACACCTCATTGTGATGAGGAGGGTTATGATATCTCAGTGTTCATGTGTCAACCCTTGCTAGAAGAAGGTGACCCTAGTGATGTCATAGAAGAAGAAGAGAATGACGATGATCTGGAGTCTATTGTGATGGATAGTTGCTTTAACTCAGAGCAGCACTATCTAGAAGATATAGGAGTGTTCACCCAGAAAGAAGAAGAACCTCTCACAAGTATTAAAACAGTAAACTCAAAGGATGGAAGTGAGAGTAGTCAAAAGAAAAAGAAAAGAAAAGCAGTGAAACAAGAAGAGGAGGAATCATTGTTTGAAGTACCAAAAAACTTCAAGAAATATGAAGTTGATGACCGCAAAATTTTGGTACGAATGCCTAAGAGAGAGGCCATCATAGGAGAATCATATGATAATAAAGAAAAGACCAAGAAGATTGTAGTGACCATTGAAGAGAACGAAGAGAGATGCACATATATAGGAGATGACCTAAGTGCAAGAGAAGAAATGGAGCTCATAGCTCTATTAAGGGAATATAGGGATGTGTTTGCATGGCACTATAGAGAATTGAAAGGGGTAGATCCAAGAATTTGCTCTCATACTATCCCCATGACTGCTGATGCTAAGCCCACCAAACAGAAGCCCTACACATATAATGATACCTATGCAGCCAAAATAAAAGAAGAAATTGATAGGTTGATTGAAGCTGGATTCATCTATGAGATTGAGCATACCGAATGGGTGTCCCCCATTGTTGTGGTACCCAAGAAGAACGGGAAGTTGCGAGTGTGTATTAACCTTAAAAAAGTTAATGCCGCTATGATTAGAGATAGTTATCCACTTCCAATCACAGAACACCTATTGGAGCGTGTTGCAGGCAAGGAAGTTTATAGCTTCCTTGATGGATTTTCAGGTTACAATCAAGTAGCCATTGCCCCAGAAGATCAACACAAAACAGCTTTTGCTACAGAGTGGGGAATCTTTGCATTTCGTGTGATGCCATTTGGGCTCACCAATGCACCTGCAACATTCCAAAGGCTCATGTGTCATGTCTTCAAAGAGTTCTTGCGAAAGAGCTTAGAAGTGTATGTGGATGATTTATGTGCTCATTCCCAAGAAAGAGGGTTTCACATCCCTGAGCTCAGACAAATCTTCAACAAGTGTAGAGAATATTGAGTGTGTCTGAACCCAGAAAAGTGTGTGTTTATGGTGCGTCAAGGTAAAATCTTAGGTCATATTGTTTCTAAGAATGGAATCTCAACAGATGAAGATAAGGTATGAGCCATAGCGGAGCTACCAAGGCCAAGGAATATTAAAGAGGTACAAGCCTTTATGGGCCATTGTGGATACTACCGTAGGTTTATCCACATGTACGCGATCATAGCTAGACCCCTTTATGCCTTGTTGTCTAATTTTGAGTGGAACGACGAATGCGAGAATTCTTTCAACGAATTGAAGAAACGTTTGTGCACGGCACCAATACTCACCACTCCTGATTGGAATAAACCCTTCCATGTCCATGTGGATGCATCCAATCATGCCATAGGATGTGTGCTAGCACAACCCACAAGTGAAGGAAACTTAGATTTGCCCATAGCATATGCTAGTAGACAGCTCACTGCAGCTGAACGGAACTATACCACAACTGAGCGAGAGGGCTTAGGCATGGTATATGCTGTGAAGAAGTTTAGACACTATTTATTGGCCAACAAGTTCAAGTTTTTCATTGATCATCAAGCTTTGTTATATTTGGTCAATAAACCTTGCAATACTGGACGCTTAGTAAGATGGTTCCTCTTACTAATGGAATATGACTTTGAAGTTGTTGTCAGGAAAGGTAGAACCCACCTTCGGGCAGATCACCTTTCTCGCATCACTTCAGGAGAGTCACCGCAAGGAGTGTCTGACGAATTACCCGATGCTTATCTGTTCAATTTAGAAGTTGTTCCTAAATGGGAAAATAATTTGGTACCAGTCCTAACCTTTGGCCCTGCAAATAAGAATGTGAAAACATCACAAGAAGAAATTGTAAAATCACAAAAATATCACATATTAGCAGGAAGCATGTACAAACAAGATACTGAGGGTGTATTAGCTTGTTGTGTGGAGGATGATGAACATAGTAGTTGGCTGCAACAAGCCCATGAAGGAATGCTAGGAAATCACTATTCTAAACAACGAACATTGCAGAATCTAAAGCGTTTAGGAGTGTATTGGCCTAGCATGGACAAAGAAATACATGAGTGGATTAAGAATTGTCCAAGGTGCAGAGAGAGACCCCCAGTGGAGCATGCGACCCTTTATCAAGTGTCATTAATTCCAGATTGGAGTGCTCCATTGGTAGAGTTTATGAGATCGGGAAGAATACCCAAAGAGGCTAGTCTAGCAAGAAGACGAAGCATGGAGCAAGAGGCTCAAGGCTATGCCTTAGTAGGGGACAACCTATACCGAAGAGGCAAAGATGGTTACTTAAGACTATGCGTTCATGAATCAGACTATTTAAAGGTCTTAGAGACTGCACACAGCAGTGTTGCAGGTGGACATTTTGGTCCTGACCGAGTGATCAAGACCATTCTATTCTCAGGACTTTGGTGGCCCACTCTTCATATGGACGCACATACCTATGTGAAGAAATGGGACACATACTAACGTGCACAATATCCAGTGAGGAAAGACAAGATGCCCTTGAGGCCAATGATGGGAGGACGTGCATTTTCGAAGTGGGGCATAGACTTCATAGGTCCTATTAACCCCCCAGCTAGAAACTCCCATGCAGAGTACATCATTGTAGCCACAGATTACCTTACAAAGTGGGTAGAAGTCAAAGCCACAACAAAGAATGATGCTCAGACTACGGCTAAGTTCTTATTCGAGAATGTGTTCACGAGATATGGACTACCAATAGGGTTGGTGAGCGATAGAGGCACACACTTCTTGAATGAAGTCATTGAAAATCTTCTCCAAGAATTCTTGGTGATACATAAGAAATCTGCCCCCTATCACCCACAAGCCAACGGACAAGCCGAGAGTACCAATAAGATCCTCAGTAACGTATTGACAAAACTTGTAAATAATAAACGCTCTGATTGGGACAAACAACTTCATCATGCTGTTTGGGCTTATCGAGTTGCCTACAAAACGGTACTCAACGCCACCCCATTTCGGATGGTCTTTGGACAGAACGCTGTGCTACCATTAGATTTCTTAAACCCTGCCTTAAAAGTAGCACAAGAGTATGAGTGGAATGGGCATGAATTGTCCTCTAGGATCTTTGATCTCGAACGCTTGGGTGATACGAGGCTACGAGCGGCAGTAGGCATCTACGCTGCAAAGAAGAGGCAAAAGGCATACTTTGATGCACACATCAAGGATAAGGGATTGAAAGAGGGAGATCTAGTGTTGGTATACACACTAAAACAACATGCCCGTAAGTTGGAAAAAAGAGGATACGGACCCATGATCATTAATAGAATTTCCACTAGTGGTGCAGTTTAGTTGGCCATGCTAGAAGGAGATATCTTGCCAAACTATATTAGTGGCTGTAGAGTCAAGCTATATCAAGAATCTCTTACTGAGGATATGCTAATGAGACTCAACACTGCTAAGAAGCGAAAAGATGAAGAGTTAAGAGTGAGAGAAGAAGCACAGGTAGAGGCCAGAGAGCGTATTAGGCGAAATAAGTTAAGGCGATTAGGCCTAGAAGTCAACTCAAAAGCCCCAAAATATCACATGGATATGTGTCAAAAGTCAGGCATAGCGACTTCTCAGGTCATTGACCGAAGACCCTTTGTGACCATAGAGATAGGACAAGGGAAGGGTGCAAGGACGGTGAAAGCATTGATTGACTCAGGTGCAACAAGTAGTGCAGTTAGACTTTCCTACTGCCAAGATTTGGGGTTGAACATCAATCCCATAGAAGCTTATCTCATAGGATTGGGAGGTGTGGAAACCCCTTGTTTGGGCGAGGTGGAACTTCCCATCTACCTTCAAGATGTTCCAATGAAAGTCAAAGCGCTAGTATGTTAAGATGAGAACCTTACAGAACCACTTGTCTTGGGTCAAGATTGGATCTATGACCATGCAGTTAACTTAAACCTAAGAAGTCAAATTCTTCAAGTTTGGGTACATGAACAATGCATTACATTAGAATTAGAGAACTGCATGCTCCTAAATCATGGCACCACACACTCTCTTAGTTCTTCCAAGACTAATCATATGAAAGAAGATGTTGTATGTGTCAAAAGCTCTATGATGCAGAAGGAGTCAATCGTGGAAGACCAGGTTCGAAGGCGGGTGGATCTTTCTTCTTCTCCAAAGAATCAAGTAACCACAGTAGTGAGTCCACCACACAAGCAAACACAACCGTTCACGACAACTGCTACACCAAATAGAAAGACACCATTCGATAAAAAAGCAGTTCCGAGCATGAAGCAGAGATGGGTACGCAAAGGAGAGCAACCACCAACCTTGCCCCCACAAATCCCATCCATGCAAACCAACCAGGCCAGAAGACGAAGGAAGCAGCTCAGACAAGCTCAATCACAAGATATCCAACAAGTTTGGGTGCCTAAGAAGTTAGCTGCAGCTCAACAAGGGCAATTACAGATGTGGGTACCTAAGAAGCTCCTACATCCACAACAACCTTTGTTCTCCCACATGCAAAAGGTTTCAACAAAGAAGCCCAAAAGAGAAAAGGGTAAGAACCACGTACAGAGACCAAAGGAAGATCAAATCAGCTCTTCAACATTAGTAGGAAGACATGCAAAAAGGATATGGGTTTGGAAGCCAAAAGTGCAAGTAGCCTCCACCGAACCAAAGCGTCAACCACACTGGATACCACAGTTCAGAAAGCATCCAAAGAGAAAGACGCCTGAAGTGACCTCTACAGTGCCAAATGATGTTCTAAAAAGGACTCCCATAAGGAGGATTACATCAGTTCGAGACTCAATGGATACCTCCACCAAGGTCGGCATCAACCTCCGCAAATAACATCGAAAGCCTCGAACGAGCAACAACCATGTGCTCCTTGCACAACCCTGTCTTTTGCACCATTCAGGTCATGCATTTCCAAAGTATGCATTAATATAGGACCACATTACCGTGCATAGACACACTTGAGAATCCCACGCACAAGAGCCTAGTGACATATGTCAAATATTTCTATTGTGCTAACTTTTGTGTTCTTGTTTTGTGATATCCTGTTCCTCCAAAAAAAAAAAAAAAAAGAGGGAGAAAGAAAAGTGGGAGAGAGCTTGTTCCCAGGTTTGGCTTATGAAACATGAATGAGTCATGCTTAGTTGAAGGTGGAACTGTTGATTACTAGGCATTTATCAATTTGGATAGAAGTGTGTCTCGGCCAGCAGTGAGATTGTTGCTGCCTTATCTGGTGGATGACAAGCATTTGGCATGAACATGGCATCTACAACTATGATTTTCTCTTACCATGGTAGGAATGAAGAGCTTGAAGGTCCGCAACTTGAGTGATGCTTAACTACTTCATGTATCAGAGCATCCAAGGAGATATCTGCAAAGGGTAGTTCTGGAGGAGAAGACTCCTGCATATGGTGAGCTAAAGAGAATATGTGAAACTCAGCTTGGTGTAGTTACCCGATGTTGCTTGCCAAGGAATATAAAGAAATTCAATTCTCAGTATTTGACAAATGTTGCTTTGAAAAGAGGAGAGAGGATCCACCACTCAAACGATCTCATCAGTGGACAAGCAACATGGACATTCATCAACAATGTTCCATCCCACAGGCCGAGTGTACAACACGAAGAGACAAACATCCATCAACCTTCTCCATGGTAAGTATCTTTACTCTGGAAACACCATAACCATGATAGTTTAGGAAACCTCTTCGTCAGCATACCCTTGAGCACTTAGCTCAAGACCCGCAATTTTTGCACCATACTTCTTCCAATGCATTTTCCAAGTAAGCATGCGTAGGGCTACATTACAAGGCCGTGCACAAGGCACATACTGTTTTCAACCCAGGCACGAACACACTTACCCATCATTCATTATGGGTTATGAGTAGTTGGCATGACTGCTCTCAACATCATCTTTGGAAGAGCTAGCGGATGTCATGGGAACAACATCCCTATCTCGGAAGCAAATTGAAGCCAGTAGTTGCTCCAAATCACTCTCGACAACCTCTCTTGAGCAACTTGCAGTTTTGAAAGCTCACAACGACACATTCTTGCTGGAATCCAAGGAACCAGCTCATACAACGGATGAACACCACCTCTCAAAGCACTACATGGAACAGCCCTTCCAACAAGGGTCTGTCAGGGACGATAGACTCGAGAGGGGGGGGAGTGTTGAAGCTCAAAGTCAAGGACAAAGCATGGAAGCACATCAAAAGGTGGACACACAAGGAAAGGGAGCAAGTAGGGAGCTCCAAGAAGTGTATGTCAAATTTTCAGAAGAATCCCCTACGAAAATAGTGATTTTCATCACTAAAAACCATTGTAAATACCATTATCTATTTTTAGTAACTCCATTTTGTTCAAACCGAGGAGTCCTTGAGCTTGAGGAGTATTAAAAGTACCATCGTACCAATTTTCATAATTTTTAGACTTCGTTTGAGCCCTCAAATAAGCCCTGGAACCTAATTTTTAACTAGGCCGGACACTAGGTCTGGACAGGGCCAAAACTAGTCAAAAAACTATAAAAAGAGCTAGAGAGCTCATTTTTGGGGTTAGTTGGAGAGAGAATAGAGCTTTTGTAAGAGAACTCTTTGCAATCTAAGCTTTCCATTGTTCCTCTCTTTGATCTTACTTTGTGCGCGTGTATGTGTATGTGTGTGTATGATTGTGTACTTTCACTCACGCACTTGTGCCTTCACTTGCTCGTGGTCTTCATACCGGTCCTCACGTCTCCGCGGATTGACAAGTAAAGGAGGTGGTGCTTACGCTTGATCTACAGCAGGTCATGCAATGTACTCTAAAGACAAGAAGAAAACTAACAAAGGAAAGCAACAAGCAAATGAAGAAGAAGGCACAACTAGTCAAGCCAACTTCCTAAGAGGAAGAGGAGGTGGCAAAGGTAGAGGAAGAGGCAGGAGTAACAAAGATGGATCCAAAGCTTGCTGGATTTGTGGTAAGAAAAATCATTTAGCTAATGATTGTTGGCATAACACTCAGAGTAATGGTGGATATAATCAAAACTATAATTCAAGAGGAAGAGGTGGCAGAAATCAAAGAGGTAATTTCAGAGGTAGAGGTAGTAGGGGTTACTTTGGAAGAAATGCAGGTAGAGGTTTCCAAAGTCAACAATATAACAATACCTACTACAATTATGCTTCAAATCAAAAGGAAGATTCAACATTGATAATGAATGCAACTTGTGAAAGGCAGAGTGAAGATCAAAGAGTCTTCTACATTGACTCAGGGTGTAGCAATCACCTGAGTGGTAACATAGCATTGATGACTGATTTGGAGAATAAGGTATCTAATCATGTTGTTCAAACAGGTGACAATACAAAGCATAATGTGAAGTCAATTGGATCAGTGAAGGCCAAGGATGGTAGCACCTTATTGAGTAAGGTCTTGTATGTTCCTACAATTCCTAAGAATTTGATAAGTGTAGGACAAATTGTGGAAAAAGGTTATGAAGTGAGGTTCACTAATGAAGGAGTGTTTGTGGAAGACCCTAGCAATGGGTATAAACAAATTGTTTCAGGGAAGAAAGAAGGAAGATTGTTCACCTTGAAGATTCAAGGTAATGTTGGTCATGCCTTGTTCACTTATGGAGGACATAAGATCTCTGAGTTAGATCTTTGGCATAAGAGGCTTGGACATTTCAATGAAAGAGGTATTAAAGACATTATTAATAATGGCTCAGTGCTTGGATTGCCTAATGTTGCAGGTCAACATATGACATACAGATGTGAGGCATGTCAATTAGGTAAGGCTCATAAACAACCCTATTCTAAGCATGGGTTTATGTATTCAGAGAAACTTGAGTTGGTACACACAGATGTGTGGGGACCATCAAAGGATTTCAGTATCAATGGATCAAGGTATTATGTGATTTATGTTGATGATGCTACCAGATGGATCACTATCTATGTGATCAAAGATAAGTCAGAAGTATTCAATACTTTCAAACATTATCATATGTATGCAGAGAGAATTACAGGACATAAATTGAAGAGACTAAGGTCACATGGAGGGGGAGAGTATTTCTCTAATGAGTTCAGTGATTACTTGTGGAATGCAGGCATAAAAAGAGAGGTTACTTGCAGGTACTCTCCTCAACAAAATGGTGTAGCAGAAAGGAGGAATAGGACTCTTGTTGAGTTTGCAAGGTCCATGATGAAGGAGAAAAATTGCCCAAATTATTTATGGGCTGAGGCTGTAAACACAGCTACTTATTTGGTCAATAGGCTACCTTGTAAAGCCTTGCAGGGTATGACACCATATGAGGCATGGTGGGGTAAGAGACCTACATTAGACCATTGCAAAGTATTTGGATGTTTAGCCTATGCATATGTGCCATCACAATTAAGGCATAAATTGGAACCTAAAGCTGAAAAATATGTGTTTATTGATTATGATGATAAGCAAATGGGATACAGGTTGTGGAATCCATCCACAAAACATTTTCTTGTATCAAAAGATGTTACATTTGATGAGCAAGATACTTGGTATGCAGGTACTATCAATATTAATACAGATGATGAAGAAATTGTGAGCCAAAGGAAAGGTAAATCAAAGATTCAGATATTTGATGAACAAGAGAATCATGGAGTGCAGGTTGAAGTGGAAGAGACACCAAGATTTGATCCAGAGTGTGAAGAACCAGAAACCTCAAGAAGTGGAGAACTCAGGAGGTCTACAAGGCACAAATGGCAACCTACAAGGTATAGCTATGATACTTCATTCTTGACTACTAAGGATTATGCTTACATGGTTAAAGCAGATGAATACCCTTCTACATATGAAGAGGCAAAAGGTAAAGAGATTCGGGAAAAAGCTATGCAGGAAGAATATGATGCATTGATGGAGAATCAAACATGGGATTTGGTTCCAAAACCAAATAGTCAGAAGATCATTGGATGCAAGTGGGTTTATAAGACAAAGAGATTTGCAGATGGAAGTGTGTCTAGGTACAAAGCTAGACTTGTTGTTAAAGGGTTTGCTCAGACATATGGTATTGACTATGATGAGACTTATAGTCCAGTGGGAAAGATGACAACCATTAGAACACTCATAGCAATTGATGCATGCAAAGGTTGGAAATTGTGTCAATTAGATGTGAAGAATGCTTTTTTGAATGGTTATATTTCAGATGATGTTTTCATGGAGCAACCTCAAGGATCCAGAGATGGAAGATATTCAGATTATGTGTGTAAGCTCAAGAGAGCTTTATATGGCTTGAAGCAGGCCCCAAGGGCATGGAACTATAGGCTTGCAAAGTTCTTAAAGGAACTTGGATTTCAAGTATCTAAGCAGATAGTAGCTTGCTTGTCAAAGCAAGTGATGATGGGTTCATTTACATATGTATATATGCTGATGATATAATTCTTACAGGTACAGATGAGAAAGGCATACAAAGCCTAAAGAAGCAAATGGATAAAGAGTTCAAAATCAGTGACTTGGGAGATTTGTCATACTTCTTGGGCATGGAGATTTCATACACTCAACATGGAGTGTATGTGACTCAAGAAAGGTATTTGAAGAATTTGTTAACCAAGTTTAAAATGAATGATTACAGAATAGCACCTACTCCAATGGAGGTGAATCATAAATTGAGCAGATTTGGAGGTGAAGAGTTCAAGGACATGAAACAATATCAGAGTTTGGTTGGTAGTCTTATATATGCTACATTAACTAGGCCTGATTTATCATATGCAGTTGGGGTGTTGTCTCAATTTATGCATTGTCCTAGGAAAGAGCATTGGATTGCAGGTCAAAGTGTGTTGAGGTACATTAAGGGAACACTCAAAGAGGGTTTGTATTATGGTTTTACATCAGATACAAATATCAAAATATATAGTGATGCAGATTGGGCAGGTAATCCAGATGATAGAAGGTCAACCTATGGATACATGTGTTATGTGGGAGATAAGTTAATCTCTTGGTGTTCAAAGAAGCAACATACAGTTGCTTTGTCATCTACAGAAGCAGAGTACAAAGGCATGGTTGAAGCTGCAAAAGAAGTGATATGGCTTAAGACTCTCATGAAGAGTTTTGACACTATGCAGAGCATACCTATCATTTATGGAGATAACATGAGTTCATTATATCTAGCTGCTAATCCTGTTTTTCATGCTAGGACCAAACACATTGAGATACAATATCACTTTCTAAGAGAGAAGGTGATGGATAAAGAGATTGAAGTTATACATACTTCAACCAAAGATCAGATAGCTGATATGCTTACAAAGAGTTTGGATGGACCAAAGTTACAGAAGTTCAAAGATATGGCAGGTATAAAGAAGATAAGAGAAACCTCAATTGATGATTGAGGGGGAGCTGTTGGTGCACACCAATCACCAATTGAAGTTTGGAAGAAAAAAAGATGGAGATAAGATCAAGTCTTGAAGCAAAGAAGGTGGTTACATTCACAGGATGAATGATATGTACACATATGTACATTAGTGAAGACATAGATCACTTATACTTTTGTTTAGTTATAAGCTTGTACATATTTGCCTATAAATACTTTTGAAAAATGTCGGGACAATAGAGGAGACAATAGGAGAGTATGAGAATAGTGCATTTGTAAGTTGTAAGACTCAATAGAGTTCATAGGAATGAGAAGAAGTCTCTCTCATAACTCAGTTGTAATTTTCTGAGGAATAGAAGGAAATTTGCGCCCGAAGTTTTCGTGTCTTCTCCTTCTCTGGTAGATATTCTGTGGAATGCTTTTGTACAAGTCTAAGTCTAGAGTTGATTGATCTCTGTACAAAATTTCAGCTTCTAATTGTAATCAGGTTAAGAGAATTGTGTGTAGGAACATTCATATGTAAAGAATGTTCACAGTCTTCTGAAACAGGCGCAGATTTCGAGTTCAATGAAATGAGTAGTGCTCAGTGCACAGTGTAAAGTTTTACACATATGATAGCTCAAAATCTAAGTTGAGAGATAAGCTATCTATAGCTAAAAGGATTTGATCAAACGGGTTCGACATTGTGAGAACTAAAGCTAAGAAGTTAGGAGTGTCCAAATCGACTTCTCAAAAGTGCAGATTTAGACATAGGTAACTTGTGAAGTAGATTTCTCAAGATCTACTGAATCTTTTGGAGTGATTTGATTTGGAGGAGGTGCGCAATCTTTAGGCGACACCTTGTGCAAAGTTTCATAAAAAACTTTACACATTTACTTAGTCAATGAGAAAGATATATGCAACAGACTTTCTAAGTAATCTCCTTCTTCACAGATTGTTCAAGAATTTGATATTTGGTCATTGATCTTTTAAATTGGTGAAGGGTTTGACTTACTCTTGATATAGAGGTGTTCTAAGTTCAAGAGTAGGTTGTTCTTTTGGAGATTAACACTCTCCATCAAATTTGAATTCAAATCAGGCCTCCAAAATTCCCCACTTTTCTCAATCAAGGTAGATGTAACCTTGAGCTAAAAGAGTCATGGAAAAGTGGTTGTAGGCTTTAGCAAAAAGGGAAATGATATGGCACTTGAGTTAAGCCTTGGTTCATACACATTTGAGCTTGTACATTTCTAACATCAAACACTCCAGATCTTCGACATCCCTCTCCATTTTAACCGAGGCAACATATTTGATAAATTTGGGTGCCCAGAACCTTGGTGATCGCTCATTCCAAGTCTCGCCAGTTTGGTATACCTAAGAAATGTGTAGTTTATGCTTCACTCTTTTGATACAACTAGAAGTGGATATACTCCATCAATGGTATTAGAGCTCATCATTGAGCATTGAAGACATCAAGAGGAGGCCTTGAAGTTGCTTGAGAGCCAAGGATTGAAGCAAAGACCAAGAAGATTTGAAGAAGGATTTGAAGCAAGGGGGAGCTTCTATCATCATCGAAAGTTGACGACAAGTGGAGAGTCTTGTGGGAAGGTAACATATCATTCTTTCCACATATATCACAATCCAAGGAGTGATTAGGATCCATATATAGTCTCATACACAATGGGAGACTATAATACTCAGATTGAGAATCTTGAAAAGAGCAATTACCAACCTTGGAAGTTTAGAATCTCTAACTTCCTCATGGGAAAGGGTCTTTGCGGGTTGGTTAGTGGTACTGAGGTGAAGCTATACATAGATCCACATACACCTACTGAGAATCAAAGGAGTTACACTAGAGAATGGGAAGAAAGGGATAGGAGAGTGATCTTCATTCTTTCTCAACACATAAGCAACTCCATGATAGGTCATATCCAAGACCTAGATACATCTAAGAAGGTTTGGGAGTGTTTAGAAAGGTTGTACTCTACCTCTACAAAGGCTAGAAAAAATCAGCTCAAGAATGAGCTCAACAACCTTAGGAAGTCATCAAATCAGAGCATTAATGACTTCACACTCAAAGTAAAAGAGATCTCGGATGCACTTGGTTCAATAGGATGTGTTGTAGATAATGATGACCTAGTTTCCCACACACTTAATGGGCTTAGAGAAGATGATAAATGGAAGGCATTCACAACCTTTGTGTATGTAAGGGATTCATTACCAGATTTTGAACAACTTGCTTCTCTTATGATGAATGAGGAGCTCAACCATGGCGGCAACAAGTCAAAGGGTAGCCAAGACCGACTCTTCTATGTAGGCAAAGGAGGAAGAGGAAAAGGCAATAGAGGTGCTTCAAGAGGAAGAGGTAGAAGCAACTACCAAAAAGGCAGCCAAATGTATCAAGGGAGTCAATCAAGCCAAGATGAAGGTCAATCATCAAGAGGAAGAGGAAGAGGAAGAGGTAGAGGATTAAGATATGGAGGTTGAGGCTACTCCAACTCAAATGGATGCTTCAATTGTGGGAAGCAAGGACACTATGCCAAAGATTGTTGGCAAAAGAAAGATGGGAACAATTACAAAGGGCAAGGTAATTATTCTAACTCCTCAACAAATTCAAAAAATGAGCAAAGGGGAACATCCTCCCAACCATGCACACACACATGCAAATCCATACACCAAGACCAACGCCATTGCACACAAGGAGGCAAGAGAGTAACAAATGATACCTTCTTCCATTAACAAAATGGAGGCCAAGGCCATGGCCAAGGGACCCCTTTTACAAGAAGTGAGCCTCTATTTATAGGCTCTGCATAATTCGCCATGTGCTCATTTGGAAAAGTAAAAAAGTAGCACATGGTCATATCTCTCTAGATTCTTTCTAACAACCCACTCTTAAAGAAATGAGCGTGTGGGGAGTTTCCTACGTGGGGATTTTGAATTTGTTAAGGAGTTTCATGGAAAAGGCTTCAATACCATAGACTAAAAGAAATATCAAAAAGGGGTTTAGGAGAGTGTTCATATGGACATCTCCTAATTTACAAAAAGAAGGTATTTTCATGAGGGCTAAAGGATGCCATAGCATGAGAAAAATTATGGGCAACCCTTAGAGCAACACTCCTCCCCCTCCTAGACTTTGTCGTCCTCGACAAAGCTAAGAGAAGAGCATACATAACTGAACCGACCCAAGGTAGAGTCTTTCAAGTCTTCAAGTCTTCAAAATCTACAATTCCTTAGTCTTCAAAGCTTTAAGCTGATTTTCAAATCTGCAGCACCTTCAATCTTCAAGCCTTCAGTCCTTTCTTCAATCTGCAAATCTTCAGTCATCAGAGCTAGGCGACACAATCCCCTTGGGAGGCAGTCAGCCAAGCATTCCTCCCAAAATGAAGTCCTATGTAGGACTGATGGAGCCTCACCCAAGGGCTCGCAAACCTGAAAGTAAACATACACAACAAGTAGAGTGTTTCTAAAAAGAAGTAAACAATAACATTTTAGTCCAATTGTAGTTTCCACTTCAGGGACATCCTCTTCTGCATGATTTCCTTCTATAGAGAAGTCCTGAAAATAGTGTCATTCCTGCAATTCAAGAAATACAGCTAAAGAGCAAGGAGCCCGGCAACAATTCATGTTTCTTATGTCCTTGTGAGGCCTCAATCATATTGACTTTCCTAAATCTGCGAACAAAAATGTGCATGAAAATGGTAGAAGTAGCTCACGCTATGCTCGAGACTAGTCAAAAGTTCAATCAGACAAACTCTATCAAGACAGATTTGCATTTCCAGGGCTTACTAGAAAGATTAGAGCAGTTGGTAAACAAATAGCAGGTTTCTTTACCTCCACAGGCTCAACCGGTTGTTGAAAGAGAGATTTCACCACAAATGAAAACTTATGTTCCTGATTCCGTGGATGCGGGAGCACCTCTCAAGAGTTCTTGAAAGAAATACAACAGTACTCTCAAGAGTTCTTGAAAGAAATACAAGAGGAGAAATGGGCCAAGGAGAAGGGTAATCCCCCTCCTATTCCTAAGATTGATGATCTGCATGATCAATTTCCCCATGACATTCGGTCTATCTATGGAGACCAAGTGGAGCAACAAGAAGATGAGAGATTAGATTTTGAATCTAATTCTTTACAAGAGTTGCCACAATTCGCAGGCCCATGGGAATCTGAATCTCTTCAGATCAGAGCTCCCACAGTATTGGTAAGAAATGAAGACTCAGTGGTTCCAAGAAACACTGACGTCGTGAAGGACACTAAGGTTCAATGTCATCTCACTCTAGAAGAGCTGCTCAAAGCAAAACCTGAGCTATGGAATCATTGTTGGTGCATTTTACCCAAGCCTACATGCTTGATATATTTGATATTATCCTCATTTGTAAGTCACATGAGTAGTCATGTGAACACCTCTTGTAAAAGAGTACATTTTATCTCTTGTAAATGGAAAAAGAAAAAAGGAAAAGGATGGCTTACCTCATCCATGATGTAAAAGCAAATTTGTGGCTCCAACTACCAAAATCACGAATTTTTGAGCTGAGGGAATCTCTCCTAACTTTGGGGATCACTTTTAGGTGGAGCCATTTGAATTCGAATTCAAAACTCCCTCCAAGAATAGCTATAAAAAGAGCAAGAAGGAAGAGGCGATTAGCAAGCCTTGTACGTGACCACTTCATGTCATTTTGTAGAGATTGAAGAGCTTACTCCATAGCTCTATCATTCTACTCCCATTGTGCAAAGATTCATTGCCAATGTGGTTGTAATCATATGTGAGTCTATACATTTATTATCATCTACTTCTCTGTTTTGTTCTCTGCTATACTCACTCAGAGCAGTAACTTCAGAAGGTCATATCTCGAGTTCTACTTATTCTTTTTCAGTGTTTTAAAATGCGTTGGATATCTCTTTTTCTCTAGTTTGTACCTATAAATTGTCATGGTCATTGGACTAATATTTTGGGAGATATATGCATTTTACTGCTTACTGGTCTATCTCTACAGAGCCCCGAGAATTATATGGGAATGTTCCAGAAATTGATGAAACTTGTTCTCAGTGCTCAGTCCATCATTTGAAGTGTTTTAACTTGGATTCAGAAGCTTGCTAAGTCTATTTGCTATGCCCAAAAGGAAGTTTTCTAATTCCTACCAGGTTGAGAGCACTGTTTATTTTTTCGAGCAGGTGTATGTCCAAAAATAGCAAGTTTTGGGAGCTAGTCATTTCGCAACTAGTCTGTCTTGACTTAAACTTTTGGGATACATGTTCCTAAGTACTTTGCTGATATTTTGGTGGATTCAGGAAGCTTAAAGGGTCTACTAATCAACTCTGAAGTCTCAGTTGGCTGGTGTGAAGTTGGTTGTAGCGGCACCTACTCATCTTTGGATTGCATCCACCATCTCTCTTCACAATCATGTGAAGGATCAGGTTCCAGAACTTGATTCCAATATGCCAAAAGCAAGTTCTAAGCAGAAAGTACCAAAGATACCTCTAGAAAAAATAGGAGATATGAGTGAAGGTGAAGAAGGATATACTTATCTTCCGATCACCTATCAAGGTTACACAACCAAAGCAATCATAGATTCAGGTGCTGGTGTTGCTATTACGACCACCTCCTTGTGGAAGCGATGGGGCAAACCCACATCAAGACCAACTAGAATGAAGCTTCAAATGGCAGACGGTCATTTTGAAATACCTCTAGGATTGCTCAAAGGGATAACTCTAACCACTTGTGGTGTAGAGTTTGAACACACATTCACTATATGTGACTTTGAGAAAAATAATGTCTATGAGATGATCCTAGGAAGACACTTTCTACAACAACTGCAAATAGTACAGGATTGGGGAACCAACTCCTTGTACTTACAGCACTTAGGGGTCACCACCAAGGTCAACTTGAAGGATTACACCTTGAGAGATGTACCACCCCTACAATGGAATCCTATCCACAAAGCAAAAGAAGATTCTATCTCTGTGCATTCTGGAAGTTCACCTGATCCATCATGGCTGCATGAAGATACTCATTTTTGGATGTGCAAGGTCACAAAGGAAGAGGAAAAGCACCTAAAAGCAAGAGAAGAAGGAGCTCCTCCAAGAGACAAACCAATTAAAGACCCAGCCTATACACCGATGATATTTCCAGATGAGGAATTTGAGGCTCATGGTTGGGCAGAAATCTTAGCTACCATGGACATTGCATTCAATGAAGAATAATGGACACCTCATTGTGATGAGGATGGTTATGATATTTCAGTGTTCATGTGTGAGCCCTTGTTGGAAGAATGTGACCCTAGTGATGTCATAGAAGAAGAAGAAAACGACAATGATCTAGAGTCCATTGTGATGGATAGTTGTTTTAATTCCGAGAAGCACTATCTAGAAGACATAGGAGTATTTACCCAAAAAGAAGAAGAACCTCTCACAAGCATTAAGACTGTAAATTTGAAGGAAGGAAGTGAAGGAGATCAAAAGAAAAAGAAGAGAAAAGCTGGGAAACAAGAAGAGGAGATATCATTGTTTGAGGTACCAGAAAATCAAGAAATATGAAGTTGAGGATCGAAAAATTTTGGTACGAATGCCTAAGAGAGAGGCCATCATAGAAGAAGCATATGATAACAAAGAAAAGACCTAGAAGATTGTAGTGACCATTGAAGAGAACAAAGAGAGATGCACATACATAGGAGATGACCTAAGTCCAAAAGAAGAAGTAGAGCTTGTAGCTCTGTTAAGGGAATATAGGGACGTGTTTGCATGGCACTATAGAGATTTGAAGGGAGTAGATCCAAAAATTTGCTCTCATACGATCCCCATGACTGTTGATGCCAAACCCACCAAACAAAAGCCCTACACATATAATGACACTTATGTAGCTAAAATAAAAGAAGAAATCGACAAGCTGATTGAAGCTGGATTTGTCTATGAGATTGAGCATACTAAATGGGTGTCCCCCATTGTAGTGGTGCCCAAGAAGAATGGAAAGTTACGAGTATGTATTAACCTTAAGAAGTTAATGATGCTACGATTAGAGATAGCTATCCGCTTCCAATCACTGAACATCTATTGGAGTGTGTTGCAGGCAAGGAAGTTTATACCTTCCTTGATGGATTTTCCGGCTACAACCAAGTTGCCATTGCCCCAGAAGATCAACACAAAACAGCTTTTGCCACAGAGTGGGGAATCTTTGCATTCCGTGTGATGCCATTTGGGCTCACCAATGCACCTGCAACATTCCAAAGGCTCATGTGTCATGTCTTCAAAGAGTTCTTGCAAAAGAACTTAGAAGTATATGTGGATGATTTATGTGCTCATTCCCAAGTAAGAAGATACCACATCCCTAAGCTCAGAAAAATCTTCAACAAGTGTAGAGAATATCGAGTGTGTCTGAACCCAGAGAAGTGTGTGTTCATGGTACGTCAAGGTAAGATCTTAGGTCATATTGTTTCTAAGAATGGAATATCAACAGATGAGGACAAGGTAAGAGCCATAGCAGAGTTGCCGAGGCCGAAGAATGTTAAAGAGGTACAACACTTTATGGGCCATTGTGGATATTACCACAGATTTATCCACATGTATGCAATCATAGCCAAACCTCTTTACACCTTGCTGACCAATTTTGAGTGGAATGATGAATATGAAAAATCCTTCAATGAGTTAAAAAGTTTTTTGTGCTTAGCACCAATACTAACCACTCTTGATTGGAATAAACCCTTCCATGTCCATGTAGATGCTTCCAATCATGCAATAGGATGTGTGCTAGCACAACCCACAGGTGAAGGAAACCTAGATTTGCCGATAGCATATACTAGTAGGCAGCTAAATGCGACTGAACGGAACTATACCACAACTGAGCAAGAAGGTTTAGGCATGGTATATGTTGTGAAGAAGTTTAGACACTATCTATTGGCCAACAAGTTCAAGTTTTTCACTGATCATCAAGCTCTATTATATTTGGTCAATAAACCTTGCAATACTGGACGTCTCGTAAGATGGTTTCGCTTACTAATGGAATATGACTTTGAAGTGGTTGTTAGGAAAGGTAGGACCCACCTCCAGGCAAATCATCTTTCTTGCATCACTTGAGGAGAGTCACCACAAGGAGTGTCTGATGAATTCCCAGATGCTTGTTTGTTCAATTTAGAAGTTGTTCCTAAATGGGCAAATAAGTTGGTACCTGTCTTAACCTTTGGACCTATAAATAAGAACGTGAAAACAAACAACGAAGAAATTGCAAAATCACAATCAAATATTGACAGGAAGCATGTATAAACAAGATACAGAGGGTGTATTAGCTTATTGTGTCGAGGACGATGAACATAGTAGTTGGTTGCAACAAGCCCATGAGGGATTGCTACGGAATCACTATTCTAAACAACGAACATTGCAAAATCTAAAACATTCAGGAGTGTATTGGCCTAGCATGGACAAAGAAATTTATGAGTGGATTAAGAATTGTCCAAGGTGCGAGAAGCGACCCCCAGTGGAGCATGCTACACTTTATCAAGTGTCATTAATTCCAGCTTGGAGTGCTCCATTGGTAGAATTTATGAGATCGGGAACACTACCCAGTGAGGCTAGTCTAACCAGAAAATGGAGCATGGAGCAAGAGGCTCACGACTATGCGTTAGTAGGCAATAACCTATACCAAAGAGGCAAAGATGGTTATTTAAGACTGTACGTTCATGAATCAGACTATTTAAAAGTTTTAGAAGCTGCACACAGCAGTGTGGCAGGTGGACACTTTGGGCCTGATTGAGTAATCAAGACCATTCTATTCTCAGGACTTTGGTGGCCAACTCTTCATATGGATGCACATACCTATGTGGAGAAATGTGACACATGCCAATGTGCACAACATCTGATAAGGAGAGATGAGATGCCTTTGAGGCCAATGATGGGAGGACGTGCATTGTCGAAGTGGGGTATAGACTTTGCTCCCATTAACCCCCTAGCAAGAAACTCCCATGCCGAATACATTATTGTAGCCATAGATTACATTACAAAGTGGGTAGAAGTAGAAGGCACAACCAAGAGTGATGCTCAAATGATGGCTAAGTTCTTATTTGAGAACGTGTTCACAAGATATGGACTACCAATAGAGTTAGTGAGCGATAGAGGCACACACTTCTTAAATGAAGTCATTGAAAACCTTCTCCAAGAATTCTTGGTAATACGTAAGAAGTCTCTCCCCTATCATCCACAAGCTAACGGACAAGCTGAGAGCACGAATAAGATCCTATGTAACCTATTGACAAAATTGTTAAATAATAAACGCTCTGATTGGGACAAATAGCTTCATCATGTTGTTTGGGCTTATTGAGTTGCTTACAAAATAGTACTCAATGATACCCCATTTCAGATGGCCTTCGGACAGAATACGGTGCTACCATTGGACTTCCTAATCCCAGCTTTAAAGGTAGCACAAGAGTACAAATGGAATGGACACGAGTTATCTTCTAGGATCTTTGATCTAGAACGCCTAGGTGAGACGAGGCTACGAGCAACAGCAGGCATCTATGCTGCAAAGAAAAGACAAAAGGCATACTTTGATGCACATGCCAAGGATAAAGGGTTGAAATAAGGAGATCTAGTGTTGGTTTATATGCTAAAGCAACATGCTCGTAAATTAGAAAAAGGAGGATATGGACCCATGATCATTAATCGAATTTCCACTAGCGGTGCGGTTCAACTAGCCACTTTAGAAGGTGATATCTTGCCAAACTATATAAGTGGTTGTCGAGTCAAGTTGTATCAAGAACCTCTTACAAAGGATATGTTAATGAGACTCAACACTACTACAAACCGAAAAGAAGAGGAGTTAAGGGTTAGAGAAGAAGCATAGGCCGAGGCTAGAGAGCGCATTCGACGAAATAAGTTAAGGAGACTAGGCCTAGATGTCAACCCAAAAGCCCCAAAATATCACATGGACATGTGCCAAAAATAGGGCATAATTACTTCTCGCATAATCGATCGATACCCTTTTGTGACTGTCGAAGTAGGATGAGGAAAGAGTGTAAGGACTGTGAGAGCACTGGTTGACTCAGGTGCAACAACTAGTGCAGTTAGACTTTTATACTGCCAATACCTGCAGTTGAACATCAAGCCCATAGAAGCCTATCTCATAGGTTTGGGAGGTGTGGAAACCCCTTGTTTGGGTGAGGTGGAACTTCCCATCTACCTTCAAGATGTTCCAATGAAAGTCAAAATGCTCGTGTGTCACGATGAGGACCTTACCGAGCCAATAGTCTTGGGTTAAGATTGGATTTTTGACCATGCAGTCAACTTAAATCTCAAAAGCCGACTTCTTCAAGTTTGGGTGCATGAACAATGTATTACATTAGAATTACATAATTGCATGCTCACAAATCCACAGGTCACCCATTCTCTTAGTTCTTCTAGGACTAATCTTAGCAAAATAGATGTTGTATGTGTCAAAGGCTCTATGTTCCAAAAGCACTCCATCACGAAAGAACAGGCTCAAAGACAAGCGAACTCCTCCTCTTGTGCAACGACTAATGCCATCACCACGACTCAACCAAAAAGGCAAGCAAATCAGTACTTGACAATCGTTCTATCAAATAGACAAAGGGATTTCAAGAAGAAAGTAGTTCCAGGCATTAAGCAAATTTGGGTACGAAAAGGAGGGCAACCACAAGCCTTGCCAACACAATTCCCACACAAGCAAGCTAACCATGTGAAGACAAGAACCTAGCCACCACGACCAACTCAACAAGAAGGCCTCCAACAAATTTGGGTACCAAAAAAATTAGTTGCAGCTCAACAAGGGAGATTACACATGTGGGTTCCCAAAAAACTCTTACATGCACAAAGGCCTAGGCTCTGCACCATGCAAAAGGTCTCAAAAAAGAAGCCAAGGAGAGATAAGGGTAAGAACCGAGCAGAAAGATCAAAAGAATATACACTCAACTCTTCGACAATAGTAAGAAGACAAGTAACAAGCACATGGGTTTTAAAGCCAAAAACACCAATAGCACCTAGAAAAATGAAGTGCCAACCAGGAGGGATAAAAGATTCAAGAAACTATCCACAAATGAAGAAGCCAAAGTTGATCTCTACACAGTCGAACACTGTTCTCAAATGGATCCCTTAAGGGAGAAATGGTCAATTGTCATTTCACCATCGACTACGCACATCATTTCAGGATCCATTGGCTACCTCCCACAAAGACTACATCAACGTCCACCAGCAACATTGAAAACCTCGACGTGCAACAACCATGTGCCTTTGGCATAACCTTATCTTTTGCACCATTCATGTCATGCATTTCCAAAGTATGCATTAATATAGGGCCACCTTACACGGCCATGCATAAACGCCATTGAGAAATCCCACGCACATGAGACATAATTTCCACATTATAAACATTTTTTTGATACTAACCTCTTTCTTCTTGTTTTCTGCCATTGTTCCCCTCAAAAAAAAGGAGAAGAAAAAAAAAAGAGAAAAGAAATGAACAAAACAGTGTGCTTGAAGAAGCTCATTAGTGAACCATCAGCAAGGCCATCCATCAACAAAACGACAAGCCAATGATCAAACACCATGATGGAGTACAACACGAAGAGATGAAGAATCAACGGACCTTTCACCATGGTAAGATGTGCATACTTCAACAACACTATAACCATGATAGATTAGGAAACCTCTTCGTCGACATACCCTTGAGCACTTAGCTCAAGACCTAACTTCTTGCACCATAATTCTTCCAATGCATTCCCCAAGTATGCATGCATAGGGCTACTTTACAAGGTCGTGCACAAGGCACAGTCTTCTTCCAACCCAGGCACTAATACACTTACCCATCCTTCATTATGGGTCACGTGTACTTGGTATGACAACTATGCAAGCCATCTTTGTAAGAACCAAGGGACATCAAGGTGATAACAGCAAGAGCAAGGAAGCAATCCACCGCCAAGCGTTGCTCACGATCAACATTGACAGCCTCTTTTGAGCAGCTCACAAATTTTTAAAAGCTCATGAATACCCCATCAAGCTAGAATACCAGGAAGAAGTACATACAAAGGAACTACAACTTGCAACAACTGACCCAACCACATTTGGAAGATGGACGACTCTTGTTGGTACATGATATACACTACCTCTCCAAGAACTACATGGAACAACCACTACAACACGGGTCTATCACGGATGCCGGACTCTAGAGGGGGGGAGTGTTGACACTCAAGGTCAAGCACAAACATGGAAGCATATCAAGGAAGTGGACACACAAGAAAAAAGAGCATGTGGGGAGCTCCAAGAAGCACATGTCAAATTTTCTGAAGAAATCCATTGTAAATATCATTTTCTATTTTTGTAAATCCATTTTGTTCAAGCCGAGGAGTCCTTGAGCTTGAGGAGTATTAGAAGTATCACCCTACTAATTTTCATAATTTTTAGACTCTGTTTGAACCCCCAAATAAGCCCTGGAACCTAATTTTTAACTAGGCCGGACACTAGGTCTAGATAGGGCCAAAACCACTAAAAAAACTATAAAAAGGGCTGGAGAGCTCATTTTTGAGGTTATCTTGTTGTAGATTTGAACTTTGTAAGAGATTTCTTTTGTAATCAAAGCTTTTCATTGTTCCACTCTTTGCTCTTACCTTGTGCACATGTGTGTGTATGTGTGTGCATGCTAGTGTGCTTTCACTCACGCACTTGTGCCATCACTTGCTCACGGTCTTCATATCGGTCCTCACATCTCCACGGATTGACATTTATGAGGTGAAACTCCTCATGTTGGTACTCACCATTGTGTTAGAGTGACAGAAGCTGATCAACGGATTATCACAAAGAGTATCATTTTTACACACTTGTAATATATTCCATAGCAATCTCCATCCAGGCAACATCTTGTTGCATTTTGAAGATCAGCATGCTTATATCGGATTATGAAATTTTGGTAGAGCGACATATTTACCAACAAAAAAAGATCTTTTGAAGCTACCTAATTTAGAAATATCAACTAGAAATGAGTGGATTCGAAAGTATTGGTGGAATTGTACCCGAATGTATATCCACTAGTCCTCCACCTTTTAACAAGAGTTAGGAGACATTTATAATTTCGATGCCCCTGTTACAACTCTTGAAGTATATGTTACAAATCTTGGAATATATAGATTTCAATAGTTATCCCATTGATAAGAATAGGATTTACAAGTTCAAATATGCTTTAGAATTAGCTACTGAGAAAGATATATCAAAAAGAGTAGATGCACATGAAATACTTAGAGTATTCTCACATCTAACTTGGTATGGTTTAAATATATCCATGACCAATGGATTAAAACCATATTGAAAACGATATGTATTCATTTGAACTATGTGGATTAAATGATATAAATTCATTTGCATTAAGTGGAGTAGATGTTATGGATTCATTTGAAGTATGTGGATTAAATATTATGGTATCATTTGAGTTAAGTGGATGAAATGAAGTGTAATCATTTATAATATATGGATTAAATGATGTGGATTTATTTGAATATATGGATTACATAAAGTGGTATCATTTGAGTTATGTGGATTAAATGTTGTGGATTCAATTTAAAATATGTAATTTAAATATTGTGGATTCATTTGAATTTTGTGGAGTAAATGAAGTGGTATCATTTGCGTTACGTGGATTAAATGAAATGGATTCATTTGTAAGATGTGGATAAAATGATGTGGATTTATTTGAATTATGTGGATTTAATGAAGAGGTATCATTTGAATTATGTGGGTTAAATGAAGTGGTATCATTTGAGTTATATGGATTAGATGTTATGGATTCATTTGAATTATATGGATTAAATGAATTGGTATCATTTGAATTATGTAGATTAAATGAAGTGGACAAGCATTGTCAATGAAAGAAGTAAAAAAGCTACGTCCAAATCATTTTGTTCATGATGTTTCCTTTTAGGTTACAAGAAGGGCAAAAGAAACAGCACCTTTAAAGTTTTCTAACTTACAACATAAAGCAGAAACTCTACTTCGATGCTTTGTGCAAGTTGAGAGATCATTACCAAATAATAAACAAATAGCATTATATTTCATTCGAAAAGTTTTTATACAATATATTCTTCATCAACGTGTAGATTGGGATGATCGTCCAAAGAATGCAGGTATCGGTTTGGGTCGTCCCCAACATTGAACAAAATTTCATAATCAAGTAAATGAAAGCCCTCTTCCTTGAAAGTGGCCCTACATTTTGCTACTTGAAGAACATAATCTTATACATAATTTGTTGTCACAAGGAGTAGAATTATACGGAAGGATTAATAATTCCTGCATTATGAAGAACAATAGATTATCAACAAAAGAGGATTGATGATCTAGAAATTCAAGTGAAAAATGGGATTACAAATAACATTGGAAGGAATCCCACATGCTAAGAATTCTTGAGTCCATTTGAGATGAAGCGCAAGACAATCTTGCTTTTCAAAACCTACAGGCGTAGTATTTTCTGATTTATTATAGACAAAGCATGGTGATAGAGTGTTGGATCCACCATTTTTACTACATTCACCAAGTTCACTCTTTTTTTATGCAGTTGGAGAAAATGGAGTACATGTATCTTGGTTATTCTTAAAAACAGTTTGAGAGACTTGAGTAGAAATATCTTGATGATCCTCTACTATCATCAATGCATCTAATCGTTCTTGCTCTATACTTGGGCTACTTCGAAAGTGTTGTGAACTACTCATGCTTTTGAATCTTTTTGATGTGATACCTTGAGATTTACATTTATTTTCATAACTTGCATAATGTACCCATATATCACTATCTGGATTAGAGCATCTTGCCACATTATTACATGTTCTAAAAAGATGCTCTTTTATTTGAGTTGCATTTCCTACATAACAATGTCCACAATATTTGCATTGTATTGTGGACATTGTTTTACCCTCTTGATAAACAATCACATATGACCTTCTTTTCCCTTTTCCATAGTGCTTGCAAATTGCTTTATGAAGACTATATCTACAAAAAAATAACGTAAATCAATATCGAATAAGATATAGAATCAATATTGAGTCAAACAATTACCATAGACTTTAATTCTCAATCATATATCCATATACAATTACAAATACTATTATGAAGTAAAAAACATTGTTGAGTCAAACAATCATAATAGATTTTAATTCTCAATCATACACACACATATGTTTACACATACATACACTTAAACATACTATTGTGAAATAGGAATCAATGTTGAGTCAAACAATCATAATATATTTTAAATCTAATCATATGCACATACACTTAAATATACTATTGTGAAGTAAGAATAAATTGAGTTAGACAATCAAAATAGATTTTTCATTCACAATTATACACTCATATGCATACACATACTATCAGATGAAACTTCGTATATACTATATAGTCATACACACATACAGATACTATTATGAAGTAACAATCAATGTTGAGTCAAACATAATCTACCTACATATTTCAATAATAAATTTAATGTATCCCAATAGATTTTAAATTCCTAATCATATGCACATACACTTACACATACTATTGTGAAGTAAGAATCCATATTGTATCAAACAATCACAATAGATTCTGAATTCCCAATCATATGCACATACATTTACACATACTATTATGAAGTAAGAATCAATATTGAGTCAAACAATCACAATAGATTTTTCATTCACAATTATACACTCATATGCATACACATACTATCGGATGAAACTTTGTATATACTATATACTCATACACACACATACATATACTATTATGAAGTAACAATCAATGTTGACTCAAACATAATCTACCTACATCTTTTAATAATAAGTCTAATGTATCACAATAGATTTTAAATTCCTAATCATATGCACATACACTTACATATACAACTAGGAAGTAAGAATCAATGTTGTATCAGACAATCACAATGGATTCTAAATTCCCAATCATATGCACATATATTTACACATACTATTGTGAAGTAAGAATCAATATTGAGTGAGACAATCATAATATATTTTTCATTCACAATTATATAATCATATTCATACACATACTATCAAATGAAACTTCATATATACTATATACTCATACACACATATACATATACTATTGTGAAATAACAATCAATGTTGATTCAAACAAAATCTACCTATATCTTTCAATAATCACTTTAATATATCATAATAGATTTTGAATTCCTACTATATACACATAATATATTTTTCATTCACAATATAATCATATTCATACACATACTATCGAATGAAACTTCGTATATACTATATACTCATACACACATATACATATACTGTTGTGAAATAACAATCAATGTTGATTCAAACATAATCTACCTATATCTTTCAATAATCACTTTAATGTATCACGATAGATTTTGAATTCCTACTATATACACATAATATATTTTTGATTCACAATTATATAATCATATTCATACACATACTATCGAATGAAACTTTGTATATACTATATACTCATACACACATATACATATACTGTTGTGAAATAACAATCAATGTTGATTCAAACATAATCTACCTATATCTTTCAATAATCACTTTAATGTATCACGATAGATTTTGAATTCCTACTATATACACATAAAATTACACAAGAAGTAAGAATCAATGTTGAGTCAAACAATCACAATAGATTTTAAATTCACATACATACACTATTGTGCAGTAAGAATCAACATTGAGTCAAACAATCACAATACTTTAGCTTACTTAATATTTATAGCAAAAATTTATACCTTGTTCTCTCTATGACACTTTACGTTTGTAAAGAACAAAGTAGCTTTTATGAAAAAAGAGTATAGTTCTATTCTTTTATAAAATATTATTCGATCGATTTTTTTTCGATCGAAAGATTTTCAATCGAAAAAGTTTTTGATGGAAAACTATTTCGATTGAAAACGCTTTCAATCATGTTGATATATTTAGGTAGTGATGTGTGTGAACACACTTGGACCGCCAGGGCACTTTTTTCTCTCTTTAGGAGGTTTTTCCCCCCAGCTTGTATATATGCCTATTGCCCTAATGGACTACTTATGTTTGTACATTCTCTAGTAATACATTCAGTATTCTATGGTGTGATCCAAGCTTCTTCTTCTTCCTTGTGTTGTTTGCATGCTTCCATAGATGTCTAACTCCAATAATTTATATCAGAGTAGGCCTTTTATAGGAAGTTCAAAATTCGTCTGGCCTTCGGCCGTGACTCGTCCGCTTGGGATGGGTTGGGGTTCATATGCTTCTTCAAAAGTTTCCTCCACTGGAATAGTCACTATTTCTTCCTCTGCTGGTAGTTCCGGTGGGGAGTCTGGCCTTGGTGGTGCTTCGTATACTGCTATCTGTGATTGAAGAGATAATACCTAGAACCCCTAATGCGTTGAGTTCCTCTAAGATGTCAGGAGATGGGTCCGCAGGAGCAGGTGGTCCTTGTTGTATTGGTGCTCTTAGCTGGAGTAGTTTATGATCTTCTTTTAGCTTTTGATATTCCTCGTTCATGCTCTCGTACTCATCTAACAATCTGACATGATCATCTAGCAACATCTTCATAGACTTTGATGGCACGGCTTTAAAGCAACTGGGGCTTAATGGTTGGTCAGGTTGATCTGGGGTAGCTTCTAAATTCTCTCTGTTTTGTTCTTGTAAATGTTGGTTCTCTTCTTTTGTTAGTGCCAAGTGGCATCTGAGTAAGCCCATGTTCCTGGTAAGTGTCGCGTTGCAAATCGTCTGGGCCCTTAACAAGTTACCGATATTTGTGACGGCCTCTTTGTTTTTTTTCTTCACTTTCTAGTTCAAGTTTATGATATGCCTCTCGCAGCTCTTGGTAGCGGGTGTTCAATGAGGCATTCTCAATCGACAATGAATTAAGCCGCGACTGTAGATCATTCGTTGTCTGCTGCAACGTCCGGTAATTATTGCCAAGAGATGCAAATTCATCTCTTACTTGTGTCATACAGGTGAACATCTGTTGAAATGCGGTGTCTATAGTCGGTGATAAAATTAAAGGTGTGCTAAATGAAGATGCGGTTGGTGTTGATGCAAGGGGTAAGGGAAAATGGGGTGGGAGCGTGGATGCTGTCGTGATTGTGGAAAATGGTGATGTGCCTATGTGTGGTGGTGAAATGAATGAAGGGAGTGGTGGTGCAGTGGGTGGTGAGATGTCCATATCATTGGATGTGGTATCAAGTGCGGTGACTATGAATAGTGGAGTGATCATGGGTGTGTGTTTGGGTGTAAATACAGGGTTTACAAAAGTTGAAGAATAATTTACAGAGGGGTTCGCTAATGCTTCTTGGTGGAAAGGGGAAAGTGGAAATATGGTGGGTCGAGGAGGTGATACAGGGGAGAAAGTCATCGGGGTTAGAAATGGAAATAGTGGTCTCGGGGGTGTAGGGAAGGATGGGAAGGATGGATGGAGAAATGGACTGGATATAAGGGTGGAAATCAGAGGAGGAAAACCAGGTTGGGTGGGTGCGGGAAGTGTGGGAGGAATGGAGGTGAGGAAGGCTTCTACTACAGTGTTGTCCAAAGATGTGGATGGTCTGGGAGAGATCGGATGTACAGGGGAGATTGGAGAGATGGGAGGTGAAGGAGGAGCAATTAATGTGGTAGGTACTTTGGTAACAATGATGGTATTTATAGTAGTAGTGTGAGGTGGGGAGTCGATGACAATGGTGTCTTCTGCCAATGATCCTTCTGGGACGAGACGTGCTTCCCTGGCCTATTCTGAAGATTGGACACCTGTGGGTACACGAATGTATTCGCCTGGTTTTGATAGTAAACGTACTCGTCGGGGGTCAAATTACGGAAGGGCTTCTCGCTACAAATATCTTCATGCTTCATTAGATCCTACTGATTAACAAGCTCCCTGAAGCCTTTGATGTATAATTCTTCAAAACTCCCTAAGAGAAGTTCTTGCTCTATGAGTGTTTGGCTCTCTTCCTCAGTTAACTTCTTACGTGCCCAAACTTTTTCCATGGTGCTTGATGTCTAGCGTATAAGCTGCTGCTTCAAAGGTTTCATCTTCATGCGTATTGGTATCACATTGGGTGTCCGTGTGCTGTTCTTGCTCATCAATCTCCACATTTTCTTGGGATTCATGAGTGCCTTGGCTGGCTTTGTCATCCCCATCATCTTCATCGGTTTCTGTTCTTTCATCCTTAGAACTAGATACTACTTGTCCTTGTGGTTGGTCCGGAGGAGTGGTCGGGTAGCTTGGACATTCATATTCTTGAGAAAATATTTGTCCTTCTGAAAACTAAAATTCACTTGGAAACACATCTTGCATCTCAAAATCGAATGTTGTGTTCGTCGGTTTTGCTTCCAAGTTGGGTATTGGAAAAGAAAAAGCTTTCACACCAATAGTGGTGGGAACTTCTACTGCAGTGGTGGTAGGTTCCTGAACTGATGTTGGTTGTGAGGTAATCGCACTACAAGTGCCTTCTGTAACGACAGGTCGTGATAATCATATGCGATTAGGTTGTACAGGGGCTTTTGTAGGAGACTGTTCTGGAGAGGTTTGCGGTAACGGTGACTCGGGGACCTGGAGGCAGGGAATGGTTCCTCTCATGCGCTTTCCTGCTCGTCCTTTGCTATCCTTCCTAGCTTTCTTTGTTGTCCCTTTGAATGCTTTCAACTCCTCGTTGGTCATTGCACGCTTGATTGGCAAGTCGTATGCCAAACACATATATACAATGTGCGTGAGAGCTCAACATCCATTGATTACCTTCTTTCTTTCCCATCGGTGTTGTGCTAAGTACAACTGATCAGTTATCCAGCTTGCTAGGTCTACCGTTTGAGATCCAGTACATGCTGAATATAAACCAAACCAGATGCGTTTGTGGGGCATGGTGAATCGGTCTTGAGCGGGAAATGCGAAATGTTGCATGCATATCCTCAACCGTTTAGAGAGCTCAGGTGTGATTGCTGAAATATCTTCCCACTTAGTAACATCCCCTTGTTTCATAGGCTCTGGAATCAGCCTTTCTCGCTCTGTTGGAGTGTGGGTTCCATGTATCTTGATTGCCGCTCTAATCAAATCTTTGGAAAGATAAAACTTCTTAAAGGGCGGGTCATTTACCAAGGACGGTAAAATGAATGTGCCTGGTAGGTCCTTGTTTTCCGAAGCTGTTAAAGTTGTTACCAAGTAATGACATCTATAGAAATCTGGTTTAGGCAAAGGATCACTGAAATACTCTCTAAAGCCTGCTCTCACCCAAACATGCATTAAGTCTTCTATGTTCTGTAATCCTTCGAACTCTCTTGAGAAAAACTGGTACTTTCCCCATGTACGGTGATCAAATGCCAAATTGGCCTCAAAAATGAAATCTCCATCGGCCAATGGGCCTGCTAAACCTTGGAACCAATGAGAGTTGCGATGAATCTTCTCAGTGTATCCCCTAGGAGGATCTTCGATCGGCATGGGTCTTGGAAATCCTTGAAATTCCGGTGGTTGTGCCGTCAGATGGGGTTCAGCTAGTAATTCGCCAATATTTGCCATGGGTGCACTGGGGCCAGCTTTCAGTGGTCCTTCTGCCTGCATGATGAGTGATGCAAGTGTGTAGAAGATCTGCTACAAAAGATTAACACATTAGCATGGAAATTAATCATGAGCCCATTAAAGTGAGACCGCAATCCCTTTCCATAACCGATGTGTAACCCGTGTAGCCGAGTGTTATGATGTGGTTTATGGAATGATTGTTGCAAAACTAATGCAGGTCTCTAGACACCTACATGCTTCAGATGATGCATACATTTCTTGATGAGATATTGTTACAAGTGATGTTGGGTGCTTTGGAAAAGAAGGGAGGTCCAACACTTGCGAAACTTGCCCATTAGGAGGTGATGCATTCTGTACCACAGATCTAGGCCAGTCCGTAGTAAGTGTGGAAGGATGGGCACTACAAGGTGTTTTGCCCATGTGGTTGCTGATGTAGTCCACCTGACCGCTGATAGTGTCCATTTGACCGTTGATAGTGTCCATTTGACCAAGCGGTTGGGTGGTTGCCCCTTCTAATTTGCAGGAAGCCCGAGGGAAAATCTCCTGAAGTCCTTCTGATTGACAATTGTCCATCGCCAAACCCGCATGGGTTGGTGTAGACGTAACATTACTTATCTACCCAAAGATCTTCCAGTCTTCCATCGCATGCATATCATAGGGTCTAGGGTTACGTACTTCAGGCAGATTGCCGTTAGGGAAGTCAAGCCGTATCACTCGCTTCTGATGTAAGGTTCCAATCTACAAGGAGCCTTGTCTAAGATTTAGGTCCACTGAGTGATCGTATAGCCAATCTTGGCCAAGGATTAGGGGTTTTATCAGGTCCTCGTCATGGCACACTAGTAGCTTCGCTGTCATGGTCACATCATGTATGAGGATAGGAAGGTCCACCTCACCCATGCAAGGGGTTTCCATGCCTCGTAGCCCTATGAGGTATGCCTCAATTGGCTGCATTTCTATTCCTGATTCCTTATAGTGGGACCATCTAATCGCACTAGTCGCAGCACCTGAGTCAATTAAAGCCCTGAGCTCTTGGCAAGGGTTGTCGTGCTCTAGCCTGACTGTAGTGAATGGTCTCTGATCCACTATGCTAGGATGGGTACTTGACTTTACTTGACACATGGCCATGGGGTATCTAGGTGTTGTTTCCATATGGTTATAATGTTTTCTCCCTAGTCCTTGTCTTTTTAGCTTCATGCACTTAATGTGTTCTATAGCTTCTGCCTGAGCTTCAGCTCGTATTCTATTTTCTTCCTCCTTACGCTTCTTTGCCAACGTGAGTCGTCTAAGCATATCCTCAGTAAGAGGTTCCTGATATAGCTTGACTCTATAGCCACTAATGTAATTAGGCATTATGTCCCCTTCTAAGGTGGCTAATTGTACTGCTCCACTTGTCGAGAGTCTGTTAATGATCGTAGGTCCATAACCTCGCTTTTCTAACTTCCGTGCATGTTGTTTCAGCGTATATACTAGGACTAAATCTCCTTCTTTTAAGCCTTTATCTTTCACATGTGCATCAAAATATGTTTTCTATCACTTCTTTGCTACGTATATTCCTGCTGCTGCTCTCAGTCTGGTTTCTCCTAATCATTCCAAGTCCATTATTCTTGCTGATAATTCATGGCCGGTCCACTGATGTTCTTGTGCAACCTTAAGGGTCGGTATCAAGAAGTCCAACGGAAGCACAACATTCTGACCAAAAACCATCTGAAAGGGAGTTGCATTGAGTACGACCTTGTAGGCCAGTCGATATGCCCAAACAACGTGGTGTAACTGTTTGTCCCAATCTGAACGTTTGTTGTTCACGAGTTTCGTCAGTACGTTACATAGGATCTTGTTAGTGCTTTCAACCTGACCATTAGCTTGAGGATGATATGGTGCGGACTTCTTGTGAATCGCCATAAAATCCTGTAATAAATATTCAATGACTTGGTTTAGAAAGTGAGTTCCTCGATCGCTCACTAACTCTATAGGCAATCCATATCTTGTAAAGACATTTCCAAATAAGAATTTTGCAGTTGTGTGTGCATCATTCTTTTTTGTGGCTTTTGCCTCTACCCATTTGGTAAGATAATCTGTCGCAACAATAATGTATTCAGCATGTGTACCTTTTGCAAGGGGGTTAATGGGTCCTACAAAGTCTATACCCCACTTAGAAAATGCACGTCCTCCCATCATGGGTTTCAATGGCATTTCATCTCTGCGAGTAGGAAACTGAGTTCTTTGGCACGCATCACATATGTTAACGTAGGTATGTGCATCCATGTGATGAGTGGGCCACCATAATCATGCAAAGAGGATGGCTTTGATTATCCTATCGGGTCCAAAATGACCTCCTGCAACACCTTGGTGTGCAGTCTCTAGTACGCTCAAATAATCGCTTTCATGAACACATTGTCTTAAATATCCATCTTGTCCTCGTTTGTCTACAATAGATTGTCGCCAATAAGTGAATAGTCTTGAGCTTCCTGCTCTAGACTTTGTTGTCATGCTAAGGTCATTCCTTGAGGGAATGCGTTGGTCCTCAAGTATGTCACTAAAGGTTCACTCCATTCTGGTGTGAGAGACACGTGATATAATGTAGCATGTTCTACTCGTGGTCTTTCACAACAAAGATGGCATTCCTTACACAACTTGTAGACGTCTGCTTCCATTGAAGGCCAATAGACTCCCAGTCTATGCATAGTCTGCAATGTACGATGTTTCGAATGATGTTGCTTTAATGCACCTACATGTGCTGATTGCAACCAATTTGCATGTTCTGATTCATCTACACAACAAGCAAGAATCTTTTGATTATCTTGTTTATATATACTTCCTGCTATTATTTGATATCTTTGAGACTTGGTAATCTCTCCTTCTTTGATCCTTATCCTAGGATTCTTGGGTCCCTATGTGAGAATAGGGACTATCGATTTAGCCCATTCTGGTGCTATCTCAAGGTTAAACAAGTATGCATCGGGTAATTCATCCGCTATCCCTTGAGGAGCTTCTCCTGAGGTTAATCTTGAAAGATAGTCAGCTCTAAGATGTGTCTTTCCTTTCCTGACTACTACTTCAAAATCATACTCCATGAGTAATAGAAACCAACGTATCAATCGTCCTGTGTTACATGGCTTATTGACTAAGTATAATAACGCTTGATGATCTGTAAAGAATTTGAACTTGTTTGCCAACAAATAATGCCTGAATTTCTTTACCACGTAGATCATTCCTAATCCTTCACGTTCCGTCGTGCTGTAATTTCTTTCTGCTGCATTCAACTGTCTGCTCGCGTAAGCTATGGGGAGATCTATATTACCTTCATTCGTGGGTTGTGCCAACACACATCCTATGGCATAGTTGGATGCATCCACATGTACGTGGAATGGCTTACTCCAATCTAGGGTTGTCAATATAGGTGCTGAGAATAAGCGTCATTTAAGTTCATTGAATGAATTCTCACATTCATCTATCCATTCGAACTTGGTCAAAAAAGAGTACAGAGGCTTAGCTATGATTGCATACATGTGTATGAATCATCTGTAATAACCACAATGGCCCATAAATGCCTGTACTTCTTTCATGTTATTTGGCCTAGGTAGATCTGCGATTACTTTCACTTTTTCTTCATCTGTCGAGATTCCATTCTTTGACACAATGTGTCCTAGAATTTTGCCTTGTCTGACCATGAAAACACACTTTTCTAGGTTCAAACAAACTTGATATTCTTGACATTTGTCAAGTACTTCCCTTAACTCTGGGATATGCATCTGCCTGATATTCGAATGAGCACATAAGTCATCGACATAAACTTCCAAACTTTTTCGTAAGAATTCCTTAAAAACATGACACATGAGTCTTTGGAAAGTGGCGGGTGCATTTGTTAAGCCAAATGGCATCACACAAAATGCAAATATGCCCCATTCTGTTGCAAAAGCCGTCTTGTGTTGATCTTCTGGAGCAATGGCTACTTGATTATAGCCTGAAAATCCATCAAGAAAGCTGTAAACTTCCTTGCCTGCAAATCTTTCCAATAAGTGTTCTGTGATAGGAAGAGGATAACTATCTCTAATCGTGGAGGCATTAACTTTTTTAAGGTTAATACACACACGCAATTTTCCATTCTTCTTGGGCACAACCACAATGGGGGATACCCATTCTGTATGCTCAATTTTGTAAATGAATCTTGCTTCTATCAAGCAATCTATCTCCTCTTTAATCTTCGCAGCGTAGTTATCATTGTACGTGTATGGTTTTTGTTTTGTGGGTTTTGCATTTGGAGTCATAGGGATTCTATGAGAACATAAGTCGGGATCTACTCCTTTCAAGTCTTTGTAACTCCATGCGAAAATGTCTCTATACTCGCGCAATAGGGCAACTAATTCTTCTTCTTCTTCATTCATCAAATCAGGCCCTATGTATGTACATTTTTCTTCTTCTCCTTCTATGGCAACTATTATTTTTTTGGTTTTCTCTCGATTATCATATACTTCTCCAGTGTCAGCTTTTCTGTTAGGCATTCCTACCATTATTCGTCTATCTTCTATTTCATATTCCTTGAAGTTCTCGGGAACCTCAAACAAAGATTCTTCTTCTTCTGACATGGTTTCTTTCTTCTTCCTTTTCTTATCTTCACTTTTAGCCATTACTTGTTTGGCTAACCTCACATCATTCATAAGTTTTTCGTGTCTGTTAGAAGATGTATTTTTTGAAGCATTTTGGATGAAAAATAATTGTAAAATGCCAAAAACTTGTAAAAATATTTATGCAACTGATGTAAAAATAAGGAAGAGTCTTTCTTATGTAGAATAGAATTTTATGTAATTTTTTTAGAATTTTTGGAAACTCCTAGATAGCATATTTTTAGAATAATAGAGGAAAGGACCAAAATTCAAGTGTGAAAAGGGACACTTGAAAATTTATATAAAACAATTTCCTCTATTATGAGGTGGTTGGTTGATAATTTGTTTACATGTTATCCAAGAGAATAGAGAGAGTTTCCTACTGAAAATCCTGTTATCTCCTCTTTGTGTGGTTTCATTGATTTGTTGAGTCTATTCTTTGTGTATCCATGGAGATTTGTGAGCTTCTATTGTGTAATTTTGTTGAATGTGTATGAAGAGAGCTGAATATTGATGTGTTGAGTGAGAAATTGATGAAGAATGGTGCTGGACATGAAAATCGTCTGTTTTCACAGAATCACGATTGTTTCGTCTGTATGGTACAGGTAACATTTTTGAGTTTTGACTTCATAATTGTGTTCTGTTGAGAAAATAGCATGTATTAAACACCAAGATTGTGGAAAATGGTGGAGATTTGCTCAAGATAATCCAAACCCTAGAAATTCCTCTTCATTTTCACTATTCTCAGAAATCCAGCCATTATTCTCTTATTTCTTGGATTCTATCATCTAGAAGGGGCTGTGGTCTCTTGAATACTTCCAGGATTGACAAAATAAAGATGTATTGTTAATTCTTTATGCTAAATGATTGGAGAGGACAACTCCAAAGATCAATAACAAACATTTTTTGGTGCCGTTGCCGGGGAGTATATCAAAAACTTCATTGAAGTTGGACCTTGCTGGATCTTCTATTGATGATGGTAATGAACACATGGAAAAGGTAATACTCTTTAATCAAGAGATGTGAACATGAAAAGGTAGATGTCTTTGTTTGTCTTTTGCGAAAAGAAAGCAATAGATAATCTTTTTAGAATTGGAAGTGCTGAAATTTTTGCAAATTGATAGTTGCTCATCTTATTTTTGAAGTAAAGTGGAGGTGTGTGAAAAATTTGGATCAAGAAAGCTGAAGATAAGGTAACATGTGTCTATTCTTGTATTTTTAGAGTGCTTTTTGACTAAGTACTAGGCAAAATTGTTAATCTTGGGAAGATAACATGGTTGCGTTAAGGAAAAGTCAAGCAAAGTAGCTAGATGCAAGTAGATAAGATCCATTTGTTACCAAGTCAAAGCATTAATCTTGAAAAAAAATTGATTTGCATCTTGAAGAAAAAAATGTTTGAGTTTATCTTTGCAAAAAATGATACTTGCATTTCCTAGCACATTTTTCTTTGGGAAGTTTTCTCATGAACTATTTTGATAGCCAAAAGCATAAGATAGTATAACCAATCAAGGAACACAGGATCAATAGATCACCAAACAAGAAACCCTAAGTGAAGTGTTTACCTTAACTTAGGGCAAAATACTAAAAAAATTCATAAAATTCACTAAAACAATCAAACAAATTTCTTTTCTCCTTGGGAAGATGGACTGAAGTTTTGTTGACAAGTGTGGAAGAGACCAGGTGGTAAGAAAGCAAAAAATTTGCCAAAAACTAGAAAATCAGAAAAACCACGATTCTCTCCACAGGATCATGATTTTCTGGATAATTTTGTGATTTTGATGTAAAATTGTCATTGACAGTTGAACTAGAATTGGTAAAGGAGAATAAAACGAGACAAGAGAAAAGAATACTCAAAATTGCAAAAAATAGGAAATACAGAAGAATCACGATTCTCTGCACAAAATCGCGATTTTCTGTAAGAGAAGAATTTTTGGGGAAATTTGAGTATAATTGGGTTTTTTGGAGAAAGGTAATTGTAATAGATTTTCATTTACATTGAGAAAGTAAGAAAGTTAAATTCCAAAGACTCAGTGAAGATTGAGTATTAAGTGAGAGAGAGGTGGAAAAATATAGAATCGCGACTTTCACCAACAGCTAATGAGAGTGACTAATCATGAAAGAATGAACAGTTGAGAATTAAAACCATAAAGTTGTTGAAAAATGAAATTGGACAAGTGACAAAGTGAAAATTAGTGGAAACTGCACAAAATCACGATTTTGTGAACACTATAAAAGTTTGGAATTTCAGAGAAAAGTCATTTTTTGAGTAACAGAGAGAGTGAGAGCAGGATCAGAATCGCGATCTTCTGCAGAGCAAAGTTTTTTGAGATTTTTGGGACAAAGCAAGCATGGTAAGGAGCCATGACCTGAATTTCTTTGTTTTCTCTTTACATTCACATGGTCATTAAGCACAAATAAACACAAAAACAAGCAAAAACACCAAAAACACCAAAAACACGGAATCACGATTTTTCTGATTTTTGAATTTTCTGAGAAAGATTGATAGACTTTACAAAACCCTTTTTTTGCATGTCAAAAAATAGTTAAGGCCATTCTATAGAAGAGATAAAAATTTGAAAATCAATACTTGAAAAATTTTCAAAAAAAATTAACAGAATCGTGATTCTGTAGTCAAACACAAAATCGCGATTTCCAGAACACGATTTTCATGAGAAAATCGTGTTATTTACAATTGTGAGCAATCACGATTGTCTGGAAACAAAATCGTGAAAAACACGATTTCGAGCACAAAATCGTGGAAAACACGATTTTGGACACAAAATCGTGATAAATACGATTTTGACAAGGAAATCGTGGAAAACACGATTTTTGGACACAAAATTGTGAAAAACACGATTTTGATCAAAAAATCGTGAAAAACATGATTTTGATCAGAAAATCGTGAAAAACAGGATTTTGATCAAAAAATCGTGAAAAACACGATTTTGATCAAAAAATCGTGAAAAACAGGATTTTGATCAGAAAATCGTGATAAACACGATTTTGATTAGAAAATCATGATAAACACGATTTTGACAAGGAAATCCTGGAAAACACGATTTTGATCAGAAAATCGTGATAAACACGATTTTGACAAGAAAATCGTGAAAAACACGATTTTGATCAGAAAATCATGAAAAACACGATTTTGATCAGAAAATCGTGATAAACACGATTTTGACCAGAAAATCGTGAAAAACACGATTTTGATCAGAAAATCGTAAAAAACACGATTTTGACCATTGAATTGTGAAAATTAATTGAATGATCCTTAGTTCTAGGAATAAATTAAACACACATACTAAGCAAGACTTAGGAAGGAAGGAAATAGAGCCAGTGGAAGAGGAAGTGCAAAAAAGAAATCTAGGGCAAGAAAACAACATGGAAAATTTAAATGAAACAAATGAGCCCATTGAAACTGGGGATTATAGAAATATCCTCAAATACATGTATACAAATAGGTTTGGAACCTATGTATATCAGGATGGAATGCATAAGTTTCTCATTAGATTGAGAAACTTAGAAGTTCCCCTGAACATAACACAAGTAGCTCAATTCAAAGATGGTAGGTATGAGGATAGGCAAGGATGTGTATACATCTTCTCCCAAGACCCAGAAAATTCAAATGACTTAGGGCAATGTGCTGACAAAGGACCTTGGGAACATAACCTAGGACAATCAGACTTACCAAGACCACATGAAAATTACACTAGTACTGAGCAACAACAAGGGAGGAGAACACATGCTTCCCCAAATCCTTTTGAAAAGGAACCAGTAGGATTTAATGAATTTTCACTAAGGAGAAGACATCATTGGCAACATCAGGGTAGAATGCTTAGACCATATCAAGTAGCCAAATGCATGAAAAATCAATATGAAGGATATTCTGATCCTCATGCTCATGCTGCAGAGTTTAGGCAATTAATTAGAGCTGAGGAGGTAGAAGATTACAAAGTCCAATTTCAAGAATTTGGTCTAACCCTAACAGGACCTGCATTATCTTGGTTCATCCCTTTGAGAAAGGAAATGTACCTAGATATTGAATCCTTCCTAGAAGCCTTCATTGGGGAATTCTCAAAGACTGGAATAAAACATAGCACAACCACTCTGATACATAGCTTTAAACAACAAAAAGATGAGAATGTCAGAGAGGCAGCCAGGAGATTTAAGCAATACATTGACAGATGTCCCAGAGAAGAAGTACCTTCCATGGCAAGACAAGTATCTCTATTCATAGAAGGATTAAGAAGTGCTCAATTAAGAACCCTAGTGTACTACAGAAGATGCCCTGACCTAGGAGCTTGTGTAAAAGAAGCAATAGATTTGGAAGATAACAGAGGCCAAGACCTGTTAGCATTTGATCAACCTAGATCAAATGAAGATAAAATCCCACCAGCAGAAGAATTGGCTCAAGCCATTGCTAAAGCCTTAGAAGTAAGCACCAAAACTAATTTGATAAACTCTAGGATGAACATAAATAAAAAATGCTATAATTGTGGAGAAAGTCATTTGGTACAACAATGCCCATATCAAAAGCCACCACATTTGCAAGATAGGAAAACACTCAAATATTGTACACTAGAGAGGAAATGGACAAATCATACCAGGGAGGAATGCTTCTATAATAAACAACCCATAAAGAAGAGAGATTATGGGAGCCAAAGAGAATCAGGGTATATTGAGCAACCAAGACCTGTGCTTGGGCAACAACCTCCTATACCAACAAATGTGGTACCAATTAAATACACACCAATAGAAGAGGGAAACTCAAGAACAAAGTCACCATACAAGGAAGATTATCAATGGAATGAAGGATATCAAGAAGAATGGGAAGGTTATGAATTAAGAGAACCAGAATTACAAGCCCTACACTTGGGAAATGGGAGAATTGAGATGGATACTGCCACTTTCATGTATATAACCAATAATTATATGTCCAATAAAAAACCTCAATTCAAAGGGGGACCAAAGATAAGCTGTTATAGGTGTGGGGGAGAACATTTCATTAGAGACTGTCCACAACCTTCTACGCTAAGAATAGAGGGAGCTTATTGCAAGGATTGTGGCAGGGAACATTTGATAAAGGATTGTCCAAAAAATCCTCAAAAACAACAAAACACACCTAATAACATACCACTAAAAGCAGTCAACATCATGGAACAAGAAGAATTGAGTGACATTGACCAAGTGAATGTAAATGCTATAACAAGGTCACAAATTAAACAACAAAGAACAACTAAGGAACAAAATGAAGGTTCAATCTCAAAGGTGAAGAAAAATAGACAAAAAGGGAAATGGGAAAGGAAATAAAGAATGGGTAAAAATTTGGAAGAAGAAAATAGGGAATAATCAAACAGTACTCCTCCTCAGAAGACACAAACCCAGTCGGAGATAGGAAATTCACAAAGTCTAGACACTCTAATAAAAGCATACAAGGGAAGAATTCAAGAGGGACCCAGCCCTACTAATCATACAATGGCTTATCCTATGCCAGACTTAGAACATGAAAGGATGCAGAAGTGTAAACAAACCATACAGGAAGTACAACTCAAAATGGGGGAGGTAGACGATTCTCAAAAAATAGTTGAAGAATCTGAGACAACAAAAACAAGAGGAAATAGTAACAAGGAAGAAAACCCACAAGTAACATTCCAGGTGAATATAGATAAACAATGCACAATTCTCACACCACATTGGAAGATTTAATGAAACAAAATCCTCACTTACAAAACAAAATGAGAAAATGGGAAACCACACGAGAAAATCTTCACCCACAACTGCAAGAATTGGAGGAATTATGGTATATTCCCATTGATAAGATAGGAGGATATTGTGAAGGAGAAGAGGGAAACTCAACCCTAAACATACAATTTGGTAAAAACCAGGCCAAAGCTATTCTGGATAGTGGATCCGGAGTGGCCATCATGACTAAACAAACTTGGGAAAAATGGGGAAAAATGAATTATTACCCACTAAAATGAGATTGCAACTTGCAGATGGACACATAGAAAAACCCCAGGAATATGGGAAAAAGTGATTGTGGACATATGTGGAATAGAGATAGAACATACCTTTGCTATAGTTGAATTCCCACAATCCACTTCATATGAAATTATCCTAGGAAGACCATTTATGAGACAAATGCAAATTGTGCAAGATTGGGGTAATGATTGCTTATACCTTCAGAGCAAAGGAAGAATAACCAAAGTAAATCTAAGAAATGGGCACTATTGTGACATATCTCCTCAAGAATGGTATAAAATACATCAAAATCAAGATTTAAGTGAAGAATCAGAAATGGAAGACCAGGATGAAATTGAATCATCAATATGGAAGGGCAATATGATAAGAAATCTTACAAATAGAAAAAGGAGATTGAGAAGAGAAGATTGTGTGAAAGGAAGGAAGTTACAAGACGAGAACTATGTACCACAAAAATTCAAAGATGAGGAATTTGAGCCCTATGGGTGGAATCAAATTTTGGCTACCATGGATCTAGCCAGTGATGGGTATGTAGGAGTGGAATTTCAAAATGAAGAAGGGTATGATGTCTTTCACATTGGAATACAAATGATTCAAGTATCAAAAACAGAAGAGGAACAGAAAGGAGAAATGATATTAGAAAAAGGGAAAACACAATTTTTGGAAGAAGTAAAAGCTGAAGATGCTATTAAAGATAAAATCTCAGGCAAGTATAAGAAAAAAAAACACAAGGAAATAGAAGAAAATCAGGAGGATGAGAAGAAGAAAAGGGAAATAAATAAAGATCAACAGTTTGATGTACCAACAAATTTCAAGACTTATGAAGTAGAAAACAGACTACTTCTCAAGATGAAACCAAAGAGGGAAAAGAAGAAAGGGGAGGCTTATGATAATGAGGAAAAAACTAAAAAGGTCATGATCACTCAGGAAGAGGGAGAAGAAAGACATATTGTAGTGGCTGATGACATGACAACTCAAGAAGAGGAGGCACTAAGAAACTTGGCAAGAAACTATAGGGATGTGTTTGCTTATAGCTACAAGGATTTGAAAGGTATTGATCCTAAAATCTGTGAGCATAGGATTCCTATTACACCTGAGGCAAAACCTAGCAAACAGAGACATTACACATTCAATGATAAATACTCTGCTAAAATAAAGGAAGAAATTGACAAGCTATTAGTTGCCAATTTCATCTATGAGATTGAGTATACAGAATGGATATCTCCTATAGTTGTGGTACCAAAAAAGAAAGGGAAACTTAGGGTATGCATTAACTTGAAAAAGGTAAATACAGCAACTATAAGAGATAATTATCCACTACCTATAACAGATCATCTTCTAGAAAGAGTTGCAGGGAAGGAGGTTTATAGTTTTTTAGATGGTTTTTCAGGATACAATCAGGTGCCTATAACATTGGAAGACCAACATAAAACTGCCTTTTCCACAGAATGGGGAATTTATGCTTTTAGGGTTATGCCCTTTGGGTTAACCAATGCTCCAGCAACTTTTCAGAGGTTGATGTGTCATATCTTCAAAGAGTTCCTGAGGAATGTAATGGAAATTTATGTAGATGATCTTTGTACTTTTTCACTAAAAAGACAAGATCACTTGTAGGATTTAGAAAATATATTCAGGAAATGCAGAACCTATAGAGTATGTTTAAATCCAGAAAAGTGTGTATTCTTTGTAAGACAAGGAAGAATGTTAGGTCACGTAGTCTCTAAAAATGGAATTTCAACTGATGAGAAGAAATAAAGGCCATTATAGAACTTCCAAGACCAACAAATGTAAAGGAACTTCAAACTTTCATGGGACATTGTGGGTACTATAGGAAATTTGTACACAAATTTGCTGACATAGCCAAACCCTTATATGCCCTAATTACAAAGTTTGAGTGGACCAAGGAGTGTGACCAAGCCTTTGAAACTTTAAAAACTTGTTTGGTAACAGCCCCAATTCTCAAAACACCTCAATGGGATAAAATTTTTCATGTCCATGTGGATGCTTCAAATTATGCTTTAGGATGTGTGTTAGCACAACCAATAGAAGGAAGCAAGTTAGATTTTCCAGTGGCTTATGCTAGTAGGCAATTGAATCTAGCAGAAAAAAATTACACAACCACTGAGAGAGAAGGATTGGGCATGATATTTGCTGTAAAGAAATATAGACATTACCTTTTGGCCAACAAGTTTAAGTTCTTTGTAGACCATCAAGCTTTACTATATTTAGTAAATAAACCTTGTCACACTGGTAGAATAGTCAGATGGTTTCTTTTACTAATGGAATTTGAGTTTGAATTGGTGGTCAGACAAGGGAAAACACACTTAAGAGCAGATCATTTATCTAGAATTCAGTCTAACGAACCTAGTTCACCTTTAGATGACGACTTGCCAGACACTTATTTGTTCAAAGTAGAGAGTGTTCCTGAGTGGGCCATGACTTTAGTACCATTATTAACCATGGGACCTTGCAGAATACTTGGGAACAATGCACACTTAGTATTACAAAGCAGGAACTTTATGTTACTAGCTAGGCATTTGTATCATCTCAACCACATAGGCATATTGGAATATTGTACTCCTGAAGAAGAGCAACATGAATATCTGAAGAGAGCTCATTGTTGGAACCTTTGCACTCATGCTTCTAGGATAGTCACCCTAAGTAATCTCAATAGGATGGGGGTACATTGGCCTAATAAGATTCAAGATGTAACAGAATACATTGCTAATTGCAGGAAGTGCCAATTATTGCAAGATTCAGAATTCATAACTCTATATTGGTTCCAGAAAAATCCAGATTGGAGTGAAAATATCATTGAGGAATTGAAAAGGAAGAAGAAAGGAAAACAAGTGATAGTTGGTGCAGATTCCAAAAATCTACAAGTAGTCTCTGAAGAATATCAATTGATAGGAGAACAGTTGTATAAGAGAGGAATGGATGGATACTTAAGAATTTGTGTTCCTGAGAATAAATATCTGGAAATGTTGGAAATGGCACATTCTGGAGTAGCAGGAGGACACTTCTCAAGTGACAGAACTGCTAAACTCATTTTATAGTCTAGCTTTTGGTGGCCAACCCTATTTCCTGATGCAAGAACCTATGTAAAAATATGTGATGTATGTCAGAGGATGAGTCAATCAAATAAAAGAGATAATATGCCATTAGTTCCATTAATTTCAGCAAGAGCCTTTAGTAAATGGGGGTTGGATTTCATTGGACCTATACATTTTCTAGCAAAACAATCCCATGCTGAATACATCATAGTGGCTACAGACTACCTGACAAAGTGGGCTGAGGCCAAAGCCACAAGAAGGAATGATGCTCATACTACTGCCAGATTCCTATATGAAAATATTATCACCAGATTTGGACTTCCAATTGAATTGGTAAGTGATAGGGGGACCCATTTTGTAAACCAAATCATAGAAAACATCACTGAATATTTCCTGATCAGTCATAGAAAGTCAGCCCCATATCACCCACAAGCCAATGGGTTAGCAGAAAGTACTAATAAAGTACTTTGTACTGTACTATCAAAATTAGTAAACACAAACAGGAATGATTGGGATTTACAACTTAATCATGTCCTATGGGCTTATAGAGTGGCTTATAAAACTGCAATAGGAAACACACCATTCAATCTAGTATATGGACAAAATGCAGTTCTACCTATGGAATTCCTTATTCCAACATTAAAAGTAGGTAGTCACTACAATTGGACCGGACATGAACTATTAGAGAGAGTTATAGAATTGGAAAAATTGGGAGCTTCTAGACTCCAAGCCATTATGAGCATATATGTGGACAAGAAAAGGCAAAAAGCTTATCATGATGTTCACATAAAAGAAAAAGATCTACAGGAAGGAGATCTAGTTTTGGCTTACACAGTCAAAGAACATTAGAAAAAGTTCTAGAAAAAAGGACATGGACCATATATTATACATCAGATAAGCAACAGTGGATCCATTCAACTAGCTAACATAGACGGAGAAATCATGCCAAACTTCATAAGTGGATGTAGAGTCAAGAGGTATGACTGCCCATTAACTGTTGATGAATGGAGAAGGTTGCAACAAGCTCAAAATAGGAAAAAAGAAGAGGAAGACATTAGAAAAGAGGCGCAATAGGAAGCAAAGGAAAGGATAAGAAAAATCAAAGATCTTAGGGAAGTCTGTTTGTGTAAAACTCCTCTAAAGCTAAAAGAACATTTGCCGGTGATGACAATGGATTTTCAAAATGAAAAAATTAGGGTTTTGATAGATTCTGGAGCACAAGTGAATCTGATTAGTTCAGCTTTCGTAAGTAAATTTAACATAAAAAGAACTAAAAGCAGAACCTTAATCAAAACTTTGGAAGGTCAAATAGTACAAAGCATGTCTTCACTGTCTATTAAAGTTAAGTTCAATGAAGAATATAGGAAAATAGACTGTGAAGAATGGCCAGATCATTGTTGATATATTTAGGTAGTGATGTGTGTGAACACTCTAGGACCGCCGGGGCACTTTTTTCCCTCTTTAGGAGGTTTTTTTCCCCCGGCTTGTATATACGCCTATTGCCCTAATGGGCTACTTATCTTTGTACATTCTCTAGTAATACATTCAGTATTGTGTGTTTGTGCTCAAAGCTTCTTCTTCTTCCTTGTGTTGTTCGCGTGCTTCCGCAGACGTCTATCTCCAACAATTGGTATCCGAGCAGGTCGTCACTTCTTCTAGGGCGCCCTCAACACTCCTCCGTTTGCAGTCTCAGATTCGCACGAAATTTGGTGAGCATACTCAGGCTGTTTTTGAGATCAAAACAACTTTGATCTGTGGTGCCGAAATCGCGATCTGAGCTCGTTTCCGCCTTCGAACCCACTATCACAGCGCTTGTGCAGGCTATTTTGTCCTTTTGTGCCAAAGGTATATACCAATTTCTGTTCGCCAGTTTAAGCGTCTCGAAGTCTGCTACAGGTCTAGCAGAACTCATCTGGGCAGTTCCGTTCAACTTTTTGAGATACAGTCAATTCTCTGCATCAAGGTATTTTAGTCACCGGCCATGGCTGAAAGCAGTGATGTATTCCGTATGTTGGCTGTTGAGGATAAGTTGGATGGTACCTGTAAGGGATTGAACTCACAACCTCTTGGTTAGGAATATGATGGGCTAACCACTTGCCCCAAAAGCCATGGTTGAGGATTACTTCCTAATCCTCTCTCTTAGGGTGTGGTTCAACCATCTCCTTACCAGGATTATGTTACATTCTTCCCCCCTTGAACTCCCTCGGGAATGTACCCTGACCAGCTATGGGAGTGGTAGGATGTACCCTGGATGTACCCTGGCAGGATGTACCCTGACCAGCTATGGGACTGGCAGGATGTACTCAATCAAGTTCCATCCAAGGATTCCCAAGGAATTCACACATTGCAAGCTAGCTCATTGGAAAGTTCATTCCGAGAGCTTTCCAACGGTATATTACACGCCTCAATCCGACCTACGGATTGGGAGATACACCCCAATCATTGTAAGGTCCATCATTGAAATCGACGCGCGCCTTCCACAATTCCTACCCTTTCACATGGAGGATGCCCAAACGCCTTTTTTAGAGGCCATTGGGTCATTCCACTTTGCCCAAGCCTACTTCCTAGGCTCTGATACCAATGTAAGGGATTGAACTCACAACCTCTTGGTTAGGAATATGATGGGCTAACCACTTGCCCCAAAAGCCATGGTTGAGGATTACTTCCTAATCCTCTCTCTTAGGGTGTGGTTCAACCATCTCCTTACCAGGATTATGTTACAGTACCAACTACCCATTATGGGCTTATATGATGCGACGTGTGCTGGTTGCAAAAGGACTATGGAACATTGTGCAGGGTGTTGAAAGACGTCCTGTTACACCTACGACTACAGGTACTACAAATACAGGTGCTGGAGGTGTTGGAGCTGATGAAGATGGTGTCGAAGATGATATTCCACAGATTCCTGTTCGTGCTGCTGTTTCTGTTGCACCTACTGCAGAGCAGATTCGTTGGGATGGCAGAGATTCCCAGGCACATGCATTGATAGCTTTGTCTTTCAAACGTGCCATTATTCCTCACATTCGCTCTTGCAGAATAGCAAAGGATGCTTGGGATACACTTACCACTTTGTACCAGGCTAGGAATGAGGCTCGTGTTGCTTACCTCCGAAAACAGTTGGAGAGTGAGCACATGAATGAAGGTGATTCTATGGACAGTTTTCTTACAAAGATCAAAGACCTGAAGGAACAATTGATTTCTGCTGATGAGGTTATACCAGATATCTCACTTGTGCAGACCGTTCTGAATGGTCTTCCTGATTCATATCAGAGTTTTGCCTCTACTCTTCGGTTGATGATGAAAGGAAATCCGAATGCCTTGTCATTTGAGGAATTATTCTCTGTTTTGTTGCAGGAAGATCAGTCCAGGCAGAACAGGTCCATTATGCGTGTTGCAGATCAAGCTTTCCTAGCTACTTAGAAGGGCAAAGGAAAATGGAGCTCTTCTACTAGTAAGCAGAAATCTACAAATGCTGCACAATCAAAGAACCAGGATAAAGATGAGAAGAAATCAGAAAAGCAAAAATTGTTCTGCAAGTACTGTAAAGGAAATGAACATATTATAAAGAACTGTCCAAAACTGGCTGCTAAAGAGGCAAAGAAGAAAGAGGCTGGAATGGATGTTGCAGAGGCCTCTACACCAAAAACAGAGTCAGCAAATCTTGTGCAGGAAGAAGAATGGGCGTTTACTATTGTCTACAGTTTTGACCCATCTCCTCATGATCAGTGCATGTCTGCAGTAGACTCAGATGTTTGGTACTTTGATAGTGGGGCGACCAAACATATTACCTCGCAGCGCAGTTTCTTCTCTTCAGTCGAGCCTGCCCCTACAGGGAATACTGTCACATGCGCCAATAACTCCTCTTATCCTGTTATGGGAGTAGGTAAGATCATTCTGACTACTGCTGATGGTAGTTCTTTCACTTTGTCAGATGCTTTATTTGTGCTAGGGATCAAAAAGAACCTGTTATCAGTTTCTGCATTAGCCAAGATTGGCTTGGTTGTGAAATTCGTTTATGACAGGTGTACAGTCCATGATCTCTCAAATGGTGATATGATTATTGCTTCTAGCATCTATGTCGTGGGCTGTATAAGCTCATAGACTATGAAAGATCTGTGAATGATTCGGCATGTGCAGTTCATGATTCTCAGGCTATGTCAGATGCAAAGCTTTGGCATGCACGCTTTGGTCATCTGAATTTTGCTAGTTTGCTATGCCTGCAGAAATCTAAAATGGTGTCCTCTTTGCCCAAACTTGAGGCTCCTGGAAAACATGTTTGTGAAGGCTGTATTTTGGGCAAAATGTAGCGTTCTTCCTTTCCAAAAGATGGTTCAGTTCGGGCTACACAGAAATTGCAGCTTGTACATAGTGATGTCTGTGGTCCTATGCAGACACCCTCTTTTGGAAATTACCTTTACTTCGTGACTTTCATTGATGATTTTTCCAGGCATGCATGGGTATATCCACTCAAAGCAAAGTCCGAAGTGTTCATGTGCTTCAAACAGTTTTTGGTTTTGGCTGAAAATCTGTCAGCATGTAAAATGGGCACCCTCCGTTCTGATCGAGGGGGGGAATATATGTCTTCAGATTTTAATGCTTTTTTGGCTGAACGTGGGATAAAACACCAATGTACAGTGCCGTATACACCTCAACAGAATGGAGTTGATGAACGAAAGAACAAGTCACTCATGGAAATGGCGAGGTGCATGGTCAAAAGTCAGGCTTTACCACATAGTTTCTGGCTTGAAGCTGTCATGTGTGCAGCATATGTACTGAACAGGTGTCCCACTAAAGCGTTGTAGTCTATCACTCCATATGAGGCTTGGCATGACCGCAAGCCATCTGTTGCTCATCTGCATGTTTTTGGTTGTTTGGCATATGCATTAGTGCCTGAACAACATTGCAGAAAATTGGATGATAAGGCAGTAAAATGTTTTTTTTGTTGGGTACAGTTCTGAAAGTAAAGGCTATCGTCTGTATCATCCACAGACTAAACGCATTCTGGTTAGCCGTGATGTTGTCTTTGTGGAAGATGCTATTCAGCCATTGCTTTCATGTACTAAGGAGACATCTGTTAGCTCCAAAGACATGTATGATACTTTGATGCCTCTTTTTACAGGTGGACAGGCTAGTGCTGGTCCTAATGAGGCAACTTCTTAGTCTTTGCAGGTTTCATATGATGATGCAGATCATTCCATTTCTGATGCAGATTTACATGATGCACTTGTTGATGAGAGAGCTGATATTGAGCAGGCAAAAACTATGCCAAAATGGCTGGTGCAGACTTTGCGTGACAGCAAATTAGATGCACCTTTGTCATATCATACTCGTTCAGGCTCTCATAGTGCCTCCTTTGCATCAGATTGCTATGCTATGGCTGCATCTAGTCTCTGTGATGAGAATGAGCCTGTTTCTTTTGATGAAGCACAAAATTCAAAAAATTGGATGGCTACTATGCAATCTGAATATGATGCTATAATGAAGAATGGTACATGGTCTTTATGTGACTTGCCTCCTAGCAAGAAGGCCATTGGCACTAAGTGGGTATACAAGCTGAAGCGTAAACCTGATGGTACAGTTGACAGGTATAAGGCTAGGCTTGTTGCAAAGGGTTATGCACAGGAAAGAGGCATTGATTTTGATGAGACCTTTGCACCTACATGCCGTATGACTACTCTTCGGAGCATTTGTGCACTTGCAGCCCATCATGGTTGGAATGTACATCAGTTGGACATTAAAACAACATTTCTGAATGGTGACTTGCATGAAGAAGTGTATGTTTTTCAGCCCCGTGGCTTTGTGCAGAAAGGGCATGAAAACCAGGTTTGCAGGTTAAAGAAGGCATTATATGGTTTAAAGCAAGCACCACGTGCTTGGTATGAGAAGATACATGCCTATCTGATTGCACATGGTTTTGAGAACAGTCCAACTGAAAGCACCTTATATGTTAAACGTGCTAATTATGTGCTTTTGATCATTGTTGTCTATGTTGATGACATGCTACTCACTGGTCCTATTGAGACACATATTGCTGATTTTAAGGCTGATTTGCATGCCTCATTTGAGATGTCTGATTTGGGGCATTTGCATCAGTATTTGGGCATTCAGTTTATGCACGTTGATGGTGGAATGGCTTTGTGCCAAACGAAATATATTGACACATTATTGTAGCGTTTTGGCCTTGAAGACTGTAAGCCTATTGCCACTCCTATGGAGACAAGTTTACGATTGAGTCTTCATGATGCTGGAGATGCCTTTGATGCTATTCTCTATCAGCAGGCTGTTGGATGCTTGATTTACTTATGCATTACTCGGCCAGATATTCAGTTTGTTGTCTCACAGATGAGCAGGTTTATGCATTGCCCAGGAGTCACGCATTGGAAAGCGGTTAAGCGCATCTTTCGCTACTTGAGTGGTACTCGGCTACTTGGGTTGTTTTATCCCAAGGGGGATCACTACTGCCAGATTTGCATGCTTTCTCTGACTCAGATTTTATCCAAGGGGGTTGTTTTATCCAAGGGGGGATCACTACCGCCAGATTTGCATGCTTTCTCTGACTAAGATTGGGCTGGTTGCTATGACACTCATGTGTGCACGAGTGGTTTTTGCTTCATGCTTGGTAGCTCATGTATATCTTGGTTGAGCAAGAAGCAGCCTACTGTGGCCACTTCCAGTTGTGAGGCTGAGTATAGGGCAGCCTTCACAATGAGTGTTGAGTGTGTGTGGCTCAGACGCCTTATGGCTGATTTGGGTGTTGGCCAGTCTTTTGCCATCACCATCTTCACTGACAGTCAGAGCGCATTGGCAGTTGCAAGGAACCCTGTGTTCCATGCTCGCACTAAGAACATTGAGGTGCATTATCACTATGTCAGGGAGAGGTTCTCTGCTGGGGAGATCAGCTTGGCATATGTGCCCACGCAGGAGAACATTGCAGACCTTTTCACAAAGGCTCTGCCTAGGGAGAAGTTTGAAGCTTTCCGCAAAGCTTTGGGCTTACTTCCTTTTGTGGAGTGATTTCCACATAGCTTGGCACTTCCTTATACATGAGTGCGAGCTCCTTGTTCACCGCATCACTCCCAGGGGGGATTTGTTGATATATTTAGGTAGTGATGTGTGGGAACACTCTAGGACCGCCAGGGCACTTTTTTCCCTCTTTAGGAGGTTTTTTTCCCCCGGCTTGTATATACGCCTATTGCCCTAATGGGCTACTTATCTTTGTACATTCTCTAGTAATACATTCAGTATTGTGTGTTTGTGCTCAAAGCTTCTTCTTCTTCCTTGTGTTGTTCGCGTGCTTCCGCAGACGTCTATCTCCAACAATCATTTGATGTCTGAAAATTTGATTTTAGGTCAACCATGGCTTCAACAAGGTAAAGTGATTATGGATTTTGAAAAAATGAAGCTTAAATTAAAAATAAATGACAAAAGGTTTTTAATATTTTTATTGAGTAATGAAGAACAAGAAATTCAATCAGATGTTCATGATATACACTTGGAAGGATTTACTTTTGCATTTGAAGATACACAGACATTACCAATACAAATGTTAAATGATCAAGCTTCATGTAATCAAAATCAGCAAAAGATTGGAAGAACAAAGAAGGGTGGAGAGATAGGAAGAAGGTGGCAATCATGGCATTGTCTAAAGAATCAAAACATCAGAACAAGAAGCATATGGAATCAAAGTCTACAGGAACTCCGCTCATCAAAACAGAAATCCAAGACAAAATGGATATGGAGACCAAAAAAACCTACAAAATGCTTATCAGAAGGAAATGGATGTTTGCCTGAAACTAGGACAACTAGAATTAAAAATTATTGGGTCAAAAAATCAGAGTTGTTTCAATGGAAAAAACATCATCCATATTTGATCTGTATTTAGAAAATCATAACATTTTGGAAATTATGACAAAAATATTTTACCTTATCCTTTTTCTAAAAAGAGAATTAGGAGGGGAAGAAAAGAAATAGAAAAAAAATTATTATTAAAAAAAAGAGAAAAAAAAAGAGAAAAGAAAAAAAATAACAAGAAAAAACAGAAGGAATCATTGTTAAAAAAAAAGAGAGAGAAAAATTGAGAAAAATTGTTTATTTTCTTTTCCTTTTTACAAAATTATATAGCACAAAGCAAGACTAGGTAGAAGGGTAGTAGATTTCTATCATTGATAAAATGGTTTTTTTTCTCCAAAAGAGTTGTTGGGAAAAGGGAGTGCACTAGACATCTTGCTACACCTGTAATGATCACCTTAATTGAGTCTTTTTGAAGAAACATAATTTATTTTGAATTTTATTTTCATTCTTATGTCCTGAAATCTGAAAATAAATATTACTTTTTGATTTCTTGTGACTCATGTGGGTAGAGTTTTTCTTTGTGTATTTTATGTTCCTCAGAATGGTGAATGCAAAGGAGTTATCAATTCATGACTTCAAAGCAGAATCAGTCACCCTATCAAGAGGACATTGGTTCCTAGACAGTGAAGCTGTGGAAGAGCAGGTGAACCTGGAATCTAATGAGGAATTAGAGATTCCAAAGGTAGAGAAGGTGGTAAAGGAGCTCAAAGAAACCCTAAGCATTATTGGATAGCATATATTCATAGTGGGAGTAGGTGGATACAAATATACAATGCTGTGTCAAGAATTTTACAGATTTCAAAGGGTTGCTGTCAATCAGAAAAGATGGAAGGCAGTTGGTATACACAAATTATTGGAAGAACCCATTTTCTTCATTGATTTTGAAAGAGTGGCACAAGTAATGAGTAGTCTGTTGGAAATAGGAAAAGGGAATGATGCTTATTTCCGGTGCAAAGTCAAGAACAAGGATAATCAGGAGGTGGGTATCACTATAAAAGCAGAGCATATCAGAGCAACTTTACAATTCTACCTTATGGGAACCAAGCTGGACCCTAGCTTTGTAAAGAAGAATAAGGAAACCTATACAGGGTACTCTAAAGTCACCGACTTCAAAGGAAGAGAGAATGAAGAATATGCCACAAGGATGTTCTTACAATATTTCTGCTTCCCAAAGTTACCAAGGTATACCATGCCATATAAATCTGTTACACTGCTGATGTTTAACAACAAGGATAGAACTAAGCCCTTTGGAGTAATGGATGTGACACCATACATCCATGAACAGCTGAAAGAAGCAACAAAACATTGGGAACAGAAAAAATTCATGAATGGAGCCCAGTTTTTAACCAGGATCATTTATCATGTACTGGGAATGGAAGATCAGTTGAAACTGGCTCCAGAGGCACAATATTTTAGAAGTCTTATGTCAGGGATCAAGAGTCCTCCCAGGAAAATGGCTGTGAGAGAAATAGAAGGGCAAACCAGCATGAGGGGAGCAGGGATGAAAAGAAAGGTAATATCCGAGGAAGTGGTTCCTGTAAAGAAAAGGAGGTTGGACCCAAGAAAGGTTGAATTAGAGCTGGATGAAGCTACAAAAGAAGAACATGAAGCTGCGCAGAAGCAGGTCCGATCCTCTAGTGATCCTCATCCACCCCAAACAAGCAAAGAACAGTTATACACTTATCTAACTCAAGGAAATAACAAAAGAGCAATGTATGAGGCACAATATCAAAAGATGCTAGAAGATTATTCGTGCAAGGCTACAGATTGGGTCCAAGAGGAGGTAGAGCATTATGAAGCACTTCATGATCAGATGATGGCAGTCGAAACAGAAGAGGTATTTGTTAAAAAGGAAGTAGAGCTATTAGCATACTTCAAAGAACTGCAAGGACCTCCAGAAACCAGAACCACAATTGTAGTAAAAAAGAAGGTTCAAAAGAAACCAGTGCAAAAGAAGAAGTTGACCAAGAAGGAGAAGGGAAAATCGGTAGTTGAAATTGTAATTATAAAGGAGGCAGAAGAAGTAACTGTAAGAGAACAGAAGAAGGAATTTACTGCTAAAGAAGAATCAAAAGTGGAAAAACCAGGAGTTGGAGGATCTTCACATTTTTCCTCAGACTCTAAAAGTGAAATTGAAAGTTTCTTATTAAAAAGTCTAAATTTTTCAGTTCCAAGTACTCCTAATGTGGTTACACAGGCCACTGAGAAACAGAAAACACCTGAAGATTTGAGAAAGAAGTCTCAGGAGAAGCAAGTTCAAGAAGAGGCAGTTAAGCAAATCAGTCCTGAAGAAGAAAGAAGGATGATGAAAGGTAAAGCAGTAATGACAGAAGAGGAAAGTAAAGTAAGAGAGGAATTCAGTTGTGGGCTGATGCCTACAGGAATAAAATCAATATGGACAAAACCCTCACAAACTTATTTTAAATTAGATGAGAGCATAGCAGAAATGGTAAAAGAAGCACAGAAAAGCAGTCCAGCCATAAAACACAAAGGTGCAGATCAAGTTCAGGAAGCAGAGGAAATAGAAGTAAAAAAGAATGTTCAAGAAATTATAGAACGAGTGGTAGAAAAGGAGATCATCCAGAGTATAAAAGATGTACTTCATGATTTGAAGAGTAATGAAGAATTTACAACCAACAAAAATCAAGGACAAGAAGAAGAAATGGATCTTGTGGACATTGATGAGCAGGAAGAAGGGCCGAAACAGCAGACAAGCCATGATCAGCTAAAATTCAGTGAGAAAACTGAGTCAATTTCAATTCAAGAAACCCCAATCCACGTGGAGGAATAGATGGTTGGATGCAAATAAAGAATGCAGGAAAATTTGGAAGGAAGCACCTCTTCAATTGAAAACTAATCCAGCTTACTGCCCAGTAGCAAGAAGAAGGGAATGGACAGTTTTTTGGGAAAGACGGAGAGAAGGAAAAATCCCACCTAAATGGTTGAATTTCCCAAAAATAGCTGGTCCAAAGTCAGGAACATGGCCTACAAAAAACTACATGGTGGATACAGCTGAGTCTATTATAGCTACATACAAAGATGTGAATGACCCTGCATGCATTTTACTGATCAGAGTTATGAGACTAATTCTGGCATGTATAAAGACATACACAGACACAGATGTCCGAATATTAAATTACATTGGCTTCAATTCTCCTACAGATGCATTATTGTTTGAGCTTAATGAAACACCCGATAGAATCTGTTTAATGGCATACTACAGCAGAATAATATTTTTGGGCAGTCGCTATTTACAAATTTTTGAAGATGCATTCGATTATGGGTTTTTTGAGAGAGAGTCAGAAATATTCGGAAACTTGTCAGTAGTCACCAAGTCTCGTCTTACTGCATATGAAGCTGCTTACACAGAATATTTGAAGAAGGATGTAATTGATAAACCAAAAGCCGAAGTACAGTGGAGGAAAGCATTGTTTGAAATGGTAAATAACCTGAACATTACAGAAAGGAAAAGTCATGACTTACTGTCACAAGTCTATCAAAGAAAGAAAAAGTGAAGAAAGCAATCAGGACATAAGAGCACGAAAGTCTTTTGTCAGGAGCCAAAAGGTTTAGGAGGGGAAGGATGTTAGAAGATGTATTTTTTGAAGCATTTTGGATGAAAAATAATTGTAAATGCCAAAAACTTGTAAAACTATTTATGCAACTGATGTAAAAATAAGGAAGAGTCTTCCTTATGTAGAATAGAATTTTATGTAATTTTTCTAGAATTTTTAGAAACTCCTATATAGCATATTTTTAGAATAATAGAGGAAAGGACCAAAATTCAAGTGTGAAAAGGGACACTTGAAAATGTATATAAGACAATTTCCTCTATTATGAGGTGTTTGGTTGATTATTTGTTTACATGCTATCCAAGAGAATAGAGAGAGTTTCCTGCTGAAAATCGTGTTATCTCCTCTTTGTGTGGTTTCATTGATTTGTTGAGTCTATTCTTTGTGTATCCATGGAGATTTGTGAGCCTCTATTGTGTAATTCTGTTGAATGTGTATGAAGAGAGCTGAATATTGATGTGTTGAGTGAGAAATTGATGAAGAATGGTGCTGGAGATGAAAATCATCTATTTTCAAAGAATCACGATTGTGTCGTCTGTATGGTACAGGTAACACTTTTGAGTTTTGACTTCATAATTGTGTTCTACTCAGAAAATAGTATGTATTTGACACCAAGATTGTGGAAAATGGTGGAGATCTGCTCAAGATAATCCAAACCCTAGAAATTCCTCTTCATTTTCACTATTCTCAGAAATCTAGCCATTATTCTCTTATTTCTTGGATTCTATCATCTACAAGGGGCTGTGGTCTCTTGAATACTTCCAGGATTGACAAAATAAAGATGTATTGTTAATTCTTTATGCTAAATGATTGGAGAGGACAACTCCAAAGATCAATAACAAACATTTTTTGGCGTCGTTGCCGAGGAGTATATCAAAAACTTCATTGAATTTGGACCTTGCTGGATCTTCTATAGAGACTACATATAGAGACTACATATACAGAAGAATATGAGGTAGGAAATGATGATGGAATACAACATGGCAGTGAACCAGCAAATAAAAGACTAGAGGAAGAATATTCAGAAGAATTTGTCAAAAAATTGCTGACAAACAGAGAATCTAGAATGGATTTTATAAGAAAAATGCATGATGAATATGAAGATCAAATTGTCACATTTGCTTTGAATAAGGGGATTAATCTAGACCAGCATCATTGGGCTGCAGATGGACTGGGCATACCTTTATGTATGATCATGGAAAGTATCAAGAACTATCAAATAGCAAGAGTTGGATTACCTCCAAATAAATATCTAGAATATGAAGAAGATATTAATGTGACCAAAGAATTATTTGAGAAAGCCAATCCAAAGTGGAGGAATAGATGGTTGGATGCAAATAAAGAATGCAGGAAAATTTGGATGGAAACACCTCTTCAATTGAAAATTAATCCAGCTTACTGCCTAGTAGCAAGAAGAAGGGAATGGACAGTTTTTTGGGAAAGACGGAGAGAAGGACAAATCCCACCTAAATGGTTGAATTTCCCAAAAATAACCGGTCCAAAGGCAAGAACATGGCCTACAAAAAACTACATGGTGGATACAACTGAGTCTGTTATAGCTACATACAAAGATGTGAATGACCCTGCATGCATTTTACTGATCAGAGTTATGAGACTAATTTTGGCATGTATAGAGACATACACAGACACAGATGTCCGAATACTAAATTACATTGGCTTCAATTCTCCTACTGGTGCAATATTGTTTGATCTTAGTGAAACACCCGATAGAATCTGTTTAATGGCATACTACAGCAGAATAATATTTTTGGGCAGTCACTGTTTACAAATTTTTGAAGATGCATTCGATTATGGGCTTTTTGAGAGAGAGTCAGAAATATTCAGAAACTTGTCAGTAGTCACCAAGTCTCGTCTTACTGCATATGAAGCTGCTTACACAGAATATTTGAAGAAGGATGTAATTGATAAACCAGAAGCCGCAGTACAGTGGAGGAAAGCATTGTTTGAAATGGTAAATAACTTGAACATTACAGAAATGAAAAGTCATGACTTACTGTCACAAGTCTATCAAAGAAAGAAAAAGTGAAGAAAGCAATCAGGACATAAGAGCAGGAAAGTCTTTTGTCAGGAGCCAAAAGGTTTAGGAGGGGAAGGATGTTAGAAGATGTATTTTTTGAAGCATTTTGGATAAAAAATAATTATAAAATGCCAAAAACTTGTAAAAATATTTATGCAACTGATGTAAAAATAAGGAAGAGTCTTCCTTATATAGAATAGAATTTTATGTAATTTTTCTAGAATTTTTGGAAACTCCTAGATAGCATATTTTTAGAATAATAGAGGAAAGGACCAAAATTCAAGTGTGAAAAGGGACACTTGAAAATGTATATAAGACAATTTCCTCTATTATGAGGTGGTTGGTTGATTATTTGTTTACATGCTATCCAAGAGAATAGAGAGAGTTTCCTGTTGAAAATCGTGTTATCTCCTCTTTGTGTGGTTTCATTGATTTGTTGAGTCTATTCTTTGTGTATCCATGGAGATTTGTGAGCTTCTATTGTGTAATTCTGTTGAATGTGTATGAAGAGAGCTGAATATTGATGTGTTGAGTGAGAAATTGATGAAGAATGGTGCTGGAGATGAAAATCGTCTGTTTTCATAGAATCACGATTGTCTCGTCTGTATGGTACAGGTAACATTTTTTAGTTTTGACTTCATAATTGTGTTCTGTTGAGAAAATAGCATGTATTAGACACCAAGATTGTGGAAAATGGTGGAGATTTGCTCAAGATAATCCAAACCCTAGAAATTCCTCTTCATTTTCACTATTCTCAGAAATCCAACCATTATTCTCTTATTTCTTGGATTCTATCATCTAGAAGGGGCTGTGGTCTCTTGAATACTTCCAGGATTGACAAAATAAAGATGTATTGTTAATTCTTTATGCTAAATGATTGGAGAGGACAACTCCAAAGATCAATAACAAACAGTGTCTTTGAGGGTGAGTTTCTACTGCGTAGAAGTATTCTTCCTCTGATGCAAAGGGTGGGTCCATAATAATTGACTCTAAATCGAAATCACTCGCATCCTCGAATGCATCTGTACTAGGTTCACATTCTTCTATAATTGAATCACGCATGATTGGCTCTATCGTGAAAACTGAGATGTCATAGCTATCTTCGTCAGAGTGGGGTGTCCATTGTTCTTCATTGATTGCTACATCCATGGTTGCTAGGATTTCTGCCCAACCATGGGGTTCGAACTCTTCGTCTGGAAATACTACAAGTGCGTAAGCTGGGTCTTGAAGGGTTCGTGGATGTTGTTCTGCACCTAAGGTTCTGGCTTCTGATCATTCTTCCTCTTGTTTTGCTACTTTACACATCCATAAATGAGTGTCCTCGTGTAACCATGAGGGGTCTGACTCCAACGAGTGTACTGATTCCGTTTCTACCTGTGTCTTATGGATGGTGTTCCATTGTATTGGGGGAACGTCTCGATGTGAATAGTCTTTAAGATTGACTTTAGTAGTCACTCCTAAATGTTGCCAATACAAAGAATTAGTTCCCCAATCTTGTACAAGTTGCAACTGAGGCATGAATGGTCGTCCTAAGATCATCTCGTAAGCGTGATTTTTCGCAAAATCACAAATGCCAAAAGTATGTTCAAATTCCACACCACAAGTGGTGAGAGATATGCCTTCTAGTAAGCCTAATGGTTTTTATATGTGTCCGTTATCCATTTGTAGCTTTATCGTGGTAGGTCTCAATGCTGGCTTACCCCAACGTTTCCATAAAGCGGTGGTAGCAATGGCTACTCCAGCTCCTGAATCTAAGATGGCTTTCGTGGTGTAGCCCTGATGGGTTATTGGAAGATAAGTGTTACCTTCCTCTCCTTCACTCACATCTTCGATCCTTTCTATGGGTATCTCTGGTACCTTTTTGTGTGATCCTATTTGGTGAGGAAGTAGTAGTAAGCTCAGGGAATTGATTTGCTACATGTTTCCACAGTTCTCGTTTAATCTTCAACAACTCCTCCAGAGTGAGATTACATTGTACTTTAGTGTTCTTGATCACTTTCGTGTTTCTAGGGATCACTGATTCTTCATTCCTCACTATAATCGTGGGTGCTCTCATACTAATAGACTTTGCTTCCCAAGGTCTTGTGAACTGAGGTAATTCTTGTAAAGAATTAGATTCAAAACCTATGTGTTCACTCAGTTGCTCTTCCTCTACATCATCATAAATAGAGGGAATGTCTTGGGAAATTGCTCCTCCAAGTCATCTATTTCTTGAATAGGAGGATGGGTTCCTTGTTCTTTTCTCCACTTCTCTTCTTGTATTTCTCTCAGAAATTCATGTGAATACCTATGTATGGAAGACAGTTTGTCTTCACTTTCCGTGTTGGGTACTTGAGACAGAGATGGTGCATTCCTTTCCTGTGCCTTTGAGGCAATAGGGTTCCTATGCCGATCCTTTTTCTCTTTGCTATCAATCAAGTATTCTAACCTCTCCATCAGTCCTTGAAAGTGTAATTCCGGTTTTGCCATGTTATTCCAATTTAGATATCTAGAGGCTTCGAACATAGCCTGTGCTAATTCTACCATCTTCATGCAAAGTTTAGTTCTCTCAATTTCTAGATCTGCTCGAGGGTAGTTCTTACTCATTTCCGCTACTTGAGGTCCTTCTTTTATTCTGGCTTGATACGCGCGAAACATCATGTCTAGGTTTTTTGGTATGGGTTCCACTAAAACTGATCCTGATTTTTGTGCTAGGTTCTCTTGATTCAACTCTTGTGAAGTCAATTCTAGTATTTTGGCTCTAGATTCCTTGAGACTTCCTTCCAATTCTGTTATCCTCTTACTCCACTTTCTCTTAATTCTTTCTCTGGAATCTTTCCAAGATTTCGTCTTTTTACTACTAGATTCTCCAACTTCACTAGTTTCGGCTACTTTCTCATGATTAAGTTGTTGATTTTGTAAGAGCGCCTGGGCTCTTGTTACAGCTTGGATAGGCACATATGTAGGGTTGATCCATCTGCATTGTTTACAATACCTATCATGTTGATGGGTGTTACATTTGAAGCATTAGCGGGGTTCTTAAGACAATCTTTTATGACATGCTCTTTGCCACAATCGACACAAAAGCCTTGTATGCTATAGTATTGAGACTGTCCTGCTATCAGAGGATGTGGACAATCCTTTATGAAATGATCTCCTTGGCACCTAAAGCATGCTCCTCTAGGGCCTTGTGGTCTTTGTTGTCTCAATTGGGGCCGTGGGTTTGGGTTTGTGTACATCACGTTATCATAATCAGGCTCCCAACTAGGTTCTAATGGTGGACTATCATACTCATATGTTTCCACGTGTTCTCGTGACTCCGTGTAATACGCGGGTGGACTATCTACATGAGTAGAGTCAAAATTGTTTGAGTTTGGGTCACTTTCAGTAATTAAGGGTGAAGAGGGAACTAAAGCCCTACTGAGGTTCTCTTCTGCAACAACATATTTGACTGAGATGACATTCGCTGGTGGGGGTGGCTGCTGAGCTAAAACAGGTTGAGGTCTCTGTTGAGCCTGATAAGGGTAGTTCTGTGGAGGCCTATAGTAGTGAGGTTGAGCATTGTACTAACCTTGATACCTACCTGGTTGTCGCTATGCTTGCGGGTAGTTCTGGCTTACTACTTGTTTGTTGTATGGGCAACCCTGAGCCGTGTGGTTCGTGTAATGTCTCTCAATTGTATAGTACTGGCCACTGGGGTTGGCTTGCAGTTGTGCTACATTGGGGCACACATTTGCCATATGATCACCACCACAGATGTAACAATGCTTGTTTGTTGTTACCCTAGGCATTTGTTTACTAGAAAATCCTAGTTTTTGGGCCACTTTTTCTGCTAGGTCCTCTATCGAGCTAGACAATTTTGTGGATGCTAGAGACAAACAATCTAAATCCTTATAGACCTTTGAGAGCTCCAACTCGTCTCCTAAGTTGTCCTCAATGTCCATACAAATTCTTACACATTGCTCTAGCGTTCTGGGTTCTTTCAAGTATACATAGGAGCGTAGTTTAGAGCTTAACAGACCATCCAAAAACAACGACACTTGCTTGGCCTGTGAGGGTAGCTCTTGCATTGGACATCTCTCCACATATTGTCTAAGCCTACGTCCTGCTAGTCTAACTGTTTCTTGAGGGGTTTGTTTGAAACTATGAATCAATGAAGACGTATCATGCATGATCCCACTTTTAGAGAATTCAGTGATGAATGACTCGAAAAAGTGATGGATATCTCTAAATTTCCTTTGTTGCAATGGTTGGAACCAAGTTAAAGCGGTATTCTTTAATGTTAGCCCAAAAGCATTATATTGCGTGAACATGTCTTCTACTTGCTCTGCTCTTAGCACTTGCTTAAATTCTGCAACATGGTCATAGGGATCTCCTGTCCCATCAAAGTAATTTTTCATGGATTTTACTAACTGAGTGGGTCTTAATATTCTTGGGTGTTCACGTGGTATAGGTAGAGGAAAATCACCTCTACCACCTGGTATTTTAGGTTCTCCTTGTCTATCCACTCTGTCCATGTTTATGGTGGCTCTGTCTCTTCCTATGGGATGATTGAAACTAACTTCCAGTCTCTCTTTGTTTTTCTCTCTTTGAGTGCCATGGGCTGAGGATGTTCCTGCCCCTTGTTGGCTCGCGTTTACGTGTGTTCAAGGTGGAGGGAATACCAAATCGCCTCTCCACGTGTAGGTATTTCTCGCGTGATCAGGTACCACGAATACTCTTTCTAAAGTTTCATCCAGGTATACAACCTTTCCAGGTATATCTGGGTCCTTGAATTCGTAAATCATAATGATGCCTATTTCACTATGTTGTTCTGCTCTGTGCCTCCAAAATGCTTCATTAGTTTCTTTATTTACAAACAGATCTATGCTTCTGTTGTCTTGAGGGATCCATTCTGGGATTAGTACTCTGGTCAGTACAGATTTTCCTCTAGGTGTCCTAGGTTCTTTTAATGGTTCTTTTCCTTGGTCTCTCGCTTCCCTCTCTAATTGAACTACACCGAACTCATTGGTATTATTTGGCTGAGTACTTAAGATGTACATCATTCCTTCTTTGTCTATGTACGCATCTCTCTCGAATTTCACCACTGGATGTTCCAATGCAATGGGTTGATCAGGGTTGTGCATTTGCACCACTTGTCTTCGCAAACCATCCTCATAGATGTGAGCACCTAAGCGATTGGTTCGGAGAAACTCTAACTGAGTCTGTTGGCAGTCAAGGAACTGAAGGACTCACAAGACAAGGAAGTCAACGAAGGGAGTCGGAGCGAAGAGAAGGTACAAGCAGACAGAGTAGTCAAAGAAGATCTGGCAAGTAGGCCATCTAAATTTTTCATGCATCAAAGAGATGGGCACACAAGAAGAAGGAGCAAGTAGGGAGCTCCAGGAAATGTATGTCAAAATGTTAGAAAAAATCCCTACAAAAATAGTGATTTTCATCACTAAAAACCATTGTAAATACCATTTCATATTTTTGTAGCTCCATTTTGTGCAAGCCAAGGAATCCTTGAGCTTGAGGAGCTTTATAAGTACCTACCTATCAGTTTTCACATTTTCTAGACTCCGTTTGAACCTCCAAATACGCCAGAGAACCTAATTTTTAACTAGGCCGGACACTAGGTCTCGACAAGGCCAAAAACTAGTCAAAAACTATAAATAGAGCTAGAGAGCTCATTTTTTAGGTTATCTTGTAATAGAACTTGTATGAGCATTTTGGAAGTGATCTAAAAGAACTCCATTGTCTTCCTCTTTGTCTTACTGTGTGTGCGTGTGTGTGTGTGTATGTGTGTGCATGTTAGTGTGCTTCTCACTCACGCACTTGTGCCTTCACTTGCTCGAGGTCATCATACCATCCTCACGTCTTCCCGGATTGACATTAAAGGAGGTGCTACTCATCACTGAGCTACACCAAATTTTGGCGCCGTTGCCGGGGATCGAGCTTTGAGGATGAGCGTGTGATGGTAAGACGTAGATTTGAGGCGTTGGAGTCATAGGTATTTTCTCCACTTTTATCTATTTTTTGTTGTTTTTCTCATCACCATCATCATCCTCACCATATCCGAGCTCCATCTCCATCATCGCAAAAATTTCAGTTTTTGATCATATCACCTTCTACCTTCCATTTCCCTCATTCCACTTGTGAGGGAGAGCGACTTGTGTGCTTGGATTTTTTGCTTGTTTCTTGAGCACTCTTGCAGGTTGTTGCTATATCACCCTGTTTAGCAGGCTACGCAGGTACGGACAAGCTCAAAACTATCTCTGTGTTGCCAACATCTGTCGATCGCGTCAACAGAAAAATTGCCTATTTGGTAAAACAAAGTACACCATAATGATACACATGAGGAGCACATCCTAAATCACTAAACACAGTAAAAAAATTCTGAGATCCTCTGTCAATCGTGACCGACAGCCACGATCGACAGACCCTGTCAATCGCGACCGATAGACGTGTCGATCCCGACCGACAGACCTCACGACCGACCAACTGCCGCGTAGGATTCAGTCAATCGCGATTGACACTGTCGATCGCGACCGACTGAAATTCGACAATTGACACCAAAACTTTTGAAGTTGACCATACCCTGGGGTAGGGAAGCTGAAGGATCCTTGGGCTTGTTTTCCATAAAGGCAAAGGGAAATTTGGTTTGTGAATTGCATGCATGAAAGTGATATGTCCGTCATTTGAATTTAAGTCTTGAGCTAACCTTGAGACTCTTACAGGTCCATTGAGAGCTTTTGAAGGCATCCAAAGCAAGGGCTTTCTGCAAGCTTGAGAACCAGGTTCTTGAGCACCAAAGGACAAGGGATCAGCAAGCGAGGTTGGAATATTCTCAACACCCTCTGTCCGTTTCTAGCTTAGGCTAAGTGCAAGTAGTGCTAGAAGTAAGTCAAGGCAACGATAGGCACGAGACAAGTCAAGACTATCTAAGAAATCAAGTTCAAGTCAAGAGATAACCTGTGTGTGACCGACAACTTAAAGGAAAAGAACCTAACGTGAGACGATCAACATTCAAGTGCAAAAAATTAACAAGTGTTCCTGACGACGTGATATCAGACAAGATCATAACCACAATAATCAACTAAAAAGAATCAAGTGACTCATACAAAAGAACTCAGCAACGAGGTTGTACCTTGGGTAAAAATTGGGATTGCTCAAATAGGCATATGAACCTTAGATCAACATGATACCTAGGAAAAACTAGACAAAGTCTTAGGTCTTCAGAGGCTAGTGTTAATCATACTGCTAGGTCTTGGGCCCAGCAGTTGAGCCATTATTCGCACTACCCTAGCTCTGAAACTAGTGAGTCAGAGATGTCCCATGGTATGGAGAGACCTACAGGAAGTTCAGGTGTGCCATACTTACATAGGGTAGAAGGCCCCTACAAGACACAGCTGGAATACCTTAGGACCAACCGACTAGGTGCTAGCATCTATGAGGATGGCCTAGGAAGATCAGTGTTCCAGATTAAAAACCCTCACCAATCCGTTGGATTAGAACACCCAGCTGTCAAGTTTGAAAATGGAGCATACTTGGACAAAGAAGGAACCATATTCGTAGTCACCGGTCATCCAGATAGGACAGACGAATTTGGGAACGTGATTCCGGAAACGGATTTAGGTGACCTGGAGCAAGGAAACATGGGTGTAGAACCTAGAACCCCCCAAGCTCACGGAGCTCAAAGGGACAGACATAGAGATAGACCGGAGGTAAGCTTTGCCAACCCAGTGGGAAGAGAAAGAACGAGAACGGAAGCAAATAGAGTGGAACTTGAGGGACTTAGAGCCCCAAGGAACCAAAGGAATGCGGATGAATTCCCTCTACCAAGACCCATGTTGATGTATGAAACACCTCAAGAAATGAATTAATGTGACACTAGAACACCTCTATGGTCACCATTAACTCATTGCCACTCCAAACTTTGAGAAATGATAGCCTAAAGTGAGAACTTTGCTTCTACAGAAATTCCTAGTCACTGAAATGACATACCTTCAGTATTTTGCTAATTTCTCCTAGCTCAAGTATTATTTCTCCATGAAACTTTATAGGCTCAAACTAGAAGAGTAAAGCTTTCCAACAAGCTATCATATGCATCAAACGGATATCTAGAACTCAAGTTATGGCCCTCACAAGATGACCCTGTATGACCTTCCAAAACTAGAAATTTTTCTTGTTTTAGTAATCTTGGCGTCCAAAAATAAAAAATTCGATGCCTGGCATCGAATTTCAGTCCAAGTCGATGCCGGACATCAACTTTGGGCTTTTTTTGGCTATTTTTCTGCACCAGAAACACTCTATTTTACACACACATGAAGAAGATGACTTATATGCTAGAAGTCGATGCCGGGCATCCATTTTATGCTGGAACTCGATGCCAGGCATCGAGTTGCTCCACAAACTTCATATTTTTAGAAGATTCAACAACAGTTAACACACAGAGAATGAAAAATGACTTACCAGCCAAGATTCGATGCCAGGCATCGAATTGCTCAGAAAACATGAACTTTTGAATTCATCACACAGTAGGCAAGCATGGAGATGATGGAGAGAGACATACACAGAACTTTACTCAGTTCTTTCTCATAGCTATGAAAACTCAGAAGTCTTACAGATGCTTTCTCACTCAGAGAAGCCCGACTATACTCAGTCGTATAAAATGAACTCCTTCTTCTACTTCTTCTCTCTCGCTCTCTCACCGCGTCAGTTGATACAAACCAACTTATATAGATTTTCGTATTCTCGTGATTTTAAAAAAACTTCTAGAACTAAAGTGAACTAACTTTACAAATATGATACACTTGTGAATTTGTCCCTTCACATAGGCATGGGGTTTTCTTCCTAAGATTTGACCTTCAAATATATGTCCAATTAGTGATTGTTTCTCCAACAGCTCCCCCTCAATCACTAATTGACATTCCCTGTTTCTTCATATCATCTTCTTTTCTTTCACTCCTGCCATGCTTCTGAATCTGCTGGTCTTCACACCATCCAAGCTCTTTGTCATTATGTCTGCTAACTGATCTTTAGTAGGAATGTACTCCACTTCAATCTCCTTCTCCATTACCTTTTCTCTGAGAAAATGATAATGTATCTGTATGTGCTTTGTCCTTGCATGAAATACTGGATTTGCTGCAAGATAAAGTGAACTCATATTATCTCCATGTATTGTAGGTGTACCTTGATCAATACCTAAGCTCTTGAACAATGTCTGCATCCATATGACTTCCTTAGCTGCTTCCACAAGTCCTTTGTACTCTGCTTCAGTTGATGATAATGCTACTGTATGTTGTTTCTTTGAACACCAACTTACAAGCTTATCACCAATGTATATCATGTAACCATGAGTTGATCTTCTGTCATCCTGGTTACGTGCCCAATCTGAATCACTATAGGCTCTCAACTTCAAATCTGATGTAAAAGGATAATATAATCCTTCCTTTATAGTTCCTTTGATATATCTGAGAACTCTTTGACCTGCAATCCAATGTGGGTCCTTTGGACAATGCATGAATTGTGACAAAACTCCCACTGCATAACTAAGATCGGGTCTTGTTAGTGTAGCATAAATCAAACTACCCACAAGAGATTGATACTTCCTCATATCTTTGTATTCTGCACCATCATATCTACTGAGCTTGTGATTAACTTCAAGTGGAGTTGAAGCTTCTTTGCAATTTTCCATATCAAACTTCTTCAACAAGTTCAGAAGATACCTTTCTTGTGACACATATATGCCATCATCTGTATAAGTGACTTCCATTCCAAGAAAGTATGAAAACTTTCCTAGATCACTGATCTTGAATTCTTTCTCAAGTAATCTCTTTACCTCCTTGATTCCTTCATCTGAAGTACATGTGATTATAATGTCATCTACATAAATACAAATGTAGATTGTACCTTCCTCTGTTCTTCTGATAAGTAGATTTGGGTCTGCTTTTGAACTTTGATATCCAAGATCATTGAGATACTTCACCAGTCTATAGTTCCAAGCTCTTGGAGCTTGCTTCAATCCATACAATGCTCTTCTCAACCTGCAAACAAAATTTGGATACCTGGAATCTATAAACCCTTGAGGTTGTTCCATGTATACCTCATCTGATATGTATCCATTCAAGAATGCATTTTTTATATCCAATTGACTTAGGGTCCATCCTTTTGAAGCTGCAATAGCAATGATTGTCCTTATAGTTGACATCTTAGCTACAGGACTGAATGTCTCATCATAATCTATGCCATAGGTCTGGGCATAGCCTTTCACCACCAGTCTAGCTTTGTATCTGGCTATACTTCCATCTGCAAGCTTCTTCACTTTATAAACCCATTTATTTCCAATTACTTTCTTACCATTTGGTTTAGGAACAAGTTCCCATGTCTTGTTCTCCTCCAGTGCATTGAATTCTTCCTTCATTGCTTCTTCCCATTGCTTCTTACCTTTAGCTTCATCATAGTTCTGGGGTTCTTCATCATCTTTGACCATATATGCATAGTTCTTCTGAGTTATGTAAGAAGTATCATAAGAATACCTTTCTGGTTGTCTTCTAGTCCTGCTTGACCTTCTTGGTTCACATTCTTCATATGTGTCTGGATACACTTCTTCATCAAATATAGGAGCTTCTTCATTCCTTCTTGTTAATCCACTTCTGGATGTACTTGCTTGTATATAGTCTTCATCTCGATTCATCTGCACAATTGATTTTCCTTTCTCACATCTTCTTACCTCTTCTTCAAATTCTTCAACTGTACTACTTTGATCTGCATACCATCTTTTCTGTTCATCAAATGTAACATCTCTTGAAACAAGAAATTGTTTTGTTAGAGGATTCCACAACCTGTAACCCATCTGCTTTTCATCATAACCAATGAACACATATTTTTCTGCCTTTGGTTCAAGTTTATGCCTAAGCTGTGATGGCACATAAGCATATGCAATTGATCCAAACACTCTACAATGATCTAGTGTTGGTTTCTTACCCCACCAAGCTTCATATGGAGTCATTCCATTTAGAGCTGCACATGGTAATCTATTCACAAGATATGTAGCTGTATTTACAGCCTCAGCCCAAAGATAATTTGGACAATTCTTCTCCTTCAGCATAGCTCTAGCAAACTCAACCAAAGTCCTGTTCCTTCTTTCTGCTACACCATTTTGTTGTGGTGTATACCTGCAAGTTATTTCTCTCTTAATACCTGCATTCCAAAGATAATCATTGAACTCTTGGGAGAAATATTCTCCCCCTCCATCAGACCTCAGTCTTTTAAGCTTTTGACCTGTGACTCTCTCTGCATATGCATGAAAATGCTTGAAAGCTCCAAACACTTCTGATCTTTCCTTCAAAACATATAATGTTATCCATCTTGTAGCATCATCAATAAAAAGAACATAGTACCTTGAGCCACTGATAGATCCTTCTTTTGTTGGTCCACATACATCTGTATGAATGAGCTCAAGTACTCCATCATGTTTGAATCCTTTCTTTTGAAATGGTAACCTGTGTACTTTACCCATTTGACATGCTTCACATTTATAAACCATATGTTGACTTTGCACATTTGGTAATCCTAGTACAGACTGATTAGCAACCATAGCTTTAATTCCTCTTTCATTGAAATGACCTAATCTCTTATGCCAGAGATCAAGTTCTGTAATCACTACTTCACCATGTGTGAGCAAAGCTTGACCAATGTTCCCTTGCACTCTTAAAGTAAAGAGTCTACCTTCTTTCTTACCAGAGACAATCTGATTATATCCATTCTCTGGATCTTCCACAAATACTCCTTCATTTGTAAACCTGACTTGAAAACCTTTTTCAACTATCTGTCCCACACTAATCAAGTTTTTAGGTATTGTAGGAACATACAAAACATTGGTTAGCAAATCTGCTCCACTCTTGCATTTCACTTTTCTAATTGAATGTACACTATGTCTTGTATTATCACCAGTTTGAACTGTGTGACTAGAAATGCCTTTTTCCAATTCTGACATCAATTCTATGTTTCCTGACAAATGATTAGAACATCCAGAGTCAATGTAAAATACCTTTAGATCTTCTTTATCTGATGTGTTGATTGAGTTCATCATCAATGATGTATGACTTTCATTCTGTGTGTCATTTGCATAGTTGTAGTAGGTGGTGTTGTAGGATTGATTCTGTCCCCAACTTCTTCCTCCACCTCTACCATAGCCTCCTCTTTGACTTTGTCTACCTCTTTGGAAATTACTTTGATATCTTCCACCTCTGAATCGGTTCACACCAGAATTCCTACGAGAGATTCAAGAAGACAAATGGGCTAAAGAAAGTGAAGTCCCTCCTCCCATTGAACTTGTGGATGATGCACACGACCAATTCCCACAAGACATACCATCCATTTGTGAAGAGCAGGAGAGCACTCAATCTCAGGAGAGATTAGACTTCGAATCTAATTCCATACAAGAACTACCCCATTTCACAGGCCCATGGGAAGCAAAGTCCAAGTGTATGAGAGCACCCACAGTCATGGTAAGAAACGAAGACTCTGTCATACCTAGGAACACAAAGGTAGTGAAAAACACTAAAGTGCAGTGTAACCTCACTTTAGAAGAGCTACTCAAAGTAAGGCCGAAACTATGGAAACATGTAGCCAAACAAGTACCAGAGATAGCCAAACCACGTTCCCAGGTAGGTTCTCATAGGACAGTGCCAGAAATTCCTCTAGACAAGATAGGAGACATGAGTGAAGGAGAAGAAGGAAACACCTATCTTCCCATCACCCATCAAGGATACACAACCAAGGCAATTCTGGACTCTGGTGCAGGAGTTGCAATCGCTACCACTTCCCTATGGAAACGTTGGGGCAAGCCAGCACTCAGGCCCCACAAGGATGAAATTGCAAATGGCTTATGGTCACATAGAAAGACCCTTAGGCTTGCTAGAAGGAATAACTCTCACTACTTGTGGTGTAGAGTTTGAGCACACATTTGCTATATGTGACTTTAGCAAAAATCATGCCTATGAGATGATTTTGGGAAGACCATTTATGTGACAGTTGCAAGTAGTACAGGATTGGGGAACCAATTCCTTGTACTTGCAACACTTAGGTGTTACGACCAAAGTCAATCTCAAGGATTACTCTCATAGAGATGTCCCTCCTATCCAATGGAACCCCATCCATAAAGCAAAAGATGATACGGAGTCTGTGCATTCCATAGGATCAGGATCCTCATGGATGCATGAAGACACCCACTTATGTATGTGCAAAGTAGCAGTAGAAGAAGAGAAGAGAGAAAAAGCCAGAAAGGTAGGTGCGAAGGAAACACATAGACTACAACAATGGATGTAGCTATCCATGAAAAACAATGGACACCCCACTGTGATGAGGATGGCTATGACATTTCAGTCTTCTCCATAGAGCCAATCATGGGAGAGGCAATTCTAGAAGAATGCGAACCTCGCCCTGATGCATTTGAGGATGCAAGTGACTCTGACCTAGAGTCAATCATTATGGACCCACCTTTTGCATCAGATGAAGAATACTTCTATGAAGTAGAATTTCAACCCCAGAGACACGGAGAGCTTACAAATGATGTAAGGTTAACCACACAAGTGACCCCTAAGAATGAAGGAAAGAAAAGAAAGGAGAGAGAAGTCACACCAGCAGAGGAAGAATCTTTGTTTGAGGTCCCTGCCAATTTTAAAAAGAATGAGATAGATGATAGGAGAGTCATGATAAGAATGCCTAAACGAGAGGCACAATCAGGAGAGGCCTATGATAACAAAGAAACCACCAAGAAAATAGTGGTAGCCCTAGAAGAAGGAGAGGAGAGATGCACGTACATAGGCCATGACCTAACAGAGGAAGAAGAGCATGCGTTAATAGCCTTGCTAAGAGAATACAGAGATGTATTTGCTTGGAGTTACAAGGATTTGAAAGCTGTTGACCCAAACATATGCTCACACACTATCCCCATGACCTCAGATGCTAAACCTTCTAAGCAAAAGCCATACACATACAATGATAATTATGCTGCCAAGATCAAAGAAGAGATAGATCGTCTGGTTGAAGTTGGATTCATCTATGAAATTGAGCACACTGAGTGGGTATCCCCCATTGTAGTTGTGCCCAAGAAGAATGGAAAGCTACGTGTGTGCATTAACTTGAAGAAGGTTAATGCAGCCACTATTCGAGACAACTATCCGCTTCCTATCATTGAGCATCTGCTAGAAAGAGTAGCTGGCAAGGAAGTGTATAGCTTCCTTGATGGATTTCCGGGCTACAATCAGGTAGCCATTGCTCCCGAGGATCAGCATAAGACAGCTTTTGCCACAGAGTGGGGCATATTTGCCTTTAGAGTAATGTCATTTGGGCTTACCAATGCTCCTGCAACTTTCCAAAGATTGATGTGTCACGTTGTCGGGTCGTGAGAGATGCTCGGATTGTGGATCAAGTCATCCGCCTAAATCGTTCGGCACACGCGGGGTGTCTGTAGCAAACTCAGGCTTATGAACCATAGGGACAAGCTGCTTTATATCTGGCAATAGCTATTTGTTTGGGTGTTAACAATAATGACTCTTCGGTCATCTGATCTTTAACTACCTCTTCTATTGTAGCTTCTAATGGTTTTGGTTGAGTTTGTCTAACCAAAGTTGGTGGAAATAAATCTTCACTACTTTGTGATTCAGGAGATGCAATGGAAGAAAATGCTAGGAATGTAGTTAAACATTGATCATAAGATAAAGACACTAATGATTCCGAAGTAATATTTTTCTTAATAAGTTCTTCTAACACTAATTCTACGGATTCGGTTGTATGTTCAATGATGTTATTACTACTGTGTTCAGATGCATGGTATAAATCGGAAGACATGAAAGAACTAATAGAAACAATATGATGCTAAACTGGTTTGAATAAATGAATTAATAAGCTAATACAAATGTAAAGTCTAGATAATTGGATAAATGTCTAAGCAATTGGGTAAATGACTAAATGGAGATATAAGGTTTAAATGGATCATCAATCTTGTTGCTTCTCTTTTTTCACTTCAATAGCTTGAACTCATCAATGATTCTGCAAAAAAAACATTAACATATTAGTAATAATACAAGAATCATTAAGAAACTTAAAAAACATTAGTCACATACATTAAAGCATACACATGCTTAATAACTTGCCTTTTTCATGCATATATTCATTCATTCAATTACATACCCATGCATATTTTAATGTGTGCACTAAAACACTTAAATGCACTCTAATACATACATTCCTCATACATACTAATGTACTTTTAAATTATACATACTAACACACACACACATGCTAACATTACATGCACTTCTAAATACATATAATCATGCAAATGTAGTAACATTAATTAATATGAACTAACATGCATGCGCACATTCATTACCTCATGCATATACATTGATTCATGTAAACTATCATTTTACATGCATATACATGCATGCATATGCATATACACTAACACATATGCATATATTAATATGTACTGATATATATTAACTTCTAATGAAGTAAGTATACCTTTCCAATTTCTCATTAAATAATACCAGAATTAATTAAACCTTATTATATCTCATTAAAGTAATACATTAATACGTACTTAACTAGATTAGTAAATTAACTAATTATATCTATAATATTTTTCCTATCTCTTTATCTCTCTTTCTACCTTTCTCTCTCTCTCTCTCTCTCTCTCTCTCTCTCTCTCTCTCTCTCTCTCTCTCTCTGCAGCACCGATCTCTCTCTCTCCCTCTGTGCCTTTCTCTCTCTCTCTCTCTTTCTCTCTCTCTCTCTCTCTCTCTCTCTCTCTCTCTCTCTCTCTCTCTCTCTCTCTCTCTCTCTCTCTCTCTCTCTCTCTCTCTCTCTCTCTCTCTCTCTCTCTCTCTCTCTCCTTCTCTTTCCTCTCTCTCTCTCTCTCTCTCTCTCTTTCCTTCTCTCTCCTCTCTCTCTCTCTCCTTCTCTGTCTGCGCGCTGCCGCGCTCAGACAGAGGAGGGGAGGGAGAGTCTCTCTCTCTCTCTCTCTCTCTCTCTTTCCTTCTCTCTCCTCTCTCTCTCTCTCTCTCTTTCCTTCTCTCTCCTCTCTCTCTCTCTCTCTCTCTCTCTCTTTCCTTCTCTCTCCTCTCTCTCTCTCCTTCTCTGTCTGCGTGCTGCCGCACTTAGACAGAGGAGGGGAGGGAGTCTCTCTCTCTCTCTCTCTCTCTCTCTCTCTCTCTCTCTCTCTCTCCTTCTCTGTGCGCGCTGTCGCGCTGCAGTAGAGGAGGGGAGGGAGAGATTCATTTTCTCTCTCTCTCTCACACACACATCACACACACATATACACTTCACACATACACTTCACATACACACACATACATCACATACACACACTTCACACACACGTACACTTCACACACACACATACACTTCACACACACACATACATCACATCACACATATATACGCGCAATGTTGCAGGGACCAAGACCAAGCCATGGAATAGGCATGGGCATGCTTCCAGCCGGACAATCAACATCAAGATCATCGTACACAGTAGTACATGATGGCTTAATATCCCGAGCACAAGGAGGGTCTAATGAGAAAGAAGGAAAAACAGAAGAAAGTAAGAGCAGAAGAAAGTACCTGCAAAAAAAACATTAAGAGAAACTTGAGCTCAACACTCATTTAAATACAAACACAAGTCGTTTCTAAACCACTCTTTTTAGTTTTAACTTTTAATCTACAACCACTCTTTAATCTCCTTACTTCCACCACACTTTCCAGTTTAACTTTTCTACTTTAATTACACTTAATTTCTACTCCTCTCTTTTCATCTTCACTAATTCTCTCCACTCTTTCTCTTAACCGAATTTTTTCACTTTAAGTGCATCTTCTATTGAGACCACTCCTTAAATCTCTTTAGTTACACAACTTATATAATCCATTCTTTTTCCTAGCACTCATATAGTCCACTAGTTATTTATCCATTTAATTAATCATTTTAATCTAATTAGCCTACATTTCTTATTTAAATAAATCAATTAATTTAAACTTAGTTTAAGGGTTTAATTAATTAGAACCTTAGTATTTAAATACACATATTTAATTAAAGTAATTTTTAATGACATAATTTAATGTTTAATAAATATGTAATTTAGATATTAATGTTTTTGAATAACATCTATGTTAACCTTTTAAATATAGTAAAACCCTAGGAAACCTATTGGAAACCCATAAACCCCCTTGGGTTAGACCATTAAAATCCTTCTGAACCCTAGCTTTAACCCATTAAAATCATCTAAACCCTTAACATTAACCAAATCTTATAAACAACACATGAATTCAAGAAAGCCTAGGCTGAATACCCATAATTCTTGAATGTAAAAATAGGAAATTCTCATTAAATGAGTAATTAGGGTAAACCCTAACATGAACATATGTCCTGCTTCATCCTTCATACCTGAAAACACTTTCAAAATAGTTAATCCAATTAACACAATTGATCAACAGTGATATGAAAGAGGTTTAGAATTCACCAATAAATATTTTAATTTTTCGGGTCATCAATTGGAAGATGCAAATCTTCCCGACATCCACCGCCACCAAACCTGCACATCGTCCCGATGGGCCAACTTGCAGATTAAGGGAAGCAGCATTTTCAATGATTATCCTGAAATTAAATCATAGAACAGCATCAATTCTTTTCAGCATGCACATGAAGTTTATTTCAATTACATCTGGCAATGAAAACATATTAAAGTATAAAGGTAAACTATTAACCTTTTCAGTCAACAAACATTAGTTTACATTTTTTTCCATTTATAAACTATGTAAAGATTAGTATAAAACAGAATTCATTTTCATTCATTCAAATGGAGGTTTCGTCATATATATGCATTCACATATGAGCAATCAAGCATGCCAAAGAAATCTACTAAATCTACTTGGACAGACAGCCGCCTTGTATGCCCAATTTTAATCACTAGTTGTGTTTTTTTTTTTTTTTTTTTTACAACTAGTTTTCTTCATATAAATATGATGTAAACTTCATATCGATAATAAATGTAAATACCTTTTTGGGGTGGAAGAAGGTATAACTTCCATGTCAATATTCTTTTTTTTTTTTTTCGCCACTTTTTTGTTTTAAAGGGGAAAGGCTTAACCCCTTAATCCGAGCTAAGGATCTAGCTGCATGGACAAGAAAGATCTAGGTTTTCACAGACATGTATCATGCAACAATATGCTCCTACATATATACAACTACTTTCGTTATCTAAATGAGCTACAAATCCTTCTATTTTTAACAAATCTCACTTAATCTATAAATGTAGAAATAAAAATTATGTCTATTTTCCTAATATGGTTAAATAGAGTCCTTTATAAATTAATATTCTTCATTCCAGATTTTATTAATTAGTTTTATATGAATGCAAATAAAATACGTAAAACAAAATTTTAAGACAAAGAAAAATACGACCTAAAATCAATTTTATCTTCAATCTGCTTCATCTTCAATCTGCTCTCTTTAAATTCATCAGAACTTTTGGCATAACATCTTCAATTGCTTTGATCAATGCATCTTCAGAACCTGTAATCACTTATAAAATAGAAGCTACAAAACAAGTAATCTTCATTATCATTTATCTTGCAAATATAAATTCATATATTCTATCAGATTCATCTTCATCGTGTCACAAATTTCATCATAAGAAATTCATAGTGGTTATAATTATCATAAATAATGCATTCTTAATTTTTTTAAATAGGTTTTTCAACCTATGAAACAAAGTTCATAAAATTTAGGAAAAATCAAAATGTTCAAAGTTTTTAACTTGTATCTTTATAAATGAGCATCATTTTTTTTATATCAATGAAAAATTCATATCTGGATTATAAAAGTTCCTCTTACTCATCATATGGTATATCAATAAAATCATCCTCATATTGTAACATTTTTTTCATGTTCTTCATATTTATCATGATCATATTTATATCATATATATTTCTTTCTTTTAAAAGTATATCATCATAATTGTTGTAAACAAAGATCATTTTGTGCAAAATATTCATCATAATAATATTCTTCATAATTGTTCTTCATAATAGATTTCTTCTTATTTGTGAAAGAAAAAAAATCATAAATTTATCATAAGTTTAGGAAATGACAAGCATATTGATCAAAATCATTTGCAAGCATAATTACAAACATGTTTTTGTTTAATTTGAAACAAACTTTGTGTTTTCATATTTTAGAATTCTTTTGATTAAACAAATCGTAATGTAAACTTAATCATAAGTTTGTAATTAGCTTTTCAAACATTAAAACTAAACAATTTAGGTATATGTTTCTCAATTTTTAGGAAAACAGCATATATGCAGCAAGAAAAAATCAAAATTTGAAATGTTTTATCTTCAATAAACAATTCCATCACAATAAAACTATTCACTTAAATTCTTCTCCTTTTTCTTACCTTTAGATGAGTTTTTGATATTATTTTCAATCTTCCATATGGCTTCTTGTACCCATTTTCCCATATTCTTGTCATGTTCTGATTGAAGTTGAAGATTTTCGTCTTCAGATGTTTGTACTATTCTTTCATCATTTTTATTTTGATCACATTTATTGTCAATTTCTATGACTTTAGGTTCTGTTTTAACCGCCTGTATATCTATATTTCCATCAATTGATTGTTCATTTTCATCATCTTTTATCTTTACATCTTCTTCTTTCTTAAACTTTTTCAATGTATCTTGATCCTTAGATTTAATTTGAAGATCAATGTTATTCATAGATTTAGGTTTAATAAGGTTTTGATCATTGTCCAAACATTCACATTTAGGCACAATCTTGGTGTTCATAGAATGTAATTGACATACATTGCTTTTCTCCTTATGACTCTTAGGTTTCCATTGTTTTGACCTAGTTGGTCACACCAGAAGCATCTTACAGTTCTCTTCGGTCTTTGATATAAAGCCTTAGGATCAACTTTTCTATGATCGGGTAAAGGATTTTGGTCAATAGAATACATAGATCTACTTTGAACTCGTACTTGATATCTATCTTTGCATTCACATGTAGCACTTTCGTGTATTTGATTGTTTAACCTTTCAATGTTCTCTTTTAAACTTGCAATTTCATGACCAATCGTTTTGAATGATGAAATTTCTTTTACATGATTTGCTATTGTTTCCATATTTTCATTCAAATTTGAGAGTTCATAATGAAGAATTCCTTCTAAATTCCTAAACTCGTGATCAAATTGAGTATCTATTGACTTAAGATTTGCATTAAAATCAGATACTACTGTAGTTAAGATTGAAAGAAACGAGTTTAAGGACTCAAACTTGGAATTAAGCTTTAAATCTATAGATGAAATTAATCGTGCTTCCATATCATGCAGAAGATTCTCTACATTAGATGTCATTTTCATTTAATTATGTGCAAGCAAAAAGAATCCAAATATAAATACCTGGAATCTGAATCGAAGAAGAGGCTTAAAGAGTGACTTGTGTATAAGTTTATACAATTTTTAATAGAATCAAAATCTAATACATCAGTTGCTAATGTATGATTGTGCAAATGTTCTTGCTTCTAATGTCGATGAAAAGGGGTGGCGAGATGAGGATAGCTACTTGCCACTCTTCGTGGAGGCGCTCAGTTCCCTAGGGAACAGCCCTCAACACCTAGAAGAGTGCAAGGAGTCAAAGACAAAGCCACTGCTCCCACGGATGAAGAAGCTTCTGCAATCCAACCTGTCGATATCATGTATGCACATGCACGAAAAATTTAAATTTTATACCTGAGCTGCAAGGCCGTTTGTTCACGTCGGGTTCACCAAATGTCGGGTCGTGAGAGATGCTCGGATGGTGGATCAAGTCATCCGCCTAAATCATTCGGCACACGCGGGGTGTCTGTAGCAAACTCAGGCTTATGAACCATAGGGACAAGCTGCTTTATATCTGGAAATAGCTATCTGTTTGGGTGTTAACAATAATGACTCTTTGGTTATCTGATCTTTAACTACCTCTTCTATTGTAGCTTCTAATGGTTTTGGTTGAGTTTGTCTAACTAAAGTTGGTGGAAATAAATCTTCACTACTTTGTGATTCAGGAGATGCAATGGAAGAAAATGCTAGGAATGTAGTTAAACATTGATCATAAGATAAAGACACTAATGATTCCGAAGTAATATTGTTCTTAATAAGTTCTTCTAACACTAATTCTACGGATTCGGTTGTATGTTCAATGATGTTATTACTACTGTGTTCAGATGCATGGTATAAATTGGAAGACATGAAAGAACTAATAGAAACAATATGATGCTAAACTGGTTTGAATAAATGAATTAATAAGCTAATACAAATGTAAAGTCTAGATAATTGGATAAATGTCTAAGCAATTGGGTAAATGACTAAATGGAGATATAAGGTTTAAATGGATCATCAATCTTGTTGCTTCTCTTTTTTCACTTCAATAGCTTGAACTCATCAATGATTCTGCAAAAAAAACATTAACATATTAGTAATAATACAAGAATCATTAAGAAACTTAAAAAACATTAGTCACATACATTAAAGCATACACATGCTTAATAACTTGCCTTTGTCATGCATATATTCATTCATTCAATTACATACCCATGCATATTTTAATGTGTGCACTAAAACACTTAAATGCACTCTAATACATACATTCCTCATACATACTAATGTACTTTTAAATTATACATACTAACACACACACATGCTAACATTACATACACTTCTAAATACATATAATCATGCAAATGTAGTAACATTAATTAATATGAACTAACATGCATGCGCACATTCATTACCTCATGCATATACATTGATTCATGTAAACTATCATTTTACATGCATATACATGCATGCATATGCATATACACTAACACATATGCATATATTAATATGTACTCATATATATTAACTTCTAATGAAGTAAGTATACCTTTCCAATTTCTCATTAAATAATACCAGAATTAATTAAACCTTATTATATCTCATTAAAGTAATACATTAATACGTACTTAACTAGATTAGTAAATTAACTAATTATATCTATAATATTTTTCCTATCTCTTTATCTCTCTTTCTACCTTTCTCTCTCTCTCTCTCTCTCTCTCTCTCTCTCTCTCTCTCTCTCTCTCTCTCTCTCTCTCTCTCTCTCTCTCTCTCTCTCTCTCTCTCTCTCTCTCTCTCTCTCTGCAGCACCGATCTCTCTCTCTCCCTCTGCACCTTTCTCTCTCTCTCTCTTTCTCTCTCTCTCTCTCTCTCTCTCTCTCTCTCTCTCTCCTTCTCTTTCCTCTCTCTCTCTCTCTCTCCTTCTCTGTCCGGATCTCTCTCTCTCTCTCTCTCTCTCTCTCTCTCTCTCTCTCTCTCTCTCTCTCTCTCTCTCTCTCTCTCTCTCTCTCTTTCCTTCTCTCTCCTCTCTCTCTCTCTCCTTCTCTGTCTGCGCGCTGCCGCGCTCAGACAGAGGAGGGGAGGGAGAGTCTCTCTCTCTCTCTCTCTCTCTCTCTCTCTCTTTCCTTCTCTCTCCTCTCTCTCTCTCTTTCCTTCTCTCTCCTCTCTCTCTCTCTCCTTCTCTGTCTGCGCGCTGCCGCGCTCACACAGAGGAGGGGAGGGAGAGTCTCTCTCTCTCTCTCTCTCTCTCTCTCTCTCTCTCTCTCTCTCCTTCTCTGTGCGCGCTGTCGCGCTGCAGCAGAGGAGGAGAGGGAGAGATTCATTTTCTCTCTCTCTCTCACACACACATCACACACATATAGACTTCACACACACACATACACTTCACATACACACACATACATCACATACACACACTTCACACACACATACACTTCACACACACACATACACTTCACACACACACATACATCACATCACACATATATACGTGCAATGCTGCAGGGACCAAGACCAAGCCATGGAATAGGCATGGGCATGCTTCCAGTCGGACAATCAACATCAAGATCATCGTACACAGCAGTACATGATGGCTTAGTATTCCGAGCACAAGGAGGGTCTAATGAGAAAGAAGGAAAAAACAGAAGAAAGTAAGAGCAGAAGAAAGTACCTGCAAAAAAAACATTAAGAGAAACTTGAGCTCAACACTCATTTAAATACATACATAAGTCGTTTCTAAACCACTCTTTTTAGTTTTAACTTTTAATCTACAACCACTCTTTAATCTCCTTACTTCCACCACACTTTCCAGTTTAACTTTTCTACTTTAATTACACTTAATTTCTACTCCTCTCTTTTCATCTTCACTAATTCTCTCCACTCTTTCTCTTAACCAACTTTTTTCACTTTAAGTGCATCTTCTATTGAGACCACTCCTTAAATCTCTTTAGTTACACAACTTATATAATCCATTCTTTTTCCTAGCACTCATATAGTCCACTAGTTATTTATCCATTTAATTAATCATTTTAATCTAATTAGCCTACATTTCTTATTTAAATAAATCAATTAATTTAAACTTAGTTTAAGGATTTAATTAATTAGAACCTTAGTATTTAAATACACATATTTAATTAAAGTAATTTTTAATGACATAATTTAATGTTTAATAAATATGTAATTTAGATATTAATGTTTTTGAATAACATCTATGTTAACCTTTTAAATATAGTAAAACCCTAGGAAACCTATTGGAAACCCATAAACCCCCTTGGGTTAGACCATTAAAATCCTTCTGAACCCTAGCTTTAACCCATTAAAATCATCTAAACCCTTAACATTAACCAAATCTTATAAACAACACATGAATTCAAGAAACCCTAGGCTGAATACCCATAATTCTTGAATGTAAAAATAGGAAATTCTCATTAAATGAGTAATTAGGGTAAACCCTAACATGAACATATGTCCTGCTTCATCCTTCATACCTGAAAACACTTTCAAAATAGTTAGTCCAATTAACACAATTGATCAACAGTGATATAAAAGAGGTTTAGAATTCACCAATAAATATTTTAATTTTTCAGGTCATCAATTGGAAGATGCGAATCTTCCCGACAACGTGTTTAAAGAGTTCCTGAGGAAGAATTTAGAGGTTTATGTTGATGATCTCTGTGCTCATTCCAACATTAGACAGACACATATACCAAAACTCAGGCAAATCTTTGACAAATGTAGAGAGTATCAAGTCTGCCTGAACCCAAAAAAGTGTGTTTTCATGGTCAGGCAAGGCAAGATTCTAGGACACATAGTGTCAAAGAATGGCACATCCACCAATGAATAGAAAGTAAAAGCCATAGCCAAGCTACCTAGGCCACAGAATGTCAAGGAAGTACAAGCTTTCATGGGGCATTGTGGTTATTACCGACGGTTTATACACATGTATGCCATCATAGCAAAGCCTCTGTATGGGCTTTTGACCAACTTTGAGTGGACTAATGAATGTGAGGACTCCTTCAATGAGCTCAAAAGAAGATTATGTTCAGCACCAATCTTGACCATACCAGATTGGAATAAGCCATTTCATGTTCACGTAGATGCATCCAATTATGATATTGGATGTGTGCTTGCACAACCTACGGGTGAAGGTAACATGGATCTTCCAATTGCCTATGCTAGTAGACAGTTGAATGCAGTTGAACGAAACTATACCAGCACTCGACGAGAAGGATTAGGCATGGTATATGCAGTTAAAAAGTTTAGACACTATTTGCTTGCAAATAAGTTTAAATTTTTTACTGATCATCAAGCATTATTATATCTCGTGAACAAGCCATGCAATACAGGCAAATTAGTAAGATGGTTTCTCTTGCTAATGGAATATGACTTTGAGGTCGTGGTGAGGAAAAGGAAGACTCACTTGAGAGTGGACCACCTCTCAAGACTCACATTTGGGGAAGCCCCACAAGGAGTGTCGGATGACCTTCCTGCTGCTTACTTGTTTAATTTGGAAGTTGTACCTCAGTGGGCTAAGCCATTAGTGCCAGTATTGACATACGGGCCCAACCACCCAGTCATAAACACTCAAGATAGGGAGATAATAAAAGCCGAAAAATACCAGATCATGGCAGGAACTATGTACAAGCACACGGATCAAGGGATCCTAGCTTGTTGTGTGGAAGAGGATGAGTATGCTAAATGGTTGCAATTAGCACATGTAGGTGCATTAGAGCAACACTACTCAAAGCAACAAACCCTACAGACACTAAGGAGACTCGGAGTGCATTGGCCGACTATGGAAGCTGATGTCCAAAAGTTGTTCAAGGCATGCCCAATCTGCTTCACTAAACCACCTGTGGAACATGCCACTCTTTATCAAGTGTCCATAGTGCCAGATTGGAGTCAACCATTAGTAGCCTTCCTGAGGACGAGAACATTCCCTCAAGATATGACACTGGACAGACAAAGAAGTCTAGAACAAGAAGCCCTGGATTACTCACTCATTGGTGATAATTTATACAGGCGTGGTAAAGATGGTTACCTGAGACTATGTGTTCATGAGAGTGAATATCTTAAGATCTTGGAAACTGCTCACCAAGGTGTAGCAGGAGGACACTTTGGACCAGATCGGGTGATCAAGGCAATCCTATTTGCAGGACTTTGGTGGCCAACCCTTCACATGGATGCACATACCTATGTGAAGAGGTGTGATGTCTGCCAACGAACCCAGTATCCTATACGTAAAGATGAGATGCCTTTGAAACCTATGATGGGTGGACGTGCATTCTCTAAGTGGGGGATAGACTTTGTAGGTCCAATTAATCCACTAGCCAAGGGTTCACATGCTGAATATATCATCGTGGCCACAGACTATTTAACCAAATGGATAGAAGTGAAAGCTACCACAAAGAACGATGCTCAAACAACAGCGAAGTTCTTATCTGAGAATGTATTCACGAGATACGGGCTACCTATAGAGCTAGTCAATGATAGAGGGACTCACTTCTTGAATGAAGTTATTGAAAATCTTCTCCAAGAAGTCTTGGTAGTACATAAGAAGTCTGCCCCCTATCACCCACAAGCTAATGGCAAGGCTGAGAGCACAAATAAGATCCTATGCAATGTGTTGACTAAATTGGTAAATAATAAACCCTCTGATTGGGACAAATAGCTACACCATGATGTTTGGGCATACAAAGTTGCCTATAAAACTGTACTCCAAGCCACACCCTTTTAAATGGTATTTGGCCAAAATGCGGTGCTTCCTTTGGACTTCTTGATTCCCACATTGAGAGTAGCATAGGAGCATGAGTGGACGGGTCATGAACTCTCTTCGAGAATTTTTTACCTTGAACGATTAGGTGAGACAAGACTAAGAGCTGTAGCAGGAATATATGCAGCTAAGAAAAGGTTGAAGGCGTACTTTGATGCCCATGTGAAGGATAAAGGATTGAAAGCAGGGGACCTAGTGTTAGTCTACACCCTGAAGCAACATGCGAGAAAATTAGAGAAGCGTGTCTATGGACCTATGATCATAAATAGGATCTCAACGAGTGGAGCAGTAAAACTAGCTACATTAGAAGGGGATATTCTACCTAGCTACATAAGCGGGTGCAGAGTCAAGTTATATCAGGAACCTCTGACTGAAGAGATGCTAAATCGACTCAACATTGCCAAGAAACGCAAAGAGGAAGAAAAGCGAATTCCAGAAGAAGCTCAAGCAGAAGCTTTAGAACGCATCAGAAGGATGAAGTTGAGACGACAGGGTAGGGATCAGCCCAGGGCAGATGACTATGCGGACCCAAGATATCATATGGCAATGTGTGAAGTCTCCGGAATAAGTGCCCATAGAATAATCGATGGACACCCATTTGTGACCTTAGAGATAGGACAAGGAATAAGCGCAAAAACTGTGCGAGCCTTGATTGACTCAGGTGCAATCACTAGTGCTGTTAAATTTTCTTACTGTCAAAAGTTGAAATTAAATGTCAATCCTATAGAAGCCTATCTCATAGGATTGGGAGGTGTGGAAACCCCTTGCATGGGCAAGGTGGAACTTCCCCTTCACATTCAAGATGTTTTAATGACAGTGAAAGTATTAGTGTGTCAAGATGAGGACCTCACTGAGCCTCTGGTCTTGGGTCAAGACTAGATCTATGACCATGCTGTCAATTTAAACCTAAGAAGTGGACTTCTTCAGGTTTGGGTCAATGAGAAACGCATTACAATTGAGTTAGAAAGTAAAGCACTCAAGGAATTAGGCAAGGCACACACTCCTGGTCCTTCCAGGAGTACACATGAAGATGATCATGTTGTTCTTGTCCAAAACTATGTGATGCAGAGGAATGATGATTTCAATAAAGAAGTCAAGGACACAACAGAACTCCCTTCTTTTCCAAAGGTCAGAGGGATGCAGCAACCAACGGTAGATCAAATACAGAAGACTACCTATGCCGGAGGCCAAACGAACGTGAGAAGCAGGATGTCTCAGCCATTGAAACAAGTGTGGGTGCGGAAAGGCGAACAGCCTGTTGTGATCAAGCCAACCACATGGGCAAAGATTCTTATTAGTAATCAACAACACGACACTAATAAGAAGTCTTTCAGAAATTCTTCTGCGAAAATGAAGTCTATCTGGGTACCCAAGAAGTCGATGAAGGCTAGCCCACAATCAAGACAAATTTGGGTGCCTAGGGCTTGCTTGCGGGCTCAAATAGCTACACAGAGGCCACACCCTGTACAACATGGTTCACTCACTCAAACATCTGATACCCATTCTTACATATCACGCACGAACACATATTCTTCCATGGGCACAAGTAGAATCACTTGTAAATGGGTCCCTAAAAAGCCTCATTTCCAAGGAGACACTCTTATAAAGCCCTCCAGAGTCTCCACAAAATCAAGACCAATAGCCATTCTGTTTGAGTGGCAGCCCAAAACGTGTAATAAAGCCCCCGACCCTCATTTGTAAATTCATACCCACTTACTAACTACATCACTCATACACCACACCTTTCCATTTAGCTAGGATTATCCATTCCCTGATTACACACACGATTACCGAGCACTTGTTGACCTACTAATCTCTCACTAAAGTCATGTTAATGTTGTAACGGGGACACATGAACGCTTGGTGTCCGTTTGCAATGTTAACATTCCTTTGTATATTCTCACAGAACTGGTGACCAGTTTCCTCGATATGGCCGAGGCAAGAACTAGCTCCCAGGCGGGCACCAGCCCTCAGATTGTGGATATTGAAAGTCTTCCTATTGAGGAGGAATTGAAGGAGCGTTCAGTGGCATTGAGAGCGTTACATGCCATACCGGTGCAGAATCCTCCACAGGGGCACACAATGCCAGTCAGCAAAAACTCGCATTGGTTCAGTGACGTGGCAGGACCTGTGGAGGAAGGCACTTACCTATGGGAGGTAGGGCAGGTATCATTTCTTCACCAGGGAATTTGAAAGACTTCAAAATAATGAAGGGCTGAAACCGATATGGAAGAAAGCGGGACTATACGATTACTTCAAAGCCCAGTTTCCAAATCCTGACTTTCTTAGATGCTCCTATTTGATTAGCACCCTCACTCTGAGCAAAGAGAAAAAGGGATACATCACCTTTGTCCTCCCATCTCTCACAAGGGGAAATGAGCTGAAACGGTTCAAATTGACGAATAATTTGGTAAGAGAAGCCCTCGACATGAAAGGTATGCATATCCCCATCGAAAAAGAGACAATGGTCCCAGATAACATGAAGAACACGAATCTGACGAAACTAAAAGACATGGTGGCAATGACATCGACTATTGCCATTCATTTGCAAATAGTCATGCAGCATTTTGCATTCCCCGCTCAAGAGAGGTTCACAATGCCACCCAAGAAGATATGGTTCAGTCTATATTTAGCAGATGCCTTCGATTTGACAATCAACATGCCTCACTGGATTATTGACCAAATCCACTTGGCTCATCAACGGTGGTATAAGAAGCAAAAGTCAGTACTGTATGGATGTTGTGCTCTCACAAGGATTGTTTACAGATGTTTGGCATATGATGTGCCAGTTCAAAGGGAACTTATTTGGACCAGGGTGCAAGAATTCCAATGTAGACTATCCACCGCAGGGCCTCCATCCAAGAAAATCAGAGGTGTAGTTGAGATGCCCTGAGCACAGGCCCGCGGTGTGACACTCACACCAGAGACAACTCCACGGCTTCCAAGGCGTGTGCAACCCTTCACTATCAGATTACCAAGACATAGCACAGATGGACCGAATCTGGTGTTTCCTCCTATACCAACCAACTTAGAGTTTCCTCACGGATTTACATTGGAAGATCTAACTGATGAAGAGGTAGCCAGAATAATCAATGCTACAAATTTAGAAGTGGAGGCAGAGTAGGAAAGCGGGCAGCAGATAGCCACAGACCAACCCCACCCAGTCCAACCAGACGTAGTTGAAGTGCAGGATGATGAAGAAGACGAACAAGAGGACGAACAAGAGGGACTGTCCGACGAAGAAGAGCAGGAATATGAGTAAGAAGTTCTACAGGAACTTGAGGGTGCCCCGGCTTATATGAAGCAATTGAAAAAGCTGTATGATACTATCAACCGAGTTCAAGAACAACACAAACTGTCCTTGGCAATAGGAAAAGCCCTCATGAACCAAATCCTTGAGGAGGAAGGTGTGGATGAGCAATACCGAGCAACCCTTGACATGATCTCTGATGCATTGGGGGTACCAGAGATGGTGCATACTGCTCTTGCATATTCATGACAATCAGAGAAAATATACAGTAGACGCCCCCCTCGATCAGGAAAACAAATGAATGTATTAGTATCAGAACCCCAGGGCACTACATCCACGACCATGGGCACTGCTCATACCATTCTTGACACTGAGGAAGCCCACAAATCCAGTGTAACCACTACTGTCACAGCCCCAGGGTCCACTTCCCATACTGAAGCACAGACCATTAGTCAACTCACACAACCTACACAACCGATCTCCACCTCTCTTGTTTACACTACTACTGACTCTGTAATTATAACTATAGCCGTGGAAAACCCCGTTCCCCCGATCACACTTTCTGGCAGTTCATATTCACAACTACACACACCACTTTACACCTTCACCACCATCACCGCGCCCACAATTCCCATGTTCACAATCACTCCCACGAACGCATCCACTTTTGATCTCATGGATGTATCACCCACCTCCGCACCTCTCCCTCCCCCCATACGTCCACAATCTCCCATTCCCCCACCACCAACTTCACCCTTTTCAAGCAGAGCATACACGCTCCCATTCCCTTTTCCCTTCCCTTTTGCCTTCAATACTTTTCCCGCATCCACCCCCGTTAATAATGTATTTAATAATATGTACTAGTGTATGTCTCAGCTGCAACAGCATTACCAGCACCTAGACGCACAACATACGAGTCTCTTCAGAAGCCATGAACAGCTCCAGGCAAGATTCATTGAATTAGAGAAGGAAAAGCGGCTATTACAACAGCAGTATACTACATTGCAAGCACAACATGATCAATTAGTTGCCAATCCACCCCAGTCAGATACTGAAGAAAAACAACAACTCGACGACATGTTACATGCTCAGATCACAGACAATCTCAAGCTTCGACGCAATCTCGCCTTATTACGGAAGCACATGTCCGCAGCACTTGAAGAGAATAAGAGACTGCAGAAACAGAACGAAGAAAACCTGGAAGCAGCAATGGAGGGTTCACCACAAGAAATCGACCTAGAGAATTTCAAGGCTATCCCATCTGGAAATATGCAAATCATCTTGGAAACCCATGCCGACCTCCTGGAAGCCCACGCAGCATTAGAAAGAGAAAGAGATGATCTACTAAAGCAACTGGCAACTCAGCAGGAGTCACCAAACAGAGTCACAACAGCAGCAGAACTAGAAGAACTACAAAGTAAAGTTCTTCAATACGAGCGTCAACCCTCTCCCCTGGCGAAACCGGAACCTGAAGACTTAGTGCCAATTCAAGTGGAGGAGATCTTTGAAGACCCATATGTTCCCATGCCAACACCCTGAGGTAAGCAAACAGAAGAAGGAATGGACACGATTGAGATCGAAGCGCCTGAATGGATGCAAAGGTTGGGGAAGGTTGCTACAACCCATGATGAGAGAGTTGCAGTTCAGATAGCATCTATGTCACGATTGGAAGAAGTCGTCATAAAATCGGATTACTTAAGAAACCTCTCCCATCATAGGTGGATTGGCACGTCCGATGATCTGTATGTTCCATTATGTGTATTAATGGTGGATTACAATGCTGAAATCAAGCAACGCACAATAAAAGAACCAACCTCGGCGACACAGTTTGCACCGGATGACATCCCGGCAAGTGCCAAGCAGGGGAATATACATCAACCTACTTGGAGGATCCGCCTGCTTGAAACCTACCCTGAGATGGTACGCACGTGGAATAACATGCCTCTATATATCAAATATAATCCTTGCTACCACCCTGTCTTCCGAAGAAGGTCTTGGCCGGAGTACACCAAAACAATTTTGATGGTTAAAGGATGTGAAAAGTGGTTAAATTATGTGTACCTAGCACCTCCTCATGGCCAACCCGCAGTCAACTACATGATTTCAATCATCCAATACTGGGCAGTCAGGTTCAAGAATGTCCCAGATGTCATGGCACAGATGTGCCTAAAAATTTTTGAGCTCATGCTGGTTACATTCAGGACATTTAAGAATATCAAAGAACCTCATCTTTCGGCTATTGGATTTAATGAAGGGAATCAGGACCTTGTCTATGATATGAGCACCACACCATCCATTAACGTCGTATATGCATGGCATGCTCGTATAAAGTATCTACCTGCCTGCTTCAAACAGACGTTTGAAGAAATGTTCATCACAGGGTTCTGGGAATATCATTCCAAGATATTCATTCCTAGACCATCTCATCTACTACAGTTATTTGCGGTGGAACAAGCCCTACATTCAGAAAAGCTACGTATACCACATCCAGAAGTTCCAGGGCCAGTAGACTGGGATGCCCTACTCACTGATTTGGCCAAAGGGTTGAGAATAGCATAACATCATTTAGCCACTGACGTTGTGGAGTATTACATCCAACGACCCACTCAACAAGGGTCTGTCAGAGACGACAGACGCGAGAGAGGGGGGGTTTTGGCAGTCAAGGAACTAAAGGACTCACAAGACAAGGAAGTCGACGAAGGGAGTCGGAGCGAAGAGAAGGTACAAGCAGACAGAGTAGTTGTTGGCAATCAAGGAACTGAAGGACTCACAAGACAAGGAAGTCAACAAAGGGAGTCGGAGCGAAGAGAAGGTACAAGCAGACAGAGTAGTCAAAGAAGATCGGGCAAGTAGGCCATTATTTTTTCAGGAAGCTAAAGCATATCAAAGAGGTGGACACATAAGGAGAAGAAGCAAGTAGGGAGCTCGAAGATGTGTATGTCAAATCGTTAGAGGAAATCCCTACAAAAATAGTGATTTCCATCACTAAAAGCCATTGTAAATACCATTTCATATTTTTGTAGCTCGATTTTGTGCAAGCAAGGGAGTCCTTGAGCTTGAGGAGCATTAGAAGTAGCGACCGACAAGCCGCGACGGACACCTCTGTCAATCGCGATTGACAGACCTGTCGATCGCGATTGACAGGCTTTTTCGGCTAAATTTTAGGCTTTTATATTCCAAGATTTGGGGATAATTTTGGGCATACTTGTCTATTAATTGGCATTTTGTGAGGTCCCTACACATGTGTTTTGAGAAAAATCCTGAGAAGAGTTAGCCTATTTGAACCCTGTTTTAGTCCCAAAACCCTGAACTGTTCTAACTTTCTCATACGAAATCCGTTTGCTGTGATTCTTGTTTTGTTGGAAAGCTCGTGGGTAGTACAACCAAAACTTCCACTAGTTACGGTAAATTTAATATCAAGATTATTAGATATACTATTTTGAAGTGACCATACCCAGGGGGAACAAAACCAAGGGATCTCTAGAATTGTTTGCAATAAAGACAGGGGACAAAATTGATATCCAAATTGCATGAATGGAAGTGATTTATTATGTCATTTGAATCTAAGTCTTGAGCTAATCTTGGGATTTTTACAGGTCCATTGAGAGCACTTGAGAGCATCCAAAGCAAGAACTTTTTGCAAGCTTGAGAACCGGGTTCTCGAGCACCAAAGGGCAAGGAATCGGCAAGCGAGGTTGGAATACTCTCAACTCCCTCTGTCAATTCCTAGCTTAGGCTAAGTACGAACAGTGCTAGAAGTAAGTCAGGGTGACAATAGGCATTTATCAGTTGAAGACTACCTAAATACTCAAGTTCAAGCTAACAACATAATCTTTGTACGGTCGATAACTTTAAAGGAAAAGACTTAACGTGGAATGATCAACTTCAAGTGCGGAAATTAACTCAAGTATTCCTGACGATGTGATATCAGACAAGAGTATAAACACGATAATCAACATAAAAAGGAATCAAGTAATTGATACAAAAGAACCCAGTAACGAGGTTGTACTTGGGCTGAAATAGGGGCTACTTAAATAGGCATATGAACCTTAGATCAGGACGACATCTAGTGAGGGATAGACAAAGCCTTAGGTCTTCAGAGGCTAGTGTCAATCACACTGCTAGGTCTTGGGCCCAACAGTTGAGCCATCACTCGCATTACCCTAGCTCTGAGATTAGTGAATCAGAGATGTCCCATGGTATGGAAAGACCTACAGGAAGTTCAGGAGTGCCATATTTACATAGGGTAGAAGGCCCTTACAAGACGCAACTCGAATACCTTAGGACCAACTGATTAGGTGCTAGCATCTATGAGGACGGCCTAGGAAGATCTGTGGTCCAGATTAAAAACTCTGGCCAATCCATTGGACTAGAGCACCCAACTGTCAAGTTTGAAAACGGAGCATACCTAGACAAGGAAGGAACCATATATGTAGTCACCAGTCACCCAGACATGACCGATGAATTCGGGAATGTGATCCCAGAAACGGACTTAGGTGACCTGGAGCAAGGAAACATGGGTGTAGAACCTAGAACCCCCCGAGGCAAATCTGTTCTCACCAGGATTATCACACCAGAGTGGATTCCCCAGGACAATAAAAGCATAGATCTACTCGTGAACCGAGAGACTGATGAAGCATAACTGAATGAGGTAGGAACAATCATGATATATGAGTTCAAAGATCCTGATAGCCCAGGCAGAGTGACCTACTTAGATCATGCTTCAGAGAGGATCTTTGTGGTTACAGAAAATGATAGGCATGCTTACGCTTGGAAAGGTGAATTTATGTTCCCCCAACCAGGATCGAATGTGTCCTTTGGTCACCCAGGAGCTGGAACATCCCAAGCTCATGGAGCTCAAAGAGACAAACATAGAGATAGACTTGAGGTAAGCTTTGCCAATCCAGTGGGAAGAGAAAGAACGAGAACGCAAACAAATAGAGCAGAACCTGAGGGACTTAGAGCCCCAAGAAACCAAAGGAATGTTGATGATTTCCCTCTGCCAAGGCCTAGGGAACACACCATAACAATGAGACCTACACAGCTGGTTAAGTCCATGAAGAACTACTTCGATGGCCCAGGAGACCCGTATGATCATGTGGCTGAGTTTAGGCAAGTCTTGAGAGCTGAACAAGTTGAGGACCTATTCACATAGTATAATGCATTTGGTCTAACCCTTAGGAACACAGCCCTTATGTGGTTTCAACCATTGAATGAGAGACAGTTCAAGAGCATAGACCAACTCTTAGAGGCCTTCATCACTGAATTCTCTAAAAGTGGCATAAGGCATAATACTTCCTCATTGATACATAACTTCAAGCAGACCCCTCAAGAGACAGTTAGACTTGTAGGAAGAAGGTTTAGGCAATACCTAGAGAGATGCCCTATTCCAGAGTTACCCACACCAGCCAAATAGGTGGCATTATTCTTGGATGGATTGCTAAGTACCAAATTGAGGTCATATGTGTACTTGAAGGACTCTAGGACCATTGAAGAGTGTGTACGCATGTGCATCAACATAGAGGATAACCTAGGGGAAGAGTTAGAGCTTTCCAAAATCTATAAAGATTCAGATAGTGCCTCTAGCTTTTCTTCCACACAATCTACATCTATTGAGGAACTCGTAGAAAAGGTAGCTCAAAAACTAGGTGTCTCTAGCAAACAAATTCCAAGATTTGCCCTAGTAAAGAGATGCTATACTTGCAGTGGTGACCACATGGCGAATGTATGTCCCATTATGGCTCAACCCCAAGTAAATCCTAGTAGCCAGTATTGCACCATAGAACGGAGATACACCAATCACACCGCGCAAGATTGCCCCTACAATAAGCAAGCAGTTAGGAAGACGTACCCACAACCATACCCTCAACAAGGTAGATACTAGAACTAGTACCCACCGCATCAGTATGCTAGGCCTCAACAAACCTACCAACCCTACCCAAACCAACAAAGGCCTCGGCCTGTGTTAGCACAACAACCCCTTGCTCCAGCTAATGTAATTCCGGTAAAGTATGTAGTTGGAGAAGAGAATTTGAATAGAGCTATAGTGCCAGTAACACCATCGCTTTCAGAAAGTGATCCCAGTGACCATAGCTTTGATTCTACACATGTTGATAGTCCCCAGGCTTACTACATGCAATCTCCTGAACATGCTGAGTCCTACTACAGTGAAAAACCAAGTGAATCTAGTTGGGAGCCAGAGTACACAAATGTAATGTACACAAACCCTAACTCTAGACCCCAACCTAGGCAGGTAAGACCCCCATTCCCTAGAGGACCATGCTACAGAGGTCAGGGAGATCACCTCATTCCTGATTGCCCCTTACCTCCACCTACACAACCCCAGTCAGTGACAATTCAAGGCTTTTGCCAAGATTGTGGAAAGGAGCATCTCTTACGAGATTGTCCAAAGAACCCCAATAATATGCCAAAAATTACTCCTATCAATGTTATTGGGTTAGTAGTAGACTCTATAGGAAGTGTGACGTCCACTGCACCAGTACAGGTAGTCACTAGAGCTCAGGCATTATAACAAAACCAAGGGATAAGCCAGGAAAAGAGCTCAGATGTTAGTGAAACAGAGAGCATGACCAAGAAACGGACTAGAGCTTGGAGAGATAGTAGAGAAAGAATGAAGAGGCAATGGGCTAAGAAAATGAGTGAACTTGAGGAAAGCCTAAGAGAAAGAAAAGCCAGGATAGTTGAACTCACATCTCAAACTCCCTCTCACACTACTCCACCCCCACCATTCCCATCTCCATCCGACCCACCACCTTCCAACCCGCCTCATGCTACTCCATCACCCCCTAAAGTAGGATCAGTCCTAGCAGATCCCACTCCTGAAGACCTAAATATGATGCTCAAAGCATATCAGGCCAGAATCCAAGAGGGCCAAATGTAACCGATCATCAAAAGTGTTACCCGAAAGCAGAACTAGAGCTTGAACAAACCAAAATTTGTGCTAAGATGGTGGAATTGGCTCAAACCATGTTTGAAGTGAGTCGCCTCTTCAACATCTCTAGTTCAACTAAGACGCAGTTGCACTTTGATGGACTTCTAGAAAGATTGGAGAGGTTAATTGCACAATCAGAAAAGGAACCCACCCCTCAAAGTAAGGGCAAGGCAAATATGAGGGCAAGCCTTCCTGCCCAGGAAGCCTATGTGCCTAACTCTACGGAGCCAGACACATCTTCTTCTATGAATCGGTTCACACCTGAATTCCTGTGAGAGATTCAAGAAGATAAATGGGCTAAAGAAAGTGAAGTCCATCCTCCCATTGAACTTGTGGATGATGCGCATGACCAATTCCCACAAGACATTCCATCCATTTACGGAGAGCAGGAGAGCACACAATCTCAAGGGAGGTTAGACTTCGAGTCTAATTCTTTACACGCAGTGCCCCATTTCACAGGTCCATGGGAGGCTAAGTCTACGTGTATGAGAGCACCCACGGTCATGGTACGAAACGAAGACTCAGTCTTACCTAGGAACACAGAGGTAGTGAAAAACTCTAAAGTGCAATGTAACCTCACTTTAGAAGAGCTACTCAAAGTAAGGCCAGAACTATGGAAACATGTAGCTAAACAAGTGCCTGAAATAGCTAAACCCCGTTCCCAGGTAGGCTCCCATAGAACAATCCCAGAAATTCCTCTAGACAAGATAGGAGACATGAGTGAAGGTGAAGAAGGAAACACCTATCTCCCCATCACCCATCAAGGATACACAACCAAGGCAATTTTGGACTCTGGTGCAGGAGTTGAAATTGCTACCACTTCCCTATGGAAGCGTTGGGGCAAGCCAGCACTCAGGCCCACGAGGATGAAATTGCAGATGGCTGATGGTCACATAGAGAGACCCCTAGGTTTAGTGGAAGGAATAACTCTCACTACTTGTGGTGTAGAGTTTGAGCATACATTTTCTATATGTGACTTTAGCAAAAATCATGCCTATGAGATGATTTTGGGAAGACCATTCATGCGAGAGTTGCAAGTAGTACAGGATTGGGGAACCAATTCCTTGTACTTGCAACACTTAGGTGTTACTGTTGGGAGTGATGGTTGGATCCACTCAAGAGATTGAGTTGGTGCTGCTATACCTGCTTCATACCAGCCCTCCTTTGATTCCAGATATGTTTAGTACACACCTTGAGCTTCCAAATGATACCAAGAAAGCATGTATGTACTTTGCAAATGATATGTGTAATGACCAAATCAAAAGAGATAACTTGGCACTTCAAAAATCAAGAAAAACTTTCTATTTCTGTAGTGACACCTGCTCAGTCTTTCACTCAGTGTGACCAGCACACTAACAATTGATCTAATTCCTTCTGGACATATTAAATTAGCTTAACAAGCTACCATTTGCAAGTGGAATGAGAAGAAATGACAAACTACTCACTGAGAAATCAATTTAGCAAACTTATGTGTACCCCTGACTTTTTAGGAATTCTGCAGACACAGACCAGTGTGCACTTCGAGCGAGATTTCTCCATGATGGCTGAACCTTTGGCCTTGACATTTTGTAGGCATGTAGTATGCTTGGAGCTGGTTCCAATGTGCTTTGAATCACTTGATTTGGTTCAGTAGATCCTGAGATATGCTCCTTTGAAGTTGACAGGCTTGGAGTAGATGACTCAGAGACAACAGAGATAGTGAATGTGTATACTTCTATTGATTGATGTAATTGTACATACTCATTAGCTTGACAAGCATAGCTAAATGCGGTGTTGTGGTGTAGGCTATGAAGTAGCACTCACACACAATGAGTTGCACTAATAAAATGCCTCGGGAAGTGAGCTAAAAAATGAGTGACACGCCCGCGACATTTTTACATCATCTTTTATAGATGTTTTGTGATCACTTGAATTTGAAATTCAAATCTAAGCTCCCTAGAATCTCTCCTCTAAAGTTATGGAGATATTCTCTCCATTAAGTCCTCTAAATTTCCACGACTAATCAAGTAGGTGTACTCATACATATGCCAAGTCATTTTAGACTTTTACAAAGGAGTAAAATGGTAATAGTCCATAAACATAAGTTCCTATGACTCTTGCTTCATGTAGAGATATCCTTCAAGGGTTCCAAGCCAAGTGTGAAGGCTTGAAAATGCACCAACAGCTCCCCCTCAAGCTAAACACTTAGGCTTAAGTCTTCATCTTCAATCTTCAATTACTTCCTACAATCCAATCATGGATTTGAATCTGCATAGCTTGTTTCCATCCAATGCTTTAGTGAGTAAATCTGCACATTGCATATTAGTAGACACATATGTCAATTGAATGTCTTTACAAAGCAACTTCTCTCTCACATAGTGGTAATGAACCTCTATGTGTTTGGTTCTAGCATGATATATTGGATTAGCTGCAAGGTGAAGAGAGCTAGTGTTATCTCCAAAAATGATTGGTGGTCTAGTGTATAGACCTAACTCTGTATATAGAAGCTTCAACCAGATAGCTTCTTGAGTGGCATTGGCAAGCCCTCTATACTCTGCTTCAGTGGATGATAATGCCATTGTAGGTTGTTTCTTGGCTGACCAAGAAATAGGTTTATCTCCTGCAAAACAAATGTAGCCTGATGTGCTTCTCCTATCATCCTTGCATCCTGCCCAATCTGCATCTGAATATACTTTGATGTCAATATCTGATGTATAAGGAAAGTACAAACCATGGTTCTGAGTTCCCTTCAAATACTTCAAGATCTTCTTTGCTGCCTCTAGGTGAGGTACCCTTGGTTTGTGCATGAATTGGCTTAGCACACTAACTCCATATGCTATGTCAATTCTTGTCAAGGTAGCATAATTCAAACTACCTACCATGCTTTGATATCCTGTAATGTCTTGGACTTCTTCTCCTTCATGAGCACTTAGCTTTAGGTTGACCTCCATTGGAGTAGTTGAGACTTTTGCATCCTGCAAGCCAAACTTCTTGACCATATCCTGTACATACTTCTTTTGAGTGATATATATACCTGAGTTGGTGTAGACTAACTCAAGACCTAAGAAGTACTTCAATAATCCAAGATCATTGATCTTGAATTCTTTCATCATCTGTCCTTCGATGTGTCTAATACCATTGACATCACTGCCTATAATGATGATGTCATCAACATAAACACACAAGTAAATTACCTCTGTACTACTTCTCTTTATGAATAGAGAAGTGTTTGCTTTACTCATCACAAATCCTTGGTCTTGGAGATAGGTTGTCAACCTGTAGTTCCATGCTCTAGGTGCCTGCTTCAAACCATATAGAGCCTTCTTCAATTTACAAACATGGTTTACCTTTTTTGGGTCTTCATAGCCAGGTGGTTGTGACATGTAGACTTCTTCATATATCCATCCATTCAAGAAAGCATTCTTGACATCTAATTGGTACATGTTCCAATTCTTGGATGCAGCTACACTCACCAATATTCTGATAGTTGGCATCTTAGCCACATGAGAAAATGTCTCCTCATAATCAATGCCTTGGGTTTGTGCAAAACCCTTGGCTACCAACCTAGCTTTGAACCTGTTGATTGTTCCATCTGAATTTCTCTTTAGCTTATACATCCATCTGGATCCTATCACCTTCATAGAGTCCTTCGTGGGTACCAAGTCCCAAGTATCACTCTCCTTGAGAGCTTCCATTTCTTCATCCATAGCTCCTTTCCATTCTGGTTTGGTGATTGCTTCTTCATAGGTACCTGGTTCTTCATTTAACAAATCCTTTGCAAGATATACAGAATGTTTAGTTACAAGTGATGTGTCATACCCAAATCTGATTGGTCTTTTGCTTTCTCTCTGAGATCTTCTAATTGCTTGAGTTGAGGATTCTGGTGTATCCTCTAGCTTTTTCATCTTCATCTTCCCTTTGGACTTCCATGCCTTGAATTCCTCAAGGTTAATTGTATCATCATCATCTGAGCTTGAGTCTTCTTGCTGTATTGGTTCCTCCTTTGTGAGCCTTGGGAAGTCTTCTTCCATATCATAGGGTAGACTAACCTTCCTGCATTCATTCTCATACCATGAGTCATTCTCATCAAAGATGACATCTCTGCTTACCTTGAAGCCTTTGTTTGCTGGGTTGTAGAATCTGTATCCCTTTTGATTCAAGTCATAACCAATGAAGATACATTTTTCAGCTTTAGGGTCTAGCTTTCCTCTTACCTCTGAGGGAATATGCACATATGCTATACAGCCAAAGATTTTGCAATGATCAAGAGAAGGCCTCTTACCATGCCAAGCTTCATATGGTGTCATGCCATCAAGTGATTTGGATGGCAACCTGTTGATGAGATAGGTGGCAGTGGATACACCTTCTACCCAAAGATAATTAGGCAACTTCTTTTCATTAAGCATAGACCTAGCTGTTTCTACAATGAGTCTATTCCTTCTTTCAGCTACCCCATTTTGTTCAGGTGAGTACCTTGTGGTTATCTCCCTCTTGATGCCTCTTTCCTGCAAGAAATCTTCAAACTCATTGGAGAAATACTCTCCTCCACCATCTGACCTTAGCCTCTTCAAACTTCTTCCTGTTTGGTTTTCAACAAGTGCAAGATACCTCTTGAAACAATTAAACACTTCATCTTTATGTTTCATAAAGTATAAAATGGTCCACCTGCTATAGTCATCAATGAAGTGTTGGTGTAGATCAATCACCAATTGAATGTTTGAAGACTAAAGAATGAAGGATGAGATGAATTCTTGAAGCTTGGAAGGAAGATACATTCAGAGTATGTGAGGAATGTACACATATGTACATAGTTCACTTAGATCTTTGATTAGTCATAGACCTGTACAAATTTATCTATAAATACCTTGAAAATGTCGAGGCGTGATATGAGAGCATATGGAAGAATAGATAGAAGAAAAGAAAGAAAGTTAGATGTCATGAGACATGAGAAAAGTTAGTTGAGTTTTCTCTCATCACTCAACTGTAACTTTCTGAGTAATTGAAGAAATATTGCGCCCGATCTTTTCGTGTCTGCTCCATCTGTGTTTGATCAATTGTGAAATCCTTTTGAGGATATCTAAGTTGGTAGTTAATGAGTCTGTGACTTAAGTTTCAGAGTCTAATTGCAAACAGGTTAGGAGAATTATCTGTAGGAACATTCATATGTGTTGAGTGTTCACAGTCTCCTAAAACAGGCGCAGTTTTCGAGTTTAAAGAAATGAGTAGTGCTCAGTGCACAGTGTAAAGTTTTACACATGTGATAGCTCAAAATCTAAGTTGAGAGATAAGCTATCTACAGTCAAAAGGATTTGGCAAAACGGGTTCGACATTGTGAGAACCAAAGTTAAGAAGTTAGGGGTGTCAAATCGACTTCTCAGAAGTGCAGATTTGGACATAGGTAACTTGTGAAGTTGATTTCTCAAGTTATACTAAACCTTTTGAAGAACTTTAACTTGGAGGAGGTGCGCAATGTCTAGGTGACACTTCATACAAATTTTCATAGAAAACTTTAAAGGTTTGATAAGTCAATGAGAAGAAATTGTGCAGCAGACTTTCTGTGTTTCATCTTCTTCACAGAAATTTTCAATTTTTTGATAATTTGGAGATTGGACCTCTAAATTGGTAAAGGTTTTGACTTACTCTTGGTATAGAGGTGTTCTAATCACAAGAGTAGGTTGTTCTTTTGGAGATTAACACTCTCCATCATGAAGGACACATAATACCTTGAACCTGAAATGGAAGGGTCCTTGCTAGGTCCCCAAACATCTGTGTGTACCAAGTCTAGGTAGTCTTCATGCATGAACCCTTTCCTTGAATATGGCAACTTGTGAGACTTACCAAACTGACATGATCCACACTTGTAAATCATGTGTTGCTTGGATACATTAGGTATCCCAAGCACACATTGATCCCTGCACATTTGCTTTAGGGTTCTTTCACCTATGTGACCTAACCTCTTGTGCCATATTTCTAATTCTGAAAGTGTTTGATCCTTGTAATTATACAAAGCAATGTTCTTGGTGTCTTCTAGCTCAAAAGTAAACAATCTACCTGATTTTTCTCCCTTGGCTATCCTTCTGAATCCATGTCTTGGGTCCTCCACATATGCTCCATGTTGAGTGAATCTGACCTGCAAACCTTTCTCCACAATCTGACCAACACTCATTAGATTCTTGGTGATGGTTGGTACATAGAGTACCCTGCTCAATAGGTTCTGGTTACCATCACATGTCTTTACATTTCCAATCTTTACAACAGAGTGTTTAGTATCATCACCTGTTTGTACCTGATGTTTGCCCTTGGGGTCTTCCAAATCAGAGAGTAGTGCCACATTGCCAGCTACATGGTTAGAACATCCTGAGTCAATATAAAATAAATGATCATCATTTGTACCTGCCTTGGAGGTCATATTCATGATCAATAGGGAGTCATCTTGCTCCTCTGTGTAATTGTTGTAATCCCTTCTATTTCTGAATCCATCTTGGTAGTTACCATTGTGGTTGTGGTTGTAATTGTTGTTGTATTGATTGTTGTATCCATTGTAGCCTTGGTGTTGGTTGAATCTGCCTCTCCCTTGAGAGTATCCACCTCTTGAGTAGCCTCTTCCTCTCTGATTCTTGTAGTTCTTGTAGCATTCATCTGTGGTATGATTGGACAATCCACAAATGTTGCATGGTGATGAGTTGTAGGGTTTCCCCCTACCTGACTTACCTCCTCTGCCTCTTCCTCTTGAGGATCTACCTCTCCCTGCATAATTAGCTTGGGAGGTAGAGCCTTCTTCATCCTGTTTCTTCCCTTTACCTTTATCCTTAACTTTCTTATCAGTATATAGAGCAGAGGGGTTGTTATCTTTTGATTGATCTCCTGCCTTTGTGAACTTTGCTTCATGTGTGAATAGTTGGCCCATGAGTGTTGTGAGATCTGGGGTATGCATGTCCATATAGAGGTCCATTGCAGTGGTGAAACTTTCCCACTTATCATCTGCCTTGAGTCCATTTGTTACTTGCCTGACTATTTTCTCCTCTTCAATCTCCTCTCCAATGCTTGCTAATTGGTCTGCCACATCTTTAATCTTTGTCACATACATTCCATCCATTTACGGAGAGCAGGAGAGCACACAATCTCAAGGGAGGTTAGACTTCGAGTCTAATTCTTTACACGCATTGCCCCATTTCACAGGCCCATGGGAGGCTAAGTCTACGTGTATGAGAGCACCCACGGTCACGGTACGAAACGAAGACTCAGTCTTACCTAGGAACACAGAGGTAGTGAAAAACACTAAAGTGCAATGTAACCTCACTTTAGAAGAGCTACTCAAAGTAAGGCCAGAACTATGGAAACATGTAGCTAAACAAGTGCTTGAAATAGCTAAACCCCGTTCCCAGGTAGGCTCCCATAGAACAGTCCCAGAAATTCCTCTAGACAAGATAGGAGACATGAGTGAAGGTGAAGAAGGAAACACCTATCTCCCCATCACCCATCAAGGATACACAACCAAGGCAATTTTGGACTCTGGTGCAGGAGTTGCAATTGCTACCACTTCCCTATGGAAGCGTTGGGGCAAGCCAGCACTCAGGCCCATGAGGATGAAATTGCAGATGGCTGATGGTCACATAGAGAGACCCCTAGGTTTAGTGGAAGGAATAACTCTCACTACTTGTGGTGTAGAGTTTGAGCATACATTTTCTATATGTGACTTTAGCAAAAATCATGCCTATGAGATGATTTTGGGAAGACCATTCATGCGACAGTTGCAAGTAGTACAGGATTGGGGAACCAATTCCTTGTACTTGCAACACTTAGGTGTTACTGTTGGGAGTGATGGTTGGATCCACTCAAGAGATTGAGTTGGTGCTGCTATACCTGCTTCACACCAGCCCTCCTTTGATTCCAGATATGTTTAGTACACACCTTGAGCTTCCAAATGATACCAAGAAAGCATGTATGTACTTTGCAAATGATATGTGTAATGACCAAATCAAAACAGATAACTTGGCACTTCAAAAATCGAGAAAAACTTTCTATTTCTATAGTGACACCTGCTCAGTCTTTCACTCAGTGTGACCAGCACACTAACAATTGATCTAATTCCTTCTGGACATATTAAATTACCTTAACAAGCTACCATTTGCAAGTGGAATGAGAAGAAATGACAAACTACTCACTGAGAAATCAATTTAGCAAACTTATGTGTACCCCCGACTTTTTAGGAATTCTGCAGACACAGACCAGTGTGCACTTCGAGCGAGATTTCTCCGTGATGGCTGAACCTTTGGCCTTGACATTTTGTAGGCATGTAGTATGCTTGGAGCTGGTTCCAATGTGCTTTGAATCACTTGATTTGGTTCAGTAGATCCTGAGATATGCTCCTTTGAAGTTGACAGACTTGGAGTAGATGACTCAGAGACAACAGAGATAGTGAATGTGTATACTTCTATTGATTGATGTAATTGTACATACTCATTAGCTTGACAAGCATAGCTAAATGAGGTGTTGTGGTGTAGGCTATGAAGTAGCACTCACACACAATGAGTTACACTAATAAAATGCCTCGGGAAGTAAGCTAAAAAATGAGTGACACGCCTGCAACATTTTTACATCATCTTTTATAGATGTTTTGTGATCACTTGAATTTGAAATTCAAATATAAGCTCCCTAGAATCTCTCCTCTAAAGTTATGGAGATATTCTCTCCATTAAGTCCTCTAAATTTCCACGACTAATCAAGTAGGTGTACTCATACATATGCCAAGTCATTTTAGACTTTTACAAAGGAGTAAAATGGTAATAGTCCATAAACATAAGTTCCTATGACTCTTGCTTCATGTAGAGATATCCTTCAGGGGTTCCAAGCCAAGTGTGAAAGCTTGAAAATGCACCAACAGTTACGACCAAAGTGAATCTCAAAGATTACTCTCATAGAGATGTCCCTCCTATCCAATGGAATCCCATCCACAGAGCTAAAGATGATACAGAGTCAGTGCATTCCATAGGATCAGGATCCTCATGGATGCATGAAGACACCCACTTATGGATGTGCAAAGTGGCAGTAGAAGAGGAGAAGAGAGAAAAAGCCAGAGAGGTAGGTGCGAAGGAAATCCATAGATCAATTCAAGACCCAGCCTATGCGCCTGTAGTATTTCCTGATGAAGAGTTTGAACCTCATGGTTGGGAAGAAATTCCAACAACAATGGATGTAGCCATCAATGAAGAACAGTGGACACCCCACTGTGATGAGGATGGCTATGACATTTCAGTGTTCTCCATAGAGCCAATCATGGGAGATGCGGTTTTAGAAGAGTGCGAACCTAGCCCTGATGCATTTGAGGATGCAAGTGACTCCGATCTAGAGTCAATCATTATGGACCCACCTTTTGCATCAGATGAAGAATACTTCTATGAAGTAGAATTCCAACCTTAGAGACACAAAGAGATAACGAATGATGTACGATTAACCACACAAGTGACTGCTAATAATGATAGCAAGAAACGGAAGAAGAAAGAAGTCCCCCCGGAGGAAGAAGAATCTTTGTTTGAGGTCCCGAAAAATTTTAAGAAGTATGAGATACATGATAGAAGAGTCTCGATAATGATGCCCAAACGAGAGGCACAATCATGAGAGGCCTATGATAACAAAGAAACCACCAAAAAAATAGTGGTAGCCCTAGAAGAAGGAGACGAGAGATGTACTTACATAGGACATGACCTGATGGAAGAAGAAGAGCGCGAATTGATAGCCTTGCTAAGAGAATACAGAGATGTATTCGCTTGGAGCTACAAGGATTTGAAGGGTGTTGACCCAGACATATGCTCACACACTATTCCCATGACCTCAGATGCCAAACCCTCTAAGAAAAAGCCATACACTTACAATGATGATTATGCTGCCAAGATCAAAGAAGAGATAGATCGTCTGGTAGAAGCTGGATTTGTTTAAGAAATTGAGCACACTGAGTGGGTATCCCCCGTTGTAGTGGTGCCCAAGAAGAATGGAAAGCTACATGTATGCATTAACTTGAAGAAGGTTAATGCAGCCACAATTAGGGATAACTATCCACTTCCAATCACCGAGCATCTATTAGAAAGGGTAGCAGGCAAGGAAGTATATAGCTTCCTTGATGGATTTTCGGGCTACAATCAGGTAGCCATTGCTCCGGAAGATCAGCATAAGACAGCTTTTGCCATGGAGTGGGGCATATTTGCCTTTAGAGTAATGCCATTTGGGCTTACCAATGCTCCTGCAACCTTCCAAAGATTGATGTGTCACGTGTTTAAAGAGTTCCTTAGGAAGAGTTTAGAGGTCTATGTTGATGATCTCTATGCTCATTCCAACATTAGACAGACACATATACCCGAACTCAGGCAAATCTTTGACAAATGCAGAGAATATCAAGTCTGCTTGAACCCAGAAAAGTGTGTTTTCATGGTCAGGCAAGGCAAGATTCTAGGACACATAGTGTCAAAGAATGGCATATCCATTGATGAAGAGAAAGTAAGAACCATAGCAAAGTTGCCGAGGCCAAAGAATGTCAAGGAAGTACAAGCTTTCATGGGGCACTATGGTTATTACCGACGCTTCATACACATGTACGCCATCATTGCAAAGCCTCTGTACGGACTTTTGACTAACTTTGAGTGGACTGAGGAATGTGAGAATTCCTTCAATGAGCTTAAATAGCGATTATGTTCAGCACCAATCTTGACCACACCAGATTGGAATAAGCCTTTTCATGTTCATGTAGATGCATCCAATTATGCTATTGGGTGTGTACTCGCACAACCTACGGGCGAAGGTAATATGGATCTTCCGATTTCCTATGCTAGTAGACAGTTAAATGCAGCTGAACGGAACTACACTATCACTGAATGAGAAGGATTAGGCATGGTATATGCAGTTAAAAAGTTTAGACACTATTTGCTTGCAAATAGGTTTAAATTTTTTACTGAACATCAGGCATTGTTGTATCTGGTAAACAAACCGTGCAATACAGGGAGATTAGTAAGATGGTTTCTCTTACTAATGGAATATGACTTTGAGGTAGTGGTGAGGAAAGGCAAGACTCACTTGAGAGCAGACCACCTCTCTAGGCTCACATCTAGAGAAGCCGCACAAGGAGTATCAGATGACCTTCCTGATGCTTACTTGTTTAATTTGGAAGTTGTACCTTAGTGGGCTAAGCCATTAGTGCCAGTATTGACATACGGGCCTAACCACCCAGTCATAAACACTCAAGGTAGAGAGGTAGTAAAAGCCAGAAGTACCAGATCATGGCAGGAAGGATGTACAAACAGAGAGATCAAGGGATATTGGCCTGTTGTGTGGAAGAGGACGAGTACGCAAAATGGTTGCAATTAGCACATGTAGGTGCATTAGAGCAACACTATTCAAGACAAAGAACCTTACAGACATTGAGGAGACTAGGAGTGCATTGGCCGACTATGGAGGCTGATGTCCATAAAATGTGCAAGGAATGCCCGATGTGCTGCACTAAACCACCTGTGGAACATGCCACTCTTTATCAAGTGACCATAGTGCCAGATTGGAGTGAATCACTAGTAGCCTTCCTGAGGACGAAAACATTCCCACAAGATATGACATTGGCCAGACAGAGAAGTCCAGAACAAGAAGCCCTACACTACTCACTCATTGGTGATAATTTGTACAAGTGTGGCAAAGACGGTTACCTTAGATTATGTGTCCATGAGAGTGAATATCTCAAGATCTTGGAAACTGCTCACCAAGGTGTAGCAGGGGGACATTTTGGACCAGATCAGGTGGTTAAAGCAATTCTATTTGCCGGCTTGTGGTGGCCTACCCTTCACATGGATGCACATACCTATGTGAAGAGATGTGATGTGTGTCAGCGAACTGAGTATCCCATACGCAAAGATGAGATGCCACTGAAACCTATGATGGGTGGACGTGCATTCTCTAAGTGGGGAATAGACTTCGTAGGTCCTATTAATCCTCCAACTAAGGGTTCACATGTTGAATACATCATTGTTGCCACAGACTATCTAACAAAGTGGGTAGAGGTAAAAGCTACGATAAAGAATGATGCTCAGACAACTGCTAAGTTCCTATTTGAGAATGTATTCACGAGATACGGGCTACCTATAGAGCTAGTCTATGATAGAGGGACTCAGTTCTTGAATGAAGTTATTGAAAATCTTCTCCAAGAATTCTTGGTAGTACACAAGAAGTCTGCCCCCTATCACCCACAAGCTAATGGACAAGCCGAAAGCACAAACAAGATCCTGTGCAATGTGTTGACCAAACTAGTGAATAATAAACGCTCTAATTGGGACAAACAGCTACACCATGCTGTTTGGGCATACCGAGTTGCCTATAAAATGGTACTCCAAGCCACCCCCTTTCAGATGGTATTTGGCCAAAATGCAGTACTACCGTTGGACTTCTTGATACCTACATTAAAAATAGCACAAGAGCATGAATGGACGGGTCATGAACTCTCCTCTAGACTCTTTGACCTTGAACGATTAGGAGAAACAAGATTGAGGGCGGCTGCAGGGATATATGCAACTAAGAAACAACAGAAAGCATACTTTGATGCCCATGTTAAGGATAAAGGCTTGAAGGCTGGAGACTTAGTGTTGGTGTATACACTGAAACAACATGCAAGAAAGCTTGAAAAGAGAGGGTATGGACCTATGATCATAAATAGGATCTCAACCAGTGGAGCAGTTCAACTCGCTACAGTGGAAGGTGATGTTCTCCCTAGCTATATAAGCGGATGCAGAGTCAAGTTATATCAAGAACCCCTGACAGAGGAGATGCTAAATCGACTCAACACTACCAAAAAACGCAAGGAAGAAGAAAAACGAGTTCGAGAAGAGGCATAGGCGGAAGCATTGGAACACATCCGAAGGATGAGGTTGCGAAGACTGGGTAGAGATCAGGCCAGGGTAGATGACTATGCGGACCCAGGTTATCATATGGCAATGTGTGAAGTCTCAGGGATAAGTTCTCATAGAATAATTGATAGACGACCTTTTGTAACCTTAGAGATAGGACAAGGAAAGGGTGCAAGGACTGTAAGAGCCTTGATTGACTCAGGTGCAGCCACTAGTGCTGTTAAATTTTCTTACTGTCAAAAGTTGAAATTAATTGTCAATCCTATAGAAGCATATCTCATAGGATTGGGAGGTGTGGAAACCCCTTGCATGGGCGAGGTGGAACTTCCCCTCTACATTCAAGACAAAGTAATGACAGTTAAAGTGCTAGTGTGTCAAGATGAGGACCTCACGGAGCCTCTTGACTTGGGTCAAGACTGGATCTATGATCATGCAGTCAACCTAAACCTACGAAGTGGACTCCTTCACGTCTGGGTAAATCAGAATCACGTTACAATTGAGTTAGATAATGGAGCACTCAAGGAACTAGGAAAGGCACAGACTCCTCGTCCTTCCAGGGGTACACATGAAGCTGACAATGCTATTCTTGTCCAAAATTATGTGATGCAGAAGGATGATTGTCTCAACAAGCATAAGGGTATAACGGAACTCCCTTCTTTTCCAAAACCCACAGGGATGCAACAACCAAAGGCGGATCAAATGCAGAAGAAGCAGCCGACTTATGCTTGAGGCACAAAGAAAATACAAAGCACGGTGTCCCTACCACCAAAACAAGTGTGGGTACGGAAAGGTGAGCATCTTATTACGGTCAAGCCACCACAACTGGCTCAACTTCCTATTAGTGCTCAACAGCACGACACTAATAAGAAGTCGTCCAAAACTTCTTCGGTGAAAGTGAGGTTTATCTAGGTACCCAAGAAGTCGATGAGGGCCAGCCCACAATCACGACAAATTTGGGTGCCTAAGGCTTGCTTACGGACTCAAATAGCTACACCGAAACCACACCTTGCGCAACATGGTTCACTCACTCGAACATCGGATAACCATTCTTATACATCACACACAAACACATACTCTCCCATGAGCACACGTAGAATCACTTGTAAATGGGTCCTTAAAAAGCCTCATTTCCAAGTAGACACTCCTGAAAAGCCCTCCAGAGTCTCCACAAAATCAAGACCAACAGCAAACCAGTTTGTTTGGAAGCCCAAAACATGTAATAAACCCCCCGACCCTCATTTGTAAATTCATATCCACTTACTCACTACATCACTCATACACCGCATCTTTCCATTTAGCTCTTAGGAATATCCATTCACTAACTACACACACGATCCCCAAGCACTTATTGACCTACTAACCTCTCACTAAAATCATGTTAATGTTGTAATGGGGATGCATGAACGCTTGGTGTCCATTTGCAATGTTAACATTCATTTGTCTATTCTCACAGAACCGGTGACCAGTCTCTTCACCATGGCCGAGGCAGGAACTAGCTCCCAGGCAGGCACCAGCCCCCAAATCGTGGACATTGAAAGTCTTCTCATTGAAGAGGAATTGAAGGAACACCCAGTGGCATTGAGGGCATTACACACCATACCAATTCAGAATCCTCCACAGGGGCACACAATGCCGGTCAGCAAAAAATCACATTGGTTTAGTGATGTGGCCGGATCTCTGGGTGAAGGGTCTTACATGTGGGAGGCCGAGATAGAGTTCAACGGGCGATGGGGCAGATATCATTTTTTCACCAGGGAATTTGAGGGACTTCAAAATGATGAAGGTCTAAAACCCATCTGGAAGAAGGCTGGACTCTATGACTACTTCAAGGCTCAGTTACCCAAACCAGACTTTCTACGGTGTTCCTACTTAATTAGCACCCTCACTCCGAGCAAACAGAAAAAGAGCTACAGCACCTTTGTCCTCCCATCCCTCACAAGGGGCAATGAGCTGAAGCGGGTCAGATTGATGAACAACTTGGTGAGGGAAGCACTCGACATGAAAGGTATGCACATTCCTACGGAGAAAGAGACTATGGTCCCCGACAATATGAAGAACAAGAATCTGACAAAATTAAAGGACATGGTGGCAATGACACCTACAATTCCCATTCACTTGCGAATGTTCATGCAACATTTTGCATTTCCCGCTCAAGAGAGGTTCAGAATGCCACCTAAGAAGATATGGTTCAGTCTATACTTAGCAGATGCCTTCAATTTGACAATCAACATGCCGCATTGGATTATCGACCAAATCCACTTGGCACATCAACAGTGGTATAAAAAACAAAAGTCGGTACTCTATGGATGTTGTGCCCTCACCAGGATTGTGTATAGATGTTTGGCTTATGATGTGCCAGTTCAAAGGGCATTGATTTGGACCAGGGTACAGGACTTTCAACGTAGACTATCAACAGCAGGGCCTCCATCAAAGAAAATGAGAGGCGCAGTTCAGATGCCCTGTGCACAAGCTCACGGTGTGACACTGACACCAGAGACGACTCCATGACTTCCAAGGCATGTACAACCCTTCACTATCAGATTACCAAGACATAGCACAGACGGACCGAATCTGGTGTTTCCACCTGTACCAACCGACCTAGAGTTTCCTCACGGCTTCACATTAGAAGACCTAACTGATGAGGAGGTTGCCAGAATAATCGAGGCTGTTAACGCGGAAGTCGAGGCAGAGCAAGCTAGTGGGCAATAAACTGGTACAGACCAACCCCATCCTAGACAACCAGAGGTAGTTGAAGTGGATGAAGAAGAAGAAGAACAAGAGGAGGAACGAGGTGGACAAACAGAAGAAGAAGAGCAGGAATATGAACATGAAGTTCTACAGGAATTTGAGGGTGCCCCGGCTTATACGAAGGAATTGAAAAAGCTGTATGATACCATCAACAGAGTTTAAAAACAGCACAAATTGTCCTTGGCAGCAGGGAAAGCCCTCATGAACCAAATCCTTGAAGAGGAAGGTGTGGACGAGCAATACCGAGCAACCCTTGATATGATTTCTGATGCATTGGGGGTACCTGAGACGGTGCATACAACTCTTGCACACTCGAGAAGATCAGAGCGACAATATGGCAGACGCCCCCCTCGATCAGGAAAACAAATGAATATCTTAGTATCAAAACCACAGGGCACCACATCCACAACCACGGGCACAGCTCATATCATTGAGGAAACTGAGGAAGCCCATACATCCAGTGCACCCCCATCACCCCCTTTACCACCCCTACCTCCAACTCCACCAACTTCACCTCCCATTACCAGTGTAACCACTACTTTACACTTTCACCACCATCACCGCACCCACAATTCCCATGTTCACAATCACTCCCACGACTGCATCCACTTTTGACCTCATGGACATATCACCCACCTCCGCACCTCTCCCTCCCCCCATACGTCAACAATCTCCCATTCCCCCACCACCAACTTCAGCCTTTTCGAGCATAGCATACATGCTCCCATTCCCCTTTCCCTTCCCTTCTGCACTCAACACATTTCCCGCATCCACTCCCATTAATAATGTATTTAATAACATGTACCAGTGTATGTCTCAGCTGCAACAGCATTATCAGCACCTAGATGCTCAACATACAAGTCTGTTCAGAAGCCATGAGACATTACAAGGACGATTCATTGACTTAGAGAAGGAAAAGCAGCTACTACAACAACAGTATGTCACTTTACAGGAACAACATGAGCAGTTAGTGGCCAATCCACCCCAGTCAGATGCGAAAGCAAAACAACAACTTGATGATTTGCTACACTCCCAGATAACAGAGAACCTCAAGCTTCGACGCAACCTGGCCCTATTATGGAAACACATGTCTACAACACTCGAGGAAAATAAGAGACTACAGAGACAGAACGAAGAAAACTTGGAAGCAGCAATGGAGGGTTCACCACAGGAAATCGACCCAGAGAAATTCAAGGCTATCCCATCTGAGAATATGCAAATCGTCTTGGAAACCCATGCCGACCTCCTAGAAGCCCACGCAGCATTAGAAAGAGAAAGAGATGACTTACTAAAGCAACTGGCAACCCATCAGGAGTCACCAAGCAAACTCACAACTGAAGCCGACACATCTGAAGAAGTCGCAAAACTCAGAGCAGAATTAGAAGAACTACGAAATAAAGTTCTACAATACGAGCGTCAACCCTCTCCCCTGGCGGAACCAGAACCTGAAGACTTAGTGCCAATTCAAGTGGAGGAGATCTTTGAAGACCCATACGTTCCCATGCCAACACCTGGGGGTAAGCAAACCGAAGAAGGAATGGACACCATTGAGATCGAGGCCCCTGAATGGATGCAAAGGTTAGAGAAGGTGGCCACAACCCATGATGAGAAAGTTGCAGTACAGATAGCATCAATGTCTCGATTGGAAGAAGTTGTAATTAAATCGGATTACTTCAGGAACCTCTTCCATCATAGGTGGATTGGCACGTCTGATGATCTGTATGTTCCATTCTGTGTATTAATGGCAGATTACAATGCTGAAATCAAGCAACACACAACAAAAGAACCAACCTCGGCGACACAGTTTGCACCGGATGATATCCCTGCAAGTGCCAAGCAAAGGAATATACATCAACCTACTTGGAGGATCCGCCTACTTGAAACCTACCCTGAGATGAATCGCACGTGGAATAACATGCCTCTATATATCAAGTATAATCCCTGCTACTGCCCTGTCTTTCGAAGAAGGTCTTGGCCAGAGTACACAAAAATAGTTTTGACAGTTAAAGGATGTGAAAAGTGGTTAAATTATGTGTACCTAGCACCTCCGAATGGCCAACCCACAGTCAACTACATGATTTCAACCATCCGACACTAGGCACTCCGGTTCAAGAATGTCCCAGATGTCATGGCACAGATGTGCCTAAAAATTTTTGAGCTCATGCTGATTACATTCAGGACATTTAAGAACATCAAAGAACCTCATCTTTCGGCTATTGGATTTAATGAAGGGAATCAGGACCTTGTCTATGACATGAGCACCACGCCCTCCATTAACGTCGTCTATGCCTGGCATGCCCGTATAAAGTATCTACCTGCTTGCTTCAAAGAGACATTTGAAGAAATGTTTATCACGGGGTTCTGGGAATATCATTCAGAGATATTCATTCCCAGAACATCTCATCTATTACAGTTATTTGCCGTGGAACAAGCTCTCCATTGAGAAAAGCTACGTATACCACATCCAGAGGTTCGCGGGCCTGTAGATTGGGATGCCCTACTCACTGACTTGGCCAAAGGATTGCGAATTGCGGAACATCACTTAGCACAAGACGTTGTGGAGTACTACATCCAATGACCCACCCAACAAGGGTCTCTCAGGGACGACAGACGCGAGAGAGGGGGGGTGTTGGTAGTCAAGGAATTGAAGGACTCACAAGACAAGGAAGTCAACGAAGGGAGTCAGAGCGAAGAGAAGGTACAAGCAGACAGACTAGTCAAAGAAGATCGGGCAAGTAGGCCATTATTTTTTCAGGAAGCTAAAGCATATCAAAGAGGTGGACACATAAGGAGAAGGAGCAAGTAGGGAGCTCGAAGATGTGTGTCCTCCCACCAAGATACATTTTGATCTCCAGCATATTTTTTTGCACGCTCAATATGTCTCTTCTTTTCAATGAGTGCATGCATCCAGCTTTTACTTTGATCAACCACATTTCCACATCTTTCTGTATTGTTTTTATCTTCATATGGTGATTGTTCTGCACCATACACTGTTACAGTAGACAAATTAGGCACTTGCAATAAGAATCTGCATCCCTCTTTAGGCTCTCACCCAAGAGAAGATGAATACTGCTTTGCAAATAAAAGGGTTATTTCATCAACCCTCCTCATCAAGAATACATGGTTGAAACTAATATTGTGCAATGGAGCCAAAAACTTAGCACTGTTATCAAGGCCCATTGAGCAAAAGTGCTTAAAGTCATAAATTGGTGTGAGGTGTTGAACTTCTGGTTTTGGAGTATATGCTTCTGAAATCAGCTTAGATAAAATCGGAAGAGTAAAAGCATTGTTACGTGCCAACTTCTTAGAGAAAGTACTGAACATTTGATCAATGTGATCATGAGGGTGGCCAACCAGAAGGAAATTTACCTTAACCTTCTGAAATACCTGTTTTTCAACAAGCATGCTTAAATATCCAAAGACTGTAGAATTTTTATTCTCTCTTGTAGTATTATCTAGTTGCAAATATAGAGTTGGTGGCAAAAGACCCTTCCATGATTGCAAAACACGATGAATGACAGTAACTGTAAGGTTTGGATCATTATGCACATTCGGATATGTGAAGAAAACCTTGTACATTATAGTTCCATTGTATACCAAAGCACCAACCAAATGCATTTGCACAAGAACTTCATCTCCAATGTCCTTAGGGATGCGATAAAAATGTGGCAAACAAGTTTTTTTTTTATCCATACCATCGATCAACAAACACATATAACGCTCCGGATTTCTGAGTGCTTTACTTCGATGATGAATTGCTTTCTTTCTCTCTAAAGCTTGACTCTCACGATGGTTGTTAAGAAGGTTTTTAAAATTATTCTTTTCCTGTGGTGTTGTAGCCCCTTTTGCCATGTTTTTCAAAGTGGTGCAAACTGAACATTCACCCATTCTAACTTTACCAGGAATAGAAACATTGTTATACTCTTCCTTCCATAAGCGAGTAAAGTGACGATACAACACATACTTCTCATTTCTATTTTCCATGTCTTCTCTATATATTTGAAATACCTCTCGACAAGTAAAGTTATCTGACAAGTGCAACCTTCCAGTTGTAGGCATAACCTCACAATGCAAGCTAAAATAGTTCATCATCCAATTCATTGCATGACGTCCAACAGATCCTTTGGTCCCAACATGGAACGTATCCAAAATGAGATCCCCATTCAAAAGCCCTTGTTGAACCCTATGTATTCTAAAATTTCCCACACCCATTGCAATTTTAAATGCAGCCCTACAGCATCGCATCCCTTGACTAAAGAAATATTCAAAACCAACACGTGTTACTAACATGTTATCCTCAATCATTTGCATGCGCGAAACAAGGTATATATCCTGCCTTTCACTATCTAAATGGAGGAATTTTTCTCTTAGGTGCTTTAGTTTCTTCATTCCTAAATTGTACAAACATTTCAAACCACAACAATGCTTCACAATATCCAATGCAATCTATCTATCTGAAGTAAGAAATTTAAATCTTTTTTGACTTACTTCACGAGGCCTTCTTTTAAATCGTAGATTGAGCTTGCTTTGCTTTTCCGTTGCTCCACATGCACTTGAGTCAGAAGGGAGATCAATGGTTGGATCAGATGGGAGATCAAGAGGTGCATTCGGTTGAGCAGCATTGCACTGTGAATTGTGAAGAGAGATGGTGGATGCAATCCAAAGATGAGTAGGTGCTGCTACAACCAGCTTCACACCAGCCAACTAAGACTTTAGACTTGATTAGTAGACCCTTTAAGCTTCCTAAATCCACCAAAATATCAGCCAAGTACTTTGGAACATGTATCCCAAAAGTTTAAGTCAAGACAGACTAGTTGCGAAATGACTAGCTCCCAAAACTTGCTATTTTTGGACATACACCTGCTGGAGGAAATGAACAGTGCTCTCAACCTGGTAGGAATTAGAAAAATTCCTTTTGGGCATATCAAATAGACTTAACAAGCTTCCCAATCCAAGTTAAAACACTTCAAATGATGGACTGAGCACTGAGAACAAGTTTCATCAATTTCTAGAACATGCCCACCATTCTCGGGGCTCTGCAGAGATAGACCAGTAAGCAGTAAAATGCAGATATCTCCAAAAGTATAACTCCAATGACCTTGAAAATTTATATGCACAAAGTAGACAGTAAGAGATATCCAACGCAATTTAAAACACGGAAAATGGATCAGTAGAACTCGAGATATGACCTTCTGAAGGTACTGCTCTGAGTGAGTATAGCAGAGAACAAAACAGAGGAGTAGATGATAATAAATGTATAGATTCACATATGATTACAACCACATTGGCAATGAATCTTTGCACAATGGGAGTAGAATGATAGAGCTATGGTGTAAGCTCTTCAATCTCTACAAAATGACATGAAGTGGTCACGTACAAGGCTTGCTAATCGCCTCTTCCTTCTTGCTCCTTTTATAGCTATTCTTGGAGGGAGTTTTGAATTCGAATTCGAATGGCTCCACCTAAAAGTGATCCCCAAAGTTAGGAGATATTCCCTCAGCTCAAAAAGTCATGGTGTTTGGTAGTTAGAGCCACGAAATTGCTTTTACATCATGCATGAGGTAAGCCATCCTTTTCCTTTTTCTTTTTTCAATTACAAGAGATAAAAATGAACTCTTTTACAAGAGGTGTTCACATGACTACTCATGTGACTTACAAATGAGGATGATATCAAATATATCAAGCATGTAGGCTTGGGTAAAATGCACCAACAGCTCCCCCTCAAGCCTAACATGCTTGGCCTTCAAATAAGTCTTCAATTGTCCTTGATTTCCTGCAAGCCAATCATCAACTTGAATCTACTTAACTTTGTACCATCAAGAGCTTTAGTCAACATGTCGGCACATTGCATATCTGTAGAGACATAGGATAGTTGAATATCCTTGCTCATTAGCTTCTCCCTTACGTAATGGTAGTGGACTTCAATATGCTTGGTTCTAGCATGGTATACCGGATTAGCTGCTAGATGTAGTGAGCTTGTGTTGTCACCAAAAATGTGAGGTGTTGAAGAATGAAGTCCAAGATCTGTGTACAAAGACTTTAACCACATGATTTCTTGAGTTGCATTAGCCAAACCTCTATATTCGGCTTCGTTAGAAGATAATGCCACGGTTCGTTGCTTCTTCGATGACCAAGAAATGATTTTTGAACCTGCAAATGATATATACCCGGATGTGCTTCTTCTATCATCTCTAGATCCGGCCCAATCTGCATCTGAGTAGACCTTTAGCTCAATATCTGAAGTATATGAATAAAACAAACCTTCATTCATGGTCCCCTTTAGGTACTTGAGGACTCTCTTGGCCGCTTCCATATGTGGTCTTCTCGGCTTATGCATAAACTGACTCAATATGCTAACACTATAGCATATATCCACCCTTGTGAGTGTTGCATAGTTCAAACTTCCAACCAAGCTTTGATAGCTTGTGATGTCTTCAATTGGCTCTCCTTCATAAGCACTAAGCTTATGATTTTGCTCCATAGGTGTACCTGCACACTTGGTATTTTCCATCTTGAACTTGACGAGCATGTCATGGACATACTTCCTTTGTGTGATGTATATACCTAAATCTGTGTAGATCAACTCCAATCCAAGAAAATAAGTGAGTGGTCCGAGGTCACTTATTTTGAACTCCTTCATTTGACTCTTTACTTGTTTGATTCCTTCAAGATCATTGCCTGTGATAATAATATCATCAACATACACACATAAATAGATCACTTCAGATCCATTCCTCTTTATGAACAAAGAGGTATCCGCCTTGCTAGCTTTGAATCCTTAGTCCTGCAAATAAGTCACCAATCTGAAATTCCAAGCTCTTGGAGCTTGCTTCAATCCATACAAAGCTTTCTTTAGTTTGCATACATAGTTAGGATGATGTGCATCCGCATATCCAGGAGGTTGTGCCATATAAACTTCCTCAGAAATCCATCCATTCAAGAAAGCATTCTTTACATCAAGTTGATAAAGATTCCAATTTCTAGATGCAGCAAGACTTATGAGAACCCTAATTGTAGGCATTTTTGCAACAGGAGAGAAAGTCTCCTCATAATCAATACCATGGGTTTGAGCAAACCCTTTAGCAACTAACCTTGCTTTGTGTCTATTTATACTTCCATCTGGATTCCTCTTGATTTTGTATATCCATCGAGATCCGATTATCTTCATAGATGGCTTGTTAGGTACAAGCTCCCAAGTGTCATTCTCCTTCAAGGCGTCCATTTCTTCATCCATTGCATCTCTCCAAGCTTTCTTGCTTTGTGCTTCTTCGAATGTGGTAGGTTCTTCATTGGTTGAATCCTTTGCAATGTAGATTGAGTGCTTGGTGACCAAAGAAGTATCATAACCAAACCTCTCTGGTTTCTTCTTCTCCCTTGAAGACCTTCTAAGTGGTTGATGTGAGCTCTCGGGTCCATATGTAGAATCCTGCATCTTTGCTTTACCTTTGTTCTTCCATAGCTTTAGTCTTTCCAAGCCTTCTAGGTCAATCTCCGAATCACTTTCTTCAATCCACTTTGGCTCCTTTGGTTGAAGTGATGGAAAATCTTCATCCAAGTCATATGGCAGCTTCACTTTCCTGTCATCATCAAACCATGATTTGTTTTCATCAAAAATTACATCTCTACTCACAGAAAATCCTTTATTGGTTGGATTGTACAATCTATATCCTTTTTGGTTTTGGTCATAACCAATAAATACGCACTTCTCTGCCTTGGGATCCAATTTCCCTCTTACTTGAGAAGGAATGTGAGCATAGGCTAAGCATCCAAAGATTTTGCAATGCTCTAGACTAGGTCTTCTTCCATTCCACACTTCATATAGAGTGATCCCATCTAGTGACTTAGATGGAAGTCTATTTATGAGGTATGTGGCTGTAGACACAGCCCTTGCCCATAGGTAGTTTGGCAATCCCTTTTCGTTGAGCATGGACCTTGCTACTTCGACAAAAGCTCTGTTCCTCCTCTCTGCTACACCATTGAGTTCGGGTGTATACCTTGTAGTGACTTCCCTTTTAATGCCTCTTTCATGCAAGAAGGCATCAAATTCAGAAGAGAAGTATTCTCCTCCACCATCTGATCTGAGTCGCTTCAAAGTCCTACCTGTTTGGTTTTCAACAAGAGCAATATACTTCTTAAAGCAATTAAACACTTCATCCTTGTGCTTCATGAAAAATAGAATAGTCCACCTGCTACAATCATCTATGAAAGAGACATAATATCTTGAGCCTGATATAGATGGCTCCTTACTTGGACCCCACACATCCGTGTGCACTAGATCCAAAGGATTTTGATACATATATCCTTTCTTATTGAAAGGTTGTCTATGAGCCTTGCCGAGTTGACAAGCTTCACACTTATAAATCATGTGTTGCCTTGTGATATTAGGCAAACCAAGTACACTTTGGTCCCTGCAAATTTGTTTGAGTGTCCTCTCACCAATGTGAGCAAGCCTTTTGTGCCATATCTCCAACTCTATAAGAGTTTGAGATCCATAGCTAAACAAAGCTATGTTCTTTGTTTTTTCCACTTCAAAAGTGAAAAGCCTTCCTGTCTTTTCTCCTTTGGCAATCCTTCGAAAGCCTCGCCTTGGGTCTTCAACATATGCTCCAAATCGGTTGAATCTAACCTGCAATCCTTTTTCAAAAATTTGTCCAACAATTATTAAATTTTTGGTAATTGGAGGGACATACAAGACTTTGCTTAAGAGGTTCATATTCCCATCTGATGTCTTCACATTACCTATCTTCTCCACTGAGTGCTTTGTGTCATCTCCTATCTGCACTTCATGCTTGTTATGAGGATCTTCCAAATCAGAAAGTAAAGCCACATTTCTTGCTACATGGTTCGAGCATCCCGAATCAATGTAAAATATGTGATCATCATCCTTACCCTTCTTCGCTGATAGATTCATAATCAATAATGAATCTTCTTGACTTTGGTCCTCTGCATAGTTATTGTGATCTCTTCTTCCTCTATGGCCACTTTGATAGTTGTTGTTGTTGTTGTAATTGTTGTTGTAGTAGTTGTTGTTGTTGTTGTAGCCTCCATTATATCTACCTCTATTTGATCCATAGCCACCTCTATTGAATCCTCTTCCTCTTGAGTTCCTCGGGTTCTTGAAACATTCTTCAGTAGTATGGTTAGATAAGCCACATATGTTGCAAGGTTGAGATGATTGGAATCTCCCCCTGCCTTGCTTTCCACCTCTGCCTCTTCCTCTAGCTCTTCCTCTACCTGCAAAGTTTGCTTGGAAAGAGCTTCCTTCATCTTCATTCTTCCTATTCTTTGACTTGTCCTTGACCTTAGCTTTATCAGAGTATAAGGCTGAAGTTTGATTACCTCTTGAGGACTCACCACCTTTGCTAATCTTTGCTTCATGAGTGAAGAGTTGGCCCATGAGTGTGTTGAGGTCGGGTACATGCATATCCATGTATAAATCCATGGCTGTTGTGAATGACTCCCACTTGTCGTCTGCTTTGATTCCATTCATGATTTGTCTTATGATTTGCTCCTCTTCAATTACCTCTCCAATGCTTCCAAGTTGGTCGGAAATATCCTTCATCTTTGTGACATAATCAGTCACATTTTGCTTCGGGCTTTTCTTCATTGTTGTGAACTCCATCCACAATTGGTTCTTCCTTGCTCGAGTGTTGGAAGAGAAGAAAGAAGCAAGTGCATTCCAGGTCTCTCTTGATGTCTTGCATCCCTTGACATGAGGTAAAAGAAAATCAGAGATTGAGTTTAGAATATAGGACCTTGCAAGTGCATCCTTCGAACACCAATTCGAAAGTCCTTCTACTTCTTCATGTGATGTTTGCCCTTTGTTCCTCATGGTTGGCATTGCTTCATCTCCGGATATGAATCCATATAGATTCCTCCCTTGAAGGTAAGCCTCCATCCTTAGAGACCATGCTGAGTAGTTGTTTCGATCCAATTTGTCAATTGTTGATGGAAATCCATCTCCCATGTTGCTTGACTATGCTCTGATACCACTGTGAAGAGAGATGGTGGATGCAATCCAAAGATGAGTAGGTGCTGCTACAACCAGCTTCACACCAGCCAACTAAGACTTCAGAGTTGATTATTAGACCCTTTAAGCTTCCTAAATCCACCAAAATATCAGCCAAGTACTTTGGAACGTGTATCCCAAAAGTTTAAGTCAAGACAGACTAGTTGCGAAATGACGAGCTCCCAAAACTTGCTATTTTTGGACATACACCTGCTGGAAAAAATGAACAGTGCTCTCAACCTGGTAGGAACTGTTGGAGTTAGACGTCTGCGGAAGCACGCGAACAGCACAAGGAAGAAGAAGAAGCTTGGAGCACAACACACAAGACTGAATGTATTACTAGAGAATGTACAAAGATAAGTAGCCCATTAGGGCAATAGGCGTATATACAAGCCGGGGGAAAAAAACCTCCTAAAGAGGGAAAAAAAGTGCCCCGGCAGTCCTAGAGTGTTCACACACATCACTACCTAAATATATCAACAAATCCCCCCTGGGAGTGATGCGGTGAACAAGGAGCTGGCACTCATGTATAAGGAAGTGCCAAGCTATGTGGAAATCACTCCACAAAAGGAAGTAAGCCCAAAGCTTTGCGGAAAGCTTCAAACTTCTCCCTAGGCAGAGCCTTCGTGAAAAGGTCTGCAATGTTCTCCTGCGTGGGCACATATGCCAAGCTGATCTCCCCAGCAGAGAACCTCTCCCTGACATAGTGATAATGCACCTCAATGTGCTTAGTGCGAGCATGGAACACAGGGTTCCTCGCAACTGCCAATGCGCTCTGACTGTCAGTGAAGATGGTGGTGGCAGAAGACTGGCCAACACCCAAATCAGCCATAAGGCGTCTGAGCCACACACACTCAACAGTCGCTGTGAAAGCTGCCCTATACTCAGCCTCACAACTGGAAGTGGCCACAGTAGGCTGCTTCTTGCTCAACCAAGATATACATGAGCTACCAAGCATGAAGCAAAAACCACTGGTGGACACACGAGTGTCATAGCAACCAGCCCAATCTGAGTCAGAAAAAGCATGCAAATCTGGCGGTAGTGATCCCCCCTTGGGATAAAACAACCCAAGTAGCCGAGTACCACTCAAGTAGCGAAAGATGCGCTTAACCGCTTTCCAATGCGTGACTCCTGGGCAATGCATGAACCTGCTCATCTGTGAGACAGCAAATTGAATATCTGGCCGAGTAATGCATAAGTAAATCAAGCATCCAACAGCCTGCTGATAGAGAACAGCATCAAATGCATCTCCAGCATCATGAAGACTCAATCGTAAACCTGTCTCCATAGGAGTGGCAATAGGCTTACAGTCTTCAAGGCCAAAACGCTGCAATAATGTGTCAATATATTTCGTTTGACACAAAGCCATTCCACCATCAACGTGCATAAACTGAATGCCCAAATAGTGATGCAAATGCCCCAAATCAGACATCTCAAATGAGGCATGCAAATCAGCCTTAAAATCAGCAATATGCTTCTCAAGAGGACCAGTGAGCAGCATGTCGTCTACATAGACAACAATGATCAGAAGCACATCATTAGCACGCTTAACATATAAGGTGCTTTCAGTTGGACTGTTCTCAAAACCATGTGCAATTAGATAGGCATGTATTTTCTCATACCAAGCACGTGGTGCTTGCTTTAAACCATATAACGCCTTCTTTAACGTGCACACCTGGTTTTCATGCCCTTTCTGCACAAAGCCACGGGGCTGAAAAACATAGACTTCTTCATGCAAGTCACCATTCAGAAATGCTGTTTTAATGTCCAACTGATGTACATTCCAACCATGATGGGCTGCAAGTGCACAAATGCTCCGAACAGTAGTCATACGGCATGTAGGTGCAAAGGTCTCATCAAAATCAATGCCTCTTTCCTGCGCATAACCCTTTGCAACAAGCCTAGCCTTATACCTGTCAACTGTACCATCAGGTTTACGCTTCAGCTTGTATACCCACTTAGTGCCAATGGCCTTCTTGCCAGGAGGCAAGTCACATAAAGACCATGTACCATTCTTCATTATAGCATCATATTCAGATTGCATAGCAGCCATCCAATTTTCTGAATTTTGTGCTTCATCAAAAGAAACAGGCTCATTCTCATCACAGAGACTAGATGCAGCCATAGCATAGCAATCTGATGCAAAGGAGGTACTATGAGAGCCTGAACGAGTACGATATGACAAAGGTGCATCTAATTTGCTGTCACGCAAAGTCTGCACCAGCCATTTTGGCATAGTTTTTGCCTGTTCAATATCAGCTCTCTCATCAACAAGTGCATCATGTAAATCTGCATCAGAAATGGAATGATCTGCATCATCATATGAAACCTGCAAAGGCTGAGAAGTTGCCTCATTAGGACCAGCGTTAGCCTGTCCACCTGTAAAAAGAGGCATCAAAGTATCATACATGTCTTTGGAGCTAACAGATGTCTCCTTAGTACATGAAAGCAATGGCTGAATAGCATCTTCCACAAAGACAACATCACGGCTAACCAGAATGCGTTTAGTCTGTGGATGATACAGACGATAGCCTTTACTTTCAGAACTGTACCCAACAAAAATACATTTTACTGCCTTATCATCCAATTTTCTGCGATGTTGTTCAGGCACTAATGCATATGCCAAACAACCAAAAACACGCAGATGAGCAACAGATGGCTTGCGGTCATGCCAAGCCTCATATGGAGTGATAGACTGCAACGCTTTGGTGGGACACCTGTTCAGTACATATGCTGCACACATGACAGCCTCAAGCCAGAAACTATGTGGTAAAGCCTGACTTTTGACCATGCACCTCGCCATCTCCATGAGTGACCTGTTCTTTCGTTCAGCAACTCCATTCTGTTGAGGTGTATACGGCACTGTACACTGGTGTTTTATCCCACGTTCAGCCAGAAATGCATTAAAATCTGAAGACATATATTCCCCCCCTCGATCAGAACGGAGGGTGCCCATTTTACATGCTGACAGATTTTCAGCCAAAACCAAAAACTGTTTGAAGCACATGAACACTTCGGACTTTGCTTTGAGTAGATATACCCATGCATGCCTGGAAAAATCATCAATGAAAGTCACGAAGTAAAGGTAATTTCCAAAAGAGGGTGTCTGCATAGGACCACAGACATCACTATGTACAAGCTGCAATTTCTGCATAGCCCGAACTGAACCATCTTTTGGAAAGGAAGAACGCTGCATTTTGCCCAAAATACAGCCTTCACAAACATGTTTTCCAGGTGCCTCAAGTTTGGGCAAAGAGGACACCATTTCAGATTTCTGCAGGCGTAATAAACTAGCAAAATTCAGATGACCAACGCGTGCATGCCAAAGCTTTGCATCTGACATAGCCTGAGAATCATGAACTGCACATGCCGAATCATTCACAGATCTTTCATAGTCTATGAGCTTATACAGCCCACGACATAAAATGCCAGAAGCAATAATCACATCGCCATTTGAGAGATCATGGACTGTACACCTGTCATCAACAAATTTCACAACCAAGCCAATCTTGGCTAATGCAGAAACTGATAACAGATTCTTTTTGATCCCTGGCACAAATAAAGCATCTGACAAAGTGAAAGAACTACCATCAGCAGTAGTCAGAATGATCTTACCAACTCCCATAACAGGATAAGAGGAGTTATTGGCGCATGTGACAGTATTCCCTGTAGGGGCAGGCTCGAGTGAAGAGAAGAAACTGCACTGCGAGGTAATATGTTTGGTCGCCCCACTGTCAAAGTACCAAACATCTGAGTCTACTGCAGACATGCACTGATCATGAGAAGATGGGTCAAAACTGCAGACAGTAGTAAACGCCCATTCTTCTTCCTGCACAAGATTTGCAGACTCTGTTTTTGGTGTAGAGGCCTCTGCAACAACCATTCCAGCCTCTTTCTTCTTTGCCTCTTTAGCAGCCAGTTTTGGACAGTTCTTTATAATATGATCATTTCCTTTACAGTACTTGCAGAACAATTTCTGCTTTTCTGATTTCTTCTCATCTTTATCCTGGTTCTTCGATTGTGCAGCATTTGCAGATTTCTGCTTACTAGTAGAAGAGCTCCATTTTCCTTTGCCCTTCTGACTAGCCAGGAAAGCTTGATCTGCAACACGCATAATGGACCTGTTCTGCCTGGACTGATCTTCCTACAACAGAACAGAGACTAATTCCTCAAATGACAAGGCATTCGTATTGCCTTTCATCATCAACCGAAGAGTAGAGGCAAAACTCTGATATGAATCAGGAAGACCATTCAGAACGGTCTGCACAAGTGAGCTATCTGGTATAACTTCATCAGCAGAAATCAATTGTTCCTTCAGGTCTTTGATCTTTGTAAGAAAACTGTCCATAGAATCACCTTCATTCATGTGCTCACTCTCCAACTGTTTTCGGAGGTAAGCAACACGAGCCTCATTCCTAGCCTGGTACAAAGTGGTAAGCGTATCCCAAGCATCCTTTGCTGTTCTGCAAGAGCGAATGTGAGGAATAATGGCACGTTTGACAGACAAAGCTATCAATGCATGTGCCTGGGCATCTCTGCTATCCCAACGAATCTGCTCTGCAGTAGGTGCAACAGAAACAGCAGCACGAACAGGAATCTGCGGAATATCATCTTCGACACCATCTTCATCAGCTCCAACACCTGTATTTGCAGTACCTGTCGTTACAGGTGTAACAGGACGTCTTTCAACACCCTGCACAATGTTCCACAATCCTTTTGCAACCAGTACATGTCGCATCATATAAGCCCATAATGGGTAGTTGGTACCATCCAACTTATCCTCAACATCCAACATACGGAATACATCACTGCTTTCAGCCATGGCCGGTGACTAAAATACCTTGATGCAGAAAATTGACTGTATCTCAAAAAGTTGAACAGAACTGCCCAGACGAGTTCTGCTAGACCTGTAGCAGACTTCGAGCCGCTTAAACTGGCAAACAGAAACTGGTATATACCTTTGGCACAAAAGGACGAAATAGCCTGCACAAGCACTGCGATAGTGCGTTCGGAGGCCGAAACGAGCTCAGATCGCGATTTCGGCACCACATAGCAAAGCTGTTTTGATCTCGGAAACACCCTGAGTATGCTCACCAAATTTTGTGCGAATCTGAGACTGCAAACGGAGGAGTGTCGACGGTGCCCTAGAAGAAGCAACGACCTGCTCTGATACCAATTGTTGGAGTTAGACGTCTGCGGAAGCACGCGAACAGCACAAGGAAGAAGAAGAAGCTTGGAGCACAACACACAAGACTGAATGTATTACTAGAGAATGTACAAAGATAAGTAGCCCATTAGGGCAATAGGCGTATATACAAGCCGGGGGAAAAAAACCTCCTAAAGAGGGAAAAAAAGTGCCCCGACAGTCCTAGAGTGTTCACACACATCACTACCTAAATATATCAACAGGAACTAGAAAAATTCCTTTTGGGCATATCAAATAGACTTAACAAGCTTCCCAATCCAAGTTAAAACACTTCAAATGATGGACTGAGCACTGAGAACAAGTTTCATCAATTTCTGGAACATGCCCACCATTCTCCGGGCTCTGTAGAGATAGACCAGTAAGCAGTAAAATGCAGATATCTCCACTAGTATACATCCAATGACCTTGAAAACTTATATGCACAAAGTAGACAGTAAGAGCTATCCAACGCACTTTAAAACCCTGAAAATGGATGATTAGAACTCGAGATATGACCTTCTGAAGGTACTGCTCTGAGTGAGTATAACAGAGAACAAAACAGAGGAGTAGATGATAATAAATGTATAGATTCACATATGATTACAACCACATTGGCAATGAATCTTTGCACAATGGGAGTAGAATGATAGAGCTATGGCGTAAGCTCTTCAATCTCTACAAAATGACATGAAGTGGTCACGTACAAGGCTTGCTAATCGCCTCTTCCTTCTTGCTCCTTTTATAGCTATTCTTGGAGGGAGTTTTGAATTCGAATTCGAATGGCTCCACCTAAAAGTGATCCCCAAAGTTAGGAGATATTCCCTCAGCTCAAAAAGTCGTGGGTTTTGGTAGTTAGAGCCACGAAATTGCTTTTACATCATGCATGAGGTAAGCCATCCTTTTCCTTTTTCTTTTTTCAATTACAAGAGATAAAAATGAACTCTTTTACAAGAGGTGTTCACATGACTACTCATGTGACTTACAAATGAGGATGATATCAAATATATCAAGCATGTAGGCTTGGGTAAAATGCACCAACATGAATTGGATAACTTAAATGACTCAACAGAAAACATGGAATCATCAGCACGTTCTAAATCATAGGGATCATCACTTCTGTGGAAAGGGTTAACTGAGAACAATGAATCCGAAATTGTATCAATATGAGCAGAGGAAGCTGATGCCGAAGCATCCACTGAAAAGATTGAGCTCATCTTCACTGAGTTCACAGAAGACTGAAGATGAATGACCTTTTTAAATAAGTAGAAATCCGAGATCAAGTGAAGATGTCACATCAAATGTCACATCAATAAGATATGAAATCAAAAGTTCATTAAAGTACATTAAATAACATTAAACATCAAATCACTTAATTACTCAAATATACACTAATAAAGGAACCCAAGATTTGATTCACTCTTGAAATGAGAAACACAGTTGATTTCTAACTAGATATGAGTCATTGAGTCTTACCATTGTGAGTGAATCAAAATATATCCAAGTTGAGTTCCAAGTGGATAAGATATTAAAATTGTTTGGAGTAGTGCCATTGAAGACTATACAAGAAGAATTTTTACCTTTGGTTAAGATTTCAAGGATTAGGTTTTATTGTGGTCTTGGCTAGATCTCAGAGAGGTAGATTGTCACTCTAGCACAATTGTGAGTACCAACGTGAGAAGATTCACCTCATAATTGTCAATCCGTGGAGACGTGAGGACTAGTATGAAGACTATGAGCAAGTGAAGGCACAAGTGTGTGAGTGAGAAGCACACAAGCATGCACACACATACACACACACGCGCACACAAGGCATGAACAAGGAGAGGAACAATGGAGTTCTTTGCATTAGTCAAAAAGTCTCTTACATAAGCTCAAGTCACAAACAATCTAACCCCAAAAATGAGCTCTCTAGCTCTTTTTATAGTTTTCTAGCTAGCTTTGGTCTTGTCCAGACCTAGTGTCCGGCCTAGTTAAAAATTAGGTTCTAGAGCCTATTTGGGGGCTCAAACAGAGTCTAAAAATTATGAAAATTGGTATGTAGCTAGTTCTAATACTCCTCAAGCTCGAGGACTCCTCGGCTTGCACAAAATGGAGTCTATTCTACCAAAAACGGAATTTACAATGTTTGTGTAGTGATTAAAATCACTTGAGTTGTGAATGGTCCATGGGAAAAAATGATTGGGCCTTGTTGCCGTATTGTGCATGACTCCTCCGTTGCGCTAATATGCTCTTCATCTGACTTGTATGCCAACACTCCCCCCTTCCTAGCATCTGTCGTCCCTGACAGACCTTTGTTCTCTCGGATGGTCGATATAGTATTGGATGACATTGGTGGCCAGTTCATGTTCTCCTATCCTTAAGCCTCTTGCTAGATCAGCTTCCAATGCATCCCAATTTATTGCACCAGGGACCTCTGGTTGCGGGGTGGTGTAGTACTCAGAGTACATTGCTTGTTCACAAGCAAAAAGTTGGAGCAGATGTGTTGGCTTCGGTGCGAAAATCTCCGAGTGATACTCCCAGAAACCTGATCTGAACATTTCTTCAAAGGTCTGTTTGTAACAGGCAGGGAGGTATTTGATGTGCGCATGCCAGGCGTAAGCCACACGAATACTGGGGGTGGTGCTCATGTCATACACCAAGTCATAATTTCCATTGCTGAACCCCGGGAGACGTACCTGTGGTGCGGCTGCATTTCTAAAAGTTTTCAGGACTACCTACATCATATCTAAGATTTTACGCATCATTTGTGCTGCTACATCTTGCATGGGCTTCAAGCGCGGCATCCAGTGGCGAATGGTTCCCATCATATATGCTACCGACGGTGGTCCCTGTGGTGGCGCAATGTACGGGTAGTTCAGCCATTCCTTGCATTGCGCGTTGTTCTGTACCTTGATATTGAATGCCTTCCAAGACCTGCGGCGTGGGACTGGACCGTAGCATGGATTATATAGGAGGTGTAAAGGTGCGTTGTTCCATGTGCGTAGCATTTCTGGATATGTCTCTAGAAGTTTCTGCCGCCACGTGGGTTGACGAATTTTGCCTTTTTGCACCTCTGGAGGAAGGTCTTCGGGTTGAAATTGGGTCGCAAAGGTAGGAATCTGACCCGTGACTCTTTGTATTTCTGCATTATAATCAGCCAAGATAATATAATACGGCCTGTATTGGAGTTCAGATGAGAGGATCAGGCGTCTCGATGACAGGTTCTTGAAGTAAGCCGATTGTAGCACAGTTTCCTCTATGACCCTCATGGCCTGATTTTGCACTACTGTGCGCTCTTCGTGCGAACTCCCGATTTCCTCCACTTGACGTAGCCATGGGGGCCGTGGTGCCTCGAATGTGTCCTGAGCCTCTTCCGTGTGTTGACCTCCTGGGAATGCTTGTGGATCGTATTCTTCGTCAAACGTTTGTTCCACAGGAATTTGCACAACTTCTTCGTCCGTGGGAGCCTCTAGAGGGGAAGGTGGTCTCTCATATTGTAGTAGACGTGTTTGCAATTCAGTGACCTGTTTCTGGAGATCTTTTATGGCCTCTGCGTCTGTGAGAAGTGAAGCCGCGGAGGGGGTGGTTGGGGAGGCTGCTGTTTGTCCTTTTTGGTGTTCCTGCTTCAATTGTCCCAGTTCCTCCGATAGCTTATCATGTGCTTCAAGCAGCATGGCATAGTCTTCCAATATGATCTTGATATTATCGGGGGTCACTGCTTGAAACTTGGATGGGCTGATGGGTGCCCCCGGTGTGCTCTCAATAGCTGCCTCCAGGTTCTCTTGATTTTGTACTTGCAGTCGTCGATTCTCTTCCTGAGCGGCCGCGAGATGGCGTTTGAGTAGAGCCATATTTCGCTGGAGCTTTGAGTTGCGTTCCAGCTGTGTCCGTAGGTGACCTTCTACCACCTGTATCGCTTCCTGATCTGTGTTCTGTAACTGTACCTCCAATATGCCATGAGCTTCTTGGAGAGTTTGGAACTGTGTGTGGAGGCGAGTATTTTCCTCTTCTAGTGCCGCGAGGCGGTGCTGTAGTGTTTCTGAGTGCTCGTGCAGGCGTTCATTCTGTTGCTGGAGCTGAATGTAATCTGTCCTTAAATTTGATATAGAAGCAAGCATGGTGTCCAATGCACTTCCTATAGATGAGTGGGTGGTGTTTACAGTGGGAGATGCATGGGAAGGGAATTGGGGATGGGGGAGAGTGAATGATGTGCCTATTGAAGTCGTGTGTGTGAGTGAAATTGGTGGAGGGGGAATGGGAGGAGGTGGAATCGTGGGGGGAGGTGCCGTGGGTGGTGAAATGTCCATGCCTTCAGGAGTGGGTGCGAGTGTGGGATCTGCCATATACATTGGGATGGTAGGTGGTGTGTGTATGGAAGTGGTGAATAGATGCGAAGTGGGGTGGGGAGCTGAAAAGAAAGGAAATGGTTGAGACCCTGGTTGAAAAGTACTAGTAAGGAGGTCATGGAGGGATTGTAGAAATGGAGAGAGAGAGGTCGGGGGTTGAGGTCGTAAATTGGAGGAGGGCGCGAAGGGTTGCGTGGTAGCAGGGAAACCCATGAATGTGGATCTAGGGTCAGGATGACCTATGGCTGAGGGCATGGGGGATGGTTGTCCTAGGGCAGGCTCTAGGAGCGGTTCGGTGGAGTGTGTAGTGATGGGGGTTGCTTCAAAGATTGGGTTATCAGTGGTAGAGAATAGGGTGGAACTAGGGATGGGAGTACGGAAGATGAAGGTTGGTTCGGTGGGTTGAGTGGTCGAGGTGATTTCCACTGTTTCTGCTCTAGGGGGTGAGGGTGGGGGTGTGGGTGGTTGTGGCTCTGTGGACTCCTCATGGGTGACTGGGTGCTCTTGGCTAGCCGTTTCGGTTGCTTGGGAGGTTGTCCTGATAGGTTCAGATGTAATAGTTGGCTCTTCTACAGTTGTAATGGGAATCTGGATATTCTTACCTGAACGTGGTCGTGTCTGGAACCTTCGTGGATCATATTGAACTGGGGACCTCCGAATGGCAGTGCGCACTGCTTCCACTACCCCATATGTTTCTGCCATCAATAAGAGACCTTCCCTATACTCTGAGCCAACTCCTGCTTCTTCCAACAACTGAGTCATGAGTACTCTGCTACTCTGTTCGGTGAGTAGTTGTTGCGATCGCACTCTTTCCATAATCTGATACAGCCTTCGGAGTTCTGCTGTATAGGCTGGTGCTTCAATGGTCTCCTCTTCATAAGCTCCTTCTTCCTCTAGGTGTCCTTGTTGTTGACCTGGCTGATCGTCGCTCCAATGTACATGTCGGCCGTCTGTAGATTTTCTTCTTCTTCGTGAAGATGTGCCTTGTTCCTCTGTATCTGAATAAAACTCCACATCAGAGAATTGTGTACTTTGTAAGAATGCTTCGAAGTCCTGGGGGTCCATTCCTTCAGCATCTCCAGTTGCAGCAAATTCAAATTCAGTTGGAGCAGGAGGAGCTGAAGGGGTAGCTTGTGTCATAGTTGCAGATTCCGACCTGGGTATCCTGATGGTAAAGGGAGGTACTGTGGTCTCCCTTCGTGGCGATACCTCCGGAGTAGTCAGAACTTCCCTTGTCTGGACACAAGAGATCGCACCCCTCATGCGCTTGGATTGATGTGTGGACGTCTTGAGCTTCTTAAACATTTGTAATTGTGCCCAAGTTAAGGCACGTTCAATGGGAACATCATATGCTAGGCACCGATAAATAATGCGTGTGATTGCACAGCAACCGTTCACTACTAATTTCCTAGAAGACCTTTTGTTTGCTTCATACAATTGATCTATAATCCATACTGGTAGCTTAATGGGTAACGCACCTGCTTCCGCTAAGTAGAGAGCGAACCAGATTCTCTTGTGTGGTTGTGTGAAGCGGTCTTGGCCGGGAAAGGCGAAATGTTGCATGCACATGCGGAGAGGGATGGACACGTTTGGTGTGAGTGCTGCCATGTCTTTAAGCTTCAATAGTTTCCTATCCTTCATGTTAGTGGGAACAAGAGCATCCTTTTCAGAAGGTACATGTGTGCCGTGCATATTCAAAGCGTCGCTTACCAACTCCACAGTAAGTTCAAACCTCTTCAACTCGTTGTTGCCCAGCGAGGGAAGAACAAATGATCCGGGTTTGTCCTTTTCTTCATTAGCTTGTAATGTGGAGACCAAATAGTAACATCGGAGGAGATCTGGTTTAGGTAGTGGGGCTTCAAAGTATTCGGCCAGCCCTGCTCGTTGCCATATGGTCTGGAGATCCTCGGTGTTCTGTAAAGTCTCGAACTCCTTGGAGAAAAATTGGAATCGAACCCATGATCTGTCATACTCGCACTTAGACTCCCATATATACTTGGCCTCTCCTAATGGACCTGGCATGCCATTGAACCAATGAGAATTGGCATGGACTCTTTCTGTGATCCCTGTGGGTGGATCCGGCACCGGGATTTGCTGAAGGTGCCTCAGCTCCCCTGGTCGTTCAGTTGGTGGAACATCCACAGGTAGACTATCCACATCAATTCCTGCAGTGAGTATCCCTACTTGTGAGCCCGAACCTGTCGCTTCTGCCATTTTACTTCTTGCCTTCTGATTCTGTGAGAATATAGAATCATGCGTTAACATCGTAATGGACAGAATAAATCCGTAGTTGTCCCCGTCACAACATTAACATGAGGTAGATGGTGAGTTAGTGGTTAGTAAGTGCACGAAGACAGTGTGTGTAGTTAATGCTTGGGTATTCCTAGAAGACTAACGCAGTTAGTAAGTGGGGTTGAATTTACAAATTGGGGTCGGGGGGTTTATTACAGGTCTTAAGCTGCCAAATGCAGTGGATGGGTTTTTCTCTTGGTTTCGTAGAGACGCTAGAGAACATTATAGGTGTATCAGCTTGAACATGAGGCCTTTTATGGACCGATTTACAAATGATTCTGTTCGTGCTCATGGGCCTTGGTGTGTTCGTGAGTGTTGAAAACAAGTGGATGCCGGTTGTGCGAGTGAATGGGTTACGCTGTATAGGTTGTGGCTTCGGCGTAGCTATTTGCGCCCGCAAGCAAGTCTTAGGCACCCAAATTTGTCTTGATTGTGGCCTAGCCTTCATCGACTTCTTGGGCACCCAAATAGATTTCACGTTAGCAGAAGAATTTCCGAAAGACTTCTTATTAGTGTCGTGTTGTTGGTTACTAATAAGAGGCTTTGCCCGTGTGGTTGGCTGGAGTGCAACCGGGTGTTCGCCTTTCCGCACCCACACTTGTTTCACTTGCTGGGACATTTTGCTGCGCAAGTACTCTGGATCCCGGACATAGGTAGTACTCTGCTTCTTCTGCCTTGGATCCACCTTTGGTTGTTGCCTCCTTCTGGCCTTTGGAAAAGAAGGGAGTTCCTTTGCATCCCTGACTCCTTTTTTGCGAGTATCATTCCTCTGCATCACATAGTTTTTGGACAAGAATAACATGGTCATCTTCATGTGTATTCCTGGAAGGACCAGGAGTCTGTGCCTTTCCTAATTCCTTGAGTGCTCCATTATCTAACTTTACTGTAATTCGACTATGATTGACCCAAACCTGAAGAAGTCCACTTCTTAAGTTTAAGTTAACTGCTTGGTCATAGATCCAATCTTGACCCAAGACAAGAGGTTCAGTGAGATCCTCGTCTTGACACACTAGTACTTTAAGTGTTATAGCCTCATCATGAATATAGAGGGGAAGTTCCACCTCGCCCATGCAAGGGGTTTCCACGCCTCCCAATCCTATGAGATACGCTTCCACAGGATTGACAGTTAACTGCAACTCTTGACAGTAAGACAATTTAACAGCACTAGTGGCTGCACCTGAGTCAATCAAGGCTCTTACGGTCCTTGCACTCTTTCCTTGTCCTATCTCTAGGGTTATGAAAGGACGTCGATCAATTATTCTATGCAAGCTTGTTCCTGCGACTTCACACATGGCCATAGGATATCCTTGATCTGCATAGTCATTCGTTCTAGGCTGATCTCTACCTTGCTTTCGTAACTTCATCCTTCTGATGCGTTCTAAAGCTTCTGCTTGAGCTTCTTCTCGAACTCGCTTTTCTTCCTCTTTACGTTTCTTAGCAGTGTTGAGTCGGCTGAGCATTTCCTCCGTGAGGGGTTCGTGATACAACTTGACTCTGCAACCGCTAATATAGTTTGGGAGAATATCACCTTCTAGCGTGGCTAATTGTACTGCTCCACTCGTGGAGATCCTATTGATAATCATAGGTCCGTAGCCTCTCTTTTCTAGTTTCCTTGCGTGTTGTTTCAGTGTATAGACTAGAACTAGATCTCCTGCTTTCAAGCCCTTATCCTTCACATGGGCATCGAAATATGCCTTCTGTCTCTTCTTGGCTGCATATATTCCGGTAGCGGCTCTCAGTCTTGTTTCCCCTAATCGTTCAAGGTCAAAGATCCTAGAGGAGAGTTCATGACCTGTCCATTCGTACTCTTGTGCTACTTTCAACGTAGGGATCAAAAAATCTAGCGGTAGCACAGCATTTTGACCAAACACCATTTGAAAGGGTGTGGCTTGGAGTACCGTTTTGTAGGCAACTCGGTATGCCCAAATAGCATGGTGTAGCTGTTTGTCCCAATCAGAGCGTTTATTATTCACTAATTTCGTCAATACATTGCATAAGATCTTGTTGGTGCTCTCAGCTTGGCCATTTGCTTGAGGGTGATAGGGGGCAGACTTCTTATGTATTACCAAGAATTCTTGGAGCAGATTTTCAATAACTTCGTTCAAGAAGTGAGTGCCTCTATCGCTTACAAGCTCTATGGGTAGTCCGTATCTAGTGAACACATTCTCAAATAAAAACTTAGCAGTTGTTTGAGCATCGTTCTTCGTTGTGGCTTTTACCTCCACCCACTTAGTTAGATAGTCTGTTGCAACAATGATATATTCTGCATGGGAACCCTTAGCTGGGGGATTAATAGGACCTACGAAGTCTATTCCCCACTTAGAGAAAGCACGTCCACCCATCATAGGTTTCAGTGGCATCTCATCTTTACGTATAGGATACTGGGTTCGCTGACAGACATCACACCGTTTCACATAGGTATGTGCGTCCATGTGAAGGGTAGGCCACCAGAAGCCCGCAAATAGTATTGCCTTGATTACCCGATCTGGTCCAAAGTGTCCTCCTGCTACACCTTGGTGAGCAGTGTCCAAGATCTTGAGATACTCACTCTCATGGACACATAGTCTCAGGTAACCGTCTTTACCACGCTTGTATAGATTATCACCAATGAGTGAATAATCCTGGGCTTCTTGTTCTAAACTCTTTTGCCTAGCCAGAGTCATGTCTGGAGGGAATGTTCTCGTCCTTAAGAAGGATACTAGCGGTTCACTCCAATCTGGCACTATGGACACTTGATAAAGTGTGGCATGTTCCACAGGTGGTTTAGTGCAACAGATTGGGCATTCCTTGCACACCCTTTGGACATCAGCTTCCATAGTTGGCCAATGTACTCCGAGTCTCCTTAGTGTCTGTAAGGTTCGTTGCTTTGAGTAGTGTTGCTCTAATGCACCTACATGTGCTAATTGCAACCATTTAGGGTACTCATCCTCTTCTACGCAACAAGCCAAGATCCCTTGATCTGTGTGCTTGTACATGCTTCCTGCCATGATGTGGTACTTTTGGGCTTTCACAACCTCTCTATTCCGTGTGTTTACTACTGGATGGTTAGGCCCGTATGTCAATACTGGTACCAATGACTTAGCCCACTGTGGCACCACTTCTAAATTGAACAAGTAAGCATCAGGAAGATCATCTGATACTCCCTGTGGGGCTTCTCCGGAGGTGAGCCTAGAGAGATGATCTGCTCTCAAATGAGTCCTACCTTTCCTTACCACAACCTCAAAGTCATATTCCATGAGCAAGAGAAACCACCTCACTAGTCTTCCTGTATTGCATGGTTTGTTTACGAGGTATAGCAAAGCCTGATGATCAGTAAAAAATTTAAACTTATTTGCAAGCAAATAGTGTCTAAATTTCTTGACTGCATATACCATGCCTAAGCCTTCTCTCTCTGTAGTGGTATAATTTCGTTCAGCTGCATTCAATTGTCTACTGGCATAGGCAATTGGGAGATCCATATTGCCTTCACCAGTAGGTTGTGCAAGCACACATCCAATGGCATAATTGGATGCATCCACATGAACATGGAATGGCTTATTCCAATCTGGTGTGGTCAAGATTGGTGCTGAACATAATCGCCGTTTAAGCTCCTGGAAGGAGTTCTCACATTCATTAGTCCACTCAAAGTTAGTCAGAAGTCCGTACATGGGCTTTGCAATGACGGCATACATGTGTATAAATCGTCGGTAATAACCACAATGCCCCATGAAAGCTTGTACTTCCTTGACATTTTTTGGCCTAGGTAGCTCTGCTATAGCTCTCACTTTCTCTTCATCAGTGGATATGCCATTCTTTGACACTATGTGTCCTAGAATCTTGCCTTGCCTGACCATGAAAACACATTTTTCTGGGTTCAAGCAGACTTGATATTCTCTACATTTGTCAAAGATTTGTCTGAGTTCAGGAATATGGGTTTGTCTCATGTTGGAATGAGCACAAAGATCATCAACATAGACTTCTAAATTCTTTCTCAAGAACTCCTTAAATACATGGCACATCAGCCTTTGGAAGGTTGCGGGAGCGTTGGTCAGCCCAAATGGCATTACTCTAAAGGCAAATATGCCCCACTCTGTGGCAAAGGCAGTCTTATGCTGATCCTCTGGAGCTATGGCTACATGATTGTAGCCCGAAAATCCATCAAGGAAACTGTACACTTCCTTGCCTGCCACTCTTTCTAAGAGATGTTCTGTGATGGGAAGCGGATAGTTATCTCGAATCGTGGCTGCATTAACCTTCTTCAAGTTAATGCACACACGCAGTTTTCCATTCTTCTTGGGCACCACTACGATGGGGGATACCCATTCAGTGTGCTCAATTTCATAGATAAATCCAGCTTCAACCAGTCTATCTATCTCTTCTTTGATCTTAGCAGCGTAATTATCGTTATATGTGTAGGGCTTTTGCTTAGAGGGTTTAGCATCTGAGGTCATGGGGATGGTGTGTGAACATATGTCAGGGTCAACACCTTTCAAATCCTTGTAACTCCAAGCGAATACATCTCTGTATTCCCTTAGCAAGGCAATTAACGCATGCTCTTCTTCCTCTGTTAGGTCATGGCCTATGTACGTGCATCTCTCCTCTCCTTCTTCTAGGGCCACTACTATTTTCTTGGTGGTTTCTTTGTTATCATAGGCCTCCCCTGCTTGTGCCTCTCGTTTAGGCATTCTTACCATGACTCTCCTGTCGTCTATCTCATACTTCTTAAAATTTTCTGGGACCTCGAACAAGGATTCTTCCTCTTCGGGTGAGACTTCTCTCTTCTTCCGTTTCTTTCCTTCTTCCTTTGGGGTCACATGTGTGGCTAATCTTACATCATTTGTAAGCTCTCCATGCCTCTGGGGTTGAAATTCTACTTCATGGAAGTATTCTTCATCTGATGCAAATGGTGGGTCCATGATGATTGACTCTAGGTCGGAGTCACTTGCATCCTCAAAGGCATCAAGGCTAGGTTCGCATTCTTCTAGAACTGCCTCTCCCATGATTGGCTCTATGGAGAAGACTGAAATATCATAGCCATCCTCATCACAGTGAGGTGTCCATTGTTCTTCATTGATGGCTACGTCCATTGTTGCTAGGATTTCTGCCCAGCCATGGGGTTCAAATTCCTCATCAGGAAAAACTACAGGTGCATAGGCTGGGTCTTGAATTGATCTATGTGTTTCTTTTGCACCTACCTCTCTAGCCTTCTCTCTCTTCTCTTCTTCTACTGCAACCTTGCACATCCATAAATGAGTGTCTTCATGCATCCATGAGGATCCTGATCCTATGGAATGCACAGATTCCGTATCATCCTTGGCTCTATGGATGGGATTCCATTGGATAGGGGGAACATCTCTATGAGAGTAATCCTTGAGATTGACTTTGGTTGTAACACCTAAGTGCTGCAGGTACAAAGAATTGGTTCCCCAATCCTGTACCACTTGCAACTGTCGCATAAAAGGTCGTCCCAAGATCATCTCATAGGCATGATTTTTGCTAAAGTCACAGATAGCAAAGGTATGTTCGAACTCGACACCACAGGTGGTGAGAGTTATTCCTTCTAGCAATCCTAGGGGTCTCTCTATGTGACCATCAGCCATCTGCAGTTTCATTCTCGTTGGCCTGAGTGCTGGCTTGCCCCAACGCTTCCATAGGGAAGTGGTGGCAATTGCAACACCTGCACCTGAGTCCAAAATTGCCTTGGTGGTGTACTCCTGGTAGGTAATGGGAAGATAGGTGTTCCCTTCTTCTCCTTCACACATATCTCCTATCTTATCCAAGGGTATTTCTGGCATTGTCCTATGTGATCCTGCCTGGGAACGAGGTTTTGCTATCTCTGGTACTTGTTTGGCTACATGTTTCCGTACTTCAGGTCTAACCTTGAGTAGCTCTTCTAACTTGAGATTGCACTGCACTTTAGTATTTTTCACTTCCTCTGTGTTCCTAGGTATGACTGAATCTTCATTTCTTACCATGATCGTGGGGGTTCTCATACAAGTAGACTTGGCTTCCCATGGCCCCGTGAAATGGGGTAATTCCTGTAGAGAATTAGATTCGAAGTCTAATCTTTCTTGAGATTGGGTGCTCTCCTGCTCCCCATAAATGGATGGGATGTCTTGTGGGAATTGGTCATGTGCATCATCCACAAGTTCAATGGGAGGAGGCACTTCGCTTTCTTTAGCCCATTTGTCTTCTTGAATCTCTCGTAGGAATTCTGGTGTGAATCGATTCATAGAAGAAGAAGTGTATGGCTCCGTAGAATTAGGCACATAAGTAACCTGGGAAGGAGGGCTTATTCTATCATTGGCTCTTTCCTCGCTCTCATAGATGTTTGGAGTACAAGCTTCTTGGGGAGGATTACTTATTCTATTACTTTTCCGAACAGGCTCATATGCTCCCTGAGAAGGAATGTAGGCAACCTGTGGAGGTACGTGAGCTTTCGAGGGAGGCTCATCTGCCTTTTGGGGGGAAAGATAAGCTTCTTGAGGAGGCACATGGGCTTCCTGAAGAGGCTGGCTTATCCGTTCTCTTCCCCTTTCCTTTCTTTGAGGGGAAGGTTCCTTTTCTGAGTGTGCCATTAGATTCTCCATTCTTCCCAGAGAAGGGGGGTTGTCTGGTTCAGTGGAATTGGGTACATAAGCTTCCGGTGGGGGATGGGTCATGTTTTTGCTTGCTTTATCTCTTTCTTGATTTTTTTCTTCCTTGGCAGATCTTGCAATTATGCCCTCTAACTTCTCTAGAAGTCCATCCAGGTGTAGTTGCGTCTTGGCTGAGCCCGAGTAATTGAATAGGCGACTAGCTTCAAACATAGTCTGAGCCAATGCGACCATTTTCGCGCAAAGCTTGGTTCTTTCTATCTCTAGGTCAGCTCTAGGGTAGCACTTGTCATGATCCGTTACATTTGGCCCTTCTTGGATTCTGGCCTGATATGCTTTAAGCATCATGTCTATGTCTTCAGGAGTGGGATCAGCTAATACTGATCCTGCTCGGGGTGGTGGGTGGGTTACGTGGGGTGTGTTAGAGGGTGGAGGGATGGAGGGTGATGGGGATGGTAGCGGTGGGAATGTGTGAGAGTGCGGTTGAGATGTGATCTCTATGATTTTGGCCTTGGTTTCTCGTAGAGTTTCCTCTAGTTCACTCATCTTCTTTGCCCATTGCCTTTTCATTCTTTCACGACTATCTCTCCAAGCTCTAGTTCTTTTCTTTGTCATGCTCTCGGTTTCACTAACTTCTGGGCTCTTTTCCTGGCCCGCAGTTTGGTTTTGCTGCAAAGCTTGAGCTCTTGTGACCACTTGCACTGGCGCAGTGGAAGTCACACTCCCGGTGGAGTCTACAACCAACCCAATAACATTTATAGGAGTGATTTTTGGCATATTATTAGGATTTTTAGGGCAATCTCGTAAGAGATGCTCTTTCCCACACTCTTGGCAATAACCTTGGATCGTTACTGACTGGGGTTGTGTAGGTGGAGGCGAGGGGCAATCACGAATGAGATGATCACCCTGACATCGGTAGCATGGTCCTCTAGGGAATGGGGGTCTTACCTGCCTAGGTTGGGGTCTGGGGTTGGGGGTTGCATACATGACATTTGTGTAATCTGATTCCCAACTAGGTTCATTTGGCTCTTCGCTATAGTAAGACTCACCATGTTCAGGAGACTGCATGTAGTATGCCTGGGGACTATCAACATGTGTAGAATCGAAGCTATGGTCACTGGGGTCACTTTCTGAAAGCAATGGTGTTACAGGGACTATAGCTCTACTCAGGTTTTCTTCTGCAGCTGTATACTTTACCGGGATCACGTTGGATGGAGCTGGAGGTTGTTGGGCTAACACAGGCTGAGGCCTTTGTTGGTTTTGGTATGGTTGCTGATAAGGTTGCTGTGGCCTGCCATATGGTTGTGGAGGGTACTGGTTCTGGTATCTTCCCTGCGGTGGATAGGGTTGAGGGTAAGTTTGCCTGACTGTTTGCTTATTGTAGGGGCAATCTTGTGCGGTGTGATTGGTGTACCTCCGTTCTATGGTGCAGTACTGGCTACTAGGATTTACTTGGGGTTGAGCCATAATGGGACATACATTCGCCATGTGGTCGCCACCACAAGTGTAGCATCTCTTCACAGAGGCAACCCTTGGGATCTGTTTACCAGTGACACCTAATTTCTGAGCTACTTTCTCTGCCAGTTCCTCAATTGATGTGGATTGCGTGGAAGAGAAGCTAGAGGCACTATCTGAATCTTTGTATATCTTGGAAAGCTCTAATTCCTCCCCTAGGTTATCCTCGATGTCAATGCACATGCGTACACACTCTTCTATGGTTCTAGGGTCCTTCAAGTACACATAGGATCTTAACTTTGTACTCAGCAATCCATCTAAGAATAAAGCCACTTGCTTAGCTGGTGTGGGGAGCTCCGTAATAGGGCATCTTTCAAGATATTGCCTAAATCTTCGTCCTGCAAGTCTCACAGTCTCTTGAGGGGTTTGCTTGAAGCTGTGAATCAATGAGGAGGTATTATGTCTTATGCCACTCTTAGAGAATTCAATAACGAAAGCCTCCAGGAGTTGGTCTATGCTCCTAAATTGTCTCTCATTCAATGGTTGGAACCATGTAAGGGCTGTGTTCCTAAGGGTTAGACCAAAGGCATTATATTGTGTGAATAGATCCTCCACTTGTTCTGCTCTCAAGACTTGCCTAAACTCTGCCACATGATCGTATGGGTCTCCTGTGCCATCAAAGTAATTTTTCATGGACTTAACTAGCTGAGTTGGTCTCAAAGTCCTGGTGTGCTCTCTAGGTCGTGGTAGAGGGAACTCATCCGCATTTCTTTGATTCCTGTGAGCTCTATGTATCTCCGGTTCTACTCTATTCGTTTCCGTCCTCGTTCTTTCTCTGCCCCCTGAGTTGGCAAAACTTACTTCTGGCCTATCTCTATTTCTGTCTCTTTGAGTTCCATGAGCTTGGGATGTTCCCGCTCCAGGGTGACCGTAGGACACATGTGATCTTGGTTGGGGGAAAATGATTTCACCTTTCCAAGTGTAAGCATGCCTGTCATTTTCTGTCACCATGAAGATCCTTTCTGAGGCGTGATCTAAGTAGGTCACTCTGCCTGGGCTATCCGGATCCTTAAGCTCATAGATCATGATTGTTCCTACATCAAATGGCCGACCAGATTTATATCTCCAAAAGGCTTCTTCAGTTTCTCGGTTCAGAAGGAGATCTATGCTCTTATTATCTTGGGGAATCCACTCTGGTGTGATTATTCTCGTAAGAACAGATTTACCTCGGGGTGTTCTAGGTTCTACTCCCATGTTTCCTTGTTCCAAGTCACCTAAGTCCGCTTCTGAGATTACATTTCCAAATTCATCTGTCCTATCTGGGTGACTGGTGACTACGTATATGGTTCCTTCTTTGTCCAGGTATGCACCGTTTTCAAACTTGACAGCTGGATGCTCTAGTCCTATGGATTGGTCAGGGTTTTTAATCTGGACCACGGATCTTCCTAGGCCATCCTCATAGATGCTAGCACCTAATCGGTTGTTCCTAAGGTATTCCAACTGTGTTTTGTAAGGGCCTTCTACCCTGTACAAGTATGGCACACCTGAACTCCCCGCAGGTCTGTCCATGCCTTGAGACATCTCTGACTCACTGGTCTCGGAGCTAGGGTAGTACGAGTGGTGGCTCAACTGCTGGGCCCAAGACCTAGCAGTGTGGTTAACACTAGCCTCTGAAGATCTAAGGCTTTGTCTCTCCCTTACTAGATGTCGTCCTGATCTAAGGTTCATATGTCTATCTAAGTAGCCCAATTCTTTGCCCAGAGTACAACCTTGTTGCTGGTTACTTTAGATTAGTCGCTTGGTTCTTTTTAGTTATTTTATCGTGTTTAAGGTCTTGTCTGATATCACGTCGTCAGGAATATTTGAATGTTGTTTCGCACTTACAGTTGATCGTTCCACGTTAAGTTCTTTTCCTTTAAAATTCTCGACAGTACAAGGATTATGCCCTTAGCTTGAGCTTGAAAGTTTAGGTATGCTTCAACTTGATAGCTGACTATCGTCGCCCTAGCTTACTCCTACTTCTGATCGTTCTTAGCCTAAGCTAGGAATTGACGAAGAGGAGATGAGAGTATTCCGACCTTTCTTGCTGAACCTTGCTCTTTAGTGCTCGAGAAGTTGATTCCCAAGCTTGCGCAAAACCCTTGCTTGGACGCTCTCAATTGCTTCTCAATAGACCTGCATCAATCCCAAGATTAGCTCCAAGTTGACCTTTCACTTGACAGACAATTTATTTCAGACACTTTCTTAATGACCCTTGTTCCCCCTTTTGTATTGCTAGAAATTTCCTCTAGAGCTCCCTTGGTGTTTCTACCCCTCTATGTGTCAACTTCCAAATATCCTATCTGAAAATCAACGCGTTATTCTTATAAAAAACAGTTGAGGGCGTGTAGTATATGCCAAGAGCTTTCCGACAAGCCCTAGAGCTCAAAAAATGGATTTCGTATGAAAAAGTTATGACCGTTCAGGGTTTAGGGGGTTAACTAGACGAACAGAACCTTTCAGGGGTTTTAATGCATTTTTCTAAGGCCTTTGTAAGTGTAGGAGTATTTGAGAGTGCAAATAAGCCCAAAATTAGCCTAAATTCCCAAAAAATTTACCCCTTAATTTTTGCCGAAAATGTCTGTCTGTCGCGATAGACGGTGTCTGTCGCGATAGTGGTCTGTCGCGATAGACGGTGTCTGTCGCGGGTCTCTGTCTGTCGTCTGTCGTGGTTTGGTCTGTCGCGATAGACGGTGTCTGTCGCGATAGACGGTGTTTGTCGCGATAGATGGGGTCTATCGTGGGTCTCTGTCTGTCGCGATAGACGGTGTCTGTCGTCTGTCGTGGTTTGGTCTGACGCGATAGACGGTGTCTGTCGCGATAGACGGTGTCTGTCGCGATAGATGGGGTCTATCGTAGGTCTCTGTCTGTCGCGATAGACGGTGTCTGTCGCGATAGACGGTGTCTGTCGCGATAGACGGTGTCTATCGTGGGTCTCTGTCTGTCACGATAGACGGTGTCTGTCGTCTGTCGTGGTTTGGTCTGTCGCGATAGACGGTGTCTGTCGCGATAGACGGTGTCTGTCGCGATAGACGGTGTCTGTCGCGATAGACGGTGTCTGTCGTGGGTCTCTGTCTGTCGCGATAGATGGTGTCTGTCGCGATAGACAGTGTCTGTCGCGATAGATGGTGTTTGTCGTGGGTCTCTGTCTGTCGCGATAGATGGTGTCTGTCACGATAGACAGTGTCTGTCGCGATAGACGGTGTCTGTCGTGGGTCTCTGTCTGTCGCGATAGATGGTGTCTGTCGCGATAGACAGTGTCTGTCGCGATAGACGGTGTCTGTCGCGATAGACGGTGTCTGTCGCGATAGACGGTGTCTATCGTGGGTCTCTGTCTGTCGCGATAGACGGTGTCTGTCGTCTGTCGTGGTTTGGTCTGTCGCGATAGACGGTGTCTGTCGCGATAGACAGTGTCTGTCGCGATAGACGGTGTCTGTCGTCTGTCGTGGTTTGGTCTGTCGCGATAGACGGTGTCTGTCGCGATAGACAGTGTCTGTCGCGATAGACGGTGTCTGTCGCGATAGACTGAAAAAACGCAAATTTTTGAGAAACTTATAGTGATTTAGAGTGCCCTAATGGTGTAGGTTACCGTGCCAAACATGCATTCACAAAATTTTAAGTTTTTCTGTCTGTCGCGACAGACAGAAGGTGGTCGTCCCGGGACCTGTGCAGAGTCTGTCGTACCTGCGCACACTGTTGGAGGAGGTGGTACAGCAAGTTCCTGCAACAAAAGCTCAAAAACACACCAAAAACAGATAGCATGCAAGCTCTCTCTCGCTCTCTCTCACAATGAAATGAGGGAAATGAGGTGGGGAGTGTAATATGACCAAAAAACTGAAATTTTGTGGAGATGGAGATGGAAGTGAGAGATGGTGGGGATGATGATGGTGATGATGGTGATGCGAAAGTAAGGAAAAAATGAAGAAAAATAAAGGGAAGGAAGGATATTACCTATAACTCCAATGTCTCAACTCGACGTCTTACCATCACACGCTCGTCCTCCAAGCTCTCTCCCCGGCAACGGCGCCAAATTTGGTGTCACTCTAGCACAATGGTGAGTACCAACGTGAGAAGATTCACCTCATAATTGTCAATCCGTGGAGACGTGAGGACTAGTATGAAGACTATGAGCAAGTGAAGGCACAAGTGTGTGAGTGAGAAGCACACAAGCATGCACACACATACACACACACGCGCACACAAGGCATGAACAAGGAGAGGAACAATGGAGTTCTTTGCATTAGTCAAAAAGTCTCTTACATAAGCTCAAGTCACAAACAATCTAACCCCAAAAATGAGCTCTCTAGCTCTTTTTATAGTTTTCTAGCTAGCTTTGGTCTTGTCCAGACCTAGTGTCCGGCCTAGTTAAAAATTAGGTTCTAGAGCCTATTTGGGGGCTCAAACAGAGTCTAAAAATTATGAAAATTGGTATGTAGCTAGTTCTAATACTCCTCAAGCTCGAGGACTCCTCGGCTTGCACAAAATGGAGTCTATTCTACCAAAAACGGAATTTACAATGTTTGTGTAGTGATTAAAATCACTTGAGTTGTGAATGGTCCATGGGAAAAAATGATTGGGCCTTGTTGCCGTATTGTGCATGACTCCTCCGTTGCGCTAATATGCTCTTCATCTGACTTGTATGCCAACATAGATGAAAGTATATTAAAAAAGAATTATGTGTAAAAGAGGTACACGGAAATGTATATGTAAGAAGTGTATGGAAAAGTATATGTAAGAATTATATGTAAGAATTAAGTATATGCTTGTTACAGAAGATTTTCAAACGAATTTTGAATCTACGATATTTCTAAACGTTGGATGCAAAGACAATGAGTGACGTTTGAAATTACCAAGCTATTTTGTTGAAATTAGCAACATATTTTGTCGAAATTACCCCAGAGCTCTTTACTTGAACGTTTATTCATACATTGATTTTCCATTTCAACAATGAGTTACAAGATAAATGTGAATATGAACTAAAGTGAGAAGGATAACACTATAAAGATGTCATTAATCTCCCATATTCAACACAACTTAGACTTGATTTTTTCCCAAGCAAGAGATTCTAAGAAAAAATTTCTACATGAGATTAGACATCCTCATGTACATACCATACTTTGGCCATTGAAGTGTAATTTCTATGCAAATGTATATAAATAGTTGCAAGGTTCTATGAATATGTCATTAAAGTGGCTCTGAAACAGCCTATTTGTGTGAGTGGTATTCCCTGGTTAGATAAGTTGACAGATATAGTTAGCAATTGGACTCATTCAGTTAGATCCAGTTAGTCTCTGGTTCAAGTTACCCAATTGCCTATAAATAGCAAAGGAGGAGATCATTCTCATTTTCAAAATCCACGAGCAAGAGAGAGCAACAGAGCACAGACAGCCATGGAGCACAGAGCTCAGCATACAAGCAAGGCAACTCTGATGGAGAAGAAGAATGTTGGAAAGAGTACCAAGAGGTAGACAAAATCATACCATAAAAAAAGATTCCTAAAAGATTCCTTTTGTATGTTTGTGTAAATAGTCTGCTTTCTAGGTTTTTATTTCTCTTAGCTCTAAAAATATAGATCCAATGAGGGTACAGCTCGATACCTGGCATCGACTTTTAGGTGTAAGTCGATGCCACGCATCGACTTCAGGGTGCAAGTCGATGCCAGGCATCGACTTTCAGGTGCAAGTCGATGCCAGGCATCGACTTGAGGCTGCAAGTCGATGCCAGGCATCGACTTGCACGTAAGAGTCGATGCCTGGCATCGACTTGCACGTAAAAGTCGATGTCTGGCATCGACTTTCACCGTCAAGTCGATGTCTGGCATCGACTTGCACACAAAGTCGATGCCTGGCATCGACTTGCACCTAAAAGTCGATGCCAGGCATCGACTTGCCTGGCATCGAAGTTGACCTGAAAGTCGATGCCTGGCATCGACTTTTAGGTTCAAGTCGATGCTAGGCATCGACTTTTAAGTGCAAGTCAATGCCAGGCATCGACTTTTAAGTGCAAGTCGATGCCAGGCATCGACTTTGTGTGCAAGTCGATGCCTGGCATTGACTTGCACTTAAAAGTCGATGCCTCGCATCGACTTGCACTTAAAAGTCGATGCCTAGCATCGACTTGGGCCTTTGAAAATCACATTTACGTATGAGCTGATATTTCCAAGCGCCTTTAGGGATGCGGAGTCCATGAGTGAGAGGCCCTTCAAGAAGCTGAGAGTCACCATGAGCTCTGGTGATCAGCAACGTGACAAAGGCATTGGTCACCAAGCAAAACCAAAGAAAATTATTGCATCCTTATCCTCTGAGAAGGCCACCAACCCGCTTGGAATATCCTCTAGTGGACAGAGTAGCATCAAAATTCCTGAGGATGATACAACTATGAAGGATAGGTCGAGGGACGCAGAGGTCTTAAGGACAGATCGTCCACTGCGGGACATGACAAATCTGGAGTGGTGCCTTTAGTATGTTGAAGAAAAGAATGCAGTCCTTCTTGTGTTCGCAGGGGCATATGGGAGAGGAAAGATCACGACAGCACAAGGTTTTCAGTATGGCCTTTTGTACAAACTGGATTATGAAGATGAGGATTCTGACAACCTCCTTTTCTTGGTAGAGACATCGAAAGGTTTAAGAAATGTTATATGCAAGATGGATTTCTTGTGCCTAGAGTGCTATGTTCCAGATGGGCTAGCTAAGATATGCAGAGACTCAGTGAATCTTATCAAGGACTTGATGCCATGGATCCAGGGCAACATCATGCCAACACAACAGAAGATGACAACCCCTGTAAAGGCAAGGGGTAAGCAGAGCGTGCAGAAAAAGTTCCAGAAGAAAAAGAAGAGAAATGCAGAAGAGGAGTCTTCTGACTCAAGCTCTAGCTCTGAGGATATAATTGTTGCGCCTGGTGGAGAGCTTGCCTCGGGTGTTCTTGGTACTGAGAAGAACAAGATGAGGGAGGACATAGCTAGAAGAAAAGTTGTGAAGAAGGGGCAGTTCTTCCACTTGCCAATCAATATCATCCACAGGCCACCAATAAATCCAGTCACAGGGAGGAGGCCCCTCGAGATCAGGGAGCCACACAATTTGCATGTGCAGAATCTTAAGAAGAAAATGAAAATAAATCCTCATGCTACTGTTGTGCCATTCCTTGTCATGGTGGATCCGAATGAGTGCAGCTTTGTGGACGAGTTCAATGAGGGTTTGTTTGAGGATTATACTTATTATGTGATTGGAGGTTCACACTTTGCAGAGGCCCGTAGATAGCTAGTGAAGGAGCACCCTACCACATTTTTCTTTAGGTATGCAGAGTGTAAGATATATGTTGGTCTTACAACTGAGGAAGCCAAGCTTTTTGCTTGGGATCACAACAATGACAATGACTACAGGCAAAAAATGTCCTCCATAGAGAGAATTCGGTTCTTCCACCATGAATATGAAGATTGTCTCGTGAAGGAAGCTGGAAGAATACATCCCAATCTACGAAAGCAATGCCTTATTGAGGTTGGAATTGCACTGGATGAGAATAGAAAGTCTGATGCTTTGAGGAAATATGATCCATGGTTTCAACTGGCATTCAGATCAGGTGAGATCTGGGATCTGCAGGATAAAATTTTCACAATGTGGGAGAACAAGGAGGTCAAGGGCCAGAAGCAACGGAATTCGAGGCCAGACCCACAGGTTGATCTGAAGGGAAAGGGAAGGAAAGTTGACCTCTCAATTGAAGAGGCTCCTGAGGACATGAAGCTGACACCATGGAGGGCCCTTCAAGGAATCAAGGATGATACATTGACTATATCAACTTTGTCAAGGGTAATCTCCAAGGAGTTAAGCCTGGAGGAGATGGTGACTAAGCTCAATAAGTATGTATGTTATTCTCAGATCCTTTTTCCCTCCTCCCATGTTTCTGGTCTAACCTAGTCTCTTTTTTATTTTTGTCACTGTAGTCATAAAGTATACATGAAGATTCAGGAGGTGATGATGAAGAGGCTGGGTTGCTTTTCTTGGACAGAGGTCCAAGCAGACTATCCAACCACATCATCCTACAAAGCTTTATCAGAATATTTTATCCTGTTTCGTGATTGGGTAGGTTCTCTTTCTGAGGTTATGCCTGGTTTGCCATTAGGTTAGATGCCTTGATTCACCTTACCAATTTGATGCCAAGCTTTTAGTACGAATTCGATGTCTGGCATCGACTTACTGCTAAATTCGATGCCTGGCATCGACTTGCAGCCAAAAGTCGATGCCTGGCATCCATCTCCTAGCATAAGTCGATGCCTGGCATCGACTTGGGGGCATAAGTCGATGCCTGGCATCGACCTCGTGGCATAAGTCGATGCGAGGCATCGACTTTCAGTAGAAAGTCGATGCCTGGCATCTACCCCTACACGAAATCGATGCCATGCATCGGTTCCTTATGTTTTGTTTGTTGTATTGAAGAGCTCATTTAATTGTCTTTCCACTTTTTTCTGCAGAAACCAAAGAAAAGTAAGTATGCAGAGCTACTAGATGATTCCCCCCCTGCATTCCTGGCTCACATTCAAAGAGCAAGGCATGATAAATCTAGACTGAAAGCCAAGGAGATGGATTTTGATGATGAACCTGATCTGAAATGTTTCTCCAATCCCCTAGACCCCCTTAGGCCTGTATATTACAATGTATTCTGTAGTGATGTAAATAATATTTGTTCTGTTGTGCCTAGAAAACATTTCTCCCTTCTCATAGCAGACATACCCTATGGATTTAGGATGTTGGGATCAGTTAATGATGATGAACCCTTCAAACACCCTCAGATTCGGAAGATGGTCACTAATTTTGCAGAGTTGACTATGTCTCCTCTTTGGAGGATAGTAATTTTCCATAGCAGAGACCAGTCTTTCTCTGTTTCAACTGCTCTAAAGGCAAGATGTCATGTTGTGGAGTGCCTCACGTGGTAAGTAATCTTCTTTCTATCTCCATGGCTTTAATGATGCTCTCTGTGACTCATAGTTCTTGTTGGCAAGGTGAAGACAAACGTAAATCACACTCCTTTGCATAGGTTTGTGAGCTCCACTGAATGCATTACAGTTGGCTATTATGATGAAGTAAGCAAAAGGAGAGTCAGGGAGCATTGCAATGAGAATGGGATCTCAAATGTGCTCATGTTCCCAGCCATTACCAAGAAACTTTGTCATGTAAATTTCAATGATTGCCCCCTAGCTTTTCTAGTCCCAACAAGGTTAACCTCAAAAATATCCTCTCAAAAAAACAACGTCTTCTTTTCTATAAAGCTCAAAAAACGGACTTCGAATGAAAAAGATATGAGTGTTCAGGCTCTCGGGGGTAAAAACTGACAAACAGGTTTTTCTCCAAATATGAGCTAAGGGGTCTCCTATGAGTTTAATCACCCAAAAATTTTCAAAAAATAGCCCCAAAATTGGTCAAAAATCAAACCCTAAAAATTGTGTTTGGGGTGGACAATCGCGATGGTCTGGGACCGTCGCGATGGTCCAAGTGAACCGTCGCGATGGCGTAGCACAATCGCGATGGTCCGATGGAGCGAACTGTCGCGATGGCGTAAATTTGAGTAATCGCGATGGCGTGAATGGACCGTCGTGATGGTCCAAACAGCGAGCAATCACGATGGCGTGGGTCAACGGTCAACGTGACAATCGCGGTGGCGTGAGCTCATCGCGATGTTCACAAGTCATGATGGCTTGAGCCAATCGCGATGGTTCAAATTTTGAGTCGTCGTGATGCTCTGAGGGTATCGTTGCGATGGTCTAGCCTACCACGTGGGAGCATCGGCATGATGGCATGAGCCAATCGCGATGGCGTGGGGTCTATGGGATCGTCGCGATGGTCAAGGACCATCGCAATGGTTCAAGTGAACCGTCGCGATGGCGTGAGACCGTCGCGATGGTCCAGCCGAGCCATCGCGATGGTGTGAGCCAATCGCGATGGTGTGACACAATGGCGATGGCATGAGCCAATCACGATGGTCCACCAAAATGCAAATTTTGCAAATGCAAGTGTGGATTCGTGTATGCGCTTGTGTCGCCTTCCTCGTGGTGAACTCGCTTACCAAAAATGCCGAACTTGGCAGACCATCGCGATGGTCTGATACACATGGAAGATCTCTGACAGAAAGTGAAATTTTACCTTTTACAAGCTTTCCTGATGCACTGGAGCGCTGTACCTGCAAGAAAACTCAAAAACATAGTAGCACATGCAAGCACAAAAGCTCTCTCTCTCTCGCTCGCATGCACAAATGAGGGGAAATGAGGAGAATGGGTGGATATGGTGAATTTTTTGATTATTTTGGAGTGGAAGAAGATGATACGGTGATGAAGATGGAGTGTGGGGGAGGTGAAAACACCAAAAACTAACTAAAAACAACAACAAAAACTGAAATTTTTACCTTCGAATGCCACTTCTTGCTATAGTCTTACCATCACACATTCGTCCTAGACTCGATCCCCAGCAACAATGCCAAATTTGGTGTTGCTCTAGCACAATTATGAGAACCACGTTAAGAAGCTCAACCTCCTTAATGTCAACCCGCGGAAGAGATAGGAGTGATATGAAGATCGTGAATGTGAGATGAAGTGAGAGTCAAGGTGAGAAGCATGGAGATGCACACACACATACACACACACCACGAAGAGACAAGCAAGACACAATGGAAGGTAGGAAATCAACTCTATTAATCAAGAACACTCTTACAAGCTCAAAATAGCTATAAGCTCTTCTCTACTCAAACAAGCTAACCTCAAAAATGAGCTCTCTAGCTCTTTTTATAGATTCTACACTAGTTTTGACCGGTTTCACATCTAGTGACTAGCATAGTTAAAAAATAGGTTCTAGGTGCTATTTGAAAGGGTAAACAGTATCTAAAAATAACCAAAATTGGTATGCTCAGTCTACCTAAGCTCCTCAAGCTCGAGGACTCCTCACCTTGCACAAAATGGAGCTATAAATTACAAAAAGGGTTTTTCTATGTTACACATGGTACAAAAGTGATAAAAATCACTATTGGAGGTTTTGAAAAGTATTTATAGAACATAAGTCTTTGAAAAATTGATTCGACTAACTCCCTGCTCTGTCTTTATATGCTTCTGCGTCTTCTATGCCTTTGACTACTGCCAATAGCATGCCTATCTGATTGCACATGGTTTTGAGAATAGTCCAATTGAAAGCACCTTATATGTTAAATGTGCTAATGATGTACTTCTGATCATTGTGGTTTATGTTGATGACATGCTACTCACTGGTCCTCATGAGAGGCATATTGTTGATTTTAAGGCTGATTTGCATGCCTCATTTGAGATGTCTGGTTTGGGGCATTTGCATCACTATTTGGGCATTCATTTTATGCATGTTGATGGTTGAATGGCTTTGTGTCAAACAGAATATATTGACATATTATTGCACTGTTTTGGCCTTGAAGACGGTAAATCTATTGCCACTCCTATGGAAACAAGTTTACGATTGAGTCTTCATGATGTTGGAGATGCATTTGATGTTGTTCTCTATCAGCAGGCTGTTGGATGCTTGATTTACTTATGCATTACTCGGCCAGTTATTCAGTTTGCTCCCTCACAGATGAGCAAGTTTATGCATTGCCTAGGAGTGAAGCATTGGCAGGCGGTTAAGTGCATCTTTCGCTGCTTGAGTGGTACCTGGATACTTGGTTTGTTTTATCCCAAGGGGGGATCACTACCACTAGATTTTCATGCTTTTTTTGACTCTGATTGGGCTAGTTGATATGACACTCATGTGTCCACTAGTGGTTTTTGCTTCATGCTTGGTAGCTCATACATATCTTGGATGAGCAAGAAGCAGCCTACTGTGGCCACTTCCAGTTGTGAGGTTCAGTATAGGGCAGCTTTCACAGCGCCTGTTGAGTGTGTGTGGCTCAGATGCCTTATGGTTGATTTGGGTGTTGGTATTTCTTCTGCCACCACCAACTTCATTGACAATCAGAGCACATTGGTAGTTGCGAGGAACTTGTGTTCCATGCTCGCACTAAGCATATTGAGTTGCATTATCATTATATCAAGGAGAGGTTCTCTGATGGGGAGATCATCTTCGCATATGTGCCCATGCAAGAGAACATTGCAAACCTTTTTGCGAAGGCTCTGGCTAGGGAGAAATTGAAGCTTTCTGCAAAGTTGGCACTTCCTTACACATGAGTGTCAGCTCCTTGTTCACTGCATCACTCCCAGGGGGGATTTGTTGATATATTTAGGTAGTGATGTGTGTGAACACACTAGGACTGCCAGGGCACTGTTTTCCCTCTTTAGGAGGTTTTCTCCCCTGGCTTGTATATACGCCTATTGGCTTATCTTTGTACATTCTCTAGTAATACATTCAATATTTTGTGTTGTGCTCTAAGCTTCTTCTTCTTCCTTGTGATGTTTGCGTGCTTCTATAGACGTCTAACTCCAAACGATCCGAAAGCATCGAAGTCCCGTGCAAAAACTATTTGGGCATGTCTGAATAAGCTGACAATGTAGCAAATATTTCAGTTGAATAATAAGGTCTTATCATAAAAGTCCGTATTTATTCACGAATAAATATCGAATAACAAATAATGCAACCTAGGTTATAGTGGTGTCCTAGTGGAAGGTCGATGTGGCTAGTTCTTAAAGTCCATCTATATTTTGCTTATTTGAGCACTTTAGTCATGTAATACCTCCAACCAAGTTTCTACCACAAGTTTAGATGTATTTGGAATATTTTGGATTAGTTTTACATGCTATAATAAGAGGGGAGAAGTCTTGATCTTGTGGGAAGTCCAAGAGAGTCATATGTGTATCTCTCCACTTTTTTAGTTTTATACAGAAAGCTTGTAGACTTGTGTCTCACACATTATATATCAAAATTACATGTTTGATGGTTCATTGCAAAGCTCTTACTATCTACATTCATAGTCGTAATTTTCATAGTCATTGGATTCGTGAATTGAGAGCAATACTCTCTATAAGTAGTGTGGGTTCTCGGGTTCACCTCTGCTGAAGGTCTCCATTAAACCTCAAAATTGTATATATCATATCGCCTTGTGTATTCATCCAAATTGAGTGTTCTTTATCTCATTGGAAAGCTCTTGGTGTCCACTATATGTCCTTAAAAGGATTTTTAAAAAATTCAAGTAAGTAGAGAACAAAAAGCTCTTAAAGCATGATTTGGTTTTTTGCATATACATTTGTGAGAAGATCAACTAGTTCCTAGGGGGTTCCACCTACTTCTAGCTATACTTGGGAGGTCAATAAACTCCAACAAACCTCCCACCCCCAAAAAAAGAGAATGTGCTATTCCAAAAATAGCAAAGTATATAGATCCTTTCCTTCTAGCCCAAGGAAAAAGGATGATAAGAACTTATGATCTTGAGCTTCAGACTTTTCTGTCAGTTTAGAGGAATTCATAGAGAATTTATAGCTCCTTATATCCTATTATAAAATTCTATGGTTGAAAACATGAATAGAACTATTCAGAATAGAGTAGTTTATATGTTGCATCATGGAGACCTTTCACAAAGCTTTTGGCTAGAAGTAGTATTGATTGTAGTTCATGTGATTAACCTTTCACTTAGTATAGCTAAAGGTCCAAAAGTGGCACAAGAGTTATGGACAAGGAAGCCACCATATTATTACCATCTTCAAGTATTTAGGTGTGAAGCATATGTTCATATATCCAAGAATCTTAGATAAAAGTTGCACCATAAATCGAAGAAATGCATTTTTCTTGGATATGGTCAAGAAGGCTAATTCGGATATTGCTTATGGGATACTAAAACATGGTCCATGATCAGAAGTAGTGATATCATTTTCAATGAGTTTAAGATGCATAGACAACCCATTAAGGAGGTTGAAGTGAGAAGAGTGATGTTTGAGGATATTAATCCTCTAGTTAGCATGCATAAAAATGTTGCACATAGGGATATTTAAGTGAATATCTCATCATATGAGTCTACAAATGTTCTTGTTCAACAACCATTGAGATGCTCTACATGTGTCTCACATCCACCTCATAGATATGTTCTAGGTTTGGATTTTGTTATGCTAATAGATGCTCGTAAGAGGCTACACAGACAGAGGATCATTTCAAGTGGGAGAATGCCATGAAGAGTGTGTTGGATTCTATTCACAAGAATGATACTTGGGATCTATTACCTTTGCAAAAACCTAGGAAAGCTTTACCATGTAAATCAGTATATAATCTAAAATTAACATCAGATAATGCACTTGCTGCAAAGGGTTTTAAGCAACAACATGGTATTGATTTTGAGGAAATCTTCTCTCCAATGGTCAAGATGACTACCTTATGAATGTTGCTTAAATTCATTACGATGGAGGACTTAGAGCTAGTAAAAATGGATGTGAAAACTAATTTCCTGCATGGAGATCATATAGATGATATCTATATGGAACGTGAAAGAAGTTGGAGAGGTTTGGAGAAGCTTGAAAAGTTGGGTTGTCAAATGGTGAAGATGGTCGAGAAATATAGCACAAGACCTACCCTAGCTCTTTGAATATGTAAAATAGACCTTGTGGGATTTTGATTGATGCAATAAAACCCAATGAGGACTTTGCAACATCAACAAGAATAATTTGATGCAAAATTGATAACTTGCACCTTGATTAGCTCACAATCGGATGGAAGCTATGACATCAAACACTCAGAGCAACCAACATAGTTACAATTGGAAAATTTCCTATTAGGTGAATTTCATACATAAGATTGAATTGATATAATGCATAAAAACCTTAAGTTTTATTGACCAATGAATGAGAATTGAGTTTAAAATTGATTGAGTGTATCCCTGACTTTTCAAGACTATGTAGAAGATGACCCTAAGACCTTGAACTAACGCTTTTTCTAAATTTGCTCAAGCATATGACTTGAAAATTTATACACATAATCTACAAAGCAAAAAACCTCTATTGAGTGCTCATTCACTTGATTTGGAGCTTTTTTGAGAGATATCCAAGCTCTACAAGATGACTAAGTCTAAGGAAGAAGGAGCAGAGAATTGATATGGCACCAAACAATGATTAAAAGTGTATTTGTATTATATAAAATCATCACACTCTCTATGTACAAAGAATCTGTAGTCTTATGTAGAAATTTTGCTGATTTTGCATGACTCAAATTGCATAGTTTTGAATTCAAATCCTTGTGGGATTGTTTGTTGAAGATGATTAGAATCTCTTCCTATATTATAGGAAAAGTGAAAGTTGAAATTGTATCAATCTTTTTATTGATTGATAGAGAATCAATATCAAATACTTTCAACTCATGAGTTTTGGACCTTTTACTTTTCTCTTTTACAAAGGTAAATACCTTGAACCTTACAATAAATGGTCATTTGACCATACAAATAATATAGAGAAAAGTGTGCACATAAGTGCTACTCACAAAGTACAGGTATAGCACCATCTATATGATGGTGGAAGTGATAAAGAAATTAATTTCAAGCATATTGAAATCTTGGTGATCTAACACATCTGTTGGTGCAAGTGCCAAGCCTACACACTTGGCTAGGCATGAGAAGTCTTTATGTGCAGATGATTGAAGATCCATGAGAACCATTGCCTATGGAGTTTTATCTGTAACCATTTGTAAAAGTCAATTGAGTTGGAAGATTCTTGTAAATCTACTAAACTCGTGGAGTTAGATAGAATGAAAAGCTATAATTTTGTTTGGAGAGAATATCTCCTAGATTAGGGGATCACTTTTCTAGAGAGAGCCAAATTTGAATTCAAATTCAAATTTGAAGAAAAGCATTATAAAAGAACACTTCAAAACTCGTGGCTATATGCCCCCATTACTGAGCTTAGAGTTTATCAGTTGATGTAATGGAAAGGCTCATGCTATAGCCTACATTTCTCATTATCATTGGCCATTGATTATAATGTCAATTTTCATGAACAACATTGTCATATAATACAATAGATCATTGCTTATATCTCTTGATCTCTTCGTCATTGTCATTCAGAATAGTGTTCTTGTCTTGCTCATATCTTAGTCATTAATCCACCATTTTCAATGTTCTATGGCTTGTTGGAATCCACTCTAAGTCTAATACACGCGGACAAATTTTGAAGACATTCCATTCGGTGGATTGGGAGAAAAGCGCCTGGAAGTGGTCACTGGTCATTCTCTATAGAGGTCCTAAAAAATCAGGGATAATGCTACACTTGCTAAATTGATTGCTTTGTGTATAGTTAATCATTTTACGTGATTCCACTTGGAATCATTAGCTCTTTAAGTTAACTTGACATCTTCACAAGGAATGTTTCTAATTCCTACTATGCTGGGAGCTTTGAGCTTAACAAGCAGTAGGTGTGTAATAAACACAGAAGGAGCAGCAAGCAAAATATCGGGTGCAACGTTTCTTCTATTCAGGACAACATTACATCTATTTGATGAGAGATATTCTCTTCACTTCTAAAAGTGTCAAATGCCTCTTACAACTTGTCATTTATCATCTCTCATACATGCCCCGACTTTTTACTTGTATATATAGGCATATATGTCCAAACTGGTAACCATAACAAAGATATAAGTGAGTTAATTACAAGTCTAGTGTACATATATATACAAGACTTCATTCTCTGATCATCCACTAACTTCAAGCTTCATATATTGGTCTTTGCTTCATCCTTTGGCTTCAAACCTTTGTCTAGAACATCGATTGATGGTTTTCATGCATCAACAGCTCCCCCTCAATCATCAATTGTGGTTTTCTCCATCTTCTTTATGCATGCCATGTCTTTGAATCTTTGTAGCTTTGGTCCATCCAAGCTTTTGGCTAGCATGTCTACAATCTGATCTTTTGTTGAAGTATGTATGACTTCAATCTCCTTATCAATCACCTTCTCTCTCAAGAAATGATACTCAATCTCAATGTGTTTAGTCCTGGCATGAAAAACAGGGTTGGTAGCTAGATACAATGAACTCATATTATCTCCATGAATAGTGGGTGTACTCTGAATGATATCAAAACTATTCATGAGAGTCTTCAACCATATGACCTCCTTTGCAGCTTCAACCATTCCTTTATACTCTGCTTCTGTAGATGACAAAGCAAGTATGTGTTGCTTCTTAGAACACCAAGAGATTAGCTTATCTCCCACATAACATAGATACCCATAGATTAATCTCCTATCATTAGGATTACCTGCCCAATATGTATCACTATATATCTTGATGTTTGTATCTGATGTAAAACCATAATACAAACCTTCCTTGAGTGTACCCTTAATGTTTCTTAACACCTTTTATCCTGCAACCCAATGTTGTCTCCTAGGACAATGCATGAATTGAGACAACACTCCAACTGCATATGACAAATCAGACCTAGTTAATGTAGCATAGATTAAACTACCAACCAGACTTTGATATAGCTTCATGTCCTTGAATTCTTCTCCTCCATGTCTACTCAATTTGTGATTCACCTCCATTGGAGTAGGTGCTACCCTGGAATCTTCCATTTTAAACTTGATTAGCAAGTTCTTCAAATACCTTTCTTGAGTTACATATACTCCATGTTGGGTATATGAAATTTCCATGCCCAAGAAATATGATAAGTCTTCCAAGTCACTAATCTTGAACTCATTCTCCATTTTCTTCTTAAGACCTTGTATGCCCTTCTCATCTGTACCTGTAAGAACTATGTCGTCAACATATATACACATGTAGATGAACCCATCATCATTTGCTACATATGTCATACTCGTCCTGCATAGCTTTCTCGAAGGGTCTTCCTGTGCTTTCACCATATAAGCATAATCTTTAGTGGTCAGAAATGAAGTATCATAGCTATACCTTGTTGGTTGCCATTTGTGCCTCGATGACCTTCTGAGTTCTCCACTTCTTGAAGTTCCTGGTTCATCACATTATGGATCAAACCTAGGCACTTCAACTTATGCTTCATTATTCTCTTCTTCATCAAATATTTGAAGTTTTGATTTACCTTTCTTCTCAGTCAAAACTTCTTCATCACTTGCATGAATATTAATTGTACCTGCATACCAAGTACTTTAATCATCAAATGTAATATCTTTTGACACAAGGAACTGCTTTGTAGATGGACTCCACAACCTATAACCCTTGTGCTTATCATCATAACCAATGAACACATACTTTTCAGCTTTAGATTCCAATTTATGCCTCAACTTTGATGGCACATATGCATAAGCCAAACATCCAAACACTTTGCAATGATCTAAGGTAGGTCTCTTATCCCACCAAGTTCATAAGATGTCATACCCTACAAAGCTTTACATGGTAACCTATTGACATTCTTCTAGCAGATTAGCATCATCAGCTACCAACAGTCCCATGGCAGAAGCAGTAGGCACGAGCTCCCAGGCAGGCACTAGTTCTCAATTCAATTGGGATACCATGCCCGTGGAGATTCCATTGATAGCTAGGCCTGAAGAGTTTATGAATGTGAGACGAATTCCCATCTCGGATCCACCAAGTGGCCTAATAGAAAGAGTAAAAGGACATTCTCATTGGTTCAATGAGATGCCACGAGATTTGGGGGATGCAGACCACATCTAGGAGTCCAAGTTGGAATTTGGAGGAGTCTGGTGGACATTTCAGTTCTTCTCAAGAGAGTTTGAAGCACAACAAAACGTAGCACCTCTTCAAGATATTTGGGAGAATGCAGGATTGAAGGACTACTTTAGAGCATCCCTGCCTAAACCAGATTTCCTTAGATGTTACTACTTGATTGCAACTTTGAAGGCGACAGGAGATCGAGATCAATCAAGCACATTCCTGGTGGTGTCTCTATCAAACCAGGAGAAAATGAAAAAGTTTGAGCTGAACATAACTTTAATCAGGGAGGCCCTTCAGATATACGGCACCCATGTACCCTCCGATCGAGACCCATTGATACTGGAGTCTATGAAAAACAGTAAACTCAAGAAGTTGAAAGAAATGTGTGCCCTCACCCCAAACATTGCCATACCGTTGCGAATGTTCCTTCAGCACTTTGCATTTTTGGCTCAAGTTCGATTCGCACAGCCTCATAAGAAGATTTGGTACGGGCTATACTTAGTGGAGACAAAGACTCTACCTATTAAAATGCCAGTATGGATCCTCGACCAATTATATGAAGGAGGCAAACGAGGAGTAAGGAAGCCTACTTTGAATGGTTGTTGTGCCATTACAAGAATCATCTACAGATGCCTCACTTATGATGTGCTGATCACATGGGCCCTTACGTACTCACAATTGCAATTCTACTAGGGACAAAAACCAGGGTTCAACCAGCTAAAAGAATGCGTGGATCTCTTTCCCATGTTCTAATTCCTCACGAGTCCACCACAAAAATCTCCCTTATAGAAGAAGAACAGGTGGCCCCATTCACGATCCATCTCCAATGACCACAATCAGAGGGCATGGTACAACCCACTCCATCAACCCCTCCACTACCCACGGATGTTGAGTTTGCCTCCATGGTTGCATTGGCGGAGGATACATCCTTTGACTTTGAGAGCTTCTTGCAAACAACACAACTATCAGAGAGTGAGATCTTTTCAGACACTGAAGGTCATGGATCATCATACCAGAGAGGACGCCCACATCGTGATGCACGACGAGTACATTGGGAAGATAAGGCACAACACACTCACGTTGAAGGCACACATGAACAAGAGGAGGCGCAAGGGAATGAATCAGAGGAGAGTGAGGAGGAAGCCCCCGCCTACACTACACAACTCAAACAACTATACAAGACAATCAAATAAGTACAAAAAAGGCATAGGTTGTCATAAGAGGCAAATAGAGCAATGGTGAACCAGATGTTGCAGGCGGAGGATGTAGACCCTCATTTTATAGAATAATTGAATCTTTTGGCAGATACCTGTGGAATTGTGGAAGCCATGCGGACCATAATATATCGTAACCCCCCTCAATATGACCAACAAAGGCTTGATACGTGACTGCGAAGGGGAAAGATGATTCAAATGGAAGTCTCGACCTCACTCCCTACAACCTCTCAACTAGACGTTTATATGACCAACCCAACTAACACTGATGAACCTGACGAAAGCACACAGATACCATCTCCACCATCCAGCCCACCGAATCCCTCACCACTAGTATTCCTAAACAACCAGTATTCACCCTCAGTGAACCTATATCACACACCACCCTTTCTCCATCCTTCCCTTTACCTACATCCACCAGTTCCAACCAAATTTCCGAACCGCCGATAGGTCATCCAGCCACCCATCAAACCATAATAGGTCACCCTTCTTATCTACCAGCTCTTGGACAACCACATGTCCCTACCCAAACATTAACACATCCATTTTCCCTCACTACTACATTTCCTCTTTCCCAACCCCAAACCATTGTGCCCCTCTTAACCTCCTCAGAACCAACACAAACCACCCTACCTCCATTTTTGGCAAACCTTGTAAATATATTGCAGCAACTTGAGAATCATAAAAGAAATTCCCTTTCCCAACCCACCTCCCCCACATTCATGGCCACCACTAACACACCACCCACCATTCCAATATTCACAATTCACACTTCACACACATTCATGTCCGACCCCATGGACATTTCACCCTCCACATAGCCACCCACCACCACTTTCATCGCCACATCACTACTTTTTACTTCACTCACCTCACCACTTACACCCACTGTACACACAGCACCCACCTTTCCCTTTCCCATGTCCCGACCCCTTGCATCTCCCATCTCCACCTCTACATCCACTTCATTTACTCATGCATTAGACACCATGTCCGACGCTGCCACCCACCTTAAACAGGAATACAGATTATTGGAAGAAAACAATAAAGAGCTTTGTAATCTATCGACCCACCTCCAAGCACGTGTCAATGCCTTGGATTTAAGTAATACTACACTACAACATGAGATTACCGCCCTCCACCAATCTCATGTGGAGCTCGAAGCCAGGTATACAGAGGTAGGTAAAGTAACCGATGAACAACTCAGAGATCAACTAGCTTGCAACGCTAGACTACAAAGAAACATGGCATTACTTTGCCGACACTTAGCAGTTGCTCAAGAAGAAAATAGAAGGCTACAACAACAGAATCAAGAAAATTTAGAAGCGGCCATCAAAAGCACTCCAGGGGCCCCCATAGATCCTGCTAAATTCCGAGCTATCCCCTTAGAAAACATTCAGTAGATATTGGAAGATTATGCAACCCTCTTGGAAGCACAGGACCAACTTGCAGACCAGGTAAAGGAACTACAAAGATACCATGTGCCCACACCGCACCCAACAGAACCTAAAGAGATGGTTAATGTCGCGACTTCTCCACCTATAGAATCTTCAACTGCCAACGAGGTCCTTGAGCTACGACAACAAGTTGCAAAATTAAAGAATAAATTGTTACAATATGAACGACCTCCATCTCCATCCGATCAGCCAACAGAAGAGGAGGCAGTTATCATTCCAGTTGAAGAAACATTTGAAGATAATTATGAGCCCCAACCTCTTCCAAGAGGCAGGGTCAGTGATGAAGGACAAGACACATATGAGGAACCCCCTCCGGCATGGATGAAACAAGTAGAAGAGATGGGGCCAACTCACGAAGAGCGTATATCCACTCAGATGATGGCCATGAAAACTATTGAGGAGACAATACTTCAATCAGAATATTTCAGGCACTTGGCTCCTAAGCGACGGATAACCAGTTCAGAGTTACAATATAAGCCCTACTTTGTACTGTTGGCAGACTACAACCCTGAGATTAAACGCAAAACCAACAAGTACCCTACTTTTGCAACACAGTTCAAACCAGAGGACATTCTAGAGGAAGCCCGAAAAGGGGCCATATTCCAACCCATCTGGAGGCAAAAGTTACTTGAGACCTATCCGGAGATGCTCAAAACATGGGATCATGCTCCCATGCACTTAAAGTATAATCCTTGCTATGGGCTAGTGCAACGTAGAAGATCATGGAAAGCCTTTGCCATAAAAGTTCAGAACAATGCTAATTGCAAACAATGGCTAAATTACCCATCCATTGCACCACCAATAGGCACACCTACCGTAGCATACATGATGGCTACTATCAGACATTGGATGCCACATCTCCAACCAATGAACGATGTTGCTGCGCAAATAATGCTAAAGATCTTGGACATGATGAAAATTGTACTCAAGACTTTTCGCAATGTACGTAACATCCAGCCTCCAATCCCGGGCTTTATAAATGGAAATTATGACTTACTATATGATATGAGTACAACGCCTAGTATTAGGGTTGCTTACGCTTGGCATGCAAGGATTAGATATCTCCCAGAATGCTACAAGCAAACCTTTGATGATATGTTTACCACTGGGTTTTGGGAATCTCACTCGGAGGTGTTTGTTCCACGTCCAACCCATCTACTATAGCTATTTGCATGCGAACAGACAATGCACTCAGAGCTCTACAATACCCCACAACCTGATATTCCAGGCGCGGTCATTTGGGATGCACTTCAATGAGATCTTGTCAAGGGACTCAGGATCAGAGAACGGGAGTTAGCCACGGAAATAGCCCAACACTACATTGATCATCCTTTGGAACAAAGGTTTGTCAGAGACGACATATGCTAAGGGGGCCAGAGTGTTGGCATCATACGGGAAGAAGCAAGAACGGGCATACATGCAGATCTAGCACTAAGGCAACCCATCAATTTTTTTCAATCCTTACATTATTTCAAAAGTGATTCTCATCACTAAAAGCCATTGTAAATACTGTTTCACCTTTTTATAGCTCCATTTTTTGCAAGCCGAGGAGTCCTCGAGCTTGAGGAGCTTTAGTAGTATTTGCCTACCAAGTTTCATAATTTTTAGAGCTCGTTTGAGCCTCCAAAATAGCTTAGGAACCTAATTTTTAACTAGGCCAGACACTAGGTCTGAACAAGACCAAAGCTAGTCAAAAACTATAAATAGAGCTAGAGAGCTCATTTTTGGGCTAGCTTGTTGTAGATTTGAACTTGTATGAGAACTTTGTTGTAAGAGAAGTGATTCCATTGTCTTGCTCTCTTTGTTCTTGCCATATGTGCCCGTGTGTGTGTATGTGTGTGCATGTTAGTGTGCTTCTCACTCACACACTTGTGCCTTCACTTGCTCGAGGTCTTCATCCCACCCTCATGTCTTCCCCGATTGACATTAAAGGAGGTGCTACTCATCACTGAGCTATAGTCCACAACTAATGAGAGGAGGACTTTGTGAGCCATTGCGGAGGGGAGTGGAGGGAGAACTAGGCGGGGTGGTAAAAACTTCAACCACATCTCCACTGATACCTACTACAGTCGTTCGAGGAGCAGCAACCTCTTCCTGAGAAAGACAAATACCGGTAGAGATGGGAACAGAGGATGTGCTTGATGTCAGGGAATAAGTCAAGGCTACGTGATGCCATTTCTTTGGAAAACACAGCACAACTTCGTCTTCCTCGTCCGCTTCATCCAAATGAGAAGAAGTTGTTGCAAGTAGAAGGGGAGGACCAGAAACAACAGAGGCAGCTGCGATGGGTACAAGGAACAAAAACGGTTGGGGAAGGTGAGAACGCAGAAATTCACCCTTTGCCAATATTTAACAATCGCCTAGCATTCCTTGTGAATGCGACAAAAATACAATAGCACCCGATTGATGGGCTCACGAGATGCCACATCAAGGGCCGAATAGAAGGGCCAGGATATGTCGTAATTGTGTTTCTACATGTTAAGAGCAGAGACTAGAAATTTAAGTGCATGACATTCAGAGGTGGGGCGACACATAATCGCATACTCATTAGAATATCGACGAGGGAATAATTGGTCCATCGTGGTTAGTGGGAGTGGGGAAACATCGATTGTACTTTCATTAGCGAGATGAAATTGGTCGAGGATGGTGGAGACAGTAACATGAATGGTATTGGAGGGGGAAATGATGGGCCATGCATCCATGTAGCTCAGTGATGAGTAGCACCTCCTTTAATGTCAATCCGGAAAGACGTGAGGATGGTATGAAGACCTCGAGCAAGTGGAGGCACAAGTGCGTGAGTGAGAAGCACACAAACATGCACACACATACACACACACGCGCACACACGGCAAGACAAAGAGTGAGAAGCAATGGAGTTCTTAGATTACTTTCAAAAAGCTCTTACAAGTTCAATTCAATTACAATCTAACCTCAAAAATGAGCTCTCTAGCTCCTTTTATAGTTTTTGACTAGCTTTGGCCCTGTTCAGACCTAGTGTCCGGCCTAGTTAAAAATTAGGTTCCAGGGCTTATTTGAGGGCTCAAATGAGATCTAAAAAATACAAAAATTGGTAAGCAACTACTTCTAAGGCTCCTCAAGCTCGAGGACTCCTCGGCTTGCACAAAATGGAGCCACAAAAAGGTGAACATGGTATTTACAGGGGTTGTTAGTGATGAGAATCACTTTTAATTGGTGTAAGGATTTTGAAAAATTAAAGGTTGCCTTAGTGCTAGATCTGCGTGAATGCTCGTACTTGCTTCTTCATGAAGAAAATTATTGGCCTACTTGCCAGATCGTCGTTTGACTCCCTTGTTTGCTTGTGCCTTCTCTCCCCTCTGACTCTCTTCTCTGACTGCCATGCCTTGTCAGTCCTTCAGTTCCTTGTCTGCTGCTAACACCCCCCCCTCTCTCGCGTCTGTCGTCCCTGACAGACCCTTGTTGGGAGGGTCGTTGGACGTAGTATTCGACAATGTCTTGCGCTAAGTGATGTTTGGCAATCCTCAATCCTTTGGCCAAGTCTGTGAGTAGAGCATCCCAATCTACCGGCCCGGGAACCTCTGGATGTGGCATACGTAACTTTTCTGAATGGAGAGCTTGTTCCACTGCAAACAATTGTAATAAATGTGAGGGCTTGGGAATGAAGATCTCTGAGTGATATTCCCAGAACCCTGTGACAAACATCTCTTCAAATGTCTGTTTGAAGCAGGCCGGTAGGTATTTGATGCGGGCATGCCATGCATAAACAACATTAATAGAGGGTGTTGTGCTCATGTCATAAACAAGATCCTGATTGCCTTCATTGAATCCGAGCGCAGAGAGGTGAGGTTCCTTAACATTCTTGAAGGTCCGGAAGGTGACTATCATGAGTTCAAAAATTTTAAGGCACATCTGTGTCATGACATCTGGTACGTTTTTGAACCTGACACCCCAATGCCGAATTGTCGATATCATATACCCTACAGTAGGTTGACCTTTAGGTGGTGCTAAGTAGACATAGTTGAGCCATTTCTCACATCCTTTGGTTGTCAGCACCATCTTTGTGTATTCCGGCCACGACCTTCTTCGGAAAACAGGACAGTAGCAGGGATTGTACTTGATATACAGGGGCATGTTATTCCATGTGCGATTCATTTCCGGGTAGGTTTCAAGCAGCCGAATTCTCCAAGTCGGTTGGCGAATATTTCCCTGCTTGGCACTTTCTCGGATGTCATCTGGTGCAAACTGTGTGGCAGAGGTTAGTTCTCGTGAGGTGTGGTGCTTGATTTCAGCATTATAATCTGCCATTAAGACACAAAAAGGAACATACAAGTCGTCGGAGGTGCCGATCCACCTGTGATGTGAGAGGTTTCTAAAGTACTCGGATTTTATGATTACCTCTTCCAATCGTGACATGGATGCTATTTGAATTGCTACCCTTTCATCATGGGTTGTGGCCACTTTCTCTAATCTCTGCATCCATTCAGGGGCCTCTATCTCAATGGTGTCCATGCCCTCTGTTGTCTGCTTGCCTCCAGGTGCTGGCATCGGAACGTACGGGTCCTCAAAAGTTACCTCTACTTTGATTGGTACTAGGTCTTCAGGTTCTGGTTCTACCAAGGGGGAGGGTTGGGGTTCATACTCAAGCACTTTCTTTTGTAATTCTTCGAGTTGTGCTTTGAGCGTTGCAACTTCGTCAGTTGTGTCAGCTGTGGTTGGGACTTTTTTGGGTGGTTCTGGTTGAGCTGCCAATTGCCTTAGTAGTTCATCTCTTTCCTTTTCTAAGGTTGCATGGGCTTCGAGGAGATCAGCATGGGTTTCCAATATGATTTGCATATTGTCCGAGGGAATAGCCTTAAACTTCTCCGGGTCAATTTCTTGTGGGGAACCTTCCATGGCTACTTCCAAGTTCTCTTCGTTTTGTGTCTGAAGCCGTCTATTTTCTTCCAGGGCTGCAGACATATGCTTCCGTAATAGAGCCATGTTGCGGCGGAGCTTGAGGTTCTCTGTGATTTGGGAGTGTAGCAGAGCATCCATTTGTTGTCTTTCTTCTGCATCTGGCTGCGGTGGATTTGCCACTAATTGCTCATGTTGTTCTTGCAATGCACTAAACTGTTGTTGTAATTGTTTCTTCTCTTTCTCTAAATCAATGAATCTTCCTTGTAATGCTTCATGACTCCTGAACAAACTTGTATGCTGAGCATCGAGGTGCTGATAGTGTTGTTGTAACTGAGACATGCACTGATACATGTTATTAAATACATTATTAATGGGGGTGGATGCAGGAAGGGTGTTAAATGCAGAAGGAAAGGGAAAGGGGAAGGGAAGTGTGAATGCGGTGCTGGAAAATGGTGAAGTGGGTGGTGGGGGAATGGGAGATTGTGGCCGTATGGGGGGAGGGAGAGGTGCGGTGGGGGGTGATATGTCCATAAAATCCACGGTGGACGCAGTAGTGGGAGTGATTGTGAATAGTGGAATTGTGGGTGCAGTGATTGTGGTGAATGTGTATAGTGGTGTGTGCAGTTGTGAATATGAACTACCCGGAAGTGTGAGTGGGGGAATGGGGATGTCAGTAGCTGCCGTTAGGATTACAGTGTTAGTGGAGGTGTATACAAGGGAGATGTTGAGAGGGTGTGTGGGTTGATTGGCGGTTTGTGCTTCAGTCGTGGCAGTGGACTCGGAGGCGGTGACGGTGGTTGTTACATTGGTAATGGGAGGTGAATGTGGTGGAGTGGGAGGCGGGGGTGGCAAGGGGGGTGATGGGGGTGCACTGGACACATGGGTCTCTTCAGTATTGTGCACAGTGTGTGCTGTGCCCGTGGTCGTGGTTGTCCCTTGTGTTTTGGATACTAAGACATTCATCTGTTTCCCTGCTCGTGGGGGACGTCTTTCGTATCTTCTTTCCGTTCTGCGTGATTGTGCTAGGGCAGTATGCACTGTCTCAGGTACTCCTAAAGCATCAGAGATCATATCCAGTGTGGCACGATATTGTTCGTCGACTCCTTCCTCCTCAAGGATTTGGTGCATGATAGCCTTTCCTGCTGCAAGGGATAACTTATGTTGTTGTTGGACCCTGTTGATGGTATCGTAGAGCTTTTTCAACTCCTTTGTATATGCTGGGGCACCCTCTAGCTCCTGTATAACTTCTCGCTCATAGTCATGCGCCTCCTCATCAGAAAATACTTCCTGTTCATCCTCTTGGTCTTCTTCTTCTTCATCCTCCACTTCCACCACTTCTGGTTGTCTTGTCTGGGGTTGTTGTATAGCCGTTTGTTGTCCACTACCCTGCTCTACTTCGACTTCCGCATTAACAGCTTCAATGATTCTGGCAACTTCTTCATCCGTTAGATCTTCCAAAGTGAATCCGTGAGGAAATTCCAGATCAGTAGGTACTGGTGGAAACACAAGGTTAGGGCCATCTATGCTGTGCCTGGGTAACCTAATAGTAAATGGTTGTACTCGTCTGGGAAGCCTTGGAGTTGTTTCAGGTGTTAGGGTTGCACCGCGGGCTTGTGCACAAGGCATCTAGACAGCGCCTCTCATCTTCTTTGAGGGAGGCCCTGCGGCTGACAGTCTGCGTTGAAACTCCTGTGCTCTGGTCCAAATGAGAGCCCTTTGCACCGGTACATCATATGCGAGACATCTATACACAATTCTGGTAAGCGCACAGCATCCATACAGTACAGATTTTTGTTTCTTATACCACCTTTGATGAGCCAAATGGATCTGGTCGATAATCCAGTGGGGCATATTGATTGTCAAGTCAAAGGCATCTGCTAAGTACAGGCTAAACCAGATCTTTTTGGGAGGCATTGTGAACCTTTCTTGCGCGGGGAATGCGAAATGTTGCATGACCATGCGTAAATGAATGGCGATCGTAGGTGTCATCGCGACCATGTCCTTTAATTTCGTCAAATTTCTGTTCTTCATATTGTCTGGAACCATAGTCTCTTTCTCCGTAGGAATGTGCATACCTTTCATGTCCAAAGCTTCCCTTACCAAGTTGATAGTTAATCTGAAGCGCTTGAGCTCATTGCCCCTTGTGAGAGACGGGAGGACAAAGGAGCTGTATCCCTTTTTGTCTTTGCTCGGAGTAAGGGTGCTAATCAGATACGAGCACCTTAGAAAATCCAGCTTTGGCAATTGGAATTTGAAATACTCGTAGAGTCCTGCCTTCTTCCATATGGGTTTCAATCCTTCATTATTCTGCAATCTTTCAAATTCCCTGGTAAAAAAGTGATACCTGCCCCAGTGCCCATTGAATTCTATCTCTGCCTCCCACATATAAGTGCCTTCACCTAGGGGTCCTGCCACATCACTGAACCAATGAGAGTTTTTGCTGACGGGCATAGTGTGCCCCTGTGGAGGGTTCTGAACCGGTATGGCATGTAATGCCCTCAATGCCGCTGGTCGTTCCTTTAATTCCTCCTCGATCGGAAGGCTTTCAATGTCCACAACTTGGGGGCTGGTGCCTGCCTGGGAGCTAATTCCTACCGTATCTGCCATGTTACTTCTTGCTTCCTGTCTCTGTGAGAATATACAAACCTGTGTTAACATTGTACAGGACAAGAGAGAACCGTTGTTGTTCCCATTACAACATTAACATGAGGGTCGGGAGAGATTAATGGGTTAGTAAGTGCTCGGTGCGAGTGTGTGTGTGGTTAGGAGTTCGGTAGACCTAAGAGCTAAGTGGAATGATGTAGTGTGATAGTGATGTGGTTAGTAGGTTGTCATGGATTTACAAATGGGGTCCGAGGGTTTGTTACAAGTCTTAGGCTGCCAAATGCAGTGGATGGGTTTTGCTCTTGGTTTCGTAGAGACTCTCGAGAGCTTTTTAGGTGTGTTGGCTTGAAAATGAGGCCTTTTAGGGACCCATTTACAAGTGATTCTGTTCGTGCTCATGGGCCTTGGTGTGTTCCCGAGTGTTGAAAACGAGTGGATGCCGGCTGTGCGAGTGAATGGATCATGCTGTATAGGGTGTGGTCTTGGTGTAGCTATTTGAGCCCGCAAACAAGCCTTAGGCACCCAAATTTGTCTTGATTGTGGGCTAGCCTTCATCGACTTCTTGGGCACCCAAATAGACTTCACGTTAGCAGAAGAACTTCTGAAAGACTTCTTATTAGTGTCGTGTTGTTGGTTACTAATAAGAGGCTTTGCCCGTGTGGTTGGCTTGAGTGCAACCGGGTGTTCGCCTTTCCGCACCCACACTTGTTTCACTAGCTGAGACATTTTGCTGCGCAGGTACTTTTGATCTCCGACATAGGTAGTACTCTGCTTCTTCTGCCTTTGATCCACCTTTGGTTGCTGCCTCCCTCTGGCCTTTGGAAAAGAAGGGAGTTCCGTTGCATCCTTGACTCCTTTTTTGCGAACATCATTCCTCTGCAACACATAGTTTTGGACAAGAACAGCATGGTCATCTTCATGTGTACTCCTGGAAGGACCAGGAGTGTGTGCCTTCCTAGTTCCTTGAGTGCTCCATTATCTAACTCTACTGTAATTCGACTATGATTGACCCATAGCTGAAGAAGTCCACTTCTTAGGTTTAGGTTGACAGCATGATCATAGATCCAGTCCTGACCCAAGACAAGAGGCTCCGTGAGATCTTCGTCTTGGCACACTAGTACCTTAACTCTCATTAACATGTCCTGAATGTAGAGGGGAAGCTCCACCTCGCCCATGCAAGGGGTTTCCACACCTCCTAATCCTATGAGATAAGCTTCTATAGGATTGACCTTTAATTTCAATTCTTGACAGTAAGAGAGTCTCACCGCACTAGTGGCTGCACCTGAGTCAATCAATGCTCGCACGGACTGTGCACTATTTCCTTGTCCTACCTCTATGGTCACAAAAGGTGGTCGATCAATTATTCTATGGGAACTTGTTCCTGTGACTTTACACATTGCCATATGATATCCTTGATCTGCATAGTCGTTTGTTCTAGGCTGATATCTACCTTGTCTTCGCAACTTCATCCTTCTGATGCGTTCTAAAGCTTCTGCTTGAGCTTCTTCTCGAATCCGCTTTTCTTCTTCCTTGCGTTTCTTGGCGATATTGAGTCGACTTAGCATTTCCTCTGTGAGAGGTTCCTGATATAACTTGACTCTGCATCCGCTTATATAGCTTGGGAGAACGTCACCTTCCAATGTGGCTAGTTGCACTGCTCCACTTGTGGAGATCCTATTTATGATCATAGGTCCATAGCCACGCTTCTATAATTTTCTCGCATGTTGTTTCAAAGTGTATACTAATACTAGGTCGCCTGCCTTCAAACCTTTATCCTTAACGTGGGCATCAAAATATGCCTTCTGTCGTTTCTTAGCTGCATATATCCCTGCAGCTGCCCTTAGTCTTGTTTCTCCTAACCGTTCAAGGTCAAAAAGTCTAGAGGAGAGTTCATGACCCGTCCATTCGTGCTCTTGTGCTACCTTCAATGTAGGTATCAAGAAGTCCAATGGTAGCACTTCATTTTGACCAAACACCATTTGAAAGGGAGTGGCTTGGAGTACCGTTTTGTAGGCAACTCGGTATGCCCAAACAGCATGGTGTAGCTGTTTGTCCCAATCAGAGCGTTTATTGTTCACTAATTTCATCAGTACATTGCATAAGATCTTGTTGGTGCTCTCAGCCTGGCCATTTGCTTGAGGGTGATAGGGGCAGACTTCTTATGTACTACCAAGAATTCTTGGAGCAGATTTTCAATAACTTCATTCAAGAAGTGAGTGCCTCTGTCACTAACTAGCTCTATAGGTAGCCCGTATCTAGTGAACACATTCTCAAATAAAAACTTAGCTGTTGTTTGAGCATCGTTCTTCGTTGTGGCTTTTACCTCTACCCACTTTGTTAGATAGTCTGTTGCAACAATGATATATTCTGCATGGGAACCCTTAGCTGGGGGATTAATAGGACCTACGAAGTCTATTCCCCACTTAGAGAATGCACGTCCACCCATCATTGGTTTCAGTGGCATCTCATCTTTACGTATAGGATACTGAGTTCTCTGACAGACATCACATCGTTTCACATAGGTATGTGCATCCATGTGAAGGGTCGGCCACCAGCAGCCCGCAAATAGTATTGCCTTGATCACCCGATCTGGTCCAAAGTGTCCTCCTGCTACACCTTGGTGAGCAGTGTCCAAGATCTTGAGATATTCACTCTCATGGACACATAGTCTCAGGTAACCATCTTTACCACGCTTGTATAGATTATCACCAATGAGTGAGTAATCTTGGGCTTCTTGTTCTAAACTCCTTTTCCTAGCCAGAGTCATGTCTGGAGGGAACGTTTTCGTCCTCAGGAAGGATACTAGTGGTTCACTCCAATCTGGCACTATGGACACTTGATAAAGAGTGGCATGTTCCACAGGTGGTTTAGTGCGACAGATTGGGCATTCCTTGCACAACTTTTGGACATCAGCTTCCATAGTCGGCCAATGCACTCCGAGTCTCCTTAGTGTCTGCAGGGTTCGTTGCTTTGAGTAGTGTTGCTATAATGCACCTACATGTGCTAATTGCAACCATTTAGCGTACTCATCCTCTTCCACACAACAGGCCAAGATTCCTTGATCTGTGTGCTTGTACATACTTCCAGCTAGGATGTGGTACTTTTGGGCTTTCACAACCTCTCTATTTTGTGTGTTTATTATTGGGTGGTTAGGCCCGTATGTCAATATTGGCACTAGTGGCTTAGCCCACTGTGGCACCACTTCCAAATTAAACAAGTAAGCATCAGGAAGGCCATCCGACACTCCTTGTGGGGCTTCTCCCGATGTGAGCCTAGAAAGGTGATCTGCTCTCAAATGAGTCTTCCCTTTCCTTACCACAACCTCAAAATCATATTCCATTAGCAAGAGAAACCATCTCACTAATCTTCCTGTATTGCATGGCTTGTTTGCGAGGTATAACAATGCTTGGTGGTCAGTAAAAAATTTAAACTTATTTGCAAGCAAATAATGTCTAAACTTTTTAACTGCATACACCATGCCTAAGCCTTCTCTCTCAGTAGTGGTATAATTTTGTTCAGCTGCATTCAATTGTCGACTAGCATAAGCAATTAGAAGATTCATATTACCTTCACCAGTAGGTTGTGCAAGCACACATCCAATGGCAAAATTGGATGCATCGACATGAACATGGAATGGCTTGTTCCAATCTGGTGTGGTCAAGATTGGTGCTGAACATAATCTTCGTTTAAGCTCCTGGAAGGAATTCTCACATTCATCAATCCACTCAAAGTTAGTCAGAAGTCCGTACATGGGCTTTGCAATGACGGCATACATGTGAATGAACCGGCGGTAGTAACCACAATGCCCCATGAAAGCTTGTACTTCCTTGACATTCTTTGGCCTAGGTAGTTCTGCGATGGCTCTCACTTTCTCTTCATCAGTGGATATGCCATTCTTTGACACTATGTGTCCTAGAATCTTGCCTTGCCTGACCATGAAAACACATTTTTCTGGGTTCAGGCAGACTTGATATTCTCTACATTTGTTAAAGATTTGTCTGAGTTCAGGAATATGGGTTTGTCTAATGTTGGAATGAGCACAAAGATCATCAACATAGACTTCTAAGTTCTTCCTCAAGAACTCTTTAAATACGTGACACATCAATCGTTGAAAGGTAGCTGGTGCATTGGTAAGCCCAAATGGCATTACTCTAAAGGCAAATATGCCCCATTCAGTGGCAAATGCTGTCTTATGTTGATCCTCTGGAGCAATGGCTACTTGATTGTAGCCCGAAAATCCATCAAGGAAGCTGTACACTTCCTTGCCTGCTACTCTTTCTAAGAGATGTTCTGTGATAGGAAGCGGATAGTTATCTCGAATTGTGGCGGCATTGACCTTCTTTAAGTTAATGCATACACGCAGCTTTCCATTTTTCTTGGGCACCACTACGATGAGGGATACCCACTCAGTGTGCTCAATTTCGTAGATGAATCCAGCTTCAACCAGTCTATCTATCTCCTCCTTGATCTTAGCAGCATAATTATCGTTATATGTATATGGCTTTTGCTTAGAGGGTTTGGCATCTGAGGTCATGGGGATAGTGTGTGAACATATGTCAGGGTCCACACCCTTCAAATCCTTGTAACTCCAAGCGAATACATCTCTGTATTCTCTTAGCAAGGCTATTAACGCATGCTCTTCTTCCTTTGTTAGGTCATGGCCTATGTATGTGCATCTCTCCTCTCCTTCTTCTAGGGCCACTACTATTTTCTTGGTGGTTTCTTTGTTATCATAGGCCTCTCCTGATTGTGCCTCTCGTTTCGGCATTCTGATCATGACTCTCCTGTCATCTATCTCATACTTCTTAAAATTTTCCGGGACCTCAAACAAAGATTCTTCCTCTTCTGGTGAGACTTCTCTCTTCTTTCTTTTCTTTCCTTCTTCCTTCGGGGTCACATGTGTGGCAAGCCTTACATCATTTGTGAGCTCTCCGTGCCTTTGGGGTTGAAATTCTACTTCATAGAAATATTCTTCATCTGATGCAAAAGGTGGGTCCATAATGATTGACTCTAGATCGGAGTCACTTGCATCCTCAAATGCATCAGGGCTAGGTTCACACTCTTCTAACACTGCCTCTCCCATAATTGGCTCTATGGAGAAAACTGAAATGTCATAGCCATCCTCATCACAATGGGGTGTCCATTGTTCTTCATTGATGGCTACATCCATTGTTGCTAAGATTTCTGCCCAGCCATGGGGTTCAAATTCTTCATCAGGAAAGACTACAGGTGCATAGGCTGGGTCTTGAATTAATCTATGTGTTTCTTTTGCACCTACCTCTCTGGCTTTCTCTCTCTTCTCTTCTTCTACTGCTACCTTACACATCCATAAGTGAGTGTCTTCATGCATCCATGAGGATCCTGACCCTATGGAATGCACCAATTCTGTATCATCTTTGGCTCTATGGATGGGATTCCATTGGATGGGAGGTACATCTCTATGAGAGTAATCCTTGAGATTGACTTTGGTCATAACACCTAAGTGCTGCAGGTACAAAGAATTGGTTCCCCAATCCTGTACCACTTGCAACTGTCGCATAAAGGGTCGTCCCAAGATCATTTCATAGGCATGGTTCTTGCTAAAATCACATATGGCAAAGGTATGCTCGAACTCGACACCACAGGTGGTGAGAGTTATTCCTTCTAACAACACTAGGGGTCTCTCTATGTGACCATCGGCCATCTGCAATTTCATCCTCGTGGGCCTGAGTGCTGGCTTGCCCCAACACTTCCATAGGGAAGTGGTGGCAATTGCAACTCCTGCACCTGAGTCCAAAATTGCCTTGGTGGTGTACTCCTGGTAGGTAATGGGAAGATAGGTGTTCCCTTCTTCACCTTCACACATATCTCCTATCTTATCCAAGGGTATTTCTGGTACTGTCCTCTGTGATCCTACCTGGGAACGAGGTTTGGCTATTTCTGGTACTTGTTTGGCTACATGTTTCCATAGCTCAGGTCTAACCTTGAGTAGCTCTTCTAACTTGAGATTGCACTGCACTTTAGTGTTTTTCACTACCTCTGTGTTCCTAGGTAAGACTGAGTCCTCATTTTGTACCATCACCGTGGGTGCCCTCATACAAGTAGACTTAGCTTCCCATGGGCCTGTGAAGTGGGGAAATTCTTGTAGAGAGTTAGACTCAAAGTCTAGTCTATCCTGAGAGTGGGTGCTCTCCTGCTCCTCATAAATGGATGGGATGTCTTGTGGGAATTCATCGTGCGCATCATCCACAAGTTCAATGGGAGGAGGGACTTCACTTTCTTTAGCCCATTTGTCTTCTTGAATCTCTCGTAGGAATTCGGGTGTGAATCGATTCATAGAAGAAGATGTGTCTGGCTCCGTAGAGTTAGGCACATAGGCTTCCTGGGCGGGTAGGCTCACTCTTTCACTTGCCTTGCCCTTGTGTTGTATGGCGGGTTCCTTTTCCGATTGTGCAATTAGTTTCTCTATTCTTTCTAGCAGTCCATCAAAGTGCAACTGCATCTTTGCTGAGCTAGAGATGTTAAAGAGGCGACTGGCTTCAAACATGGTCTAAGCCAACTCCACCATTTTGGCACCAATTTTAGTTCGTTCAAGCTCTAATTCTGCTCTAGGGTAGCACTTTTCATGATCAGTTATGTTTGGCCCTTCTTGGATTCTGGCTTGATATGCTTTAAGCATCATGTTTAGGTCCTCGAGAGTGGGATCTGCTAGGACTGATCCTACTCTAGGGGGTGGTGGAATTAGGTGAGGCGGGTTGGAAGATGGCTGGTCGGATGGAGTTGGAAATGGTGGAGGTGATGGAGGTGGGGCAGTGTGAGAGGGAGTTTGAGTTGTGAGTTTAGTTATCCTGGCCTTTGTTTCTCTGAGGCTTTCCTCGAGTTCACTCATCTTTTTTGCCCATTGTCTTTTCATTCTTTCATGACTATCTCTCCAAGCTCTAGTTCTCTTCTTTGTCATGCTCTCCGTTTCACTTACTTCTGGGCTTTTTTCCTGACCTACACCCTGGTTTTGCTGCAGTGCTTGGGCTCTAGTGATTACTTGTACTGGTGCAGTGGCAGTCACGCTCCCTGTGGAGTCTACCACTAACCCAACAACGTTGATAGGAGTGATTTTTGGCATATTATTGGGGTTCTTTGGGCAATCTCGTAAGAGATGCTCCTTTCCACATTCTTGGCAAAAGCCCTGGATCGTCACTGACTGGGGTTGTGTAGGTGGAGGTAAGGGACAATCACGAATGAGGTGATCTCCCTGACATCTGTAGCATGGTCCTCTAGGGAATGGGGGTCTTACCTGCCTAGGTTGAGGTCTAGGATTGGGGTTTGCGTACATGACGTTTGTGTAATCTGACTCCCAACTAGGTTCATTTGGCTCTTCACTATAGTAGGACTCACCATGTTCAGGAGATTGCATGTAGTAAGCATGGGGGCTATCGACATGTGTAGAATCGAAGCTATGGTCACTGGGGTCATTTTCAGAAAGCAGTGGTGTTACAGGGACTATAGCTCTATTCAGGTTTTCTTTTGCTACTGCATATTTTACTAGGATCACATTGGATGGAGCTGGAGGTTGTTGGGCTAACACAGGCTGAGGCCTTTGTTGGTTTTGGTATTGTGGTTGGTAGGTTTGTTGAGGCCTAGCATATTGTTGTGGTGGATTCTGGTATCTTCCCTGCTGAGGGTAGGGTTGCCTAACCGCCTGCTTGTTGTATGGGCAATCTTGCGTGGTGTGATTGGTGTACCTTCGTTCTATGGTGCAGTACTGGCTACTAGGATTTACTTGGGGTTGAGCCATGATGGGACGCACGTTCGCCATATGGTCACCCCCACAAGTATAGCATCTTTTCATAGGGACAAACCTTGGGATTTGTTTGCTAGAGACACCTAATTTCTAAGCCACTTTCTCTGCAAGTTCCTCAATTGATGTGGATTGCGTGGAAGAGAGGCTAGAGGCACTATCTGAATCTTTGTATATCTTAGAAAGCTCTAACTCCTCCCCTAGGTTATCCTCGATGTCAATGCACATGCGTACACACTCTTCTATGGTCCTAGGGTCCTTCAAGTACACATAGGATCTCAATTTGGTACTTAGCAATCCATCCAAGAATAAAGCCACTTGCTTAACTGGCGTGGGTAACTCAGGGACAGGGCATCTTTCAAGATATTGCCTAAATCTCCTTCCTGCAAGTCTCACGGTCTCTTGAGGGGTTTGCTTAAAGCTGTGAATCAGTGAGGAGGTATTATGTCTTATGCCACTCTTAGAAAATTCAATGATGAAAGCCTCTAGGAGTTGGTCTATGCTCCTGAACTGTCCCTCGTTTAGTGGCTGAAACCATGTCAGGGTAGTGTTCCTAAGGGTTAGACCAACGGCATTGTACTGCGTGAATAGATCCTCCACTTGTTCAGCTCTCAGGACTTGTCTAAACTCAGCCACATGATCGTATGGATCTCCAGTGCCATCGAAGTAGTTCTTCATGGACTTAACTAGCTGAGTTGGTCTCAAAGTCCTTGTGTGCTCTCTAGGTCGTGGTAGAGGGAACTCATCCGCATTTCTTTGATTCCTGTGAGCTCTAAGTACCTCAGGCTCTACTCTATTTGTTTCCGTCCTCGTTCTTTCTCTGCCCCTGAGTTGGCAAAGCTCACCTCCGGCCTTTCTCTATGTCTGTCTCTTTGAGTTCCGTGAGCTTGGGAGGTTCCAGCACCCGGGTGACCATAGGAAACATTCGATCTTGGTTGGGGGAAAATAAATTCACCCTTCCAAGTGTAAGCATGCCTATCATTTTCTGTAACCACAAAGATCCTTTCCGAAGTGTGATCTAAGTAGGTCACTCTACCTGGGCTATCTGGATCTTTAAACTCATAGATCATGATGGTTGCTATATCAGTTGGCTGATCAGATTTATACCTCCAAAGGGCTTTGTCAGTTTCTCGGTTCCGAAGCAGATCTATGCTCTTATTGTCCTATGGGATCCACTCGGGAGTGATGATCCTTGTTAGCACTGACTTTCCACGAGGGGTCCTAGGTTCTACACCCATGTTTCCTTGCTCCAAGTCACCTAAATCCGCTTCTGAGATCACATTCCCGAATTCGTCTGTCCTATCTGGGTGACTGGTGACTACGTATATAGTTCCTTCTTTGTCCAAGTATGCTCCGTTTTCAAACTTGACAGCGGGGTGCTCTAGTCCAATGGATTGTTCAGGGTTTTTAATCTGGACCACGGATCTTCCTAGACCGTCCTCATAGATGCTAGCACCTAATCGGTTGGTCCTAAGGTATTCCAACTGTGTTTTGTAAGGGCCTTCTACTCTGTGCAAGTAAGGCACTCCTGAACTCCCCGTAGGTCTGTCCATGCCTTGAGACATCTCTGATTCACTGGTATCGGAGCTAGGGTAATTCGAGTGGTGACTCAACTGCTGGGCCCAAGACCTCGCAGTATGATTGACGCTAGCTTCTGAAGACCTAAGGCTTTGTCTATCCCTTACTAGATGCCGTCCTGATCTAAGGTTCATATGCCTAGTTAAGTAGCCCGATTTTTGCCCAGAGTACAACCTCGTTGCCGATCAATTGGTATCAGTCACTTGATTCTTTTTAGTTATTTATCGTGTTTAAGGTCTTGTCTGATATTACGTCGTCAGGAATACTTGAATGTTCTTCGTACTTTTAGGTTGATCGTTCCACGTTAAACTCTTTTCCTTTAGGATTCTCAATCGTACAAAGATTATGTAGTTATCTTGAACTTTGAGTATTTAGGTAGTCTTCAACTTGATAGATGCCTATCGCCGCCCTGGCTTACTCCTATCACTAGTCGTTCTTAGCCTAAGCTAGGAATTGACAAAGGGAGTTGAGAATTTCCAACCTTTTAATTCCTTCTTGGTTGCCCTAGAGTGCCTAGAAAGCGTGTTCCCAAGCTTGCACTTACTCTTGCTTAGAATGCCCTTCGATGCTCTCAATAGATCTGTAAGAGTTCCAAAGTTAGCTCAAGACCAATTTGCATTGTGAGTTTTTGAAAAACAATTCTAGAGATCCCTAAATTTTGTTCCCCCTGGGTATGGTCAACTTCAAAATTTTGATCCCTAAATTTTGTTCCCCCACGAGCTTTCCAACAAAACAAGCATCACAGCAAACGGATTTCGTATGAGAGAGTTATGTCAGTTCAGGGTTCTGGTGCTAAAACGGGGTTCAAACAGGCTAACAGATCATAGGATTTTTCTCAAAAGCACATGTGTAGGGATCTCACAACTCACTAATTGCTAGACCAATATGCCCAAAAACTATCCCCAAAGCTTAGAATAAAAAACCCTAATTTTTTGGCCGAAAAGCCTGTCAATTGCGATCGACAGGTCTGTCAATCGCGATTGACAGAGGTGTCCGTCGGGGCCTGTCGGTCGCGATCGACACGTCAGTCGCGATTGACAGTGTCAATCGCGATCGACAGAGTCGGTCGTGAGTCCTGTCAATCGCGATTGATGGTGTCAATCGCGATCGACACTTTTTCCGGGTTTTTCGCCGTGATTTCAATCAATCGGGGATGTGTCCGTCGCGATGGACACGTGGCTACGCGTAAAAGTCAATCAATCGTTGAATTTCAGTCGGTCGCGATCGACGGTGTCAATCGCGATTGACAGAAGTGTCGGTCGTGGCTGTCGATCGCGATCGACGGTGTCAATCGCGATTGACAGGGTCCTACGTGGCAGTCTGTCGGTCGCGATCGACAGGGTCTGTCGGTCGCGATTGACAGGGTCTGTCGGTCGCGATTGACAGAGGCTGTCGGTCGCGATTGACAGGAAAACACGGAATTTTTCTACTGTTTTAGGTGATTTGGGATGTGCTCATCATGCTTGTGCTAGTGGTGAACTTTGCTTTACCAAATGATCGAATTTTCTGTCGATTGCGATCGACAGAGGCTGGCGACTGCGAGACAGATTCGACGAGTTTCGTACCTGCACAGAGTGCTGGGGATGATGATTCAGAAAGAACCTGCAAAATGCTCAAGAAACATGCAAAAACAGCGCAAGCAATATCGCTCTCTCGCTCTCTCTCACAAGTAGAATGAAGGAAATGAGGTGGAGATGGTGATATGATCAAAACTGAAAATTTCCGTGATGATGGAGGTGGAGGTGGGAGATGGTGATGATGATGATGGTGATGAAGATGGTGAAGAAAAAACAAGAAAATAGATGAAAGTGAAGAAAATACCTACAACTCCAACGCGTCAACTCTACGTCTTACCATCACACGCTCGTCCTCAAAGTTCGATCCCCGGCAACGGCGCCAAAATTTGGTGTAGCTCAGTGATGAGTAGCACCTCCTTTAATGTCAATCCGGGAAGACGTGAGGATGGTATGAAGACCTCGAGCAAGTGGAGGCACAAGTGCGTGAGTGAGAAGCACACAAACATGCACACACATACACACACAGGCGCACACACGGCAAGACAAAGAGTGAGACGCAATGGAGTTCTTAGATTACTTTCAAAAAGCTTTTACAAGTTCAATTCAATTACAATCTAACCTCAAAAATGAGCTCTCTAGCTCCTTTTATAGTTTTTGACTAGCTTTGGCCCTGTTCAGACCTAGTGTCCGGCCTAGTTAAAAATTAGGTTCCAGGGCTTATTTGAGGGCTCAAATGAGATCTAAAAAATACGAAAATTGGTAAGCAACTACTTCTAAGGCTCCTCAAGCTCGAGGACTCCTCGGCTTGCACAAAATGGAGCCACAAAAAGGTGAACATGGTATTTACAGGGGTTGTTAGTGATGAGAATCACTTTTAATTGGTGTAAGGATTTTGAAAAATTAAAGGTTGCCTTAGTGCTAGATCTGCGTGAATGCTCGTACTTGCTTCTTCATGAAGAAAATTATTGGCCTACTTGCCAGATCGTCGTTGACTCCCTTGTTTGCTTGTGCCTTCTCTCCCCTCTGACTCTCTTCTCTGACTGCCATGCCTTGTCAGTCCTTCAGTTCCTTGTCTGCTGCTAACAATCCACCATGGGCGAACAAGGAGCAATCGCACGGGCAAGGGTGAAGGATAACGGATGGTTCAGCACATGGTGCCATTGCAATTCCGTGAACTGTAACAAGCCTCGTACCCAAAGGTACACCACGAGCTCATCTGGGATGCCCGTGCTAAACGCAGTAAGATGCATCAGTGCTTCCATGGCGAAAGAAATACCCCTATGTTCAAAACACACAATGAGCATGAACAGAACACATCACAGACAGAATGCATACACGTAGCACACACAGCTAATGGAACAAGATTACAAAACAATCATGAGTTAAGTAAGCTGCGACACAGTAAATCTCGGCCATCGTAAATAATCACGGGGAGAGCACTTTAAGAAAACATAAATGGCGGTGAGCGAGGCAAATTGTAAAGAACATACCTTAATTAAAATACAAAGTGATCAGGGTGGATGAAGATCAGTCAGATAGTCAACCGAAAAAAACCAAAAAGGGCAAAGGGTCATGGAAAAATGGATAATGGATATATATATTAAAGTAGGCATCGGATTCAAACAGTTCAAGATGCTGGACAATAAGGGTGGAGTTTAGAACCATTGACAAGGTTTGGTAGTACACTGGTAATGGTTGCTAATCGAAAGGTAGTTGGACCTAGTTGAGCAAAAATACGGAAGGGTCCAAACCAATGCAGTTTAAATTTTTGGTTGCACGATCCTCTTTAGCATTATAGAATAACACCAACTGGCCAACTTGAAACACTAGAGTGCGAAGAAAACGATCATGTGTTTTAGCTTGGCGTAGTTGAATTTCTTGTAAACGAAGAAAACTTTCCAATTGTTGTTCATCAAGAGAACATAAAGAATCGAGCAATGTAGGGATTCCTCAGGTAACAATTTTTGCTTCAAGGTCACCCGTAGACTAGGGACAACCAGCTCCATCAGGGCAATGGCCACAAAAGGTAAAAGCTGATCCCAATGCTCAGGACAGTCCAAAATAAGTTTCTTCAACATAGTGAGTAAAGTTTTATTTGTGCTCTCAGCCAATCCGTTAGCGCGCAGGTAATAGGGAGTGTTGAACTTATGGATAGTTTGAAATGTCTGAGTCAGAGCCTGTAGGAGGATGTTAGCGAAGTGGGTTCCTTGATCTGAAATAATTTCTAGTGGCAAGCCAAAATGAGGGAAAACATCACGCATTAGGCACTTATTCACCACTTGAGTGGTAGCAGACCAGATAGCCTGGGCCTCGGCCCACCGTGTAGCATAATCAGTACAAGTACGAATGTAGCAATTATTAGTGGAAATAGCAGCAGGGGAAATAGGTCCAATAAAATCGAGTCCCCATTTCTGGAAGGGATAGAATGGGCTCAAGACCCACAACCCCTAAGGAAGTGATGCATTTCCTTGGACAGATTCGATGGCATGGTTGCCATCTTCGTTGGCTTGCCCATCTGATTATACCTCTTATGTGCCTGACTATAGTCCCACCATGGCAATTTTGCTGGACTGATGATTGCCATATTAGCTTCGGCCGATTGAAAACTTTACTCGCACAGGCACCCATTCTCCAGCCACCAAATTGGAAACTTTTGTTTCATGTGTTCGTGGATGCATCTGATATCACCACCGGTAGTGCTCTTATGCAACATTAGGATAAATGGTATAGACCGGTGTATTATGCAAGCTATCACCTTAGTTATGTGGAACGTAATTATTCTGTCATCAAACAAGAATGTTTAGGCTTAATATATTCTACCAAGAAGTTCAGACACTATCTACTCGGTCGAAAATTCACCTTCCATGTCGACCATGTGGCTTTAGTCTACCTTGTATGGCAACAACATTTGGGTGGGTGCTTGGCTCGATGGGTCTTGCTGCTTCAAGAGTTTGACTATGACGTGGTCCACCGACCCACCAAGGCACATATGATTGCCAATTTTCTATCATGATTGGATTCTGGTGAACCACCAAAAGGGATTGTGATTTGTCACCTGCTATTTATACAACTACTACACCAATACAACCTGCTAATCATCTATTCGTGGTTGATTCTTATTATTACCCTCTCATGATTTTTCTAACTACTCGTTGTCTATCCGGGATGGTGTCCAACGCAGCCCGACGAAAACTTGCCATTTACAATCGACGTTTTCGGATCATTGTTGGTCAGTTATATTATGTCAATCATTTGGGTATTCTCCTCCATTGTATTCCTCCTCATGAAGTTCCTTCTATGCTGCATATGGCACTTTCTATCCCCTCTTGGGGCCATTTTTTGGTGGATCTTACCTACTGGAAGGTTTTATAGATTGGTTTATGGTGGCCTACCCTGCAACATGATGCGAATTCTTATGTTAAACACTGTGATTCCTGCCAACGAATGGGCCAGCCCCTGCAGTGGCATTATTTTCCTCGTGCATCAAGAATAACACATACTTTATCAAGATCGACCTGGATACCCTCTTTGGAGATTATATGCCCCAAAATTTTACTACAGGCCACCACAAAAATAGACTTGTGTGGGTTTAAACATAGTCGATACTCTCTACACTTCATAAAATAACACCTAAGGTGTTGCAAATGATCAGCAGTATCACCAGATAATGAGAAATCATCTGAGTATACGTGCATAAAACTTGTGAGATATGGGGCAAATATCTCTTGCATGCAATGTTGAAACATATTGGATGCATTTTGCAACCCGAACCACATCACAGTGCAGGCATAGACTCCCCAATTAGTAATAAAAACCATTTTTGGGATATCGGCCTCAGCCATGCGGACCTGATTATATCCACTATAGCCATCCAAAAAAGAATACATCTCATGCTCAACTATGTCATCTAGAATACTATCAAGGAAGGGCAAGGGAAAAGGGTATGTCATCGTAGCAACATTTAACCTACGATAGTCAACACATATGTGTAACTGTTTATTCTTCCTAGGAACAATCACAATGGGCGAGATCCACTTTGCATGCTCAATAAGGATAATAAATCCAACCTTCAGTAATCTCTCTAATTCCTCTTTCACTTGTTGGGCATAATTCGGGTTCATTCGAAAGCTTTGTTGTTCAAGAGGCCATACATCCGATTTTAAAACTACACGATACTGGTAGATACGAGGGTCCAAGCCCTTCATATCATGGTAATCTCAAGCAAAGATGTCAACAAATTCTTGGAGGAGGCTAAGCAAATCATCCTGGAATGCAATGGCCCCTCCATCAATTAATACCTGAGTGATTTTTTAACCACACATTGATTAAGGGAACAACATGATCTATCGTAGCATCTATTTCTGGATGATTGTAGTGGTGGCAGGTGCACGGGTTGAGCTCACCTCAAGCTGTTGTTGAAATTGTTGCTGAATTCCTGGTACCAAACTTAATAGTTGTCCCAAGGGGATGCTAATCGAGGCTTTGGATAAGATGTCCCAGGAAGGACTAGAACTACTCAAATCTGATGTTAATTTCAGTGAAATTCCTAACCGAATAGCAACCGGCTCCGATGTAGATTTTGATGGTCTAGCTGGTTGTTGAGTGACTGGTATAGGATAAGTGAAGACTGGCAATTCTTCTCTAGCCCACCCAATTGCTTTAATGAACATTTGTCACTGTTCCTTTACTCCTAGTTCAAAGATTTTAGTAGTCAGATGGAGCGTCTTACCAGAAAATGTTTGCACTGTTGGTGCATGCATCAAAGAGCCATGTTGGCCATCGGATTTTGTCGCTCTTTCTTTTGCTTATCATACTCTTGGGCATCCTTATAGTGTCTTTGAATGTGTTCCACTTCCTCGCAAAAGTGGCAGCATGGCGGTGCTAAACTCAAACTACCACTGGATTGATCCTAATTCCACCAAGTCCGGTTAGAATGCCATGTGCATCCGCCTATATAATTGGTTTAATTAGTATAAGTCATGTTTCTCAAGTGTGGTGGAACATAACTAGTCACTGGTTGGCTTTGCTCTTGTAAAACAACATTCACCGCAAGTCGATTCTATGTCTTGGCATTATGGGGGCAAGTCTCTATAGTGTGGCTAGTGGTGTAGGAGATTACGCAATAAAGCTGATTGAGAGCACAATTGCTAGCAACATGTTCGAGATTTTTACATATAGTACAATAGATGTGTTTTAACGGATCATCACTTTTATTTTTCCCAGCATTTAACCATTCCACGTCTTCTGTAAAACCACCCACTTTGTGTTCTAATTGGAGTGCCATAGCTGTTACTGCATCAAGGGTCATTCCATTCACACAAAAAATAATCATTACCTATTTCAATTGGGGATTCAAACCATTAATAAACCATTGGGTTATTACATCGTCCGGTAAATTAGCATGAGTTGGTGGTTATTGTCATAAGTGGGCATGGAACAAGGTTGCATATTCTTGTACACTCTTATGTGGCTTTTGTCTATTATTTTGTAGGTAATCAAAAATCTTCGCCGCATTTTTCTTAACATGAAGCACTGTAAGAAAGCATTCTTCACATCATCATAAAATCTGAAATGATTAATATCATACTCCATCAACCATCAAGCTGCTTCATTGACTAAGGTAGATTGGAAGAAGATGACCTTATATGTCGGGTACATTGGGTTATTTAGCACTGCATAGTTGATTTCAAAAGTACGTACATGTGCATCTAGATCATCATCAGAGAAACCTCAAAACTTTGCATAGGTGACCCCCATAGTGCAGGGTCTAAGGTGGCCGCCTTGTTGCTGTTGTTGTTGTTGGTGTTGTTGTTGTTGTTGCTACTGATAATCTTCCATATCATCGAGATGGAGATCTTCCATTTGTTCAGATTGTTGTGCCTCAAAAGTGTTTATATATTGACCTGTTATGTAACTATCTGATTACTCCTTTGAAGATAGCAATGCATTGTTATGTTCTGATTCTGCTAGGTTATGGTTGAGCAGCAAACCCTCTAGAAATGTACTTTTGAAGAAATGTGCAGGGTCCCACTCTCTTGACAAATAATCAACAATTGAAACTCGTTGGGTACTCCCCAAATGAGAGAATTTGTCGTGCGCCAGTTGCTCAATAGACGCTTTTGGTTCAAGATTAGAATACAATTTACTCAAGAATTCCAACAAGTTGATTAGTTCCTTCACTATGATTTTTTATCACTTCTGCACCCATCAAATCCTCACTGGACTGGATAGAGTCACCAAACATCAAACCACTGCTACCGGATTTTGTTGCAAATTCCAAACCTTCGTTGGAGGGTACTATATTGTTAAGGAGCTCAATAGTGGAACCACTTATCGGATTATCACCGAATCACACAAGACTCAACTCCGGTATGCTTTACAACCAAGAAATAAGGAAATGTAGTGGCACAAGCCCACTTGTTCATGTCGCACCTCCTCCCTCAGATGACTGATCTTCACTGCCACCATGTGACGGTGTCCCAAACGCGTTGTTCACTTTACAAGGGTGTCTATCATTCCGATATTTTTGGTAACTTTCATCGGAACGTGTTACAAGCATGAATTAAGAAATCTTCTCCGCACAGATTCATACGAAACCCTTCTTGCAAGGTGATTCTTATCCTTTCAACTTAAATTCCAAGCCCCATGGCTGACACCAGTGTTAACTTTGTTGACTAATGTTAACTGTTTTCTCTTTATTCCCGACTGAGTTGATTCCAACAAAATAGGAATAACAGAGATTTCTCCTATAGGGTTCTTGGGTTGGACAGGGGTCTGTTGAAACAGAGGCCCTATAGTAATGTTCCCACACCTTTATATAATTTCCATCCCTATCATTCTTTGCAGAATACCATCTCTAATATTACTAAACTGGTTTATAGGTTTACAAAATCGTATTCAATTTCCAGAATGCAACTAACTCCGATGCTACATCAATCACGGGTGATGTTCCACCAATTCCATTTCATGTTCAGTAGTTGATACACATAAACTTATACAAAAACATCCATTAATATCATTTAGAATACTGTAACTTTTATCAATTTTTAACCCCAATTTACTGTATAATTAAATTACTTCATTTAACATCAAATACTTAACTGACACAGATGCACATCACACCAAGTCACACTTTCAACCCAAATGTAAATCAATACGGAGCAGTTCGGTCCCTATGCCATGTGGAGTCTGACGATGATCTGTTGTGCATCTCCTTCACTGCTAAATGACATGAACACAACTCTTTTCATATTAATCATTCAAAAGGTTACATTGTTCCAACTCTTTTATGGCACTTCATCAACAAAATTACAGAAATATTATAAATAAGACTTGAACCATCCAGTGGCCTAACAATAGACCATGAAATGGGTAAACTCATGTGGATTAGAAATGAGGTTGCAAAGATCATGGAGTAGGCTCCTCAAGATTCTAACCAAGTACAAATGAGGTGAGAGGCCCTCCTTATGTAGATTTGGGAGAGGCTCTCAAAAGTACATCTCATGTGGGATAATTCCCTTGAAAGGAGAATGAATACAAGTGGTAGAAGCCAATGGCAAGGTAGCCGAATACAAAGGAAATACAATATGAAATGGAAATAAAATAGAAATGGAGTGCCTCCTAGATACAAAATGGAGATGCACTCATGAGGATACTAAGGTAGATGATGTAGGAGAAATCTTGTCATCAACACCCCCTCTGCAACTCCATTTTGGAGCAGCTGAATGATGTAGAGGTCCACAAAGCGCTAGAGTGGAACTAGAAGTAGAGCCCTCGTGAACATGTCCGTTGAGTTCTCCTGAGGTACACTACTCTAGAGAAATCTCCTGAGACACAAGCTTCTCGTGGATGAAGTGGTACTAGATCTTGATGTGCTTCATCTGAGCATGGAACATTGGGTCTTGCGATGGCCAAGGCTCACTGGTTGTCCATGCGAATGCATGTCGGAGTAACCTGCAAAACACCAATGCCAGATAATAAATGTCGAAGCAAGATGGCCTCACATGCTACAAAGCTTGATGCTCAACTTTTGACCATGCACCTCGCCATCTCCATGAGTGACCTGTTCTTTCATTCAGCAACTCCATTCTGTTGAGGTGTATACGGCACTATACACTGGTGTTTTAACCCACGTTTAGTCAGAAATGCATTAAAATCTGAAGACATATATTCCCCACCTCGATCAGAACGGAGGGTGCCCATTTTACATGCTGACAGATTTTCAGCCAAAACCGAAAATTGTTTGAAGCACATGAACACTTCGGACTTTGCTTTGAGTGGATATACCCATGCATGCCTGGAAAAATCATCAATGAAAGTCACGAAGTAAAGGTAATTTCCAAAAGAGGGTGTCTGCATAGGACCACAGACATCACTATGTACAAGCTGCAATTTCTGCGTAGCCCGAACTGAACCATCTTTTGGAAAGGAAGAACGCTGCATTTTGCCCAAAATACAGCCTTCACAAACATGTTTTCCAGGAGCCTCAAGTTTGGGCAAAGAGGACACCATTTCAGATTTCTACAGGCGTAGCAAACTAGCGAAATTCAGATGACCAAAGTGTGCATGCCAAAGCTTTGCATCTGACATAGCCTGAGAATCATGAACTGCACATGCCGAATCATTCACAGATCTTTCATAGTCTATGAGCTTATACAGCCCATGACATAAAATGCCAAAAGCAATAATCACATCACCATTTGAGAGATCATGGACTGTACACCTGTGATCAACGAATTTCACAACCAAGCCAATCTTGGCTAATGCAGAAACTGATAAAAGGTTCTTTTTTATCCCTGGCACAAATAAAGCATCTGACAAAGTGAAAGAACTACCATCAGCAGTAGTCAGAATGATCTTACCAACTCCCATAACAGCATAAGAGGAGTTATTGGCGCATGTGACAGTATTCCCTGTAGGGGTAGGCTGGAGTGAAGAGAAGAAACTGTGCTGCGAGGTAATATGTTTGGTCGCCCCACTATCAAAGTACCAAACATCTGAGTCTACTACAGACATGCACTGATCATGAGAAGATGGGTCAAAACTACAGACAGTAGTAAACGCCCATTCTTCTTCCTGCACAAGATTTGCAGACTCTGTTTTTGGTGTAGAGGCCTCTGCAACAACCATTCCAGCCTCTTTCTTCTTTGCCTCTTTAGCAGCTAGTTTTGGATAGTTCTTTATGATATGATCATTTCCTTTACAGTACTTGCAAAACAATTTCTGCTTTTCTGATTTCTTCTCATCTTTATCCTAGTTCTTCGATTGTGCAGCATTTGCAGATTTCTACTTACTAGTAGAAGAGCTCCATTTTCCTTTGCCCTTCTGACTAGCCAGGAAAGCTTGATCTGCAACACGCATAATGGACCTGTTCTGCCTGGACTGATCTTCCTGCAGCAGAATAGAGACTAACTCCTCAAATGACAAGGCATTTGGATTGCCTTTCATCATCAACCGAAGAGTAGAAGCAAAACTCTCATATGAATCAGGAAGACCATTCAAAACGGTATGCACAAGTGAGCTATCTGGTATAACCTCATCAGCAGAAATCAACTGCTCCTTCAAATCTTTGATCTTCGTTAAGAAACTGTCCATAGAATCACCTTCATTCATGTGCTCACTCTCCAACTGTTTTCGAAGGTAAGCAACACGAGCCTCATTCCTAGCCTGGTACAAAGTGGTAAGTGTATCCCAAGCATCCTTTGCTGTTCTGCAAGAGCGAATGTGAGGAATAATGGCACGTTTGACAGACAAAGCTATCAATGCATGTGCCTGGGCATCTCTGCCATCCCAACGAATGTGCTCTGCAGTAGGTGCAACAGAAACAACAACACGAACAGGAATCTGCGGAATATCATCTTTGACACCATCTTCATCAGCTCTAGCACCTGTATTTGCAGTACCTGTCGTTACAGGTGTAACAGGACGTCTTTCAACACCCTGCACAATGTTCCATAATCCTTTTGCAACCAGTACATGTCGCATCATATAAGCCCATAATGGGTAGTTGGTACCATCCAACTTATCCTCAACAACCAACATACGGAATACATCACTGCTTTCAGCCATGGCCGGTGACTAAAGTACCTTGATGCAGAAAACTGACTGTATCTCAAAAAGTTGAACAGAACAACCCAGATGAGTTCTGCTAGATCTGTAGCAGACTTCGAGATGCTTAAATTGGCGAACAGAAACTGGTATATACCTTTGGCACAAAAGGACGAAATAGCCTGCACAAGCGCTGGAATAGTGCATTCGGAGGCCGAAACGGGCTCAGATCGCGATTTTGGCACCACATAGCGAAGCTGTTTTGATCTCGGAAACACCCTGAGTATGCTCATCAAATTTTGTGCGAATCTGAGACTGCAAACGGAGGAGTGTCGACGGCACCCTAGAAGAAGCGACAACCTGCTCTGATACCAATTGTTGGAGATAGACGTCTGCAGAAGCACGCGAACAACACAAGGAAGAAGAAGAAGCTTGGAGCACAAACACACAATACTGAATGTATTACTAGAGAATGTACAAAGATAAGTAGCCCATTAGGGCAATGGGCGTATATACAAGCCGGGGAAAAAAAACCTCCTAAAGAGGTAAAAAAGTGCCTCGGCGGTCCTAGTGTGTTCACACACATCACTACCTAAATATATCAACAAATACTTCAGGCTATTCAACATATACTTTTTCTTGAAGATTTCCATTGAGGAATGCACTTTTGATGTCTAGCTAGTAAATGCACCACTGAAAGTGAGCACTTAGTGCTAAGATGATTCTTATGGTTGGGAATCTTGCAATAGGAGAAAAAGTTATTTCATAATCAATGCCATGTTGTTGCTTGTATCCCTTAGCTACCAACCTTGCTTTTTACTTGTCTAATGACTTGTACTTAACTTTATAAAGCCACTTAAATCCTACATCAATTAAGTATGTGAACAACAGTACGCACTGCTTCTGCCCAAAACTTGTAGGGTAAGTCTTTGTTATGAAGCATAGTTCTTGCCATTTCCATCACACTTCGGATCTTCCTCTCAGCTACTCCATTGTGGGATTGAGTGTGCCGTTGAGTAACTTGTCTTTTGATCCCTTTTTGTTTGAGGAAGTTATCAAAATCGTGATTAATAAATTCACCACCTCCATTTGATCGAATGGTCTTAAAGGATGTGGAAGCTTCATTCTCTACTTGGTTGATCCATTCCCAAAACTTAGTAAAAGTGTGTGCCTTTGATTTCAAGAAATACACCCAAACATAGCGGGAGTGGTCATCTACTAAAAGAAAGAAGTAGAGTGATCCACTGAGAGACACGGTGTTCATTGGTCCACAAAGGTCCATGTGGATAAGGGCTAACGGGTTTCCTAGCTCTTTTTGATGCTTCCTTTGGAATTGTGGCCCTATCTTGCTTGCCTTGAGTGCAAGCCTGGCAGACGTCATTGAGTTTCCCAAGCTTGGGCAATCCTTTCACACTCTATGTTGAAGAAATTCTTGGTAAATAGGATGTGTGGCCAAATCTTTGGTGCCACAAACTAGATAGTGATTCTTTGGATAGAAACCAAGATGTATCTCTCTGCAAACCTAAGAGAGGTTTCTAGGCATTGTTGATGCTCCAGCTAAGATGGATGAAGTTGGAGCCTCTCAACAATACGAGATTGTGATCTTTAGATGATCAAAAGGTACTCAAAACAGATAATCCAGCCACAACATTGGCAACAGAAGTCTCCATACATGAGACCATTGGAGACTCAGGCCCAATCCTCCATGGGAGAAGATCTCATAATATGGTTGCTTATAGGTTTCGATACTAAGGTATGAAAAAAATGTATGTTAGAATGGCTAAGCCATCAGACTAATACAATCAGGAAGCGGACATACACAATAGAAACACACGAATAATGACATATAAAGTGTTTATAAACACTCTAAAAAGTATGAGTATATTATCAAATCCTTAAACATGGTGAGTAACATGAAAAATCCACAAATGCAAGAATAAAGGTGGGAGGGAGGGAAAATGGGTAAAATGGTGATTCCAAATGGAAAAGTGTGGGAGGGTGGCCAAATGGGCAATATAAACCCAAAAAGAGTGTAAAGTGACGGCAAAAAATACTTCTCCAAAAGGGTGGAGAGCAACACCATTAAACTTAAGCACCCCCACCACCAAAATGACCACCAAATGCACCACAAAGACCTCCACCTAGCACTTTGATACCGTCTAGAGCGTACATGCACAGAAGCAAAATGAAAAAAAGAGTGTACTCACAAAACAAAGAGTGTGTGAGACTCAAAATGAGTAGACCATGTGATGCTCTCTTAGTCCAAGGAAAAAGATGCAGATGGAGGCTATTGGTTTGCCAGATTACTAGAAGTTGACCCGTCTGCCCTTTTCTAAGTCCGCAATAAGGCACAAAGGACACTCTTTTCTTCCTTACACTTCCTGTCTCTTGCTCTTCCTCTATTGCTAACCCCTTCACTTCACTCTCTCTTTCTCACACACCCCCAAATCGTTCAAATACTCACACAATCACCCTCTCCCACTTATGCATACATCAATACTTGACCGGCTCCCGCATTCACACATGTACACATCAATTCATTTGGAATCCCCTTCCTATCCCTTTATCTTCTCACTTCTTTCACTTCTCCTTCTCTCACTTCCCTCCATCACCCCAATGCTTTCCCTCTCTCTATCTCTATCTCTTTTGCTTTCTCTCACCACATTTTTAAATCCCCACTTCATTAACACTCACTCATACCTTTCCGTCCACTTATCCTTCCCTTATTCCACCTCCACTATCACTCACATTCACGTCCAAACCTTAGTTTCTCTTACTTCCTCTCTCACTCCCTATCACTTTCTCCTTTTCAATTTTATAGAACAATATAAAAGCTCGAAGTTCTTCTCCACAAGCAATTAAAACTCCCTTTTATTTCCAAAGGTTGGAATAGGAACGAAGATAAAAACTCATCTTACCAACGTGTAAGGGGCCCAAGTCGAAATCTCCTCGTTCAAAGCACCAAACCAAGTTTTTTTCAAAATCAATCAATAATATTCCCGTTGTGCATAGTGATAGGCTATCTACCACGCCCTCCTCGAGCTACATGATCTTCTTTCAACAACATCACTTCCCAGTAAACCATTGATAGAAGGAGAAACGGAACGGTTGATTTGTTGTCACATGCAAATGTTCAAATGTGTGCGGAGTGCGTCGACAAAACTTAAAAGATAATTTCATAATCATAAAACACTTTCACATACATTAGCTAGGGACGTACAACTCTAAAAAAAACCATTTCCATTTCCTGCTCAAATGGCGGCAGATTGCAGTGAATAAAACAGAGCCTTAGAGTTCCAGCTCCGCAGATTATCAAAAGCGCTAAGACTTCGCACTGATGTGTTGAAATACGATAGCAACTAATCAATCAGAAATACCAATTACCTAAATTCAATGCCTCTAGACCACTTGGCATGAAAAACAACCTTTAGATGCACTTGCTGAGAGTGATCACTTTGACAAGAACCGTCAGTACTGATGGAAGTCTCTTTTGGCTTGAACAGCATGGATATTGCCATAACCACCTCCCTTCAGAATTGACACCTCAGAGGTTCCTCCTCCCCTTTCACCTCTCCTTACAGCATATCAAACCTCTTCTGTGTAGCGATCCTCTCCCTTCTGACAGCGACTTCTTCGACTCCCTCAGCGAATAGGAGTTCCACTAACATATCTTCAACAATTGCATCCACGACAGCAAGCACACTTAGAATGGAAGAAGAGGTTAGCGACGATGGCAATGCATGCACATCGATAAGGAGGCCAAGATTTGTCTGCACATGTGGATTTTGCACGAGTTCTTCGCATCCAGCAGCTCATTCCTCGGAGGAGAACATAATTGATTATTAAAGAGATGAATGCATCACCAATGGCAGTCCGTCACTTGCACAGAACAACCCACACGAAGGCATGCTCCAAAACGCCAGCCCAAAAGCTTGAAACCTCGACCTGCACTTCCAAATCCACGATAGCCTCCCCGGCTTTCACTTCCAGCCCCTGCTCATTTATCCTCTAAGAACCACCGTCAACATTTGCATCACGCCCCAACGTCTATTTCCGAGTTCTTCTCACCACGACTGATCAGCCCCCACCTTTTACACTGGGATTGTCGCCCACCCCAAACGACAAACTGACGCTAAGTTAGATGCAGCTAGGAGTCAGTTCGTATCAAGTTGTGAATGGAAGCAATATCGTGTTCCCAGCAGCCTTTCCAAACTCGACGATTCTCTAAGCCGACGCCCCCTTCCCGAGCAAATCAGTAGACTCCGATAAAACCCTGAGAGAATGGGCCTTCTGTGTCTGATCCTCACCCTCTTATCCTCACCCTCTTTCTGGCTGTCTCTATGCGCGCCATCTCCTCTTTTCTGTCAGGCTATCGCACGTGACATGGTCAAGACGCCCAGAATTTTTTTATCCCTTCCCGCCTGTGCGGTTCTTTTCCCAAATAAAATAATAGCCAAAAGCTGTTGTGTTTTCCGTTTTTTCATGCCTTTGATAGAGGGCCATCTCGTTACTCCCATTCCTCCTTTTTTTTCATGATCCTCATTGTCTGCTAATGAAGTACCTTTTTCCAGATCTGCCAAGAAAACGGCATGAACGGATTTCTAGTTTTCGACAAGTGTCCATAAGGTGGCAAGGAATTGTTATGAACTCGTAGCAAAACGTGAGGGTTCACGAGACGAAGTGGTCCCATGTGCCATCGACCCGTGACTTTGCAATATCTTGTTTTTGGAACTTCAAGATTATTTTTGGCATGGCCTCTCGAAGTACTCTTACTCTACGAAGGCTACCTTTCGAAATGCAATTTTCCACACTTTAGCAAGCAACCCACCTTTGGCATAGGTGATATAAATATTTCCTTTGGGGTAGGTCCAATGGCAGCGAGTACTTCTTAGACCTTATTCAAGCAATGGCATCCAAGCATGTCTTCCCTTCCTCCCATAAACGTGAATCATCACGGCATAGCAGCCTTGAAAACACCTATGAGTGCCGCACTCTCTAGAGTGATTCGCTATCCCCATCCACAGAAAACCATGCATAGCTTCACCCATACTGCTCTTGATCCCTGTGTCCAGATTTGAGTGGATCTTACTACCACCAGCCATCAATTCTCCTTGTAAAACACCTATATTCAAACAAATACTTACCAAGATGGAACATGTTAGTGCATAAAAATTACCAATTTTTTAGCTAACATACTCCCCTCTACTTAATTGTGAAGTCGTCCTCGACGAGCCACTCTTGCTGCAACATCATCCAAACAGCCATGAGAATGTCAGTGTACAGCTTATTTACATACCTTTTCATCGAACCATCATTTCCACGGAACCTGCGCTCATTGAAGCTATTAGTGTTAAAAAAATCACTCATGAATACATACAAATCATTCACTTCAAATGATCCAATACACATATATGCAACTCCAATTCCCACATGCATCAAATTGCTTATGCAGTCCATTATGAAAATAGTCTCAACCGAAATAACACATGCATACCTTTCCATGTTTTACACATGCAACTATCATTGCGAAAAAAACAGAAATGGAAATACCGAAATAACAACAACAACTGAAATGAATTCAATAGGAGATGCAACATACCCAAAATGCATACCTCTTTTATTGACCTACTATTCGCTATGTACACATATTCCATGACCAGACACTCCCAAAGAATCCCAATCGTCGTCCCACAAAAGTCATCGAGACCCGAGTACCATTCAAGACCTACATAAAAACCCTGGAGTGTCCCACACTCTGGAAAACCCTCGGATAGAGCAAACAAGTTATAAAGCAAAACTGTTGCATTACCTCACTAAAGGTCTCATCTATGAGTACACATACAGTATCCGTGCCTTTGAGAATGTTGATTCAAGGTGAGCTAATCTGTCGCAAGCCGCCATACCAATCACACAAGCAAATAACGTTCCCTTCCAGGCGATCGTCGCCCTCTCCTCTCTCTCTCTCCCCCTCAAGAGTGGGGAATAATTTCATCGGTAAATTTTATTTATAATCACAGGTTGGCCTGCATTGACATTGGGTGCGATTCGTGGACCTGACCACCCGACCAGGTTAATTCCACCCATCTACCAATGCAATGCAGCGCACAACACACAAACACATAACGATAGACAAGTAACATATATCAGCTAGCCCGTAACGAAGCTGGATGCGGCTCGTGGTCGTGACTACCCAGCCACGATGGCTCCACCTACCTACCAACCCGTTATGGCACGTAGCTAAGACATAAACATATACATCCCAAGCCTATGGCGAAACTAGTTGCGGCTCGTGGTCCTAACCACCCGGCCAGGATAAATCCCCACCTACTAGTGCACCATAGCGCGTTGGTACGATCACAACAACACAATGTTTTTTTTTTCTTTTCTTTTTTTTTCATAGTTAATTAATTCGCCCCAGTCCTGAGAATTAGGGAGAGGAAGAAAGGGATTTTCCCACTTTTCCCACACATGCATGCAAACATATACACTCTAGCCTTTGACAGATCAACCACCTCTTCACTCCATTCTCTCAATTACAGTCACTACAAATGTATTCATCGAGTTGACTTTTCACTTGGTAACTACAGCCGGCTATGCCTTGGTCCCTCGTATACCTATCCTTAGATGCTCTAGAATGTGAGTCTCCGAGATGTCTCATATAGCCTCACCTCGTACTCGCATCCCAACGACTTCCCTAGGGCGAGTCAGGCTCAACTTCAGGAGCTCCGTCATCACTTCCTATCGTTAACACATCTGCCCAAGCCCAAGTGATATGGTTTTCCTCGTTAGGCATTTCCCTCGAAGGATCGAAATAGTAATATCGATCCCCCGCCCATCCTACATGTCAGGTCAGGTATTCCTCAAAACACTCAATATAAAACATAACATCCAAACCTTGGTTTATGAAGCATACCAGCCAGTGCGCTTCCTCCACATCATATTCCGTCTCAAAGTCATCGACATCTATGTCCATGCGGGCGAATGTTTGGTCCAAGAAATATATCCTTAGCTCGTACAAATAGAGTTGAGTTATTTGATCTGCCATTTTGTTACTTAGCTCCTAACAGTCTCTACGCAACACAAGAAAAATAATTAGAAGTCCAAAATTCTTGAGCTAGCAAGGGATAATATTTATGACACAAAAATCATAGCTTACATATGCGCATATTTATATATAACTATACATCTATGTACAAGGAGTCTACTACGTCCCTCCGCTTTGATCTCGTTTGGCTTCTCCCGTCCTAATGCTACTTGAAATATGGTTTAACTCGAAGCGCGTTAACCTTCACGGGAGCACATTCTTCTCCTAAATCTTGAATTTGCATGGAACCATTGGAGTTGAGTTCCACCACCTTAAACGGTCCTGCCCATCTTGTCTGTAACTTCCCTGAGAATTTATAATATTTGCTATCATAGACTAGCACCAAATCCCCTTCTTGAATCGCATAGATCTTGAGATTCTTGTCATGCCTCTCCTTACGTCTTCTCTGAATAGCTTCCAGACTTTGTTGTGCAATGAGTCTCTTTTCTTCTAGCTTGACCAATTGTATGTACCTTTCCTTCAATGACTCTTCCTCTCCCATCCAGGCCTCAATGGCCACTCTTAATGTCGGAACTTCTTTTTTGATGGGAAAGATGGCTTCCTCGCCACATACTAGGGAGAACGGAGTGCTCTTAGTCGTCACTCGGTAGGATGTTCGATACGCCCACAAAGCTTCCAAAAGTCTCTCATCCCAGTCTCGCCTATGTACAGCTACTGTCTTTGTCAGAATCTGTTCAAGAACCTTGTTGCTAACCTCCACTTGTCCATTCGCCCTCGGGTAATATGAGGTGCTTTTCCTATGTTTGATTTTATATAATTCCATTAATTCCTCGATCAATTCGTTGACAAAATGTGTCCCTCTATCACTTACTATCTCCAACGGGCATCCGAATCGAGTGATAATTTGTTCATACAAAAATTTAGCTACATCAATAGCTCGGTCAGTTTTCAGAGCTTTAGCCTCTACCCACTTGGTAACATAGTCAGTGCAGACCAGGATATACCTATTGGATCTACGTCTTGAGGGAGGATCAATGGGCCCCACAAAATCAATTCCCCATTTTTCAAAAGGCTTAAGAGCAAGCACTGGCGTAAGAGGAGCAGCATGTGCTAATGTTGGTTTGCCCATTCTTTGGCATTTGTCGCATTTCTTGTAGTATGTATGAGAGTCTTTGAACAGTGTTGGCCACCGATACCCGGCCAATAAGATCTTTCTTGCCGTCAACTCACCAGCAAAATGCCCACCGTAGGGTTCATCATGTAATGCTCTCAACACTAGGGTTGCTTCTTCTTCCTCGAGACACCTCCGATATATGCTCTCATGGACAAAATATCGATAGAGCTGCCCACCAATGATGCTATGGTGTTTTGCCAGTGCTAATAATTTTTGCTTCTCTCTCTTGCTTGCTCCCGGCGGGTATTTAGTGGTGCACAAGAAATTCACCAAGTCGGCATACCAAGGTACTTTAGCATCAACTTGAAATAGATGCCCATTAGGAGCATCGTCAGGCACACCAGAGATTGGCTCCTCATTAATAATTCGAGATAAATGGTCAGCCAATATGTGCGCTTTGCCTGGTCTGGTTACCACTATGAACTGAAATTCTTGGAGGAGTAGCATCCACCTCATCAATCGCCCTGATAGCTCGGGTTTATTAATGATATACTTTAGGGCTTCATGATCCACATAAAATGTGAAATGCTTTCCCATCAGGTAATGTCGATACTTGTTCACCGCAAAGATCATCGGGAGGCATTCCTTTTCTGTAGTTGTGTAGTTTCTTTCCGTGCTATTCAAGTTTCGACTTGCGTAATAAATAGGGTGGTCCAATTTCTTTTCATCGGCTTGACATAGCACTGCTCCAACCACAGTATGAGAAGCATCTGTGTGCACATGAAATTCTTTCGTCCAGTCGGGTGCTACCAAAATCGGTGCATTTATCAATCTCTCTTTGATCAAGTCGAATGCAACTTGACACTCTCTAGTCCATCGATATTGTTGGTCTTTCCTCAAAAGTTTCGTCAGTGGTTCTGCTATTGATGCAAAATTTAATATAAATCGGATAATAATTAGCATGCCCCAAGAATCCTCTGAGTTGCCGCAAGTTTTGAGGAGGTGGAAGTTGCCCAATTTTTTCTACTTTATCCTCGTCAACCGCGATCCCTCTTTCGGAAATAACATGTCCCAAGAGCAATCCTCTTCGTACTCCAAATGTACACTTTTCAGGATTTAATGCGATGCCTTTTTCAATGCTTCTTCTTAAAATAGCTTTGATCCTCTCCATCATGTTTTCATCATTGCCTCTGATTGCAAAATCATCGAGGAATATCTCCATCCAATCCTGCAAATAGTCTTGATATGCAGCTATCATTGCCCTCTGGAATGTGACCGGTGCATTGCATAATCCAAATGGCATCACACGATATGCGTATGTGCCCCATTCCGTGGTGAAAGTAGTTTTTGATTGATCCTCTTCATGGATTTGGATCTAGTTGTACCCACTGAAACCATCCAAAAATGAGTACAATTTATGGCCAGCCACTCTGTCCAAGATTTAATCAGTAAACGGGAAAGGGAAGTGATCTTTTTTTTGTGCGCTCGTTCAACTTTCGATAATCTATGCAAATGCGGATTTTCTTATTTTTTTTCGGAACAACTACAATTGGTGATACCCATTCGCTGGATGCGATGGGATATATGAATCCTGCTTCCAATAACTTAGTCAATTCCAGCTTGATCAATTCTGAGTAGACTGGATTTGTCCGCCTAAGTCGTTGACATATTGGTCGGGTACCTTCTTCCAAGTCTATATAATGTTGGCAGATTCGGGGATCAATTCCTCTCAGATCACTGTATGACCATGCAAAGGCCTTGCTGAAATTTTTGAGTGCCAATTTAATACAATCTCGTACTCCATCTGGTAGCTCTGACCCCACGCTCAAGAACTTTTCTGGAAAAACTTCCCATTTTTCCACTTAAGCTTCTCACTAATATTCCTTATTTCTCGATGACGATGTGATTGGAACGTGCTCTCTGATCACGCGTGCATGGTTGGCCAGTAAATCATTGTTTTGTTCTGTTTCGATTGGACCCAATTTCTTTAGTTCAGCTTTTGCAATGGCTTCTGACACTTTAGTCTTACTCTTCGCTTCCTTTTCCAATTCTCGACTTCTCCTTAGAAGCTCTGCTTCTAGCATTCTAACCCTTTCTCTCAACTGTTGCACTTCCATTGTCGGAGCTAACTCCAGTTTCAACTCTTCTTTTGAAGTTCCCTTCTCCAGGGATTGAGTAGCTTTGTTTTCCTTTGCGTCTATACTCAACATGTAGCACTCAAATTCACTTGTATGTGTCAACCATCCCAGCAACTCCTGGTCTGAGTCATCCTTGTAACATAGTGGATCTTTGTACTCGCCCACTTTCGCATGTTGGAGGTTGGCCAATTGCAAATTAAATCCATCCTGTGAAAGGTCCTTGGAAGTCTCCGTGCGCAAGGCAAATCTTACCCGTGCCATTTCTTGTCTAACCTTTTCCTTTGCTTTTTGCTCCCTTTCCTCAGCTGTTGTCGATTTCTTGCTGGTCAAGTTTGGAGACACTTGAAGTTGTATTCAATCAGCCTTTGGTCCAATTGTGATAAATCCTGTGCGCTAATCGTGCACACATTTGGCTTGCACCAGCCATGGCCGTCCAAGTAAGATTGAGAAGGTAGCCTCTGAGGTCCTTGGTCTTACTATCAGATAATCAAATTTAAATTCTAGACCGCCCACAACTATGCTTACATTCTTCAAAAGGCCTGCAGGCTTCACTTGTGTTTGATCTGCCATTCTCAAGGACATCGGCGTTTCTTCCATGTGGTTGAGGCCCAAAGCTTTCATCATGTACTCAGTCATAAGGTTGATTGCGGCTCCACTATCTAACTGAGCACCAGGGACTGCATACCCTTTAATCTCGATTGTCACAGCTGGAGCATTCGAATCAATTTGCATCGTAATACTTTGAATGATCCCTTGGACATCTTTATCTTGTCTCTTTTTATCTTGAGCTTTTCTCGGCTTCTTAATATATTCGTTGTAGAATTGTTTCCTATATGCAGGTGAACATTTCAGCAATGTGCCAATGTCCAGTGTGACTTCCGTGTCAGCGAGCAACTTTACAATGTCCACTTCCTCCAAACTTTTTCTTTCCTTCCTACACTTCAGAGCCCTTAATCTTTCAGGAAATGGTGCTATGCCTGGCACAAACTCCTTGGTCACTGGTGGAAGAATCTCTATCTCTTCCCCATCCTCAAACTCTTGCTGCTCATCAAATCCTCCAACTTGGTTCTCTACCTCTCCATGTTTGGGTATCTTCTCCTGGCTAGCTTTTTCACTTTCACCTTCCGGATGCTTCTTTGAATACTCTTGAGTCCTTGTGACTATTGCCACAGTTGGCTATTTATGTGGTTTCTTGGCCTCGTAAGCATCCACAAAGTGCATTGACGAGCTAGAACCTTCTTGAGGGTTCGGTGTCTTGAACACTACTCCGATCGTAGGAACGTGCTCTTGAGCTCTCGATGTGGAATGCATCTGAGTATCAACATAATTCGAGGACCCTACTGGTCCCTTATCCTTGCCAGTGGAAACTCTTCGTTTTGGACAACCTTCATCAAAGTGGCCCTCTCCACTACAGTACCTACATAGTGGGGTATAATCAATTGGTTTCTTTTCGTTTGGACACCTAGATTGAGTATGGCCAAAGCCATGGCATCTCCAGCACTAGATTGGACCATCTCTTCTTTGATCACGTGCAACTCCTCTCGGATAGTCTCCTCCTTGACCCTGAGCACCATATCCATAAGTCGGTTTGTTTTCCCAACGAGATGTAGGTGGGACACTTTGAGCGGGCAATCCCATGTAAGGTCTTTCTCTTGTATCTCCCGATTTCATGGTCCTCTCTTCATAGGCTCTCTTGTTGTAACATCGGTCCTCTGTGTGATTTGTTCTTCCACAAAAAGTGCAACGCATTCTAGGTGGTGATCTATCTGTGAATACTCTTGAGACTGTAGGGCATTCTGAAGCCAAATGGTTGTAACCATGGCACTTTCCACACCATGTATTTGATCTAAACACTTGATTCGGGTTTGTAGTTACATCGGGTTTTACTGTGTATGTTTCCTGGGTCATTGTGGCAGCTTTTATAGCTTGTGTGACCAACTCCAATATTCGTTCTTCAGTTAGCGCAGGCTTTACCTCGCCTGGCGTGCTAGTGGCAGCTACAAAAGCTGGGGTCGTCAATGCGGGACTTCCTTGGCCAGGATCTTTCATGTTATGTTTCCTGGGCCTCCCATTGGCTCGTATAAGAGCTCCATCTTCCTTTGTTGGCATAATTGTACTTCCTCCCAAAGCCTTGCTTGTTCCTTAGCATCTATTAAGGTTGCCAGTCTTGTCAGGCTGATATGCTGTTGTGCCGTAGGATCTCTCAATCCCGCGATGAATCTTCTCTTCAATGTCTCATCGTTCGGGGCATTCGTGCCCATCTTTCTTACCAACATTTCATTCTCTGAATGTAGTTATCGATGCTTTCATTGACTCCCTGTCGCAAGTAATCCATCTGTTGTGCCAATCTATCTTGGAAGCCTTGTCGTCGAAACTTTGCCAAGAAGGCTTCCTTGAGCATTTGATAAGTTCCATGCTCTTGTGGTGTCAGATTCCCATACCAATTGGCTGCCTCATCACGGAGAATAGCGGGAAAAATTCTCAACCTTTGACCCTGGTCAACTACCTCATTGGCCTCACAAGTAACCTCAAACAGTTGGATAAAACTATCTGGATCTTCGTCCTAAGCACCTAAAAACTTGGTGAAGTCCCCCAAATGAACTGAAATCCGTTGAGTCATTTCGAACAGAGGTGTGATGTCAATATCACTTCAATCCCAAAAATTTAGTGCACGTGGCCTGAGGATCCCTCCTTCAAACTTTCGTACTTGATTCGCGACTCTCCTACGAGAGTACACGTTTCTTGCAGATTTCTTCGAGCTAGTCAAGGTTGACTCACCTTGCGATTCCCACCTGTTCCTTTCTCTTTCAAGGGCTCTTCTCTGAGCGCGTTCCTCTCTTTGCGTTTGTGTTGCTCCTGAGGATGAACACCCCTCGCTCATGTACTAGATCTTGGGTCCGCAAGCTCAGCCAACGTGTGGCGCTAGGCGAACCTATGGCACTCTCTTATAGAGACGTGCCAAGCAATTCCCGGCAGACGCACCAAAATTATGCTCTCTTAGTCCAAGGAAAAAGATGTAGATGGAGGCTATTGGTTTGCCATATTAAAGAGAAGTTGACCCGTCTGCCCTTCTCTAAGTCTGCAATAAGGCACAAAGGACACTCTTTTCTTCCTTACACTTCATGTCTCTTGCTCTTCCTCTATTGCTAACCCCTTCACTTCACTCTCTCTTTCTCACACGCCCCCAAATCGTTCAAATACTCACACAATCACCCTCTCCCACTTTCACGTCCAAACCTTAGTTTCTCTTCCTTCCTCTCTCACTCCCTATCACTTTCTCCTTTTCAATTTTATAGAACAATATAAAAGCTCGAAGTTCTTGTCCACAAGCAATTAAAACTCCCTTTTAATTCCAAAGGTTGGAATAGGAACGAAGATAAAAACTCATCTTACCAACGTGTAAGGGGCCCAAGTCGAAATCTCCTCATTCAAAGCATCAAACCAAGTTTTTTTCAAAATCAATCAATAATATTCCCGTTGTGCATAGTGATAGGCTATCTACCACGCCCTCCTCGAGCTACATGATCTACTTTCAACAACATCACTTCCCAGTAAACCATTGATAGAAGGAGAAATGGAATGGCTGATTTGTTGTCACATGCAAATGTTCAAATGTGTGCGGGGTGCGTCGACAAAACTTAAAAGATAATTTCATAATCATAAAACACTTTCACATACATTAGCTAGGGACGTACAACTCTAAAAAAAACCATTTCCATTTCCTGCTCAAATGGCGGCAGATTGCAGTGAATAAAACAGAGCCTTAGAGTTCCAGCTCCGCAAATTATCAAAAGCGCTAAGACTTCGCACTGATGTGTTGAAATACGATAGCAACTAATCAATTAGAAATACCACTTACCTAAATTTAGTGCCTCTGGACCACTTGGCATGAAAAACAACCTTTAGATGCACTTGCTGAGAGTGATCACTTTGACAAGAACCGTCAGTACTGATGGAAGTCTCTTTTGGCTTGAACAGCATGGATATTGCAATAACCACCTCCCTTCAGAATTGACACCTCAGAGGTTCCTCCTCCCCTTTCACCTCTCCTTATAGCATATCAAACCTCTTCTGTGTAGCGATCCTCTCCCTTCTAACAGCGACTTCTTCGACTCCATCAGCGAATAGGAGTTCCACTAACATATCTTCAACAATCGCATCCATGACAGCAAGCACACTTAGAATGGAAGAAGAGGTTAGCGACGATGGCAATGCATGCACATCGATAAGGAGGCCAGGAGTTGTCTGCACATGTGGATTTTGCACGAGTTCTTTGCATCCAGCAGCTCATTCCTCATAGGAGAACATAATTGATTATTAAAGAGATGAATGCATCACCAATGGCAGTCCGTCACTTGCACAGAACAACCCACACGAAGGCATGCTCCAAAACGCCAGCCCAAAAGCTTGAAACCTCGAACTGCACTTCCAAATCCACGATAGCCTCCCCGGCTTTCACTTCCAGCCCCTGCTCATTTATCCTCTAAGAACCACCGTCAACATTTGCATCACGCCCCAGCGTCTATTTCCGAGTTCTTCTCACCACGACTGATCAGCCCCCACCTTTTACACTGGGATTGTTGCCCACCCCAAATGAAAAACTGACGCTAAGTTAGATGCAGCTAGGAGTCAGTTCGTATCAAGCTGTGAATGGAAGCAATATCGTGTTCCCAGCAGCCTTTCCAGACTCGGCGATTCTCTAAGCCGACGCCCCCTTCTCGAGCAAATTTGTAGACTCCGATAAAACCCTGAGAGAATGGGCCTTCTATGTCTGATCCTCACCCTCTTATCCTCACCCTCTTTTCGGCTGTCTCTATGCACGCCATCTCCTCTTTTCTGTCAGGCTATCGCACGTGACATGGTCAAGATGCCCAGAATTTTTTTATCCCTTCCCGCCTGTGCGGTTCTTTTCCCAAAAAAAATAACAGCCAAAAGCTGTTGTGTTTTCCTTTTTTTCACGCCTCTGATAGAGGGCCATCTCGTTACTCCCATTCCTCCTTTTTTTTTTCATGATCCTCATTGTCTGCTAATGAAGTACCTTTTTTCAGATCTGCCAAGAAAACGGCATGAACAGATTTCTGGTTTCTGACAAGTGTCCATAAGGTGGCAAGGAATTGTTATGAACCCGTAGCAAAACGTGAGGGTTCACGAGACGAAGTGGTCCCATGTGCCATCGACCCGTGACTTTGCAATATCTTGTTTTTGGAACTTCAAGATTATTTTTGGCATGGTCTCTCGAAGTACTCTTACTCTATGAAGGCTACCTTGCGAAATGCAATTTTCCACACTTTAGCAAGCAACCCACCTTTGGCATAGGTGATATAAATATTTCCTTTGGCGTAGGTCCAATGGCAGCGAGTACTTCTTAGACCTTATTCAAGCAATGGCATCCAAGCATGTCTTCCCTTCCTCCCATAAACGTGAATCATCACGGCATAGCAGCCTTGAAAACACCTATGAGTGCGGCACTCTCTAGAGTGATTCGCTATCCCCATCCACAGAAAACCATGCATAGCTTCACCCATACTGCTCTTGATCCCTGTGTCCAGATTTGAGTGGATCTTACTACCATCAGCCATCAATTCTCCTTGCAAAACACCTATATTCAAACAAATACTTACCAAGATGGAACATGTCAGTGCATAAAAATTACCAACTTTTTAGCTAACACCATGAAATGGGTAAACTCATCTGGATTAGAAATGAGCTTGCCAAGAGCATGGAATAGGCTCCTCAAGCTTCTAACCAAGTACAAATAAGGGGAGAGGCCCTCCTTATATAGATTTGGGAGAGGCTCTCAAAAGTACATCTCATGTGGGATAATTCCTGTGAAAGGAGAATGAATACAACTGGCAGAAGAAAATGACAAGGTACCCAAATACAAAGGAAATACAATATAAAATGGAAATAAACTAGAAATGGAGTGCCTCCTAGATACAAAATGGAGATGCACTCATGCGGATACAAATGTAGATGATGTAGGAGCGATCATGTCATCAAAAATTTGGACTTTGTGGAATCTTCTCTTGTAAGGTGATTCCTATATTCCATTGATATGTATGGAGAATTTGATCTCCTCTAAATCCATCCCAACCCATGTCACAAAGATGTTTCAAATAATCTTATACTTGTTTTTTGACCTCCTCTAGATGGATCCCAGTGTAGGTTGATACTCACATATTATTCGTTGGACAAGATACTTGAATCTTTCTTGATATTTTTGCCCCCATGCAAATATTTGGTGTTGTTACATTACACCATGGGAAACTAATGGATGTGAGTCTGCATCACCATTCTTGCATCATCCACAATAAAATATCCATCACAAGATGTGTTATACACATTAGTGGGATGGTTCTCATGTGCCTCCCAAGGCGTAAGAGGCGTACTAACTAGAATAACCCATGCAAATGGGGCTTGTGGTGTTTATGCAATAGATGAAATAACACTATCAATAGAACAACAACATCCATCATCACCACTAGATCATTTTTTTTATGCATGATGTCCTCTAGCAAAAGATGGAGAGACCCTGGATGAAGTACGAATATATGGTGTACTTTGACTAGATGCTAGTGTGCCTATATCCACACCATGATTGAATCATGGACTAGATGGCCCAATTGAATCATCCAACATCTCTATTGCATGTGATGGCAAAGAAACTATTTATGGAGTGCTCGCCTAGTCATAGGCAATATGAGCAAAGTAGCTTGGACCTTAAAAAATATGGTGCCTCACCAACTATTGACCAATCTCGTGGTGTTATCCCAAGATTCTTGGTAGTGAAAAACTAGGACTCCTAAATATACTGGGGAGGTGTCCATTGAGTGAGCCACTTCTGGAGTTCGACATTTGAAATACTCTAAGGTGTATCTTCATTAGCCATCTATAAAAAAACAAAAAAAAAAACAAGATAAATGTTGGCAGCAGTCAGGGAACCGAAGGAGCCACAAGACGAAGAGAGTCAGAGCGAAGGGACAACACAAGCAGACATGGCAGTCAAAGAAGATCTGGCAAGTAGGCCATCTAAATTTTTCAGACATCAAGGAGTTGAGCACACGAGAAGAAAGAGCAAGTAGGGAGCTCAAAGAGGTGTATGACAAATCAACAGAGAAAATCCCTACACAAATAGTGATTTTAATCACTAAACACCATTGTAAATACCATTTCATATTTTTGTAGCTCCATTTTGTGCAAGCCAAGGAGTCCTTGAGCTTGAGGAGCTTTAGAAGTATCTACCTGCCAATTTTCGTATTTTTTAGATCTCGTTTGAGCCCTCAAATAAGCCCTGGAACCTAATTTTTAACTAGGCCGGACACTAGGTCTGAACAGGGCCAAAGCTAGTCAAAAACTATAAAAGGAGCTAGAGAGCTCATTTTTGAGGTTAGCTTGTAATTGAAATGAACTTGTAAGAGCTTTTTGAAAGTAATCTAAGAACTCCATTGCTTCTCACCCTTTGTCTTGTCGTGTGTGCGCGTGTGTGTGTATGTGTGTGCATGTTTGTGTGCTTCTCACTCACGCACTTGTGCCTCCACATGCTCGAGGTCTTCATACCATCCTCACGTCTTCCCGGATTGACATTAAAGGAGGTGCTGCTCATCACTGAGCTACACCAAATTTTGGCGCCGTTGCCGGGGATCGAGCTTTGAGGATGAGCGTGTGATGGTAAGACGTAGATTGGAGATGTTGGCGTTGTAGGTAATTTCTTTACTTTTCCTATTTTTCTCTTTCTTACCTTACCACCATCATCACCAACATCATCATCACCATCTTCCACCTCCATTTCCATCATCGCAAAAATTTCAATTACCCTGCGCTAAACCAAGGGGAGCCACCACTACACCAGAAATTACCCCTCCCCAGACACAACGCATTAGACCATTCACCATTCGGCTACCAAGACCAAGTACAGAGGGACCCAATCTGGTGTTTCCACCCGTCCCATCGGACTTGGAATTTCCACAGGGCTTTACTCTCAATGATCTCACTGATGAAGAAGTGGCTAGGATAATCTACGACTCTAATCTCGAAACGGAAACAGAGCAAGCTCAGGAACCACAAACCCATACAACAACGTCAGCCCCCACCCGACCGCAAGTGGTAGAAGTCGACGTAGATGAACAAGAGATCGAACAAGAGGAAGAAGCCTACGAAGAACAAGAGTATGATGAACTTTCAGAGTTAGCAAGTGCCCCCACGTATTCGGCACAAATAAAAAGACTATATCAAACCATGCAGCTAGTTCAAGAACAGCATAAAATGTCACTTGAAGCAGGCAAGAAACTCATGAACCAATTGCTGGCAGAGGAAGGTGTGGATGATATGTTCATCGAGTCCATCAACCTACATGCAGATGTAGTAGGATTGGATGAGGCCATTCATGAGGCAATGGCCTACATTCACCGATTTGAGAAAAGAGTTCCCGCCCGTCCCATGAGGTCCGGGAAACAAATTCATATCAACGTATCAGCACCAGGAGATACAACGCAAGAAGACGAACATCAGGAAGCACCACTGTCACCACCCTCCCCACCTCTCACTACACAACTCGCTCCACCACATGACACTATCACCACCACGTCCACTACCACCACAATCGTCATGGGAATTCCACTCTCTCCGGGAATCCAATTCGGGGGAGTCACCATGCCCACTTTCACCACTCTCTTCACTAACGTCACTTCCACCCCACCCACGATCCCCATCTACACGGTCACTCAAACATTTGATACTATGGAAACATCTCCTGCCACTGCACCGCTCCCTCCCCCCATGCAACCTCCGTCTCCCATACCCCCTCCACCCACATCTCCACTTGCATCCACATCATTCACAACTCCCTTTCCCGCCCCCATTCCCCCTGCATCTTCACCTCTCCCTGCATCATTTAATGTAAATAGTATATTTCTAGCATTAAATCAATGTGTATATCAGCTTCAGAATGAGTACAGAGCTCTTGACGACCGGTATCAACAACTGACAACAAATCACCAGAACTTACAAAGGCAACTTACAATTCTTGAAGAGGAAAATGCAGATGTGAATCAACGTTATACAACGCTTGAGCAGGCTCACTAAACACTACTGGAGGCACCCCAAGCATCGAAAGAATCAGGCGTCAAACAACTAGAAGCCTTGCTCGAAGTATACCAGGCCGATAACCTACGAGTCAGACGTAACTTGGCGCTACTCAGGAAACATATGGCCACAGCACTTGAAGAGAACAAGAGACTGCAGAAACAAAATAAAGAGAATCTGGAAGCGGCAATGGAAGGCTCTCCCCACGAAATTGATCCAGAGCAGTTTAAAGCCGTACCTTCAGAGACAATGAAGACCATCTTAGAAAGCTATGCAGATCTATTAGATGCTCATGACGAGTTGGAAAGGGAACGTGATGAGCTGCGTGGCCAGCTCAAGGAACAGGAGGCTCCAACCAAAGTAATAGAGTCGGCCTCGACTTTAGAGGAAGTGAAGGCATTGACAGAGCAGGTGGTTGAGCTCCAGAAAAAGTTACTAGAGTATGAAAGGCAACCCTCTACAGTTATTGAACCTGAGCCAGAAGACTTGGTTCCCATTGAGGTAGATGATTCGTACGAGGAACCATATGTTCCTATGCCAATGCCAGGAGGGCAACGAACCTCAGAGGGACTAGACACCTTGGAAGTGGAAGCACCCGAGTGGCTTCAGACACTGGAAAAGACAGCGAACACCCACGAAGAACGGGTGGCCATTCAGATCCAATCACTAGCAAACCTAGAAGAAACTATCATAAAGTCAGAATATTTCAGAAGCATGTCTCATCATAGATGGATCGGCACCAATAATGACCAATATGTGCCATACTGCATACTTTTGGCCGATTACAACGCCGAGATTCAACGACAATGCGGCAAGCCTCCCACATTTGCTACACAATTTGGTCCAGACGATACACCAGAAAGTGCTAAGCGTGGGTCCATCCATCAACCCACCTGGAGGATCAGGCTTTTGGAAACATATCCTGAAATGGTCCGAACCTGGAATAATATGCCGTTGTTTATTAAATATAATCCTTGTTACGTTCCAGTTCTTCGAAGACGCACTTGGCCTGAATTCACTATTGCCGTCAGAGACATCAAAGCCTGCGCAAAATGGTTAAATTACGTTTATCTAGCACCTCCACGAGGACCCCCCACGGTGAACTACATGATTTCTACAATCCGTCACTGGAGCATTCGGCTACGCAATAATCCCGATGTGATGGCCCAGATGTGTATGAAAATATTTGAATTAATGCTTATCACTTTCAGGACGTTTAAGAATATTAAGGATCCCCACTTCTCAGGAGCAGGCTTCATGACAGGAAACCAGGATCTGGTGTACGATATGAGTACCACCCCCTCAATTGAAGTAATATATGCTTGGCACGCCAGAATCAAGTACCTCCCAGCCTGCTTTAAACAGACATTTGAGGAGATGTTCATCACAGGATTCTGGGAATATCACTCCGAAATCTTTATACCTAGACCATCACATCTCCTCCAATTATTTGCTGTGGAGAGAACTATTCACTCAGAACAATTGAGGGTGCCTCATCCAGATGTTCCCGGACCTGTAAATTGGGATGATTTGCTCACAGATCTAGCACGCGGCTTACGACTCGAAGAACACCACCTAGCCTCCGATGTCGTCCAATATTATGTTCAAAAACACTCTAGACAAGGGTCTGTCAGGGGCGACAGACGCGAGAGTGGGGGGGGTGTTGGCAGCAATCAGGGAACCGAAGGAGCCACAAGACGAAGAGAGTCAGAGCGAAGGGACAACACAAGCAGACATGGCAGTCAAAGAAGATCTGGCAAGTAGGCCATCTAAATTTTTCAGACATCAAGGAGTTGAGCACACAAGAAGAAAGAGCAAGTAGGGAGCTCAAAGAGGTGTATGACAAATCAACAGAGAAAATCCCTACACAAATAGTGATTTTAATCACTAAACACCATTGTAAATACCATTTCATATTTTTGTAGCTCCATTTTGTGCAAGCCAAGGAGTCCTTGAGCTTGAGGAGCTTTAGAAGTATCTACCTGCCAATTTTCGTATTTTTTAGATCTCGTTTGAGCCCTCAAATAAGCCCTGGAACCTAATTTTTAACTAGGCCGGACACTAGGTCTGAACAGGGCCAAAGCTAGTCAAAAACTATAAAAGGAGCTAGAGAGCTCATTTTTGAGGTTAGCTTGTAATTGAAATGAACTTGTAAGAGCTTTTTGAAAGTAATCTAAGAACTCCATTGCTTCTCACTCTTTGTCTTGCCGTGTGTGCGCGCGTGTGTGTATGTGTGTGCATGTTTGTGTGCTTCTCACTCACGCACTTGTGCCTCCACATGCTCGAGGTCTTCATACCATCCTCACGTCTTCCCGGATTGACATTAAAGGAGGTGCTGCTCATCACTGAGCTACAATACATAAATAATAACATAACATAAAGAAAAATAATGTAAACCTATAAAAATCATAAACCCCAATTTTCTATGTATTTTGTGTATATGATAGAATCCCAAAACCATACTTCTTTATGTATTTATGAATATTTGCTATTATAAGTCCATATATATATATATATATGTGTGTGTGTGTTTGTGTATAACAATCACAAAACCCTAATTTTTATGTATTTATGTATATATACTAAGATAATTTTTATGCTTTTATGTATTTATATTAGAATTTATGTACTAATGTATATATACTAGTATAAATCCTAAAAGCGTAATTTTTTATGTTTTTATGTATATATGTTTATATAAATCCTAAAATCCTAATTTCTCATGTGTGTGTGTATATATATATATATACATCTATGTATATATATATATATATATATATATATATATATATATATATATATATATATATATATATATATGTGTGTGTGTGTGTGTGTGTGTGTGTGTGTGTATTCAAAAACCCTAATTTTTATGTATTTATGTATATATACTAATATAAATCCTAGAGCCCTAATTTTTTATGTGTTTGTGCATATATTCTAATATAAATATAAAACCCTATTTTTTTAAGTATTTATGTGTAAGTACTAATCTAAATACTAAAATCCTAATTTTTAATGTATTTATGTATATATACTAATATAAGTCTTCAAACCCTAATTTATTATGTATTTATGTAAATATATTATTATAAATCCTAAAACCCTATTTTTTAATGTATTTGTCTATATATAGTAATATAAATCCTCGATCCCTAATTTTTAATGTATATGTGTATCTTAAAACCCTACTTTTCAATGTATTTATGTACAAATATACTAATATAAATCCTCGAACCCTATATTTTCATGTATTATGTATATATAATAATATAAATTATAAAGCCCTAATTTTTTATGTATCTATGTATATAAATTAAATCCTAAAACCCTAACTTATTATGTATTTTTGTGCATATACTAATATGAATCATAAAACCCTTATTTTTTATGTATTTGTCTATATGTACTAATATAAATACCAAAATCATAAAATTATGTATTTATTGCATATATACTTACATCTTAAAACCATTAGTCCATACTCGAAAACCCTAATTCTTATCATATCAAGGAGATGCTTAAAACAGTGATTGGTAAGCATGTGGTAGACAGCTTGGAAAGTATTATAGTTGAATACTTATGTTCCCAATAAAGCTTCGTTAATTTGTGTGGTATGGTAGGTATAATATATTTCTTTCAACATACACATCACCTATTATATTTGCATTGTTTCTTTTCTTACAGGAAGTTGTATGTAAGGATGAGCAAGAGTTGTATGCTATGAAGAATTTCGAGGATAAAGAATGTTTGATATTTGAGGCTTTTGAAGATGCCAAGTAGCACAGACATGTTAGAAAGATAGTTCTAGGAACTGCCATAACCTCTTTTGTTGATGTATCCAAGGTAATCTTCTTGCTAGAAATCACATGTCAGCTTCATTATGAGGCCTCTTCTTGACATATTTTAGTAGTGATGTTTGTGAACACACTTAGGACTATTGAGCCCTTTTTTCCTCTTTAGGAGGTTTTTCCCCAGGCTTGTATATACAAATATAACCATAATGGGTTACTAATTTTTTGTACATTCACTTATTCATACACTAAGTATTGTGTTTCAGGCTTCTTTTTTTCCTCATGCTATTTGTGTGCTTTTGTAATTCTCAAACCCCAAAAATTGGTCAAAGAATTCACAATAAGACCACTTAAAGAAGCATCAAATCTCAAATCTATAATCCTACAAGTACATGAATAATGGTCCCAAACCTATAAGTTTTTTGGGATAAGCTATTCCACATAAAAATCACAAAGATAAGGAAGCTTAGAAGCATAATACATGATGATATTACAAGTTTGGAATGCATAGTGGTAAATAGTCATATTTTTATGGGCATACATGAAAGTACAATGAAAAAACCTCCCAAATTAGGCAAACATACCTCAAAATACTTAAACGTTTTCAAACACATCACTAACATAGTAAATTAAGAAACCTCCTATGAGAAATGCATGGATTAAAGAATCATAACTCATGTATAGGTAAGTGCAAAGCTATGTGGATTTTGAGCAATCCACAAAAGGAAGTAAGCATAAAGCCTTAACAAAGTTTAAACTTCTCACATGTAAAAGCATTTGCAAAGAATTTTCTAATATTATTATATGTCTATCAAACGTTCTTTCCATCACATAATGATAATACAACTCATTGTGCTTTGTGTGAGCATGGACATTCCAATTTGTTGTGATGGTTAGGAATTTGGTGGACTCATCGGCACCTTATCTACTTATATGGAATTCGAGGCTCTTGACAATAATTATAAAAGCTACCCTACGATTACTTTCACAATTAGAATAGGTTGCAATAGAATGCTTCTTTATCAATGATAACATGCATGACCTACCATGCATGGATAAAAATCAACCTATGGGAACAAGAGACATGAGGACGTCTCATATATATCATATATATATGAGAGTCTCTAAGTGAGAATAGCATCTCTTATGATGAAAAGAAGATATGAAGAAGCTCAGCGGTCCCATGGAAGAACAGCAAACGTATCTCTGATGTGTGCAAATGCTTCAAGAGTTCTCACACAAACGTGGAGCTGGAGTCAAAGGTGAGTAACAAAATTAGTATAATCTGATACTGGTATGAGAGCTGTAGGTTGTCCATGCAATCGCACTGTAGGGAAATTGGACCCGCGCCACCTGTTTGAGAGGATAACCATCTATCCAAGATGCCACTCCCCTATGGTGATCACATACACTTCCCCAAACCAACAGATAATTGCGCATGTACCAGGAGCGCCATCTGTGAGCAGATGCACAACAAGGAGTTGTTAGCTTTAAGATAATCAATGAAAGCTAGTTTCAAAGCTTTGAACGAGTCTCCTCAAGACATTGAAAACACCTAAAGAAATCACGAGGGGGTGAGTTACAAAGGAGATAATCTATTGAATTTGGAAAGGTGTTGCCAAACCATTGAGGATTTTTTTTTTATAAAAGGGAGTTCGGCAATGTCTACTCTCCCTGACTTTAATTAAATAAAAGAAGAATACAAGTGAATAGGACTAGTGCCCTCGGGACCCCGCAAGTCCCACAATGCGGGGGCAGCACAAACACGTCAGGAAGTCATACCTTCGTGGTAGATCTTACAAAGCTTCCATGGAGTTATAGAGGAGGTTGATAAACCTCACATCCCCATCATGCGAAGCCCACTTGGTTTTAAGCTTACTATTGACATATTGTAGCTCTTTGTGATGTCTGAAGGGGGGGTTCGTACAGTTAGCAATTCTTTTACCAAGAAGGAATAGGGACTTCTCGATCGACCACTCCTTCGGGGTATTGCCAAAGTTGTGCATGCATCTTTCTCACCAAATCTTCCAAAGGATCTCTCCCTTGATCGCATTCCACCAATGCTGCAAAGCAATCAATCGCTTCACCAATGAGGGCTTGCTTCCAATTGAATTGTTCTTAGAGCCCCAGAGAATGACCAAGGACCCTCCATAGTTGAAGGGATTTAGGGCAAGCAAAGAATAGGTGACGAATATCCCCTTTGCTACGGCAACATCGCTTGCACCAGGGCGGAACCCCACAAATCTTGTTAGCTTTTACATTGGTCCATATTCCACGGTGAAAATTTTTTGTAGGAGGACCGACTTTTTGTTTTCAATGAGAGGGTGCTAGATATACATAAATTTCATATCCCATAGAAGTCGCGTCTAGTTCAGACACCATTTCTTGTTGAGACTGATGTGAATGTCATTGCGAGCTTCGACATATGGAAGCTTGGAGAGGTGATTACCATTATATCATTTAAGGCCCAGTAGGTCAAGAGTGTATTATCCCATAAGTAGCCGGATTTTAGAGCCGTCCCAAGCATGGCATTTGCTCAATAAAATATTCCATTCCTCATACGTGACCGCAGCACTAGGGTCAAGGTCCTCAAACTCCACCCATTCATTTGTGTCCTGTTTCTAGAGGTGCTTCCATTGTTTGAATCCCTTATTCTAGAGTCTCTTGGCACTCAAGACATTCCAAGGTTCCATGTTTCTCATGCCTTGGATCGGGAACCAAATAGAGCCATTTTGTTTTATACCTGTAGCCCACTTCCAATATTTGCTGATTCTGATGTTAGGTTTGAATCTGTTCCAACTCATCCACAAGGATCTTACCACGATCGATCCTTTGGGTGAGACCAGAATCGAAGAGAATAAGAAGGTGAGGATGTTGAGGTTTTTCCATCCAAGGTAGCCCACCGGAGTAATCCCGTTTGTGTTTCTAAAAATTAATGTGGCCCAAGAGGAATCTCTATTGCACCAGGCCTTAATCATCCACTTTGCCGCAAATTTATTGGCATGCTACCAATGTCCATAATACCCAAACCTCCACTCTCCTTTTGGCTAGTGCAAATGGACCATTTGATTTTAGGCACTCCCCTCCTATTATGGTCCCCAGTCTAGAGAAAGTTCCTACAAGTACTTTCCAATTCAGATAATTCTTTATCCTTTGGTCCCTAGCAAGAAAGAAAGTATATGATTGAGGATATGAGGAACGTGTTGATCACCATGGCCCGACCAGCAAGATTAATTTGCAAACACTCCAATCGCTAAGTTTATTATTAAGTCTAGAGAGGACACAAGCCCACCTTTGTTCCAGAGTAACAACAAATCCCATGGCGATACCAAGAATGCAAACGACCCGACCCGATTGAATGTTTTGACATCCCTGCACAGTGAGGAGATTGGGTTGATTCCCTTTGATAGCCCTGAACACAAACTTGGAATGGTTAATTCTGGACCGAGAGCCTCGCAAAAAGTGTCAAGGCACCACCAAAAGGTTTCCATGTTGGTATCGTCATTGTGAACAAAGGCATTTGTGTCGTCCGCAAATAGCCTCATGGTCATTTGCCTAGAGTTATGTGGCAAAGCGATGCCTCTTATGCGACCAAGCTCCATCTGTCGCTCCACAAGTTAGCTAAGTCCTTTTGTGGTGATGGCAAAGAGGAGCGGGGCCAACGAGTAGCCTTGCATGATTGATCGTTTCAGTTTGATTGCCTTTGAAAGTTCCCCATTGACATTGACTTTGGTCGAAGCATTACAAAGGAGAGTGAAGATCATCCTGAGGAATCTCTGACTACACCCGAGGTTTTTTAGCGATTGTAAAATATAGTCCCATTCCTATCTGTCGTAGGCTTTGTCAAAGTCAATCTTGAGGAAGACAATGTCCTAATTAGATTCTTCAACAAATTCCAGACCTTCCAGATATCAGTGATGGTTTCTAGTATTGACCTTCCCTTAATGAAGCCTTTTTGGTCTTTGCTAAGCCACTGGTCTAAATGGCAGGATATCCTGTTGGCAATGACTTTAGCAAGAATCTTATATCGGGTTTGAAGCATTGTGATAGGTCTCCAGTTCTCAATTATATTCCTCTCCCCTTTGTTATGAATAAGTTTGATGATGCCATTGTTGAGACAAGCGGGAAAGGCACCAAACTGGAGTGCCTCAAGCCAAACAAGATGCAAGGGGGTGGCCACCACATATTTGAGTGATTTAAAGAACTCATTAATGAGCCCATCAGGTCCCGGGCTCTTGCCATTCGGAAGCAAAACAATAACTTCAAGGATCTCTTGTTCAAAAATGGTGGCATCAAGTAGAGCGCTCAAGTTGCATAGCATTCTATGCAAGGAAGTCCGAGAGATGGTGGCCATGCAATCCCGCCTATGGGGGGAGAGGGGACATGCACCACCCAAGAGACTCGTGAAGTGAGCTTCTATAATGCCAATGTTCTTTTCCTCTATCTTGCATTCCACCCCATTCTTGTTAAGCAGTAGCGGGATCTCGCCTCTGATTTGTTTTCTTCTGAGAATATTGCACATCTCTTTGGAAGGTCTATCTCCCTTACCAGCCCACCATTCCTTAAAATAAATTTGAAGATTTTTCCTTTTGATCTCCTCCTCGTATCTTAATCTTCCTCTGATATTTTGGAGTCCCTTCTGAGATTAAATGTTATATTTCAGAGATGTACATGCTTGGAGGAACGAGAAGTTCCTTGCTCGGGGGATAGCCAAGGCCAAAAGCTAGAGAGTTCATACGAGGTGCCTACTCATGATGGCCATATGAGTAGAGGGGCCTTAGAGAGAACTCTAGATGGTGACTAGGCGAGGGCTATAAATAGGCTGGGAGGTGAGTCCCAGGCATGTCATTCTCCACTTCTCACATTTGGTATCAGAGCCATGGTAGAGAGATCCATGGAGGGCAAGGTAGTGATGAAGGTGTGGGATTCTCACGAGAAGAGAGACCTTGGTGACTTACGGAAAGCTTCACTTCTAATTTCGGAGGTCTTCATCATCTTCAACATTCACGAACTCAAACAGCCATGGAGTGAAGGTTCGGGAGAGTGCAGAAGTCAGAATTTGAACCCAGAACGTGGAGCTAACAAGGCAAACGACCTTGCCAATAAGCTACGCCACCTTTGCTCTTGTAAATAAGTATTTTTTTATTGTGAACTTTTGTAGATGCAGCACAACAGGTAGATATATGGGCATGTGAAAGAATAGATAGAGGAAGAGAAAGAATTAAAGAAAGAGGGAAAGGAAAGGAAGAAGAAGGAAGGAGAAGGAAAGAGAAAGAAAGAGAAAGGGAAGAAAAGAACGAGAGAGAGAGAGAGAAAGAAAGAGAAGGAGGATAAAGAAAGAAAGAGAAGGGAGAAAGAGAAGAAGTAGAGATGAAAAGAAAGAGACATGGAAAGAGAATGAAGAAAAGAGAAAGAGAAGGAGATAATGGAGAGAGACATGTCAAGAGAGATAGAGAGAAAGAGAGAAAGAAATAGAGAGAGAAAGAAAAAAAAAGAAAGCTAGGAAGTAAGAGAAAAAGCAAGAATAGCCTACATACCTTCATGAAAATGGCCATAACTCTCTCATATGAAACCCAAATTGGATTATTCCACTTGGGATAGAAAATAAACTTCAAGGGCTTTCCAATGCCTAGCTGGAAGCTATCATTGGATGATCAAAAACCACCTGTAGAGAGCATTTATTTCTCTGCATATCTCTTCAAACAGGCATGTTGCCCACTCACCTAGCTTCATTGTTTTGGCCATAACTTCCTAATGCAAGATCCCAATCAAGAAATTCAACTTGGTATAGATTCTACACTTCAAGACCTTTTGTTTGACTAGCTATAATCCATATTTGGACCATTGGAAGCCATCTCTGCACAAGCTTTTAGATGGTTGTTGACTCGCAAGAAACTCTTTTTGAGTGAATTGTTGGTGCATTTTCAAGCCTTCACACTTGGCTTGGAACCCTTGAAGGATATCTCTACATGAAGCAAGAGTCATAGGAACTTATGTTTATGGACTATTACCATTTTACTCCTTTGTAAAAGTCTAAAATGACTTGGCATATGTATGAGTACACCTACTTGATAAGTCGTGGAAATTTAGAGGACTTAATGGAGAGAATATCTCCATAACTTTAGAGGAGAGATTCTAGGGAGCTTAGATTTGAATTTCAAATTCAAGTGATCACAAAACATCTATAAAAGATGATGTAAAAATGTTGCGGGTGTGTCACTCATTTTTTAGCTCACTTCCCGAGGCATTTTATTAGTGTAACTCATTGTGTGTGAGTGCTACTTCATAGCCTACACCACAACACCTCATTTAGCTATGCTTGTCAAGCTAATGATTATGTACAATTACATCAATCAATAGAAGTATACACATTCACTATCTCTGTTGTCTCTGAGTCATCTACTCCAAGTCTGTCAACTTCAAAGGAGCATATCTCAGGATCTACTGAACCAAATCAAGTGATTCAAAGCACATTGGAACCAACTCCAAGCATACTACATGCTTACAAAATTTCAAGGCCAAAGGTTCAGCCATCACGGAGAAATCTCGCTCGAAGTGCACACTGGTCTGTGTCTGCAGAATTCCTAAAAAGTCGGGGGTACACATAAGTTTGCTAAATTGATTTCTCAGTGAGTAGTTTGTCATTTCTTCTCATTCCACTTGCAAATGGTAGCTTGTTACGCTAATTTAATATGTCCAAAAGGAATTAGATCAATTGTTAGTGTGCTGGTCACACTGAGTGAAAGACTGAGCAGGTGTCACTACAGAAATAGAAAGTTTTTTCTTGATTTTTGAAGTGCCAAGTTATTTGTTTTGATTTGGTCATTACACATATCATTTGCAAAGTACATACATGCTTTCTTGGTATCATTTGGAAGCTCAAGGTGTGTACTAAACATATCTGGAATCAAAGGAGGGCTGGTGTGAAGCAGGTATAGCAGCACCAACTCAATCTCTTGAGTGGATCGAACCATCACTCCCAACAGTGGTATCAGAGCAAATAAGGTAAACATGGGAGATGTTTTTCCTTCATTCATTGACAAATTGGACAGGAAAAACTACCAAGCTTGGTCATTGAGAATGAAGACCTATCTACAAGGAAGGAGCTTATTTGGATACATATCAGGAGATGAGGAATTGCCCTCATTTAAAGCTAGAGGACTACCCACCAAGGATGAACAAGAGAGACTCAACCAATGGTGTGCAAAGGATGCTTTGGCAAGGTCTTACCTTCTTAACTCTATATCTGATTTCCTTTTACCTCATATAAGGAACTGTAAGACTTCCCAAGAGACTTGGGAAACTTTGTCAACATACTTTTCTTCCAACACAAGGGCCAGGAAGAATCAACTGTGGATTGAATTCACAACCCTTAGGAAGCAGCCCAAGCAATCAGTCTCAGAGTATGTGACAAAGATTAAAGATGTGGCAGACCAATTAGCAAGCATTGGAGAGGAGATTGAAGAGGAGCAAATAGTCAGGCAAGTAACAAATGGACTCAAGGCAGATGATAAGTGGGAAAGTTTCACCACTGCAATGGACCTCTATATGGACATGCATACCCCAGATCTCACAACACTCATGGGCCAACTATTCACACATGAAGCAAAGTTCACAAAGGCAAGAGATCAATCAAAAGGTAACAACCCCTCTACTCTATATACTGATAAGAAAGTTAAGGATAAAGGTAAAGGGAAGAAACAGGATGAAGAAGGCTCTACCTCCCAAGCTAATTATGCAGGGAGAGGTAGATCCTCAAGAGGAAGAGGCAGAGGAGGTAAGTCAGGTAGGGGGAGACCCTACAACTCATCACCATGCAACATTTGTGGATTGTCCAATCATACCACAGATGAATGCTACAAGAACTACAAGAATCAGAGAGGAAGAGGCTACTCAAGAGGTGGATACTCTCAAGGGAGAGGCAGATTCAACCAACACCAAGGCTACAATGGATACAACAATCAATACAACAACAATTACAACCACAACCACAATGGTAACTACCAAGGTGGATTCAGAAATAGAAGGGATTACAACAATTACAGAGAGGAGCAAGATGACTCCCTATTGATCATGAATATGACCTCCAAGGCAGGTACAAATGATGATCATTTATTTTATATTGACTCAGGATGTTCTAACCATGTAGCTGGCAATGTGGCACTACTCTCTGATTTGGAAGAACCCAAGGGCAAACATCAGGTACAAACAGGTGATGATACTAAACACTCTGTTGTAAAGATTGGAAATGTAAAGACATGTGATGGTAACCAGAACCTATTGAGCAGGGTACTCTATGTACCAACCATCACCAAGAATCTAATGAGTGTTGGTCAGATTGTGGAGAAAGGTTTGCAGGTCAGATTCACTCAACATGGAGCATATGTGGAGGACCCAAGACATGGATTCAGAAGGATAGCCAAGGGAGAAAAATCAGGTAGATTGTTTACTTTTGAGCTAGAAGACACCAAGAACATTGCTTTGTATAATTACAAGGATCAAACACTTTCAGAATTAGAAATATGGCACAAGAGGTTAGGTCACATAGGTGAAAGAACCCTAAAGCAAATGTGCAGGGATCAATGTGTGCTTGGGATACCTAATGTATCCAAGCAACACATGATTTACAAGTGTGGAGCATGTCAGTTTGGTAAGTCTCACAGGTTGCCATATTCAAAGAAAGGGTTCATGCATGAAGACTACCTAGACTTGGTACACACAGATGTTTGGGGACCTAGCAAGGACCCTTCCATTTCAGGTTCAAGGTATTATGTGTCCTTCATTGATGACTATAGCAGGTGGACCATTTTATACTTTATGAAACATAAAGATGAAGTGTTTAATTGTTTCAAGAGGTATCTTGCACTTGTTGAAAACCAAACAGGAAGAAGTTTGAAGAGGCTAAGGTCAGATGGTGGAGGAGAGTATTTCTCCAATGAGTTTGAAGATTTCTTGCAGGAAAGAGGCATCAAGAGGGAGATAACCACAAGGTACTCACCTGAACAAAATGGGGTAGCTGAAAGAAGGAATAGACTCATTGTAGAAATAGCTAGGTCTATGCTTAATGAAAAGAAGTTGCCTATTTATCTTTGGGCAGAAGGTGTATCCACTGCCACCTATCTCATCAACAGGTTGCCATCCAAATCACTTGATGGCATGACACCATATGAAGCTTGGCATGGTAAGAGGCCTTCTCTGGATCATTGCAAAATCTTTGGCTGTATAGCATATGTGCATATTCCCTCATAGGTAAGAGGAAAGCTAGACCCTAAAGCTGAAAAATGTATCTTCATTGGTTATGACTTGAATCAAAAGGGATACAGATTCTACAACCCAACAAACAAAGGCTTCAAGGTAAGCAGAGATGTCATCTTTGATGAGAATGACTCATGGTATGAGAATGAATGCAGGAAGGTTAGTCTACCCTATGATATGGAAGAAGACTTCCCAAGGCTCACAAAGGAGGAACCAATACAGAAAGAAGACTCAAGCTCAGATGATGATGATACAATTAACCTTGAGGAATTCAAGGCATGGAAGTCCAAAGGGAAGATGAAGATGAAAAAGCTAGAGGATACACCAGAATCCTCAACTCAAGCAATTAGAAGATCTCAGAGAGAAAGCAAAAGACCAATCAGATTTGGGTATGACACATCACTTGTAACTAAACATTCTGTATATCTTGCAAAGGATTTGTTAAATGAAGAACCAGGTACCTATGAAGAAGCAATCACCAAACCAGAATGGAAAGGAGCTATGGATGAAGAAATGGAAGCTCTCAAGGAGAGTGATACTTGGGACTTGGTACCCAAGAAGGACTCTATGAAGGTGATAGGATCCAGATGGATCTATAAGCTAAAGAGAAATTCAGATGGAACAATCAACAGGTTCAAAGCTAGGTTGGTAGCCAAGGGTTTTGCACAAACCCAAGGCATTGATTATGAGGAGACATTTTCTCCTGTGGCTAAGATGCCAACTATCAGAATATTGGTGAGTGTAGCTGCATCCAAGAATTGGAACATGTACCAATTAGATGTCAAGAATGCTTTCTTGAATGGATGGATATCTGAAGAAGTCTACATGTCACAACCACCTGGCTATGAAGACCCAAAAAAGGTAAACTATGTTTGTAAATTGAAGAAGGCTCTATATGGTTTGAAGCAGGCACCTAGAGCATGGAACTACAGGTTGACAACCTATCTCCAAGACCAAGGATTTGTGATGAGTAAAGCAGACACTTCTCTATTCATAAAGAGAAGTAGTACAGAGGTAATTTACTAGTGTGTTTATGTTGATGACATCATCATTACAGGCAATGATGTCAATGGTATTAGACACATCAAAGGACAGATGATGAAAGAATTCAAGATCAATGATCTTGGATTATTGAAGTACTTCTTAGGTCTTGAGTTAGTCTACACCAACTCAGGTATATATATCACTCAAAAGAAGTATGTTGGCATACAAGTCAGATGAAGAGCATATTAGTGCAACGGAGGAGTCATGCACAATACGGCAACAAGGCCCAATCATTTTTTCCCATGGACCATTCACAACTCAAGTGATTTTAATCACTACACAAACATTGTAAATTCCATTTTTGGTAGAATAGACTCCATTTTGTGCAAGCCAAGGAGTCCTCGAGCTTGAGGAGTATTAGAACTAGCTACATACCAATTTTCATAATTTTTAGACTCTGTTTGAGCCCCCAAATAGGCTCTAGAACCTAATTTTTAACTAGGCCGGACACTAGGTCTGGACAAGACCAAAGCTAGCTAGAAAACTATAAAAAGAGCTAGAGAGCTCATTTTTGAGGTTAGATTGTTTGTGAATTGAGCTTATGTAAGAGACTTTTTGACTAATGCAAAGAACTCCATTGTTCCTCTCCTTGTTCTTGCCTTGTGTGCGCGTGTGTGTGTATGTGTGTGCATGCTTGTGTGCTTCTCACTCACGCACTTGTGCCTTCACTTGCTCATAGTCTTCATACTAGTCCTCACGTCTCCACGGATTGACAATTATGAGGTGAATCTCCTCACGTTGGTACTCACCATTGTGCTAGAGTGACACCAAATTTGGTGCCGTTGCCGGGGAAAGAGCTTCGAGGACGAGCGTGTGATGGTAAGACATCGAGTTGAGACATTGGAGTTATAGGTAATATCCGTCCTTCCCTTTATTTTTCTTCATTTTTTCCTTACTTTCGCATCACCATCATCACCATCATCATCCCCACCATCTCTCACCTCCATCTCCATCTCCACAAAATTTCAGTTTTTTGGTCATATTACACTCCCCACCTCATTTCCCTCATTTCATTGTGAGAGAGAGCGAGAGAGAGCTTGCATGCTATCTGTTTTTGGTGTGTTTTTGAGCTTTTGTTGCAGGAACTTGCTGTACCACCTCCTCCAGCAGTGTGCGCAAGTACGACAGACTCTGCACAGGTCCCGGGACGACGACCTCTGTCTGTCGCGACAGACAGAAAAACTTAAAATTTTGTGAATGCATGTTTGGCACGGTAACCTACACCATTAGGGCACTCTAAATCACTAGAAGTTTCTCAAAAATTTGCGTTTTTTCAGTCTATCGCGACAGACACCGTCTATCGCGACAGACACTGTTTATCGCGACAGACACCATCTATCGCGACAGATAGAGACCCACGACAGACAACGTCTATCGCGACAGACACCGTCTATCGCGACAGACAGAGACCCACGATAGACACCGTCTATCGCGATAGACACCGTCTATCGCGACAGACCAAACCACGACAGACGACAGACACCGTCTATCGCGACAGACACCGTCTATCGCGACAGACAGAGACCCACGATAGACCCCATCTATCGCGACAGACACCGTCTATCGCGACAGACACCGTCTATCGCGACAGACACCGGCTATCGCGACAGACCACTCTATCGCGACAGACACCGGCTATCGCGACAGACACCATCTATTGCGACAGACACCGGCTATCGCGACAGACACCGTCTATCGCGACAGACCACTCTATCGCGACAGACACCGTCTATCGCGACAGACACCGTCTATCGCGACAGACACCGTCTATCGTGACAGACCACTCTATCGCGACAGACACCGTCTATCGCGACAGACACCGTCTATCGCGACAGACCACTCTATCGCGACAGACACCGTCTATCGGGACAGACAGACATTTTCGGCAAAAATTAAGGGGTAAATTCTTTGGGAATTTAGGCTAGTTTTGGGCTTATTTGCACTCTCAAATACTCCTACACTTACAAAGGCCTTAGAAAAATGCATTAAAACCCCTGAAAGGTTCTGTTCGTCTAGTTAACCCCCTAAACCCTGAACGGTCATAACTTTTTCATACGAATTCCATTTTTTGAGCTCTAGGGCTTGTCGGAAAGCTCTTGGCATATACTACACGCCCTCAACTGTTTTTTATAAGAATAACGCGTTGATTTTCAGATAGGATATTTGGAAGTTGACACACAGAGGGGTAGAAACACCAAGGGAGCTCTAGAGGAAATTTCTAGCAATACAAAAGGGGGAACAAGGGTCATTAAAAAAAGTGTCTGAAATAAATTGTCGGTCAATTGAAAGGTCAACTGGGAGCTAATCTTGGGATTGATGCAGGTCTATTGAGAAGCAATTGAGAGCGTCCAAGCAAGGGTTTTGCGCAAGCTTGAGAATCAACTTCTCGAGCACTAAAGAGCAAGGTTCAGCAAGAAAGGTCGGAATACTCTCATCTCCTCTTCGTCAATTCCTACCTTAGGCTAAGAACGATCAGAAGTAGGAGTAAGTTAGGGCGACGATAGGCAACTATCAAGTTGAAGCATACCTAAACTTTCAAGCTCAAGCTAAGGGCATAATCCTTGTACTGTCGAGAATTTTAAAGGAAAAGAACTTAACGTGGAACGATCAACTGTAAGTGCGAAACAACATTCAAATATTCCTGACGACGTGATATCAGACAAGACCTTAAACACGATAAAATAACCAAAAAGAACCAAGCGACTAATCTAAAGTAACTAGCAACAAGGTTGTACTCTGGGCACAGAATTGGGCTACTTAGATAGACATATGAACCTTAGATCAGGACGACATCTAGTAAGGGAGAGACAAAGCCTTAGATCTTCAGAGGCTAGTGTTAACCACACTGCTAGGTCTTGGGCCCAGCAGTTGAGCAACCACTCGTACTACCCTAGCTCCGAGACCAGTGAGTCAGAGATGTCTCAAGGCATGGACAGACCTGCGGGGAGTTCAGGTGTGCCATACTTGTACAGGGTAGAAGGCCCTTACAAAACACAGTTGGAATACCTTAGGAACAACCGATTAGGTGCTAGCATCTATGAGGATGGGCTAGGAAGATCCGTGGTCCATATTAAAAACCCTGACCAATCCATAGGACTAGAGCATCCAGCGGTCAAGTTTGAAAACGGTGCATACGTGGACAAAGAAGGAACCATATACGTAGTCACCAGTCACCCAGATAGGACAGATGAATTTGGAAATGTAATCTTAGAAGCGGACTTAGGTGACTTGGAACAAGGAAACATGGGAGTAGAACCTAGAACACCCCGAGGCAAATCTGTTCTTACGAGAATAATCACACCAGAGTGGATTCCCCAAGATAATAAGAGCATAGATCTCCTTCTGAACCGAGAAACTGAAGAAGCCTTTTGGAGATATAAATCTGGTCGGCCATTTGATGTAGGAACAATCATGATCTATGAGCTTAAGGATCCTGATAGCCCAGGCAGAGTGACCTACTTAGATCACGCCTCAGAAAGGATCTTCGTGGTGACAGAAAATGATAGGCATGCTTACACTTGGAAAGGTGAAATCATTTTCCCCCAACCAAGATCACATGTGTCCTACAGTCACCCTGGAGCGGGAACATCCCAAGCTCATGGAACTCAAAGAGACAGAAATAGAGATAGGCCAGAAGTAAGTTTTGCCAACTCAGGGGGCAGAGAAAGAACGAGGATGGAAATGAATAGAGTAGAACCGGAGATACATAGAGCTCACAGGAATCAAAGAAATGCGGATGAGTTCCCTCTACCACGACCTAGAGAGCACACAAGGACTTTGAGACCAACTCAGCTAGTTAAGTCCATGAAAAATTACTTTGATGGCACAGGAGACCCATACGATCATGTGGCAGAGTTTAGGCAAGTCTTGAGAGCAGAACAAGTGGAGGATCTATTCACACAATATAATGCCTTTGGTCTAACCCTTAGGAACACAGCCCTTACGTGGTTCCAACCATTGAATGAGAGACAATTTAGGAGCATAGACCAACTCCTGGAGGCTTTCGTTATTGAATTCTCTAAGAGTGGCATAAGACATAATACCTCCTCATTGATTCACAGCTTCAAGCAAACCCCTCAAGAGACTGTGAGACTTGCAGGACGAAGATTTAGGCAATATCTTGAAAGATGCCCTATTACGGAGCTCCCCACACCAGCTAAGCAAGTGGCTTTATTCTTAGATGGATTGCTGAGTACAAAGTTAAGATCCTATGTGTACTTGAAGGACCCTAGGACCATAGAAGAGTGTGTACGCATGTGCATTGACATCCAGGATAACCTAGGGGAGGAATTAGAGCTTTCCAAGATATACAAAGATTCAGATAGTGTCTCTAGCCTCTCTTCCACGCAGTCCACATCAATTGAGGAACTGGCAGAGAAAGTAGCTCAGAAATTAGGTGTCACTGGTAAACAGATCCCAAGGTTTGCCTCTGTGAAGAGATGCTACACTTGTGGTGGCGACCACATGGCGAATGTATGTCCCATTATGACTCAACCCCAAGTAAATCCTAGTAGCCAGTACTGCACCATAGAACGGAGGTAAACCAATCACACCGCACAAGATTGCCCCTACAATAAGCAAACAGTCAGGAAAACTTACCCTCAACCCTATCCACCGCAGGGAAGATACCAGAACCAGTACCCTCCACAACCATATGGCAGGCCACAGCAACCTTATCAGCAACCATACCAAAACCAACAAAGGCCTCAGCCTGTGTTAGCCCAACAACCTCCAGCTCCATCCAACGTGATCCCGGTAAAGTATACAACTGCAGAAGAAAACCTGAATAGAGCTATAGTCCCTGTAACACCATTGCTTTCAGAAAGTGACCCCAGTGACCATAGCTTTGATTCTACACATGTTGATAGTCCCCAGGCATACTACATGCAGTCTCCTGAACATGGTGAGTCTTACTATAGTGAAGAGCCAAATGAACCTAGTTGGGAATCAGATTGCACAAATGTCATGTATGCAAACCCCAGACCCCAACCTAGGTAGGTAAGACCCCCATTCCCTAGAGGACCATGCTACCGATGTCAAGGTGATCATCTCATTCGTGATTGCCCCTTGCCTCCACCTACACAACCCCAGTCAGTAACGATCCAAGGTTATTGCCAAGAGTGTGGGAAAGAGCATCTCTTACAAGATTGCCCTAAAAATCCTAATAATATGCCAAAAATCACTCCTATAAATGTTATTGGGTTGGTTGTAGACTCCACAGGGAGTGTGACTTCCACTGCGCCAGTGCAAGTGGTCACAAGAGCTCAAGCTTTGCAGCAAAACCAAACTGTAGGCCAGGAAAAGAGCCCAGAAGTTAGTGAAACCGAGAGCATGACCAAGAAAAGAACTAGAGCTTGGAGAGATAGTCGTGAAAGAATGAAAAGGCAATGGGCAAAGAAGATGAGTGAACTAGAGGAAAGTCTACGAGAAACCAAGGCCAAAATCATAGAGATCACGTCTCAACCGCACTCTCACACATTCCCACCGCTACCACCCCCATCACCCTCCATCCCTCCACCCTCTAATACACCCCACGTAACCCACCCACCACCCCGAGCAGGATCAGTATTAGCTGATCCCACTCCTGAAGACATAGACATGATGCTTAAAGCATATCAAGCCAGAATCCAAGAAGGGCCAAATGTAACAGATCATGACAAGTGCTACCCGAGAGCTGACCTAGAGATAGAAAGAACCAAGCTCTGCGCAAAAATGGTCGCATTGGCTCAGACTATGTTTGAAGCTAGTCGCCTTTTCAATTACTCGGGCTCAGCCAAGACACAATTACACTTGGATGGACTTCTAGAGAAGTTAGAGGGCATAATTGCAAGATCTGCCAAGGACGAAAAAAATCAACAAAGAGATAAAGCAAGCAAAAACATGACCCATCCCCCATCGGAAGTTTATGTGCCCAATTCCTCTGAACCAGACAACCCCCCTTTACTAGAAAGAATGGAGAATCTAATGGCACAATCACAAAAGGAACTCGCCCCTCAACACCAGGACAAGGCTAGTGAACGAGCAGGTCTTCCTACCCAGAGAGCCTATGTGCCTGAAGCCTATGTGCCTGAAGCCTATGTGCCTAACTCTACGGAGACAGACACGTCATCTTCTATGAATCGGTTCACACCAGAATTCCTACGCGAAATTCAAGAAGACAAATGGGCTAAGGAAAGTGAAGTCCCTCCTCCCATTGAACTTGTGGATGATGCACATGACCAATTCCCACAAGACATCCCATCCATTTATGGGGAGCAGGAGAGCACCCAATCTCAAGAAAGATTAGACTTCGAGTCTAATTCTTTACAAGAACTACCCCATTTCACAGGCCCATGGGAAGCCAAGTCTACTTGTATGAGAACCCCCACAGTCATGGTAAGAAACGAAGATTCAGTCATACCTAGGAACACAGAGGTAGTGAAAAATACTAAAGTGCAGTGCAATCTCAAGTTAGAAGAGCTACTCAAGGTTAGACCTGAATTATGGAAACATGTAGCCAAACAAGTACCAGAGATAGCAAAACCTCGTTCCCAGGTAGGATCACATAGGACAGTGCCAGAAATACCCTTGGATAAGATAGGAGATATGTGTGAAGGGGAAGAAGGGAACACCTATCTCCCCATGTCCTACCAGGAGTACACGACCAAGGCAATTTTGGACTCAGGTGCAGGAGTTGCAATTGCCACCACTTCCCTATGGAAGCGTTGGGGCAAGCCAGCACTCAGGCCAACGAGAATGAAATTGCAGATGGCCGATGGTCATATTGAGAGACCCTTAGGATTGCTAGAAGGAATAACTCTCACCACCTGTGGTGTCGAGTTCGAGCACACATTTGCCATATGTGACTTCAACAAAAATCATGCCTATGAGATGATCTTGGGACGACCTTTTATGCGACAGTTGCAAGTGGTACAGGATTGGGGAACCAATTCTTTGTACCTACAACACTTAGGTGTTACAACCAAAGTCAATCTCAAGGATTACTCTCATAGAGATGTTCCCCCTATCCAATGGAATCCCATCCATAGAGCCAAGGATGATACGGAATCTGTGCATTCCATAGGATCAGGATCCTCATGGATGCACGAAGACACCCACTTATGGATGTGCAAAGTAGCAATGGAAGAAGAGAAGGGAGAGAAGGCCAGAGATATAGGTGCAAACGAAACACATAGACCCATTCAAGACCCAGCCTATGCACCTGTAGTATTTCCTGACGAAGAATTCAAACCCCACGGTTGGGCAGAAATCCTAGCAACAATGGATGTAGCCATCAATGAGGAACAATGGACGCCTCACTGTGATGAGGATGGCTATGACATTTCAGTCTTCTCCATAGAGCCAATCATGGGAGAGGCAGTTCTAGAAGAGTGCGAACCTAGCCCTGATGCATTTGAGGATGCAAGTGACTCCGATCTAGAGTCAATCATTATGGACCCACCATTTGCATCAGATGAAAAATATTTCTATGGAGTAGAATTTCAACCACAGAGGCATGGAGAGCTTACAAATGATGTAAGATTAGCAACACATATGACCCCGAAGGAAGAAGGAAAGAAACGAAAGAAGAGAGAAGTCTCATCAGAAGAGGAAGAATCTTTGTTTGAGGTCCCAGAAAATTTTAAGAAGTATGAGATAGATGACAGGAGAGTCATGATAAGAATGCCTAAACGAGAGGCACAAGTAGGAGAGGCCTATGATAACAAAGAAACCACCAAGAAAATAGTAGTAGCCCTAGAAGAAGGAGAGGAGAGATGCACATACATAGGCCATGACCTAACAGAGGAAGAAGAGCATGCATTAATTGCCTTGTTAAGAGAATACAGAGATGTGTTCGCTTGGAGTTACAAGGATTTGAAAGGTGTTGACCCTGACATATGCTCACACACCATCCCCATGACCTCAGATGCTAAACCCTCTAAGCAAAAGCCCTACACATATAACGATAATTACACGGCTAAGATCAAAGAAGAGATAGATAGACTGGTTGAAGCTGGATTTATCTATGAAATTGAGCACACTGAATGGGTATCCCCCATTGTAGTGGTGCCCAAGAAGAACGGCAAATTGCGGGTATGCATTAACTTGAAGAAGGTTAACGCAGCCACGATCAGAGATAACTACCCGCTTCCTATCACTGAGCATCTATTGGAAAGGGTGGCAGGCAAGGAAGTGTACAGCTTCCTAGATGGGTTCTCTGGCTACAATCAAGTGGCCATTGCACCAGAAGATCAGCATAAAACGGCTTTTGCCACAGAGTGGGGCATATTTGCTTTTAGAGTAATGCCATTCGGGCTGACCAATGCTCCCGCAACCTTCCAAAGGCTGATGTGCCATGTATTTAAGGAGTTCCTGAGAAAGAACTTAGAAGTCTATGTTGATGATCTTTGTGCTCATTCCAACATTAGACAAACCCATATTCCTGAACTCAGACAAATCTTTGACAAATGTAGAGAATATCAAGTCTGCCTGAACCCAGAAAAGTGCGTTTTTATGGTCAGGCAAGGCAAGATTCTAGGACACATAGTGTCAAAGAATGGCATATCTACTGACGAAGAGAAAGTGAGAGCTATAGCAGAGCTACCTAGGCCAAGGAATGTCAAGGAAGTACAAGCTTTCATGGGACATTGTGGTTACTACCGTCGGTTTATACACATGTATGCCATCATAGCAAAGCCTCTGTATGGACTTTTGACCAACTTTGAGTGGACTGACGAATGCGAGAACTCCTTCCAGGAGCTTAAACGGCGATTATGTTCAGCACCAATCTTGACCACACCAGATTGGAACAAGCCATTCCATGTTCACGTGGATGCATCCAATTATGCTATTGGATGTGTACTCGCACAACCTACGGGTGAAGGTAATATGGATCTTCCAATTGCCTATGCTAGTAGACAATTGAATGCGGCTGAACGAAATTATACCACTACAGAAAGAGAAGGCTTAGGCATGGTATATGCAGTCAAGAAATTTAGACACTATTTGCTGGCAAATAAGTTTAAATTTTTTACTGATCACCAAGCATTGTTATACCTCGTGAACAAGCCATGCAATACAGGAAGATTAGTAAGATGGTTTCTCTTACTAATGGAATATGAATTCGAGGTTGTGGTGAGAAAAGGTAGGACTCATTTGAGAGCTGATCATCTTTCTAGGCTCACCTCCGGAGAAGCCCCACAAGGAGTATCAGATGACCTTCCTGATGCTTACTTGTTTAACTTGGAAGTGGTACTGCAGTGGGCTAAGCCATTAGTGCCAGTGTTGACGTACGGACCTAACCACCCAGTAATAGCCACACAGGATAGAGAGGTAGTGAAAGCCCAAAAGTATCACATCATGGCAGGAAGTATGTACAAGCACACAGATCAAGGGATCTTGGCTTGTTGTGTAGAAGAGGACGAGTATGCGAAGTGGTTGCAATTAGCACATGTAGGTGCATTAGAGCAACACTACTCAAAGCAACGAACCTTACAGACACTAAGGAGACTCGGAGTACATTGGCCAACTATGGAAGCTGATGTCCAACGGTTGTGCAAGGAATGCCCAATCTGTTGCACTAAACCACCTGTGGAATATGCCACTCTTTATCAAGTGTCCATAGTGCCAGATTGGAGTGAACCGCTAGTATCCTTCTTAAGGACGAGAACATTCCCTCCAGACATGACTCTGGCTAGGCAAAAGAGTTTAGAACAAGAAGCCCAGGATTATTCACTCATTGGTGATAATCTATACAAGCGTGGTAAAGACGGTTACCTGAGACTATGTGTCCATGAGAGTGAGTATCTCAAGATCTTGGACACTGCTCACCAAGGTGTAGCAGGAGGACACTTTGGACCAGATCGGGTGATCAAGGCAATACTATTTGCGGGTTTCTGGTGGCCTACCCTTCACATGGATGCACATACCTATGTGAAACGGTGTGATGTCTGTCAGAGGACTCAGTATCCTATACGCAAAGATGAGATGCCACTGAAACCTATGATGGGTGGACGTGCATTCTCTAAGTGGGGAATAGACTTCGTAGGTCCTATTAATCCCCCAGCTAAAGGTTCTCATGCGGAATACATCATTGTTGCAACAGATTATCTCACCAAGTGGGTAGAGGTAAAGGCTACGACAAAGAACGATGCTCAAACAACTGCCAAATTTTTGTTTGAGAATGTATTCACAAGATACGGGCTACCTATAGAGCTTGTAAGTGATAGAGGCACTCATTTCTTAAATGAAGTGATTGAAAATCTACTCCAAGAATTCTTGGTAATACACAAGAAGTCTGCCCCCTATCACCCTCAAGCTAATGGACAAGCTGAGAGCACTAATAAGATCTTATGCAATGTACTGACGAAATTAGTGAACACTAAACGCTCTGATTGGGACAAACAGCTACACCATGTTGTTTGGGCATACCGAGTTGCCTACAAAACGGTACTCCAAGCCACCCCCTTTCAGATGGTATTCGGCCAAAACGCTGTGCTACCCTTGGATTTCCTGATTCCTACGTTGAAAGTAGCACAAGAGCACGAATGGACAGGTCATGAGCTCTCCTCTAGGATCTTTGACCTTGAACGATTAGGGGAAACAAGACTGAGAGCCGCTGCCGGAATATATGCAGCCAAGAAGAGACAGAAGGCATATTTCGATGCCCATGTGAAGGATAAGGGCTTGAAAGCAGGAGATCTAGTTTTAGTCTACACATTGAAACAACACGCAAGGAAGCTAGAAAAAAGAGGCTATGGACCTATGATCATCAATAGGATCTCCACGAGTGGAGCAGTACAACTAGCCACTTTAGAAGGTAATGTTGTCCCTAACTATATTAGCGGATGCAGAGTCAAGTTGTATCAGGAACCCCTCACGGAGGAAATGCTAAGCCGACTCAATACTGCTAAGAAACGCAAAGAGGAAGAAAAGCGAGTTCGAGAAGAAGCTCAAGCAGAAGCTTTAGAACGCATCAGAAGGATGAAGTTACGAAAGCAAGGTAGAGATCAGCCTAGAACGAATGACTATGCAGATCAAGGATATCCTATGGCCATGTGTGAAGTCGCAGGAACAAGCTTGCATAGGATAATTGATCGACGTCCTTTCATAACCCTAGATATAGGACAAGGAAAGAGTGCAAGGACCGTAAGAGCCTTGATTGACTCAGGTGCAGCCACTAGTGCTGTTAAATTGTCTTACTGTCAAGAGTTGCAGTTAACTGTCAAGCCTGTGGAAGCATATCTCATAGGATTGGGAGGCGTGGAAACCCCTTGCATGGGCGAGGTCGAACTTCCCCTCTATATTCATGATGAGGCTATAACACTTAAAGTACTAGTGTGTCAAGACGAGGATCTCACTGAACCTCTTGCCTTGGGTCAAGATTGGATCTATGACCAAGCAGTTAACTTAAACTTAAGAAGTGGACTTCTTCAGGTTTGGGTCAATCATAGTCGAATTACAGTAGAATTAGATAATGGAGCACTCAAGGAATTAGGAAAGGCACAGACTCCTGGTCCTTCCAGGAATACACATGAAGATGACCATGTTGTTCTTGTCCAAAACTATGTGTTGCAGAGGAATGATACTCGCAAAAAAGGAGTCAGGGATGCAAAGGAACTCCCTTCTTTTCCAAAGGCCAGAAGGAGGCAACAACCAAAGGTGGATCCAAGGCAGAAGAAGCAGAGTACTACCTATGTTCGGGATCCAGAGTACTTGCGCAGCAAAATGTTCCAGCAAGTGAAACAAGTGTGGGTGCGAAAAGGCGAACACCCGGTTGCACTCCAGCCAACCACACGGGCAAAGCCTCTTATTAGTAACCAACAACACGACACTAATAAGAAGTCTTTCGGAAATTCTTCTGCTAACGTGAAATCTATTTGGGTGCCCAAGAAGTCGATGAAGGCTAGGCCACAATCAAGACAAATTTGGGTGCCTAAGGCTTGCTTGCGGGCGCAAATAGCTACGCCGAAGCCACAACCTATACAACGTAACCCATTCACTCGCACAACCGGCATCCACACGTTTTCAACACTCACGAACACACCAAGCGCCATGAGCACGAACAGAATCATTTGTAAATCGGTCCCTAAAAGGCCTCATGTTCAAGCTGATACACCTATAATGTTCTCTAGCATCTCTACGAAACCAAGAGAAAAACCCATCCACTGCATTTGGCAGCTTAAGACCTGCAATAAACCCCCCGACCCCAATTTGTAAATTCACTCCTACTTACTAACTGCGTTAGTCTCCTAGGAATACCCAAGCATTAACTACACACACTGTCTTCGTGCACTTACTAACCACTAACTCACCATCTACCTCATGTTAATGTTGTGACGGGGACAACTACGGATTTATTCTGTCCATTACAATGTTAACACATGATTCTATATTCTCACAGAATCAGAAGGCAAGAAGTAAAATGGCAGAAGCGACAGGTTCGGGCTCACAAGTAGGGATACTTACTGCAGGGATTGATGTGGATAGTCTACCTGTGGATGTGCCACCAACTGAACGACCAGGGGAGCTGCAGCACCTTCAGCAAATCTCGGTGCCGGATCCACCCACAGGGATCACAGAAAGAGTCCATGCCAATTCTCATTGGTTCAATGGCATGCCAGGTCCATTAGGAGAGGCCAAGTATATATGGGAGTCTAAGTGCGAGTATGACAGATCATGGGTTCGATTCCAATTTTTCTCCAAGGAGTTCGAGACTTTACAGAACACCGAGGATCTCCAGACCATATGGCAATGAGCAGGACTGGCAGAATACTTTGAAGCCCCACTACCTAAACCAGATCTCCTCCGATGTTACTATTTGGTCTCCACATTACAAGCTAATGAAGAAAAGGACAAACCCGGATCATTTGTTCTTCCCTCCTTGCTGGGCAACAACGAGTTAAAGAGGTTTGAACTTACTGTGGAGTTGGTAAGCGACGCTTTGAATATGCACGGCACGCATGTACCCTCTGAAAAGGATGCTCTTGTTCCCACTAACATGAAGGATAGGAAACTATTGAAGCTTAAAGACATGGCAGCACTCACACCAAACGTGTCCATCCCTCTCCGCATGTGCATGCAACATTTCGCCTTTCCCGGCCAAGACCGCTTCACACAACCACACAAGAGAATCTGGTTCGCTCTCTACTTAGCGGAAGCAGGTGCGTTACCCATTAAGCTACCGGTATGGATTATAGATCAATTGTATGAAGCAAACAAACGATCTTCTAGGAAATTAGTGGTGAACGGATGCTGTGCAATCACACGCATTATTTACCGGTGCCTAGCATACGATGTTCCCATTGAACATGCCTTAACTTGGGCACAATTACAAATGTTTAAGAAGCTCAAGGCATCCACACATCAATCCAAGCGCATGAGGGGTGCGATCCCTTGTGTCCAGACAAGGGAAGTTCTGACTACTCCGGAGGTATCGCCACGAAGAGAGACCACAGTACCTCCCTTTACCATTAGGATACCCAGGTCGGGATCTGAAACTACGACACAAGCTACCCCTTCAGCTCCTCCTGCTCCAACTGAATTTGAATTTGCTGCAACTGGAGATGCTGAAGGAATGGACCCCCAGGACTTCGAAGCATTCTTACAAAGTACACAATTCTCTGATGTGGAGTTTTATTCAGATACAAAGGAACAAGGCACATCTTCACGAAGAAGAAGAAAATCTACAGACGGCCGACATGTACATTGGAGCGACGCTCAGCAAGGTCAACAACAAGGACACCTAGAAGAAGAAGGAGCTTATGAAGAGGAGGACACTGAAGCCCCAGCCTATACAGCAGAACTCCGAAGGCTGTATCAAATTATGGAAAGAGTGCGATCGCAACAGCTCCTCACCGAACAGAGCAGTAGAGTACTCATGACTCAGCTATTGGAAGAAGCAAGAGTTGACTCAGAATATAGGGAAGGTCTCTTATTGATGGCAGAAACATATGGGGTAGTGGAAGCAGTGCGCACTGCCATTCGGAGGTCCCCAGTTCAATATGATCCACGAAGGTTCCAGACACGACCACGTTCAGGTAAGAATATCCAGATTCCCATTACAACTGCAGAAGAGCCAACTATTACATGTGAACCTATCAGGACAACCTCCCAAGCAACCGAAACGGCTAGCGAAGAGCACCCAGTCACCCATGAGGAGTCCACAGAGCCACAACCATCCACACCCCCACCCTCGCCCCCTAGAGCAGAAACAGTGGAAATCACCTCGACCGCTCAACCCACCGAACCAACCTTCATCTTCCGTACTCCCATCCCTAGTTCCACCCTATTCTCTACCACTGATAACCCAATCTTTGAAGCAACCCCCATCACTACACAATCCACCGAACCGCTCCTAGAGCCTGCCCTAGGACAACCATCCCCCATGCCCTCAGCCATAGGTCATCCTGACCCTAGATCCACATTCATGGGTTTCCCTGCTACCACGCAATCCTTCGCGCCCTCCTCCAATTTACGACCTCAACCCCCGACCTCTCTCTCTCCATTTCTACAATCCCTCCATGACCTCCTTGCTAGAACTTTTCAACCAGGGTCTCAACCATTTCCTTCCTTTTCAGATCCCCACCCCACTTCGCACCTATTCACCACTTCCACACACACACCACCTACCATCCCAATGTATATGGCAGATCCCACACTCGCACCCACTCCTGAAGGCATGGACATTTCACCACCCACGGCACCTCCCCCCACGATTCCACCTCCTCCCATTCCCCCTCCACCAATTTCACTCACACACACGACTTCAATAGACACATCATTCACTCTTCCCCATCCCCAATTCCCTTCCCATGCATCTCCCACTGTAAACACCACCCACTCATCTATAGGAAGTGCATTGGACACCATGCTTGCTTGTATATCAAACTTAAGGACAGATTACATTCAGCTCCAGCAACAGAATGAACGCCTACACGAGCACTCAGAAACACTACAGCACCGCCTCGCGGCACTAGAAGAGGAAAATGCTCGCCTCCACACACAGTTCCAAACTCTCCAAGAAGCTCATGGCATATTGGAGGTACAGTTACAGAACACAGATCAGGAAGCGATACAGGTGGTAGAAGGTCACCTAAGGACACAGCTGGAACGCAACTCAAAGCTTCAGCGAAACATGGCTCTACTCAAACGCCATCTTGCGGCCGCTCAGGAAGAGAATCGACGTCTGCAAGTACAAAATCAAGAGAACCTGGAGGCAGCTATTGAGAGCACACCGGGGGCACCCATCAGCCCATCCAAGTTTCAAGCAGTGACCCCCGATAATATCAAGATCATATTGGAAGACTATGCCATGCTGCTTGAAGCACATGATAAGCTATCGGAGGAACTGGGACAATTGAAGCAGAAACACCAAAAAGGACAAACAGCAGCCTCCCCAACCACCCCCTCCGCGGCTTCACTTCTCACAGACGCAGAGGCCATAAAAGATCTCCAGAAACAGGTCATGAAATTGCAAACACGCCTACTACAATATGAGAGACCACCTTCCCCTCCAGAGGCTCCCACGGACGAAGAAGTTGTGCAAATTCCCGTGGAACAAACGTTTGACAAAGAATACGATCCACAACCATTCCCAGGAGGTCAACAAACAGAAGAAGCTCAGGACACATTCGAGGCACCGCGGCCCCCATGGCTACGTCAAGTGGAGGAAATCGGGAGTTCGCACGAAGAGCGCACAGTAGTGCAAAATCAGGCCATGAGGGTCATAGAGGAAACTGTGCTACAATCGGCTTACTTCAAGAACCTGTCATCGAGACGCCTGATCCTCTCATCTGAACTCCAATACAGGCCGTATTATATTATCTTGGCTGATTATAATGCAGAAATACAAAGAGTCACGGGTCAGATTCCTACCTTTGCGACCCAATTTCAACCTGAAGACCTTCCTCCAGAGGTGCAAAAAGGCAAAATTCGTCAACCCACCTGGCGGCAGAAGAAATGCTACGCACATGGAACAACGCACCTTTACACCTCCTATACAATCCATGCTACGGTCCAGTCCCACGCCGCAGGTCTTGGAAGGCATTCAATATCAAGGTACAAAACAACGCGCAATGCAAGGAATGGTTGAACTACCCATACATTGCACCACCACAGGGACCACCGTCGGTAGCATATATGATGGGAACCATTCGCCATTGGATGCCGCGCTTGAAGCCCATGCAAGATGTAGCAGCGCAAATGATGCTTAAAATCTTAGATATGATGCAGGTAGTCCTGAAAACTTTTAGAAATGCAGCCGCACCACAAGTACGTCTCCCGGGGTTCAGCAATGGAAATTATGACTTGGTGTATGACATGAGCACCACCCCCAGTATTCGTGTGGCGTACGCCTGGCATGTGCGCATCAAATACCTCCCTGCCTGTTACAAACAGACCTTTGAAGAAATGTTCAGATCAGGTTTCTGGGAGTATCACTCGGAGATTTTCGCACCGAAGCCAACACATCTGCTCCAACTTTTTGCTTGTGAACAAGCAATGTACTCTGAGTACTACACCACCCCACAACCAGAGGCCCCTGGTGCAATAAATTGGGATGCATTGGAAGCTGATCTAGCAAGAGGCTTAAGGATAGGAGAACATGAACTGGCCACCAATGTCATCCAATACTATATCGACCACCCGAGAGAACAAAGGTCTGTCAGGGGCGACAGACGCTAGGAAGGGGGGAGTGTTGGCATACAAGTCAGATGAAGAGCATATTAGCGCAATGGAGGAGTCATGCACAATACGGCAACAAGGCCCAATCATTTTTTCCCATGGACCATTAACAACTCAAGTGATTTTAATCACTACACAAACATTGTAAATTCCATTTTTGGTAGAATAGACTCCATTTTGTGCAAGCCAAGGAGTCCTCGAGCTTGAGGAGTATTAGAACTAGCTACATACCAATTTTCATAATTTTTAGACTCTGTTTGAGCCCCCAAATAGGCTCTAGAACCTAATTTTTAACTAGGCCGGACACTAGGTCTGGACAAGACCAAAGCTAGCTAGAAAACTATAAAAAGAGCTAGAGAGCTCATTTTTGAGGTTAGATTGTTTGTGAATTGAGCTTATGTAAGAGACTTTTTGACTAATGCAAAGAACTCCATTGTTCCTCTCCTTGTTCTTGCCTTGTGTGCGCGTGTGTGTGTATGTGTGTGCATGCTTGTGTGCTTCTCACTCACGCACTTGTGCCTTCACTTGCTCATAGTCTTCATACTAGTCCTCACGTCTCCACGGATTGACAATTATGAGGTGAATCTCCTCACGTTGGTACTCACCATTGTGCTAGAGTGACAAAGTATGTACAGGATATGGTCAAGAAGTTTGGCTTGCAGGATGCAAAAGTCTCAACTACTCCAATGGAGGTCAACCTAAAGCTAAGTGCTCATGAAGGAGAAGAAGTCCAAGACATTACAGGATATCAAAGCATGGTAGGTAGTTTGAATTATGCTACCCTGACAAGAATTGACATAGCATATGGAGTTAGTGTGCTAAGCCAATTCATGCACAAACCAAGGGTACCTCACCTAGAGGCAGCAAAGAAGATCTTGAAGTATTTGAAGGGAACTCAGAACCATGGTTTGTACTTTCCTTATACATCAGATATTGACATCAAAGTATATTCAGATGCAGATTGGGCAGGATGCAAGGATGATAGGAGAAGCACATCAGGCTACATTTGTTTTGCACGAGATAAACCTATTTCTTGGTCAGCCAAGAAACAACCTACTGTGGCATTATCATCCACTGAAGCAGAGTATAGAGGGCTTGCCAATGCCACTCAAGAAGCTATCTGGTTGAAGCTTCTATATACAGAGTTAGGTCTATACACTAGACCACCAATCATTTTTGGAGATAACACTAGCTCTCTTCACCTTGCAGCTAATCCAATATATCATGCTAGAACCAAACACATAGAGGTTCATTACCACTATGTGAGAGAGAAGTTGCTTAGTAAAGACATTCAATTGACATATGTGTCTACTAATATGCAATGTGCAGATTTACTCACTAAAGCATTGGATGGAAACAAGCTATGCAGATTCAAATCCATGATTGGATTGCAAGAAGTAATTGAAGATTGAAGATGAAGACTTAAGCCTAAGTGTTTAGCTTGAGGGGGAGCTGTTGGTGCGTTTTCAAGCCTTCACACTTGGCTTGGAACCCTTGAAGGATATCTCTACATGAAGCAAGAGTCATAGGAACTTATGTTTATGGACTATTACCATTTTACTCCTTTGTAAAAGTCTAAAATGACTTGGCATATGTATGAGTACACCTACTTGATTAGTCGTGGAAATTTAGAGGACTTAATGGAGAGAATATCTCCATAACTTTAGAGGAGAGATTCTAGGGAGCTTAGATTTGAATTTCAAATTCAAGTGATCACAAAACATCTATAAAAGATGATGTAAAAATGTCGCGGGTGTGTCACTCATTTTTTAGCTCACTTCCCGAGGCATTTTATTAGTGTAACTCATTGTGTGTGAGTGCTACTTCATAGCCTACACCACAACACCTCATTTAGCTATGCTTGTCAAGCTAATGAGTATGTACAATTACATCAATCAATAGAAGTATACACATTCACTATCTCTGTTGTCCTGAGTCATCTACTCCAAGTCTGTCAACTTCAAAGGAGCATATCTCAGGATCTACTGAACCAAATCAAGTGATTCAAAGCACATTGGAACCAGATCCAAGCATACTACATGCCTACAAAATTTCAAGGCCAAAGGTTCAGCCATCACGGAGAAATCTCGCTCGAAGTGCACACTGGTCTGTGTCTACAGAATTCCTAAAAAGTCGGGGGTACACATAAGTTTGCTAAATTGATTTCTCAGTGAGTAGTTTGTCATTTCTTCTCATTCCACTTGCAAATGGTAGCTTGTTAAGCTAGTTTAATATGTCCAGAAGGAATTAGATTAGTTGTTAGTGTGCTGGTCACTCTGAGTGAAAGACTGAGCAGGTGTCACTACAGAAATAGAAAGTTTTTTCTTGATTTTTGAAGTGCCAAGTTATCTGTTTTGATTTGGTCATTACACATATCATTTGCAAAGTACATACATGCTTTCTTGGTATCATTTGGAAGCTCAAGGTGTGTACTAAACATATCTAGAATCAAAGGAGGGCTGGTGTGAAGCAGGTATAGCAGCACCAACTCAATCTCTTGAGTGGATCCAACCATCACTCCCAACATGAATTGAGTGTTCGATTATGATAGTTAGGAGTTTTTAATCATATTTTGAACGATTTTGGGTAGGAAAGAATTGTTTTTCATAAATTTGCATCATATTTTTGCTTTCTAATAAATTCATTTTGAATACCTCTCGCATCAAAGTTTATAATTTTGCATTGTATTTTCTTCCAGTTTTATGAAATCAACATTGGAAGGTGCATGAAAGATAGTTTTTACATGAATTTATCTATGCACATGAAGTTACACTAACTTGTGTTGATTCATAAAAGCATGCACAGATCTTGTTTGTATGTTTTAGAATCCTTTGCAGGTATTGAAGGCAAAAGAAAAAAAAAAGACATGCTTATGAGGGCGTGTAGTGCCCAACAACACATTGTGGAAAAGTTCCTTATTTGTAGGTTTATGGAGCAAATAAAGTGGTTTTCCAACCACTAGGCTGATTCCTATCATTGTAAAGACTTTTTTTTTTCAGGCTTCATTTTCCTGGCGAAATGCTGCCGGAAATTTTGTAGCCACATGGTGTTATATGCCATGTGAGAACTAGAATGATATTGTGTTGTGTGAGAGAGGAAGTCTTCTGTCAGCATAGCTAAAAACATATAATTTTATTGAAGTAAAATGCATGAGTAAATTCATGTATACATAGACGATATGATTGCTAGAAAGTTGAAGTGCATGATGCATTTTTTGTTTATAGAAGACCACTTTTATGTATCACCACGATGAGTTAGGGTGAGCATGAGGTATGTGATCGAGGTACCATGCATAGGCTAATTGTACCTTTAGAGAGTAAAGGATAAGGAATATACATCAAGAGCAACTAAGATGTGTTTTTTTTACTAGTAACGCATGAGCACATAAACTGTTTTTCATGCGAGTATATGTACTGGATATAGACGCTTATCTCGAGTCCGCACAAGAGTGCTATGGATATGATTGCCAATACAAGTACCAAATGCTTGTGTATGATTGGTTGTGATGAGACTAATGAATGTGCAAGAAGCACAATGAATAGAATGACATCCATAGATGTTCACTTTTACAAAAAGGGTGGATACCATGTAAAGAGTTGATTTCTCAATGAGATGATTTGGATGATTATTTGGTTTGCATTGATCTAGATGATCATTATATGCATGGATATATCTTCATGGCATAATCCATCCAAGATAATGAATTACTTTGTTAAATCATAAGGATTAACATGTCTCATCATTTTTAAGTTAAAAAAAATGATCGAGCAAATAGTTAGTGAGGTAGTAGCCTCATAGAGATTTGGATGCTACTCTTTGTGAGAATGCTTAAATTTATTGAAATTTGGAGGGCCAGTAGCTCAAAGTAATTTGGAGACTTTTAGATAGGTCAAGTGACCTCTGCACTAAAAGTACTGCTACTAGAGGTAGAGGCCTGAAACAAGTGACATAGGCCTGTTACAAAGGGCATTTCTCTTAATTGGTAGATCCAAATGGAATGATTTTTATTGGAAACAAAAGCTTGATAGATGCACTTTATGAATTCCCCATTTAATTACTTTTAGAGATCATATGATAGGTCAAATAATCTCTGCACATAAAAGTACAGTCTCTAGAATTTATGAAATGATCAGAGACCATGCCACCTAGAGGTGATTGGTTCTCTTAGCTCATTTACTCACATTGAATGGATTTTGTTTCTTGCATTAGCTACGAACTTCCACATAGTGTATATAAAATTTCAAGATGAAATGTTTCTCCATTTAGGAGATATAAATAAAAGAGTAAAACTTAGCCTCTACAAATTTTTAAAATTTTGCAGGTATAGAGGCTTAGTAGTTTGGTCATTGTGAAAGATCCAAATGTCCAACTACTATGAAAATTATACCAATACAATTACAATGTAGTAGCTATATGCTATTAAAATGTGGAAGAAATTGGACATCATTTGATAGTTCAAAGGATCTATGCTTCTCAGACCAATCTCTAGCGAGGATTTTCCAAAGAGTGATACATATGTCTGATGAGCACATGATATTTTCCTATTGGAAACTCCAATTTCAAAAAAAAATTTGGAGACGCTACTCTAGTATAGACCCTGTGATATAACCAAAACTCAACGATTTTGGAAGTTATCTTCATAGTTAGAAGATATTATAAAAGTGCAGCAGTAATGTTTCTAGGCTCACCTAAGCGCAGGTGTAGCAGAGACAGAATTATACTTTTGAATGAGTATTTGATTTCATTTTGAATTGAAATTTTGTGACATCAAACTAGATAAATTGACCTAGATTATTTTGGCACAAAGAAAATGGAATTTGAATTTTTTTTTATCAATCTAAGGGCTTCAAGAAGATGAGTCTATACATTTTTCAGAATTGGTCGTCGAGTGTTCGACCCTTCCAGTAACATGGTCATAAAACTCTGAGAAAATATGCAAATCAAGTGATTTTTGCATAATGAAAGCTTGAGAAAAGCTACATAAGGGTGGAAAATTTCATAGATTTTGTATGAGTAAAAGTTAGTTAAAATTAATATTTAATATGCTATTGTTGGAAATTGTTTATGCAGGAGGCATTGTTGAAAGGAAAAGACTTTTCACAGGTTTTTTATGATATTTTTTGAGATGGTGTGATCACCATGGGTTAGCTATGCCATAGATATGTGTTTATTGAGCATGGGTTTTTGGTGACCATTCTCACTAGAACAGAGGAGACTCTGTTGAAATTTTCAAGAATATATATAGTGCCATGAGAGCATGGAACAGGAGAGCTTTGCTAGTTGTTCTCATTTAAAATAATTGGATTCATACAAGTGGTATAAATTCCAATTTATTGTGATTCAATATTTGATTCAAGATGCATGAGTTGATATTTGATGCAAGCCACATCCTTCACAACTATAGTTGAGTTGATTTACTAAATAGTTTCTCAATTCTCAATTTAAGATGAGTTGATGTTACAGACAGTTATGAGTGGTAGAGTCATAGGAATGTCTCTGTTCTTTCCATCGAGGGAAGGAAACACTTCAGGAACACTTCATGATTTCATTATATTATTTAAGGTTGTGAGTACTCACCGAGTTATTCTTATCATTTTTGAGAGAAGTGTTCGACTTTAATCTCATACACGCATCTATGTTGAGTATAAAGTTGGTGGTATGGGACGTCAAACTTTGTATTCTACCTAGGTGTAGGACAGATGGTATGGGAGAGAAGTCTCAGAGATTATATTTTGATATGATTTGGAGTCCATTTATATGATCTTCTGGTATCATCTTATTATTAGACAACAGAGGGACAGTTGAGACAGTCACTCTGTATGTGATCGCAAATAAGGCAAGTCTGCAAGCAAGTAGCCTAGAAGCGGAAAGGCAAGGTTTGCAGATAAGAACTATGAATAAGCAATTGCACTAAGAAGAAATTGATAGAGTACGTACTACTTTATTTGATATGCCTGAGAATAGGCCATGGTTCATACATAGTGTGTATGAGGTGAGCTAGATGCTTAGCCTAGTGGGCTATGAGTGTGCACACATCTACTTACGATTTTTCAGTATGTCTAGTGGACTCATATTATGGTTCTCATTATATCTGGGAGTGCCAGATTATCACAATAGTTTGCTTGAGACACCTCATTCCTAGTTAGGAATGATTTGATCATAGTGATTATCAGATGGTGGATATCTGGGCGTGCCAGATTATTACATTAGTTTACTAGAGACACCTCATTCCTAGTTAGGAATGATTTGATCATAGTGGTGATCAGATGGTGGTCAGAGATAACGCAAGTTTTATCCACTTGGAACATCTTACATGTTATTATTGAGAAGGTGGTGGTAGTTCCACTAGTTGCTAGACTTTCTTAGCACGTCTTCACTTGGCATGATGGACTTGGTTCTAGAGAGTGGATTAGGATTTATTTTGTATGCGAGATATTCTGATCCATAGTTTGGATTATTATATGATAGATTGAGATTTGGATCCATAGTTTGGATGTGACTGATTGAGATCTTAGTCCATGTTTGGATGTGACTGATTGAGATCTTAGTCCATAGTTTGGATGTGAGAGATTGATAGTTTGGATCATTGACATATTGATATTTTGGTCCATAGTTTGGATCGTTGATAGGTTGTCATGTGGGATTCATAGCTTGGACCATGATGAGATTTTCTTGACCTTTATTTCATTACAGTGAGTAAATCAAGCCAATTTACTTAAGCTTAGAGATTAAATACTATTTGGAAAAGATTTTCATTTATTTTTTATATTCTTCCATAGAGAGTTGGGACATAGTCACATGGTTTTGGATTAGCATAATAGTTTTCATTACTCTAGTGGAGTAAGTGATTTCAGGGAGACAAAGGCAAGGTGCTAAGGTCTCTACAGGTGACAAACCATCACAAGTTAGTGGTCAAGGTCTAGGCATAGGGAGTCCGAGGATATTCCGAGTACTTATGCTGCGCACATCTGGACTCATTGGACCTCAGAGGGATTCCTATAGTATACCCAAGGCAAGGACTACTATTTTTTGGTGGAAATGCTAGAGATAAAGCACAGACACTAGTTGTCTACTTTTTGAGCATCTAGTATTTCAGACACCTACCACACTCTACTTTTATTATTTGGAATCACATATTTTGATTTCCAAGTTTATAGCTCCTTCTATATCATTGAGGACAATGATCTTTAGACAGGGGAGAGTGTTATATTTCAAAGATGTACATGCTTGGAGGAACGAGAAGTTCCTTGCTGAGGGGATAACCAAGGCCAAAAGCTAGAGAGTTCATACGAGGTGCCTACTCATGATGGCCAGATGAGTAGAGGGGCCTTAGAGAGAACTCTAGATGGTGACTAGGCAAGGGCTATAAATAGGCTAGGAGGTGAGTCCTAGGCATGTCATTCTCCACTTCTCACATTAAATCTTCCCTTTATTAACTTCTTCTTCGAATCTCCGGAGCCGACAGTAAAGGTTTTCTCTACGTCTTCGATGGATGGTTTTGAGAACCTTCGTGGTCCTAATCAAGATCTGACGAGACTTTTCCACCGTGTTTCTCCAACACTTGACTGGAGAGGTGCAGGCAACAAAGGCCTCAAGCCAAGCTTTAGTGATTTCTTGATGGATAGAGGGAAGTGAGAAGACAAACGAATTGGCATGAAACCAAGGTGCCTTGCGGCTTTTAGATAGAGGGGGGACGGTGAGCACCATTGGGTAATGGTCTAAGACGGTGAGGTTGATATGTTGCAATAGGGTGGGAATCCTCACCCAATTGAAGATTGGACCAAGAAAAACCATTTGAGTCCTTGACTTCGACCAAATCCAAAAATAGTTTGGTTTGGTCCCAAGTATCCTTCTCAAGGCCATCAATGATGCGGCCTTGTTGTTCCACCTATCAGAGGGGTCTTCCACCATATTGAAGTCACCGCAAATCATGACATTATGAGAAAACAAGTCCAAGGAGGACCAAGTATCGTTCCCCATTAGATCAGAATTTGAAGTTGGATACTACATCAGGTGAAGCATTGGAAAATGCTACTATGTACAGGAAAATTGTGGGAAGTCTTATATATCTCATAATTACAAGGCTTGATCTAAGCTATACTGTTGGACTTGAAAGTCAATTTATGCAGGTTCCCAGGAAGCCACATTTGGATGCTCTGAGGCACACTCTACATTATGTGAGTGCTACTTTGGTTATGCATTGTTTTATGAGGCTAGTGTAGATTTGCAGGTTTATGGATACACCGATGTAGATTGGGCTGGTAGCATTCTAGATAGAAGATCCACTAGTGGTTTTCTATTCTCACTCGGGAATGAAGCTGTTACATGGAGTAGCAAGAAGCAACCCACTATTTCTTTGTCGAGTACAGAGGCTGAGTATAGAGGTGGTGCAATGACAGCATGTGAGGCATCATGGCTGGAGATGTTACTTGCAGATTTAGGTGTGGAAGTGCAAAAGCCTATCACTATCTATTGTGATAATCTTAGCAGCATACAATTAGCACGAAACCCTGTTTTCCATGCTAGAACAAAGCATATTGAGGTACATTATCACTTCATCAGAGAGAAGGTATTAGTAGGTGATATTGATCTTGTTTATGTGAGAATAGATGAGCAGGCTGCTGATATTTTCACCAAAGCACTTGGAGCTGAGAAGTTGAAGAAGTTTCGGGAGATGCTTGGATTACAGGATATGGCATTTGAGCTTGAGGGGGAGTGTTGAGATATCAAGCTCAACATGTGATGATCCAGGATGACACGTACCAGTTTTTCGTTTCTCTGCCATGTATAGTGGCCACGCGGGTATATGTCAGGGATATCTACCGAGAGTGATGGCACATTTGTTCCTTGCTAGCTCACTCATTCGCGAACATTAGGTTTTTCTTTATGTACTGATCTTTATATATAGCACTTGTTGTATTCTTGTTTTTAGGTCATTCTTATACATTACTTTTTATGTAATACAAGAAGAAAAAGATCATTCTTCCTTGCCTCAATCTGTGTGTGTGCTTCTCCTTGAGAGTGAGAGTGTGTGTGTGTGATCTCTCTTCCTTATCTCCTTCGTCGTGACAACTTTTCCACGGCATACTTGCCAACTGTTTCCCCTTGCGGGAAGCCTCCTATGGGGGATATGGAGAGGCCATTTCCGGTATTGTTGTTCCAATGATGGAACTTTCACTATCCATATTGTCAATTGACGATATATTAGAGTGCTCCTTGACATCTTCAATCACATTGGACCACTGATACTAGAGAAGTACTTGAGGAAGGAACGAACATGCATAGTTTGTACCTTTTTTCATTGGAATCCTATGGCATGTTAGATAAAAAGTTCGATCACTCGTCAGAAGGTTGGGCTTCCGTTCCCGCTTTTCTTCATCGGATGCCCACACATGGATGTGAGAAGGATGAGAAGATCATCAAAGCAACAAGGAGAAATAAAAAATGATACTTTCCTCTACATGAACTAGCAAGGAGTTATAACCTCACCCTCCATGTTTGAATGCTTTTGAATTTCTATAAGAATTTTCCTTTTTGAGAATTATAACGAAGCTTTAGGGGGCCAAGATCTTGGAGGGAAATCACATGTATGGAGAGTATGAGGTATATACTCTCATCTGGAGTCAAGGATTCCCTCAAAAATACAAGAAGGCCAAGTTTAGGGTATTTCCAAAATACTCTACTTTCATGATTTTTCACATAGATTTCAGTGCTTATATTGACTATTATCTATTTTGCAGAAGGGAAGCGCCATTATTCTTAGTTTGGTAGGAAAAATCATGCACGCATATAGTTTGGTGTATGAATTTTCATAGACAATCAAGAAATTTGAAGATGGGCTCAGTATGATGGGAGTTTGAACTCCATAAAACCCCCTTTCATCACTGTTTGAGAAAAAATTTCAGCACCTGAATCTAAGAAATTGCCATTTGGAAGAGGGAAAAAGAGGTGCACTAGCTATGGATGGATGGGAAAAGTACATATACTAAGAATATGGCATATGGACTTTATAATGGAATCATTAGATTCATTAAAATGATAAGTTAAGGAGGAATTTTGTATCCTCAAAGACCCCCTTTCCACACTTTTTGAAAAAATCTCAGATGTTAATTTTTATCAAACTCCACTTTTGGGAGTAAGAAAAAAGACCATTTAAGAGGCTTCCCATGGATTAGTGCATACATACATGAGGTATGGTGTATGAACTACCATGGCAAAGAGAAAAACCAAGAGAAATCCACATTAAGAGTGGATTAGAAGCTTGCTAAAAGCTCCTATTTAAGTTTTGCATAAAAGTAAAAATCTTGATTTAAGCCTCTTTTGGGGAGAAAATTAGCATGCACGAAGGAGGATTTGGTAAGGTGAAAATAGGCTCAAGCATCTTCAAGTACTGCTCTTTGAGATTATGGAGAGAATTTTAGCATTTTCTTGATCGAAGAATGCTTTTGGGCACCCCAAAAATCACATTTTCACACTTTTTCCAGCCCCTCCAACAGTCCACTAGTTTGGCATGTCCCACTTGGAAAGGCCATATCTTGGGTGAGAAAAATCCAAATTGGACATGTCTTGGCTCGTTTCGAAGAGCACAAGGCTTATTGAGATATCAAGCTCAACATGTGATGATCTAGGATGACACGTACCAGTTTTTCATTTCTCTAACATGTATAGTGGTCACGCTGATATATGTCAGTGATACTTCATTGAGCTTCATTACATTTATCTACCAAGAGTGATGGCGCATTTGTTCCTTGCCAACTCACTCATTCACGGACATTAGGTTTTTCCTTATGTACTAATCTTTATATATTGCACTTGTTGTATTAGGATGTGGAATTCAGTGCAACGATTGACGTATGACAATTATATGGCTCATCATTGCGCCTACATGACAAAGGTAATACAAGATGCTGAACCTTCTTGCTTTAAAGATGCAATTGAAATTGCAGATTGGGAAAAAAGCTATGGATGAAGAGATGGTTGCACTTTATGGAAATGATACATGGAAGCTGGTTCCATTACCGCGAGGAAAGAAATCCATGGGTTGCAAATGGGTTTACAAGGTAAAGCATAATGCCGATGGTAGAATAAGCAGGTATAAAACACGATTGGTAGCTAACGGATATGCACAGATATATGGCATTGATTATGAGGAAACATTTAGCCCTGTAGCTTAAATGTCTACTCTTAGAACACTTGTTGCACTAGCTACACCAAAAGGATGGACTTTGCATCAGATGGATGTGAAGAATGATTTCTTACATGGTGAGTTACAAGAAGAAGTGTATATGGACCAGTCACAAGGATATGAAGATTCAAAGCATCCAGAATATGTTTGCAGGTTGCAAAAGGCTTTATATGGGCAAAAGCAAGCCCCTCGTGCATGGCATGCAAGGATTGTTGATTACTTAACCAACATTGGGTTTTCTATGTGTGATGCAGATCACTCACTATATGCAAGGAAGGCTGATGATGGCATCGTTATTGTGGCTATTTATGTTGATGACCTGATTCTACGTGGTGATAACGAAAAAAGCATCAAAGAGGTAAAGCAACTTCTTATGCAGGAATTTGACATGAAAGATCTTGGTGTGTTGCGCTATTTCTTGGGCATTGAGTTTATATATACAGAAACAGGTATATGGATGTCGCAAAGGCAATATGCCTTGAATATGCTGCAAAAGTATGGTATGAATGATTGTAAGACAATTTCTATGCCATTAGATCAGAATTTGAAGCTCGATACTACATCAGGTGAAGCATTGGAAAATGCTACTATGTACATGAAAATTGTGGGAAGTCTTATATATCTCACAATTACAAAGGCGGATCTAAGTTATACTGTTGGACTTGAAAGTCAATTTATGCAGGTTCTCAGGAAGCCACATTTGAATGCTCTGAGGCGCACCCTATGTTATGTGAGTGCTACTTTGGATTATGCATTGTTTTATGAGGCTGGTGTAGATTTGCAGGTTTATGGATACACCGATGCAGATTGGGCTGGTAGCATTCCAGATAGAAGATCTACTAGTGGTTTTCTATTCTCACTTGGGAGTGAAGCTGTTACATGGAGCAGCAAGAAGCAACCCACTATTGCTTTGTCGAGTATAGAGGCTGAGTATAGAGGTGTTGCAATGGCAGCATGTGAGGCATCGTGGCTAGAAATGCTACTTGCAGATTTCAGTGTGGAACTGGGAAAGCCCATCACTATTTACTGTGATAATCTTAGCAGCATACAGTTAGCATGGAATCCTATTTTCTATGCTAGAACAAAGCATATCAAGGTACATTATCACTTCATCAGAGAGAAGGTATTAGCAAGTGATATTGATCTTGTTTATGTGAGAAAAGCACTTGGAGCTGAGAAGTTGAAGAAGTTTCGGGAGATTCTTGGATTACAGGATATGGCATTGAGCTTGAGGGGGATTGTTGAGATATCAAGCTCAACATGTGATGATCCAGGATGACACGTACCCGTTTTTCGTTTCTCAGACATGTATGGTGGTCATGCCGGTATATGTCAAGGATACTTCATTGAGCTTCATTAGATTTATCTACTGAGAGTGATGGCACATTTGTTCCTTGCGAGCTCACTCATTTGCGGACATTAGGTTTTTCCTTATGTACTGATCTTTATATATTGCACTTGTCGAATTCTTGTTTTTTTAGGTCATTCTTGTACATTCCTTTTTATGTAACAGAAGAAGAAGAAGAAGAAGAAGATCATTCTTCCTTGCCTCAATCTGTGTGTGTGCTTCTCCTTGAGAGAGAGTGTGTGTGTGTGTGAGCTCTCTTCCTTATCTCCTTCCTTGTGACAAGGCCTACTTTCATTTTAGGAAAATAAATTTTAAAAGTTGTTTATTTTTGCAGGTCTGTACAGGTCTGCAAAGTCTGAACAGTTTTTGGCAACTACCTTCTGGGAGCCATATCTTACAAACCGGGAATGCGATTGAAGTAATTTCACTTCGAGTTACTTGCACATGATATATATATCAGTTTTTTATTATTTTCATGCCTTTGTTTTTGCAGATCTAAAGAGGGATTACAAATGCATTTTTGGGTAAATTTGCATTATTTTAGTAATCATATGACCATGCTTTATGTTCTGGGAAGTGACCCGATGTTTTCGGACACTTAAGTTTATATTAGGATTGTTAAAATGTTTAAACGCAGAACTAACTGTCAGAGACGCGTTAAACATCTAATTGGGTTCTTGGGAGTGGGAGGGGTCTGTTAGGCAGAGGCCCTATACTTAGTTCCCAAACTAACCACTTCACACACAGCACTACATTGATGCTCAAAACTCTATCAAGACTCTGTTACACTTACAATCTTATAGTATTCAACCAAACTCTCCACAGTTGGCCGAACACACTGCACTAGACTATGCAGTATCGTAATACAGAGTTACTTAAGGAACTCAAGAACTGTTCCGAATACAAATTACTGCAATACTAGAGACAATAACAGCAATCCAACCTTTACCGAATAGATATGAGCAATCAAACAAACCGAAGACACAGCAAACTCAACAATCTCAGACACACAGTACTAGGGGGGAGTCCAGTACGCAACTTAAAATGACCCTTACTTAGCTTAGCCCTTACTATATGAGGACAGACCTCAACACCGAAGACGACGCACTACGATTCAAAGTTCTCAGAACACTATTGCAATTACACAAACTTCATCCACAAGTTACAGCACCTTACATGAAAGAGTGACACTACGATACGCTTAATCAACAGAACAATCACGACCGAGATCCCACAGAATAACTCACTCAGACAATAGTCTAACGATCAACTGAACATCTATGTAACTCACGAACAGAAACAGGTATCAAGAGACAGCCAGACAGAACAAGAGTAGTATACTCAAAATTGCTCAACAAACACTACAGTAGCGTTCAGCTCAAATCACCCAGACAGACAGTCTGGTGATTCCCACAAACGTCACTGGCGCGTTTCTTTTTCATTGCTTTATATAAAGATTACAAGGTGTTTGCGTAACAACCTTTCGTGCGTCCGAAAAAAGATTCAGTTATACAACTCCCAATCCGGCGGCCGATAACACTGGCACGCACGGTGGACTCGAACCTGCAGGTTTTACAAAATTACTGTTCTTCTATAATGCCTTCTAAATACATGTTTCTGGCTAATCTAAAGGTTCGGGCAATTTTCTTCTTTAAAGCTTCTAACATCTGTTTGAGAGTATCCGATTCTACTAATTGTGCATCTACTCTTACATAACTTAATGCAATAGCTTCGGTCAGCAAATTTTCTGCTTGCGTTTGCAGAAAAGCCTCTTGTAAGTAGAAATCGTTCGATAAGGCCACATCTCTGGATACTTTCATTTCTCCATCTTGATTATTCTTTCCTTCTGATTATCGAGCTGGTTATCTTTTCTATCGATCTGCTGATTTTGGAATTGAATTGTTCTTGAGTAAGCATCCCGTTCTCTGCAAAGATCTGATATGACTTTTTGCAGTTGAGTTTCTACAGTCAATTTTCGTTTGAGAATACTGTTTACTTCAAACAAATCTGTCTTGCATCTCTAGAGTTCGTCAGCAGTTTTCATAGCCAGATCATGTTGTTATTGGCCTCGTTGTACCACTTCATCTAGCGTCTGTCTTGTTTCTTCTAGCAGATTCCCTAAAGCTACTCTTGCATCTTCTTTGTCCTGTATCTCTTGCTTTAACTGAATGATTTCGGCATTTGCATTATTTAGTAACTTGTCTTTCTGTCTGATCTCTGCCAGTGCTGCATCTCTTTGAGCGGTAACTTCTACCTGTTCGGTTATTCGGGCTTGTAACTCCTTAAGTTGTTCTTGTAAGGCTTGGTTTTCGGCTTTAGATACTATTAATTCTTCTTGTAGAGGACTAATGTTTGCCTCCAGTACATCCACCTTGTGTTGAAATTCGTCGCGGATAGTATCTGTCACTTGTTTCATATGTGCCGGCAGTTGTTGTGAAAGCTGGATCAGCATCTAACCCATGGTTGCAAGTTCAGATATCATAGGAGTTGAAGGAAGTGGAAGATGAGGACGAGGTTGAGATGAGGATGCGTTGAGTAGCTGCTGGGAGTTCGGTGGAGAGTAGTTTGGGGATGAGGAAGAAGAGGCAATGGGTTCTTCGGGAAGAATGGGTGGGGTAGGGATAATTGGGTTGAGTGGAGGTTCCGGTGGGGGAGTGGGAAGAATAGAGTGAGATTCTGTTACCTTTTTTGTGGTTTGTTGTGTGTCAGCGGTGTCGGCAGTTGTGGACTCTACTACTTTAAACAATTCCTCGAAAACTTCTTTAATTATATGTTCTTCATCTCCTTGCTTTTCCTGCTCCGATTGTTGTTGAGATGCTTCTTCTGATGAGCTTGTGTCAGATTCGGTTGGAGCCTCTTGGTCTTGTTGTTGTTCTGAAGAGGACTGTGTTGAAGACTCATGATGCATGGAGGTTGCGGTGTCGTGAAAGGTTTCTTCTTCGTTTGCTTCTTCTACTTTGTTGTCTGCCTTGTCCTTTGTGGCTGACCCTTGTACATCACTATCGGATGAGCTTATCCTAATTCTCTTCCGGTAGAGAAGGTGGAAAATCTCTTCATCTTCTTCTTCATCTTCTTCTTCATCATCTTCTAATATTTGTGCAGATTCCTCATGGCGTAGAACGGGCCCTCGGGGTGGTGGTTGTGCTGCTAGAATGGTCGGAAATAGAAAAGATTAGATGTGAGGGAGTCTCGACCTTGGCATATCCCCTTTATTGACTTGCTTGATAATTGCAACGCATTCTTTGTGTATTCGCCGAAAGAAATATGATGCAAAATTGACTGGTTCTCGAGCAGCTAAATCTATAGCGGAGTAAAAAGGACGAGAGATTCCATAGGTTTGCTTCTGCAGGTTAAGAATGGCTACTAGGAATTGTAGTGCGGATCTCTCAGGTTCAAGGCGGCAAGGTATGGCGTATTCGTTGGATGAGCTCCTAGGGAATAATCGATTCATGGTGGCAATCGATAGAATTGGGCCATTTTCTCGACCTTGCCGAGGGAGTTGAAACGCATCAGCAAAGGCCTGGAACGTGATTACGGTTCGGGAGGGTAGGGATGTGATCGCCCAACTCTGCTCGGTGGCAGGTGTGTTAGCGATGGCGGCGATTATCTGTGCATAGAACTGGTGGCAATCCACTGAATGCCACGGCAGTTCAGCGAAATTGACCAATCCACAGGTGCGCAGGAACTCTCCTACATCGGTAGGGAGTCTGTCACGGAAAGCGGTGAAGTTTGCCAGAGCTTCCATGGTGCACACAGAAAAAGCAAGCATAAGGCACCGATGCACAGGGTATACACAATTACACAAATCACGCAAAACAATAGCGATTTTCGGTGAAACGGAGAAGGTTAAGTAGATGTGTTGTAGTGGAGAGCAATCAAAATCACTAATCATCGTGCGACGTTGAGATGATCACTTGATAACTTGGTGTGCATGCATGAGCAGAACAATAATGTTGGGCGACTGCTGTCATAATTAAGTATCAAAACTCGGATATTTACAGGCTTATTTTATTAAGCGCGCAAAAACAAAAGAAAAGAAAAGAGAAGAAAATGCAAAAAATGCGGCCAATCCGCAGAATGTTTTAGTGTGGATCCGATGCTTGTTGATACGACCGTAGCTTTGAACCATTTATCACCTTTGGAAGAGGTAGTCCGGTCAAAGTAGTCAACCAAAAAGTGGTTGGGCCCACCTGTTCAGCAATTTGGTAGGGACCAAACCATCGTAACTTGAACTTGCCAGCAGAGCGATTCGACTTTGCATTGTAGAAGAGTAGAAGTTGCCCCATCGTAAAAACTGGAGTCAAGAACAGAAACAGGTATCAAGAGCTCAACAGACACTACAGTAGCATTCAGCTCAAATCACCCAGACAGACAGTCTGGTGATTCCCACAAATGTCACTGGCGTGTTTCTTTTTCATTGCTTTATATAAAGATTACAAGGTGTCTGCGTAACAACCTTTCGTGCGTGCGAAAAAAGATTCAGTTGTACAACTCCCAATCCGGCGGCCGATAACAGGATCTAAAGAAGAATTGCAGAGGTCTCAAAACCTCGTCAAGAACAATTGGATGCATGCAATTCCAATACCAAATCATTCAGGGACGTATGCTTTTTATTTTCAAGCATCTTACTTTATTTTATGGCATGTTCTATATGTACATGCATGGATTGGAGTGCATATATCCAAGTTCATCATTGTTTCAATTCTAAAAGTATGGATCAACATGTGATAAGTACACTTTTTTTATTGTTTGCAAGAAAGATGATTGCAGGAACTACATGGTTATGCAACAAAGAGAATTGTTGTTAGCATTTGTTTTATGTTTTTGCAAGTTATGGAGTCCATGTATGAGTTTATGGCATGCATCCCATGGGCCTGTCAAGCCCTATGTTGTTGGACGGCCTGTGTGCCATTGAGTTTATGATTAAAATTTTTTTGGGATTCCATTTTGTTGGGAAAATGCTGTCGAAATTTTTCCCACCTCATAGTGTTATATACGCACTTACCTTAAGGTAAGAATGTTATGGCATGGTAACATGCATTTTCTGCAAACATTAGTAAGTTGTTAACATGCTTGTAAGCATGTATTTGATGGACTTTGGACCATCATATTAGTATAGATAAGGAAATTTCAGTAGTAGATAAGATCCCTACACATAATCCTTATTGATTTAGACTATAGGATTGCTAAGGGGAAGTAGATATACCTTCACCGTTAGGAATGTGCACAAGCAATCCTATAGGTTATGAGAAGTTGCATAGAGGCATGGGAGATACATGTATGATAATCTCCATGGTAGTGAAGATTTACTTATCTTCACAAGAGTCTCACAGTATGATTAGTAGATTATGGGGTATTATGAAGAATAGCCAAAGAGTGACCAGTTTCACTCTTGCACATCACTTGACTAAGTAGTGAAGCATTTTTGCTACACTACTAAGGAAACCAATTAGATGGGATCACACAGATGGGTTTCATGAGAGAGCATTGATGTGTGCTTATGTTATTCGAGTGATGATTAGGAAGGCCATAGGGATGGCACTAGATCTATGACTTAGAGCATAGATCCCTTAGCCAGGAATAGTTGGGGTACCCAATACATGTATGTATATTGGGATCTACAGAGAAGTACTTAGACTTAGTCTTGGTACCTAGGAACAAGTTAATTTGGAATAGAAAGGGATATCCATTGTCACTTGTTGACTACAACCAAACTATACTAGTTCAAGGATATGGGACTCATTTGAGTCCATAGGATATGGGATTCATTAGTGTCCATGTATATGTTCCATTACATATATATGGAATATATATTCGGTTTAGTGTAGGTATGACACTGTGAATCGGAAGAAGTTTCCAGTGGTATGGGATGGTGGAAATGACTTCCTTTGAGCACTCTTCTTCTATGGATAGGAAGAAAAGGACTCATCATTCATGGCATCATGTCTCACTAGATCAGAGGAGAGCTCTTAGCACATCTTCTTAGGATTGGGAGTTATCCTTCATAGTTTGGGGAAGATTTATTCTTCCAATAGAGAATGTGATAGGTGATTTTATCACCATTGGTATCGCATACTAATTTTGAGTTTTCAAGAAGGATAATTCCATCAGCTTAATTGGATCGTATAGATCCATGTATAGAGTATGGTTGGCAGAGATAGTCTTTAGTATGGATACACGTGTTTACGATATCATGTCATATCATTGCTAACCATTTTAGCAAAGGAATTTGACCCTTATAAGGAATTTGTTTTCTCCACTCTTCACTACATATACCTTCATTAGCTAGAGGAGATTTATTCTCCATCTTCATATAAATGAATGTAATGGGAATTATGCATTTGTTACAGAAGAGAGGAGAAAATGAACTCATAAGTTTCTCTTTTAAGGAAACGAGAAAGTGAGAATCAACTTAGAGATCGAGGAGAGATCTCACTTTAGCTCAGAGGTCTCACTTTAGCTCATGTTCTTTGAAAGAGAAAAAAGGAAAGGAAAACATGATTTCTTCACATGAGAAGAATAGAGTATGTTTTCCCTTCAAATAGAAGAGGTGTTTAGAAAACATCTCTTAGTTTATATTTCAGAAGGAAAAACATGGGAGTTTTACTCTCCACTACTTTGGAAGGAAAAACATGGAGAACGTATGTGCATGTTCTCAATTATGGATGAGTAGAGCAATTGAATCCAAAAGAATCTCTTTCAAAGGGAAAGGGAAAGTGGAATAGATTCCACTACTAGAGCTCTTTTCCTTAGAAGTGATTATAGAGAGAGACAGAGAGAAAGTTTCACTTTCTCATTTTGGTTGTCTAGATAGAAGTGGCACTCTTCATTCTAAGACAAGAGGTAGTTCATTTAATCATAATGGTTAGATTGATACTCACTTGGAGACTCTTGAGAGAAGTAGTTATGTTTACTTCCACTTATGGTTGTTGACTAGATGAGATGATCTAGTTATTGACATTAGTTAGACTAGGAGTAGATTGATGATGCCTCTCTTTAGAGTTTCTAGGAGATAGGGATATATCTAATCAATTAGGTTACCGAACTCTTAGTTGGTGTTACATCATGAGTATGATGAGTAAACATCAGTTAGGAGGATGGGTATTTAGGGATTATCTGAATCTCAAAGGGAATGTTTTTGCATTCATAGGGCAAACTAAAGGGAAGAGAATATTTTTGAGTTTGCACTAGTGCCAATAGATGCTCTTCCAATAGAACGTAGTCCAATGGTAAAGGATGACAAACCATAGACCTCTTGGTTGGCCAAATCTAGAGATTGCATTTTACTACCAAAAAATTCTTATATATGAGCTAGATGATGGATTTGCACAGTGCACAAGGTAGTTTAGATTAAACTACTACTTGTGATTATGCTCAAGGTTAGCAAGACCTAGAGTGATATGAGGGCAATCTATCGCCTACTCCTAGATGGGTTTGAATTCACTTTTTATGGGACTTTGTTCTATATTTCAAATGATTCTATGGTTTATTATCTCCAATATGGTATGGTCAAGCTCATTAGCTTGGCACTTTGCAGTTACTTTTCATATTATTACTCCATAGAGGATACATCATATGGACTTAGTTCATTTTGATGATATTATATATCATGGGAGTGATAGTTTGGAAGTTGAGTGTACATGGGAGATAGTAGGCACCACCCAGACATGGGAGATAGTACGTTCATGATGCTCATGCTAAGAAATATAGTACCATCATATAAAAAGTGCATCAATCATGTTTTCCATTCATCCATTCCCTATGATTTCAACATAAACGTGGTTGACAACATCTCTCCCTCTCTTTGGGTCACGAATTGACTCTATGTCACTTGAATGAATTAAGTCTCTTCCATGTAATTCATATCTTATAGCCAATAAAATATTATTATCAAACTCTCCATATATTTCCAAACATGCTCTCTAGTTATTCTTCTCTTCCTTGCAATTTGATACTTACAAATATTGCAAGGATATCCTATTTTTTCCTCCAAATGAGCCCAAGAATCACTACTACTGGATATCATCGATATCTAGAATATTCAAACACAAAATTGTTTAATTATTAAACCCTAAAACATAATATAGACTTGAAATATTCAAACTTCTAGACCCAAAATCTTTATGTGTTTAGGTAAATATGTTTGTTTAGACCCCAAAACCCTAATCTTTTATGTGTTTAGCTATTTATACTTTTGTAAATATCTAAACCCTTCTCTTGTGCTTCTTTGCTCTACAACACTCTCCCCCTCTTTGTCTCTGTTGTCCCTTGACAGGCTTTACTTCTTGTCTTTAGCTTGTTTAAGAGTTCTGAATACATGCACCTAGTGGTCGAAGAAGCGATAAGGACTATTAGAGAATTTGTTATTTTGTCCAAGGTATGTCCTTTGCTTCTGTTTGCCCCTTGGAATTCCTTATGTGGCATATCTGGGTTGTTGTATTCAGTTGGGCTGCCACGCACGCTACCAATGACTAGGAATGTGTTGTTCTTAGTCACCCTCTTCAACTTTTCAGCCTCTACCTCTTTCTAACTTTTGGTCTTCTGATTTATCTTTGTCTTCACACATCTGACCCTGTTGCATTGCTTGAAGCCTGTTTACTTGGTTGCCAATGCACGCTATCAGCGAAAGTATTATTACCTGCCAAATATTATCTTGCACTTCTTCATGTATAGTTCCTGGCCCTGGTCTATCCTTTCCATGAAATGTCCTGGTTCTGATTGTTCTTTAATTCCATTCCTCAGGACCTGGGTGTCTCGCGTTGCTGCCTGATGCATGCCCCTGCGGGGCTTTGGGCAGAGGGTGGTTCTTCCATTTTATGATCTTCATTCTTTATTGTGCAGTTTTTGACTTTGATCTTCTTCTTCTTTTCTTCTTGCTTGATTCCCCTTCCACACGTCCCTCCTCCTGAACTCTGTCGTCCCCGACAGGCTTTTTGTGGCGACATGAATAGGTCTGTATGGCCACCTGATCTCTTTGATTCAGCAAATTAGCGTGACATAACATAAATTCTTTCCACTTTTGTGACTTGACGCCATCCTCTGGTGCTTGTCGGTGATCTGCAAAAAAACTTGTTTCATATGCTACCAATCGTGCATTTAGGTTTGAAGTCATCTTGACAAAAAATTTCGAATCTATTTCGAAGAAGCCGGTGAAAAATGCTTCTTCGAAAGTCTACATGTATGTTGACAGGAAAAACATAAGTCTTGAATAATACGCCATCAGGGTTAAGCAGCTCGGAATAGTGGAGAGATAAAAAACGAGTGCTTCGGATCCTTGTGTAATGTCAATGAAATTCAAAAAGGTGTATTTTGCATGCTGGAAAACTTTAATTACAGTTAATAGCATGCTGAAAATCTTATTGGTCATTTTAACTGCTAAGTCCGGGACAGTCGCATATCATGCGATCCAAAATTCCATTGTTTTTACCATATATTCTTCCATTGGTAGGTAGCTATGTGATGGACTAGGTAATAACGGATAATTCAACCATTGATTATTGATGCTCCCCTGGCGCTGTCCTTCCCAAAATTGCGACCAGGAGCGTCTGCGAGGTACTGGACAAAATGCTGGTTTGACTTGAAGCGCGTATGGTGATGCTTCCCATTGTACCCGCAATGTAGGATTCTTTTCCAAAACTTTGTGTCTCCATATGGGATCAACTTTTTTGAATTCTTCCCGAGTATACTTGAATGTATCTTGGCTGAATTGGAGGTTGTGGTCCGCATCCTTAGTCATCGTAGTCTTTATATATTGTCACGTTTGTTCTTTAAGTAGTCCATATGGTACATTGAAAGGCTTCAAAATCTGATCCAAATTTTTGCTTTCGATTTGGGCCTCCTTCATTACTTGGATTATTTGATCTTCGAATTCAGCAGTAAGCTCGGACACCAGTAGTGCCCTTTCCGATCGGCTCAGTTCTGCAATGTCCCGAGTATTATGTTCAATTTGGACCTCATGTTCCTCCCTTAGTGGCGAATGATACAAGGGGGGAGAGAGAGGATGTACCTCAGTCTCCTCAGTAGCCTCTGCGGATTTTGGAACTACTAGTGTCCCCTCAATTTCCTTGTGTTCTAGTTGATCTTGTAGTTGCTTTATCATTTCCTTCTTTTGCTTAATTTCTTCCTGTGCCTGCAAAATTGTTTCCTTATTCTTTTGGATTTCCTTTGCCACTATCGCGAGTTGATCTGTGTCTTCTTTACAATGCAGTAGATATCTATTCTCAGCTTTTTTCCATTCTGCCCCAAGAGCCGTGGTGTCTTCCATGTACCTCTTTTCACATTCGGCAATGGTGGCCCTCTCCTGTTTGAGCTGATCTTCATATTGAGCTATCTTTTCTTCCAATTCTTTGATATCCTTTTCCGGTCTTCCTTGAACTTCTACTGGTTGATCACTTATAAGAGCTGTCATGAGCTCCTTATTTTGGTTCCTTAGGTTTTCGGCCTCTTCCATGTATACCTTTATTTGTGATTCCTGTATTTTACTCTTGCTGTGCATTCGTGCCTTCTGAGCCTCGCTAGCTTCATATTTCTTCATTAATTCTTGAAGTTGTGCTTTCAATCTTTCATTTTCCATCTCTATCGCTTTGTGCTGCCTTTTGACCTCGTGAACTTCATTTTCTTTCTGTAAGATCTGTTCCTTCGCTGTTTTTAACTCAGTAAAAAGATTCTTACCAATTTCTTGAAGTTTTTGCTTGTCCTGCATCGCTTGATCCTAGTCTTCATCAGCCTCAAGCATTAATTGTTGTGTGTCCATTGCGGTTCTGATCATGTCTTGCACTACTGGCTTGAGCTGAGTGATGTCGACATTCAACGTGCTAGGTATGCTTGGAGCTTCTCTGGTTTGCACATATTTTCCTTGCTCTACATGGATGGTTTCATTGTGGGGTTGTCAAATTTGTAGGTGTATTTTTTGTTCTTTTTCTTCTTCATCCAAATCAGTAACTTTTGTGGCACTCCCTTGAAATGTGACATCCATGGGGGAGGGTTCTGCCACGACCCTTATTGGTGTGAAGGGTTCTTCTTCTTCTACTGTCACTTCTTGAGGCTCTTTCTTTGGTATCTTTATTGACACCTCGCGCATGGGTGTTGCCTCCTTGATAAGAATTGTGGAAGTCTCATTGATTTTGAGGACATGTGTCCCTTCTTGGTTTGCTTCCTTGCTTGCGGTGTCTTGAGTGGGGTGGACGGAGTTGTCATTTACCTTTGTTCCTTTGTTTGCTTCCTCGTAGTTGATTGCATTCAACTCCTCCCATTGCCCATCATCCTTTGATTTGCTTTGAATATCCACATTCAACAATGAAGTGTCGGGTTCTTCTTGTTCATCCGAAGACGAGCTTGAGTTATCCAACCCTAATTCTCGATAGCGGTGTACTTTTGTGAACTTCTTTTTGGCCTTTATCTCCTGGGCCTGCTGATAATGGTGCCCTTGTACTGATAAATTGACTTGCCCTTCTATATATTGATGTGTATCCTCAAGGGCTTGAGTTAAATCTTCCTCTGTAATCGGCCTTTGCTCTTCAATTCTTGTCTTTGGAAGCGCGTGCGCTCTTTTCGTTGCTGAAACTTCCTCTTCCACTTGCTTTACTTCCCTTAAATCTCTTTGTTGCTCTCATTTTGGGTTGAGAGCTAGTTTCTGCCTCTTCCACAATCTTGACTCCTCTTTTATTTTTGGGAACTGTGGCGACTTTGGCGTACTTAGCCATAGCAGTTGATGATGGCATTTCCTACAGGTGCTCTCTAATGCCTAAAGCATGGTAAATTAATATTGTCAGAGCGACGCTGCCATTGAGGAACTTCTTATTATTCCATTGCTTCTTTGCTTCGAATAGTTTTTCCTGTATGTAGAGAGTCATATTAATTTGATTTCCAAGCTGTTTGATTGCATGTGAGAGCAATTGAACAATTATCTTTTGCGGGGTCGTGTATCGATGCATATTTGGGAAGCAGAAGTGCTAGTGGATAAGTCTGACTTCTTCTTCTATGTCGACTTTGTTAATGTCAGTGAACATTCAGGTTTTTGCCCCTCGACTCTCTTCTTTCACTACCGTGGTTTCATTTTTCCCATCCAAAAGCTTCCTTAATCAAGTCATGTGTAAACTGGATGACTACCCATTCACCTACTTTATCCATCACTCTAGCCTCAGGCACCAATGGATCATGCAGTGCTGGTTGTAATGTGTTCATGACCTCTGTGCACCTTTGAAAGTATGGCTTATAGATTGGCAATTCAAAATATTTATGAATGCCCGCTTTCTTCATGATGGCAATCGTCGATGGGAGTTCATGCAAAACTCTGAAGTCTTGGGACATGATCGGAAATTGATGATCTGTATCCATGATTTTTATAGTTGCTAGGAAGAGATACTCCCTAGTGGGTTGATCTTCTCAAAACTAGTGTCCCTTTGCTTTAGTGATACTCTGGAGAGGAAATTCTAATACTTCCTCTTGAACTGTTTCTTCCGAGTCTTCAGAAGCCATCTGCACTCGTAAGGAAAAGTGCATTAGCTTCAATGGAAAGTATAGCAACTGTGTAGTGCATTGCAGTGATATGTTGTTGTTCCATCACTCCGTTTCCCATGGTTCTATAAGTGAGATCTCTTACCACATCTTTTTATTTCTTTTCATGAAAGAAAACAAGCATTAGTATAGCCGAAGCATTTATTTATGTACATAGTATGTCCATTCCTAAGGGAGTTGAAGCTATGCCCTAATTCCCATTGGAGAATGTGCACCACTACTTTTATCATGTATATCATGTGCCAAATGATTGGCCTTGTAATGTGGATCTATTATGCATACTTTAGGTGCATCTGATACTTCATGAGTGCAATTGGAATCTCTGTTGTTTCGATGGTCCACTCCTTGCAGTCGCTTGGTTTTCCAAATCCCTCTCATTGTCGCTTTGATAGGTCGTTGCATTTCGTTGATTCCTCGGGCTTCATGTGTTCTCTTGGTTTCCTCTAGTGTCCTCGTATTAGAGGCTCTGCTCTTCATGTGTCTAGGACGAGTCTATTTTTGCTTTGTCATTCGAATGTTTTGATGTAATGTATCCTCCTGATTGCGTATCTCTTGCTTGGCTGCTTGTTTAACCTTCTTGGGAATCCATATCTGCTGTCGTGCTTTCTGAGCTTCAACCAAAGGCTCAGGGAGCCATACTTGCAAGAGTATTTTTGTTTCAGATTTCTGTGATGCTAACTTGTTATTCCCCTTTTTCTCCTTATGAGTTGGTGATGACGTTTCCGATTTCTGTACTTGATCTTTGCGTACCCATTTGAATTTGTTCTCCCCTTGATGCGAGTATCTGAATGTTGTCTTCCCCAGTGGTAATCCTTCTGTCGTATGAGAGACTTCATGAGAGTTGGTTTCCTTATTGTCTAGCACATTAACTGAATAGGGTGATATCACCTCTTCCTTGGACACACTAGGGTTTGGGCTTCCTGCTTCTTCTAGACTGGTTCTGAGGTATTGGGACTGGAATCATGTTCCACTAGCTCTTTTTTGCATTCTTCCGCACTCTCGATGGTTGTTGGTTGGAGTAAAGGCTTCTCTCTTAATAGACTAAAAATTTCCTTGTGCCCTATCTTGGCTGAAATATAGCCTTGAGCTAGGTTGATGCTGACTTCATTCTCAATGATCCAATCCTGTCCTAGGATGAAATCTTCTAGTAAATCTTCATCTCTGCACACCAAGACTCGTTGTTCCATGGAAGAATTTCCTAGGTGGTGTTGATATATTTAGGTAGTGATGTGTGTGAACACTCTAGGACCGCCGGGGCACTTTTTTCCCTCTTTAGGAGGTTTTTTCCCCCGGCTTGTATATACGCCTATTGCCCTAATGGGCTACTTATCTTTGTACATTATCTAGTAATACATTCAGTATTGTGTGTTTGTGCTCCAAGCTTCTTCTTCTTCCTTGTGTTGTTCTCGTGCTTCCGTAGACGTCTATCTCCAACAATTGGTATCAGAGCAGGTCGTCGCTTCTTCTAGGGTGCCGTCAACACTCCTTCATTTGCAGTCTCAGATTCGCATGAAATTTGGTGAGCATACTCAGGGTGTTTCCGAGATCAAAACATATTCGCTCTATAGTGCCGAAATCGCGATCTGAGCTTGTTTCGGCCTCCGAACGCACTATCGTAGCGCTTGTGCAGGCTATTTCGTCCTTTTGTGCCAAAGGTATATACCAGTTTCTGTTCGCCAATTTAAGCATCTCGAAGTCTGCTACAGGTCTAGCAGAACTCTTCTGGGCAGTTCCGTTCAACTTTTTGAGATACAGTCAATTTTCTGCATCAAGGTATTTTAGTCATCGGCCATGGCTGAAAGCAGTGATGTAATCCGTATGTTGGCTGTTGAGGATAAGTTGGATGGTACCAACTACCCATTATGGGCTTATATGATGCGACATGTACTGGTTGCAAAAGGACTGTGGAACATTATGCAGGGTGTTGAAAGACGTCTTGTTACACCTACGACTATAGGTACTACAAATACAGGTGCTGGAGGTGCTGGAGCTGATGAAGATGGTGTCGAAGATGATATTCCACATATTCTTGTTCGTGCTGCTGTTTTCATTGCACCTACTGTAGAGCAGATTCGTTGGGATGGCAGAGATGCCTAGGCACATGCATTGATAGCTTTGTCTGTCAAACGTGCCATTATTCCTCACATTCGCTCTTGCAGAAGAGCAAAGGATGCTTGGGATACACTTACCACTCTGTACCACGCTAGGAATGAGGCTCATGTTGCTTACCTCCGAAAACAGTTGGAGAGTGAGCACATGAATTGTTGGAGATAGACGTCTTCGGAAGCATGCGAACAGCACAAGGAAGAAGAAGAAGCTTGGAGCACAAACACACAATACTGAATGTATTACTAGAGAATGTACAAAGATAAGTAGCCCATTAGGGCAATAGGCGTATATACAAGCCGGGGGAAAAAAACCTCCTAAAGAGGGAAAAAAGTGCCCCGGCAGTCCTAGAGTGTTCACACACATCACTACATAAATATATCAACAAATCCCCCCTGGGAGTGATGCGGTGAACAAGGAGCTGGCACTCATGTATAAGGAAGTGCCAAGCTATGTGGAAATCACTCCACAAACGGAAGTAAGCCCAAAGCTTTGCGGAAAGCTTCAAACTTCTCCCTAGGCAGAGCCTTCGTGAAAAGGTCTGCAATGTTCTCCTGTGTGGGCACATATGCCAAGCTGATCTCCCCAACAGAGAACCTCTCCCTGACATAGTGATAATGCACCTCAATGTGCTTAGTGCAAGCATGGAACACAGGGTTCCTCGCAACTGCCAATGCGCTCTGACTGTCAGTGAAGATGGTGGTGGCAGAAGATTGGCCAACACCCAAATCAGCCATAAGGCATCTGAGCCACACACACTCAACAGTCGCTGTGAAAGCTGCCCTATACTCAGCCTCACAACTGGAAGTGGCCACAGTAGACTGCTTCTTGCTCAACCAAGATATACATGAGCTACCAAGCATGAAGCAAAAACCACTGGTGGACACACGAGTGTCATAGCAACCAGCCCAATCTGAGTCAGAAAAAGCATGCAAATCTGGCCGTAGTGATCCCCCCTTGGGATAAAACAACCCAAGTAGCCGAGTACCACTCAAGTAGCGAAAGATGTGCTTAACCGCTTTCCAATGCGTGACTCCTAGGCAATGCATAAACCTGCTCATCTATGAGACAGCAAACTGAATATCTGGCCGAGTAATGCATAAGTAAATCAAGCATCCAACAGCCTGCTGATAGAGAACAGCATCAAATGCATCTCCAGCATCATGAAGACTCAATCGTAAACCTGTCTCCATAGGAGTGGCAATAGGCTTACAGTCTTCAAGGCCAAAACGCTGCAATAATGTGTCAATATATTTCGTTTGACACAAAGCCATTCCACCATCAACGTGCATAAACTGAATGCCCAAATAGTGATGCAAATGCCCCAAATCAGACATCTCAAATGAGGCATGCGAATCAGCCTTAAAATCAGCAATATGTGTCTCAATAGGACCAGTGAGCAGCATGTCATCAACATAGACAACAATGATCAGAAGCACATCATTAGCATGTTTAACATATAAGGTGCTTTCAGTTGGACTGTTCTCAAAACCATGTGCAATCAGATAGGCATGTATCTTCTCATACCAAGCACGTGGTGCTTGCTTTAAACCATATAATGCCTTCTTTAACCTGCAAACCTGGTTTTCATGCCCTTTCTGCACAAAGCCACGGGGCTGAAAAACATACACTTCTTCATGCAAGTCACCATTCAGAAATGTTGTTTTAATGTCCAACTGATGTACATTCCAACCATGATGGGCTGCAAGTGCACAAATCCTCTGAACAGTAGTCATACGGCATGTAGGTGCAAAGGTCTCATCAAAATCAATGCCTCTTTCCTGTGCATAACCCTTTGCAACAAGCATAGCCTTATACCTGTCAACTGTACCATCAAGTTTACGCTTCAACTTTGTATACCCACTTAGTGCCAATGGCCTTCTTGCCAGGAGGCAAGTCACATAAAGACCATGTACCATTCTTCATTATAGCATCATATTCAGATTGCATAGCAGCCATCCAATTTTCTGAATTTTGTGCTTCATCAAGAGAAACAGGCTCATTCTCATCACAGAGACTAGATGCAGCCATAGCATAGCAATCTGATGCAAAGGAGGCACTATGAGAGCCTGAACAAGTACGATATGACAAAGGCGCATCTAATTTGTTGTCACGCAAAGTCTGCACCAACCATTTTGGCATAGTTTTTGCCTGCTCAATATCAGCTCTCTCATCAACAAGTGCATCATGTAAATCTGCATAAGAAATGGAATGATCTGCATCATCATATGAAACCTGCAAAGGCTGAGAAGTTGCCTCATTAGGACCAGCACTAGCCTGTCCACCTGTAAAAAGAGGCATCAAAGTATCATACATGTCTTTGGAGCTAACAGATGTCTCCTTAGTACATGAAAGGAATGGCTGAATAGCATCTTCCACAAAGACAACATCACGGCTAACCAGAATGCGTTTAGTCTATGGATGATACAGACGATAGCCTTTACTTTCACAACTATACCCAACAAAAATACATTTTACTGCCTTATCAACCAATTTTTTGTGATGTTGTTCAGGCACTAATGCATATGCCAAACAACCAAAAACACGCAGATGAGCAATAGATGGCTTGCAGTCATGCCAAGCCTCATATGGAGTGATAGACTGCAACGCTTTAGTGGGACACATGTTCAGTACATATGCTGCACACATGACAGCCTCAAGCCAGAAACTATGTGGTAAAGCCTGACTTTTGACCATGCACCTCGCCATCTCCATGAGTGACCTGTTCTTTCATTCAGCAACTCCATTCTATTGAGGTGTATACGGCATTGTACACTGGTGTTTTATCCCACGTTGAGCCAGAAATGCATTAAAATCTGAAGACATATATTCCCCCCTGGATCAGAACGGAGGGTGCCCATTTTACATGCTGACAGATTTTCAGCCAAAACCAAAAACTGTTTGAAGCACATGAACACTTCGGACTTTTCTTTGAGTGGATATACCCATGCATGCCTGGAAAAATCATCAATGAAAGTCACGAAGTAAAGGTAATTTCCAAAAGAGGTTGTCTACATAGGACCACAGACATGACTATGTACAAGCTGCAATTTCTGTGTAGCCCGAGCTGAACCATCTTTTGGAAAGGAAGAACGTTGCATTTTGCCCAAAATACAGCCTTCACAAACATGTTTTCCAGGTGCCTCAAGTTTGGGCAAAGAGGACACCATTTCAGATTTCTGCAGGCGTAACAAACTAGCAAAATTCAGATGACCAAAGCGTGCATGTCAAAGCTTTGCATCTGACATAGCCTGAGAATCATGAACTGCACATGCCGAATCATTCACAGATCTTTCATAGTCTATGAGCTTATACAGCCCACGACATAAAATGCCAGAAGCAATAATCACATTGCCATTTGAGAGATCATGGACTGTACACCTATCATCAACGAATTTCACAACCAAGCCAATCTTGGCTAATGCAGAAACTGATAACAGGTTCTTTTTTATCCCTGGCACAAATAAAGCATCTGACAAAGTGAAAGAACTACCATCAGCAGTAGTCAGAATGATCTTACCAACTCCCATAACAGGATAAGAGGAGTTATTGGCGCATGTGACAGTATTCCCTGTAGGGGCAGGCTCGAGTGAAGAGAAGAAACTGCGCTGCGAGGTAATATGTTTGGTCGCCCCACTGTCAAAGTACCAAACATCTGAGTCTACTACAGACATGCACTGATCATGAGAAGATGGGTCAAAACTGCAGACAGTAGTAAACGCCCATTCTTCTTCCTGCACAAGATTTGCAGACTCTGTTTTTGGTGTAGAGGTCTCTACAACAACCATTCCAGCCTCTTTCTTCTTTGCCTCTTTAGCAGCCAGTTTTGGACAGTTTTTTATAATATGATCATTTCCTTTACAGTACTTGCAGAACAATTTCTGCTTTTCTGATTTCTTCTCATCTTTATCCTGGTTCTTCGATTGTGCAGCATTTGCAGATTTCTGCTTACTAGTAGAAGAGCTCCATTTTCCTTTGCCCTTCTGACTAGCCAGGAAAGCTTGATCTGCAACACGCATAATGGACCTGTTCTGCCTGGACTGATCTTCCTGCAACAGAACGGAGACTAATTCCTCAAATGACAAGGCATTTGGATTGCCTTTCATCATCAACCGAAGAGTAGAGGCAAAACTCTGATATGAATCAGGAAGACCATTCAGAACGGTCTACACAAGTGAGCTATCTGGTATAACCTCATCAGCAGAAATCAATTGTTCCTTCAGGTCTTTGATCTTTGTAAGAAAACTGTCCATAGAATCACCTTCATTCATGTGCTCACTCTCCAATTGTTTTCGGAGGTAAGCAACACGAGCCTCATTCCTAGCCTGGTACAAAGTGGTAAGTGTATCCCAAGCATCCTTTGTTGTTCTGCAAGAGCGAATGTGAGGAATAATGGCACGTTTGACAGAAAAAGCTATCAATGCATGTGCCTGGGCATCTCTGCCATCCCAACAAATCTGCTCTGTAGTAGGTGCAACAGAAACAGCAGCACGAACAGGAATCTGCAGAATATCATCTTCGACACCATCTTCATCAACTCCAACACCTGTATTTGCAGTACCTGTCGTTACAGGTGTAACAGGACGTCTTTCAACACCCTGCACAATGTTCCACAATCCTTTTGCAACCAGTACATGTCGCATCATATAAGCCCATAATGGGTAGTTGGTACCATCCTACTTATCCTCAACAGCCAACATACGGAATACATCACTGCTTTCAGCCATGGCCGGTGACTAAAATACCTTGATGCAGAAAATTGACTGTATCTCAAAAAGTTGAACAGAACAACCCAGACGAGTTCTGCTAGACCTATAGCAGACTTTGAGACGCTTAAATTGGCGAATAGAAAGTGGTATATACCTTTGGCACAAAAGGACAAAATAGCCTGCACAAGCACTGCAATAGTGCGTTCGGAGGCCAAAACGAGCTCAGATCGCGATTTCGGCACCACACAGCGAAGAGTTTTGATCTCGAAAACACCCTGAGTATGCTCACCAAATTTCGTGTGAATCTGAGACTGCAAACAGAGGAGTGTCGACGGCGCCCTAGAAGAAGCGACAACTTGCTCTGATACCAATTGTTGGAGATAGACGTCTGCGGAAGCACGCGAACAGCACAAGGAAGAAGAAGAAGCTTGGAGCACAAACACATAATACTGAATGTATTACTAGAGAATGTACAAAGATAAGTAGCCCATTAGGGCAATAGGCGTATATACAAGCTGGGGGAAAAAAACCTCCTAAAGAGGGAAAAAAGTGCCCCGACAGTCCTAGAGTGTTCACACACATCACTACCTAAATATATCAACATGAATGAAGGTGATTCTATGGGCAGTTTTCTTACAAAGATCAAAGACCTGAAGTAACAATTGATTTCTGCTGATGAGGTTATACCAGATAGCTCACTTGTGCAGACCGTTCTGAATGGTCTTCCTGATTCATATCAGAGTTTTGCCTCTACTCTTCGGTTGATGATGAAAGTCAATCCGAATGCCTTGTCATTTGAGGAATTAGTCTCTGTTTTGTTGCAGCAAGTTCAGTCCAGGCAGAACAGGTCCATTATGCGTGTTGCAGATCAAGCTTTCCTGGCTAGTTAGAAGGGCAAAGGAAAATGGAGCTCTTCTACTAGTAAGCAGAAATCTGCAAATGCTGCACAATCGAAGAACCAGGATAAAGATGAGAAGAAATCAGAAAAGCAGAAATTGTTCTGCAAGTATTGTAAAGGAAATGATCATATTATAAAGAACTGTCCAAAACTGGCTGCTAAAGAGGCAAAGAAGAAAGAGGCTGGAATGGTTGTTGCAGAGACCTCTACACCAAAAACAGAGTCTGCAAATCTTGTGCAGGAAGAAGAATGGGCGTTTACTACTGTCTGCAGTTTTGACCCATCTTCTCATGATCAGTGCATGTCTACCGTAGACTCAGATGTTTGGTACTTTGACAGTGGGGTGACCAAACATATTACCTCGCAGCGTAGTTTCTTCTCTTCACTCGAGCCTGCCCCTACAGGGAATACTGTCACATGCGCCAATAACTCCTCTTATCCTGTTATGGGAGTTGGTAAGATCATTCTGACTACTGCTGATGGAGTTCTTTCACTTTGTCAGATGCTTTATTTGTGCCAGGGATCAAAAAGAACTTGTTATCATTTTCTGCATTAGCCAAGATTGGCTTGGTTGTGAAATTCGTTGATGACATGTGTACAGTCCATGATCTCTCAAATGGTGATGTGATTATTGCTTTTGGCATCTTATGTCGTGGTTTGTATAATCTCATAGACTATGAAAGATCTGTGAATGATTCGGCATGTGCAGTTCATGATTCTCAGGCTATGTCAGATGCAAAGCTTTGGCATGCATGCTTTGGTCATCTGAATTTTGCTAGTTTGCTATGCTTGCAGAAATCTGAAATGGTGTCCTCTTTGCCCAAACTTGAGGCTCCTGGAAAACATGTTTGTGAAGGCTGTATTTTGGGCAAAATGCAGCATTCTTCCTTTCCAAAAGATGGTTCAGTTCGGGCTACGTAGAAATTGCAGCTTGTACATAGTGATGTTTGCGGTCCTATGCAGACACCCTCTTTTGGAAATTACCTTTACTTCGTGACTTTCATTGATGATGTTTCCAGGCATGCATGGGTATATCCACTCAAAGCAAAGTCCAAAGTGTTCATGTGCTTCAAACAGTTTTTGGTTTTGGCTGAAAATCTGTCAGCATGTAAAATGGGCACCCTCCGTTCTGATCGAGGGGGGGAATATATGTCTTCAGATTTTAATGCATTTCTGGCTAAACGTGGGATAAAACACCAATGTACAGTGTCGTATACACCTCAACAGAATGGAGTTGCTGAATGAAAGAACAGGTCACTCATGGAAATGGCGAGGTGCTTGGTCAAAAGTCAGGCTTTACCACATAGTTTCTGGCTTGAGGCTGTCATGTGTGCAGCATATGTACTGAACAGGTGTCCCACTAAAGCGTTGCAATCTATCACTCCATATGAGGCTTGGCATGATCGCAAGCCATCTGTTGCTCATCTGCGTGTTTTTGGTTGTTTGGCATATGCATTAGTGCCTAAACAACATCACAGAAAATTGGATGATAAGGCAGTAAAATGTATTTTTGTTGGGTATAGTTCTGAAAGTAAAGGCTATCGTTTGTATCATCCACAGACTAAACGCATTCTGGTTAGCCGTGATGTTGTCTTTGTGGAAGATGCTATTCAGCCATTGCTTTCATGTACTAAGGAGACATCTGTTAGCTCCAAAGACATGTATGATACTTTGATGCCTCTTTTTACAGGTGGACAGGCTAGTGCTGGTCCTAATGAGGCAACTTCTCAGCCTTTGCAGGTTTCATATGATGATGCAGATCATTCCATTTCTCATGCAGATTTACATGATGCACTTGTTGATGAGAGAGCTGATATTGAGCAGGCAAAAACTATGCCAAAATGGTTGGTGCAGACTTTGCGTGACAGCAAATTAGATGCACCTTTGTCATATCGTACTCGTTCAGGCTCTCATAGTGCCTCCTTTGCATCAGATTGCTATGCTATGGATGCATCTAGTCTCTGTGATGAGAATGAGCCTGTTTCTTTTGATGAAGCACAAAATTCAGAAAATTGGATGGCTGCTATGCAATCTGAATATGATGCTATAATGAAAAATGGTACATGGTCTTTATGTGACTTGCCTCCTGGCAAGAAGGCCATCGGCACTAAGTGGGTATACAAGCTGAAGCGTAAACCTGATGGTATAGTTGACAGGTATAAGGCTAGGCTTGTTGCAAAGGGTTATGCACAGGAAAGAGGCATTGATTTCGATGAGACCTTTGCACCTACATGCCGTATGACTACTGTTCGGAGCATTTGTGCATTTGCAGCCCATCATGGTTGGAATGCACATCAGTTGGACATTAAAACAGCATTTCTGAATGGTGACTTGCATGAAGAAGTGTATGTTTTTCAACCCCGTGGCTTTGTGCAGAAAGGGCATGAAAACCAGGTTTGCAGGTTAAAGAAGGCATTATATGGTTTAAAGCAAGCACCACGTTCTTGGTATGAGAAGATACATGCCTATCTGATTGCACATGGTTTTGAGAACAGTCCAACTGAAAGCACCTTATATGTTAAACGTGCTAATGATGTGCTTCTGATCATTGTTGTCTATGTTGATAACATGCTGCTCACTGGTCCTATTGAGACACATATTGCTGATTCTAAGGCTGATTTGCATGCCTCATTTGAGATGTCTGATTTGGGGCATTTGCATCACTATTTGGGCATTCAGTTTATGCACGTTGATGGTGGAATGGCTTTGTGTCAAACGAAATATATTGACACATTATTGCAGCATTTTGGCCTTGAAGACTGTAAGCCTATTGCCACTCCTATGGAGACAGGTTTACGATTGAGTCTTCATGATGATGGATATGCATTTGATGCTGTTCTCTATCAGCAGGTTGTTGGATGCTTGATTTACTTATGCATTACTCGGCCAGATATTCAGCTTGCTGTCTCACAGATGAGCCGGTTTATGCATTGCCCAGGAGTCACGCATTGGAAAGCGGTTAAGCGCATCTTTCGCTACTTGAGTGGTACTAGGCTACTTGGGTTGTTTTATCCCAAGGGGGGATCACTACGGCCAGATTTGCATGCCTTTTTTTGACTCAGATTGGGTTGGTTGCTATGACACTCGTGTGTCCACCAGTGGTTTTTGCTTCATGCTTGGTACCTCATGTATATCTTGGTTGAGCAAGAAGCAGCCTACTATGGCCACTTCTAGTTGTGAGGCTGAGTATAGGGAAGCTTTCACAGCGACTGTTGAGTGTGTGTGGCTCAGACGCCTTATGGCTGATTTGGGTGTTGGCCAGTCTTTTGCCACCACCATCTTCACTGACAATCAGAGCGCATTGGCAGTTGCGAGGAACCCTGTGTTCCATGCTCGCACTAAGCACATTGAGGTGCATTATCACTATGTCAGGGAGAGGTTCTCTGCTGGGGAGATCAGCTTGGCATATGTGCCCACGCAGGAGAACATTGCAAACCTTTTCACGAAGGCTCTGCCTAGGGAGAAGTTTGAAGCTTTCCGCAAAGCTTTGGGCTTACTTCCTTTTGTGGAGTGATTTCCACATAGCTTGGCACTTCCTTATACATGAGTGCCAGCTCCTTGTTCACCGCATCACTCCCATGGGGGATTTGTTGATATATTTAGGTAGTGACGTGTGTGAACACTCTAGGACCGCCGGGGCACTTTTTTCCCTCTTTAGGAGGTTTTTTTCCCCCGGCTTGTATATACGCCTATTGCCCTAATGGGCTACTTATCTTTGTACATTCTCTAGTAATACATTCAGTATTGTGTGTTTGTGCTCCAAGCTTCTTCTTCTTCCTTGTGCTGTTCTCGTGCTTCCGCAGACGTCTATCTCCAACAGGTGGAGGGATACGTTAGTTTCTCCCATGCATTCTATGATTTGACCTCCAATTCCTATCATTTGGGATTTTGTGGGACTCATAATCATTTGAAGATCTTTTATGATTGTATTACGTATGCAGCTAAGTCTTGCTACTGAGTCTATCAAGGCATTTATCAATTTGTACTCTGTCTTGCCAATCCCTAGGTTTAAATAAGGCTGTGACTTGTAGGAATTCGTCGTGTCAGGTTTATGGACTTTGTAATTAGCCATAGGGACAGGCTCTTCTCCTTGGAGATACCGTTCATCTCTTTGCCTAACCCATTCTTTCCTTTTCTTGATGCGTTCTAGGGCTTCTTGTCGAGCCTCCTCTCTAATCCGTTCTTCCTCTTTCTTCCTATTTTGAGCACCTACTAGATGCGATAACATTTGATCCATCAATGGCTCCATGAACCGTTTCACTCTGCATCCACTTATGTAGTTAGGAAGAATGTCTCCATCTAAAGTGGCTAGATTAACTGCTCCACTAGTAGAGATCCTATTGATGATCAAAGGTCCATATCCGCCTTTTTGCAACTTCTTGGCATGTTGCTTTAAGGTGTAAACCAGGACTAAGTCTCCTTCTTTAAGTCCTTTGTCTTTTATATGTGCATCAAAATATGCCTTTTGTCTTCTCTTGACTGCATAGATTCCTGCTACCGCTTGTATCCTAGTTTCATGTAACTTCTCGATTTGGTCTAGTTGTTGGGACAATTCATGTCCGTTCCATTCATACTGTTGGGCTACTCTCAAAGTTGGGATTAAAAAATCAATTGGCAAAATTGCATTCTGCCCGTACACTAAATTGAATAGGGTAGTTCCAATAGCAGTCTTGTATGCTACTCGGAAGGCCCAAATTGCATGGTGCAATTGTTTGTCCCAATCAGACCTCCCATTATTGACAATCTTTGTCAATACTGTGCATAATACCTTATTGGAACTTTTCGCTTGACCATTGGCTTGGGGATGGTATGGGGCTGATTTTTTGTGGATCACTAAAAATTCATTCATTAGGGATTATATTACTTTGTTAAGGAAGTGCGTTCCTCGATCACTCACAATCTCAATTGGTAATCCAAAACGAGTGAATATATGTTCAAAAAGGAAGTTAGCAGTGGTTTGAGCATCGTTCTTTCTAGTTGCCTTTGCTTCTACCCATTTTGTCAAGTAATCAGTGGCTACTATGATGCACTCAGCATGTGATCCTTTGGCCAGTGGATTAATGGGTCCTATGAAGTCAATACCCCATTTAGAGAATGCTCTCGTACACACCATAGGTCTCAATGGCATGTCATCTCTACGAATTGGGTATTTAGCCCTTTGGCATGTTTTGCAACTTCGCACATATGTTTCAGCATCCATATGTAAAGTTGGCCACCACAAGCCTGCGAAGAGAATCATTTCTGTTGTTCTCTCGACTGCAAAATTACCTCGTGCTGCACCTGCGTGTGCCATCTCTAATATGGGTAAATACTCTCCTTCATGAACACATAATCATAATTGGTTGTCTTTTCCTCTTCTAAACAAGTTTCTTCCTATGAGAACATAATCCTTGCTCATCTCTTCTAGGGATCGTTTTCTAGCCAAGCTAACGCCTTCCTCATGTTCTCTTGTCTTTAGGAATTTCACCAATGTTTTACTCCAATTGGGTGCTATCGTTGAGAAAGGTATGGATGTATGATCCTCTGGGATTGTCTCCTGTCATTCTGCACAATTACTTACGTAGTCATGGACATCCTTGGGCATGTCAGGCCAGTATACTCCTAATCTTTTTAATTCCCTAATGGTTCCATGAGTTCCCTTGTGTGTCCTCCATTTGTTCACATGTGCTTGTTTAATCAACTTCATTTGTTCGTCCTCCTCAACACATCTTAGCAAAACACTGTTGGGTTCCTTATAGTACACGCTTCCCGCAATAATATGCAAGTTCCTTGATTGTAAGATTTCCTTTTTACTCTCCTTATTAATTGAGTGTTGTGGACCATGAGTGAGTATATGAATTAGTTTCTCTGCCCATTTTGGACAAACTTCCAAATTAGACAAATAAGTGTCTAGCAGATCATCGGGTACTCCACTTGGTGGTTCTCCGTGTGTTAACCTTGAAAGGTGATCCGCTCTTACATGGGTATTTCCTTTTTTTACTATCACTTCAAAGTCGAACTCCATTAATAGTAGGAACCATCTTACTAATCTTCCCGTGTTACAGGGCTTATTGATTAGGTACAGTAAAGCCTGATGGTCTATGAAAAACTTGAATTTGTTGGCTAACAGATAGTGTCTAAATTTATTAACTGCATAGACCATTCCTAATCCTTCTCGCTCGGTAGTGGTATAATTCCTTTCAGCTTGATTTAGTTGTCTGCTCGCATAGGCAATTGGATGATCTAATTTTCCTTCATCGGCTGGTTGGGCTAATATACATCCTATTGCGTAATTAGATGCATCAACATGAATATGAAAAGGCTTGTTCCAATTTGGAGTTTTTAGAATTGGAGCCCTGCTAAGCCTCTTCTTTAACTCATTGAATGCCTTCTCGCACTCTTCTGTCCAAGTGAATGGGGTCTTTCCTTGTCTACCATGAAGACACACTTCTCTAGGTTTAAACAGACTCTGTACTGTCTACATTTATTAAATATCTTTCTCAACTCAGGAATATGATCTTGTCTTTGATTAGAGTATGTACATAAGTCATCTACATATACTTCCATGCTCTTTTTTAGGAATTCCTTGAAAACATGACACATCAATCGTTGGAAAGTAGTTGGTGCATTAGTGAGTCCAAAAGGCATCACTCAAAAAGCATAGACTCCCCATTCGGTCGCGAATGCGGTCTTATGTTGATCCTCAGTAGCAATAGCTACTTGATTGTGTCTTGAGAATCCATCTAAGAAGCTATATACTTCTTTTCCTGCTACTCTTTCCAATAGATGGTCCGTAATGGGTAATGGGTAGCTATCACATATGGTGGCTGCATTGACCTTTTTCAAGTTAATGCACACTCTCAATTTTCCATTCTTCTTAGGCACAACTACTAGTGGCGATACCCACTCGGTATGTTCTATCTCATATATGAAGCCTGCTGCTAGTAACTTGTCTATTTCTTCCTTAATTTTAGCAGTGTAGATCTCATTGTATGTATAAGGGCGTTGTTTTGATGGTTTCACATCTGCTGTCATTGGTATCCTATGAGAACAAATCGAGGGTTCCACATCCTTGAGGTCCTTATATGTCCATGCGAATACGTCTCGATATTCTCGGATCAGTTGTATGAGTTCTTCTTCCTCTTCTAATGACACATCTTTGCCTATGTATGTGCATCTTTCTTCTCCGTCTTCCACTGTTACTATGATTTTTTTCGTTTGTTCTTTGTTGCCGTATGCTTCTCCGTCTCTGGCCTCTCGTTTAGGCATTTGAATGGCCACCTTTCTCTCTTCTATTTCATATCTCTTAAAATGTCCAGGAACCTCGAAAAGATCCGGATTTGGTTCAATTTTACTCATGCTTTCCTCTTGCCTTTGTACTATGGGAGCGGCTTCTATTGCCAAAATCTTTGTCGATTCCTGTTTCTCTTTGGTTCGAACGGTTTCTAGATAGCTCTCTTCTGAATCAAATTCTGGTTCCATTTCTATACTCTCATATTCCTCTTTCCATTCTTTTTCCAAGACTTCTCCCTCTTCTACTTTTTGAAGAAAAACCATATAAAGATTTACATCATAGCCTTCCTCGTCTATGCACTCGTTCATGGTTAGTACTTCTTCATTCACGCACACATCCAAGGCGGCTAAGATTTCCATCCATCCATGTGGTTCAAAGGTTTCATCCGGAAAGATTTGAGGCATATACCTTGGGTCCTCTATCGGTCTATAGTTAGGATGTCCTATTGGCCATAGCTGTCTTTTGTTGTCCTCTTTCTTGGCTTCTTTACACATCCATAACTGAGCGTCTTTGTGCATCCATGATTGATCGCTTGACCCAGCACTATAAATGGATACGTCATCTTCCACCTTGTGTATGGGATTCCATTGCAATGGAGGGACATCTCGATATGCAAATGTATGCAAGTTTACCTTGGTTGTATTTCTTTGATGTTGTAGGTACAACAAATCTCTTCCCCAGTCTTGTACTACCCGCATTTGTCTCATAAAGGGTCGTCCTAATATCATCTCGTAATTATTAGCCTTTTCAAACTTACAAATGGCTAATCTGTGTTCAAATTCAACTCCACAAGTGGTCAATTTGATTCTTTCCAGTATTCCTAAGGGTTTCTCCACATGACCGTCTGCTAATTGGAGCTTCATGTGTGTGGGTCGTAAGGCAGGCTTTCCCCATTTCTCCCAAATCTCCTTGGTGGCGATTCCTACCCCGGCTCTCGTGTCTAGTATAGCCTTGGTCATGTACCCATTGTAAGTGACAAGTAGACATGTATTACCTTCGTCTCCTTCACTAAACTCTCCCACTTTATCGACTAGTATTTGTATTTTAGATGTGTTTTCTTATCCCCTTCCTTCCTTTTCTTCCTTCTCTTGCCCTAATTCTAATTGACTTGCTAATTGCCTCCATAATTGTGGTTTAACGTGAAGTAATTCTTCCACGGTTAATTTGCATTGTACTTTTGTCTTCTTAAGTTCTGTTAAATTGTGTGAACTCTTCTCTAACTTTCCTTTTCCTTTTCCATGTACTGTGGGTGCTCGTATTATCATAGACTCCTTTTCGTATTCTCCCATGTAATTAGGCAATGCTGAAATGCTCTGGGTTTCTTCTCTATTCTGTCGAGTCTTGATGCTTCCTCATATACTTCTTCCAGGTTGGGGTTTGGTTGATAAACTTCTACATCTATTTCCTCAAAGGGAGGCTTAGTCACTCCATTCCTCTTCCATTGTTCTTCTCGGATTCTATTCCATAATTCCTTCGGCCATTCAGCTTCTAAGTCAGGTATGGCCGACATCGGTTCGTCCTGAGTTCTTATTTGCTCGTGCTTATCATCCTTCTCTTTAGGTTCTTTATCCGAGGCTCTGACATGCTCTTTATATTGATTATCTATTATTCTGGTCTCTGGGAGGGCTGGAATAGTCTTTTCTAGGGTTGCTTGTGCAACCTCTATAAGCTTTCGACACATTGATAGCCTCTCTTTTTCTAATTCTCCTTGTGGGTAAAGTTTTTCATGTTGCTCTACTTTCGGTCCAATCTTAATCCTAGCTTGGTAAGCTTTCAGCCACATGTCTAGGTCGTCGGATTTTGGGTCAGCTAAAATGGATTCTGGTTTCTCTGCTTCTTGGATAAGTGGTGGAATGGGAACCTTTTCCCGAGCCCCTTGCTCGTTATGCTCTTGTTTGCTTCTGGGTTGTTTCCTATTTTCTTGAATCTTTTGTTTTATCCATTTATCTTCGAGCTTATCTTTTCTTTCCTTCCACTTTTGTGATTTAGTGTTTTGAACACTCTCACGTGGGTCCTCAGAATCTTCAACTATTTGAATTTTGGGACTTACCGTTCTTTTGCTCTCTCGTTTCTGTTCTGGTTGTTTTCCTTTTTGTTCCTTTGTTTGAGCTCTTGTAATGGCGTTTAAAGGCACTATGTATTCCTTATCACTTCCAAATGCTTCTATCACTTCAACTACATTAATTGGTGCAGTGTCTTGGACTTTGGTTGGATTCTTAGGGCAGTCCTTGAAAAGATTTTCCTTTCAACAATCATTGCAATATCCTTCCCAAGTCCTAGGGGGTGGTGGATTGTAAAGCCGAGGACATTCTCTAATAAAATGGTCTCCTCCACATCTATAACAAGGTCCTCTCGGCACAGGTGGTCTAACGAGTGGTCTCATGGGTGGTTGTGCTTTAGGTGTAGTATACATCAAAGTTGCTACCTCCGTTCCATAAGATTGATCATATCCTTCATATCCATAATATGCCGAATCATAAGTTGATTCATACTCTAATGTGTTGGCTTCATATGGATAATAATCTCTTGGGGGCAGCTCATATCTGTTGGAACATCAAGCTTACACTATGCTTGAGGTGGATTTGATCTAGATCAAATGCTATCGCGTCGAAAGAATATCCGTTGGAGAGTTCTTTTTCATATGCTCATTTATTATATTTTTTGAGAAAATTTTGATGGCTCATTTACTGTTGTAAAAGCCTTGAGTTGTACACATGTAAAGGTAGAAAGATAGAGCCCAAATCCCACGAATTTGTGGTGGTTGAAGTTGCATTCAATCAAGCAATCAATCACCTAAAAGTAGATCAATCAAGATCTTCACTTTTCCTAGATTGTAGGGAAGTGAATTGATTCCCTCCAACAACCATTCCCACCTTCATTTGAATTCAAATTCAAGTTGTAAAAATCTTGGAACACTCCTAGAGGTTATATAAGGAGTTGAAATCACTTGTATTATACATGGAAGAAATATACATACACTTGTGACCATCATTGTCTTGCTCCTTCAATTTTCTGCATCATCTTCTTCGCCAACAGTAATCTTGCAGAGGCTGCGGCTCTCTCCTCAGAGCTCCAAATTGAGTACAAGAGGACTCATTGAAAAGGTACTAGTGTATAGTTTATGCCTATAAATTTTCAAAGCATTTGGGTCTGCAGATTTGGAGAAATCTCAATTTTTCTGCCTCGGGTTCAATCTCTACGTATTCCTGAAAAATAGTAAGTACCACCGGTGAATGTCGCATTCATTCCTATAGCATATTTTGCTTATTCCTTATATTTTTGTGCATTCCATACACTCAACCCTATGTGTATCACTCCCATAAAAGGATTTTTTCTAATTGTAATCACACTGGTCGCTATGGGCATTTGAAGTTCATTGTATATTCCATAGATAGTAAGTTTTTGAGCTAATCGACCCGCGAACCTATCTGTTTTGTATCGACTCATTCTTCTTGATGCTCCAAGGTACATAGTGTGTTTCTTTGCACTTATAGCATGCCTATAAGGTCTATTTGAGTCTCCAAAAGCTCAAGGGCTGGTCTTGTGCCGGTTGGCTTGACCAAACTTCATCGCTTCGAAACGCACTTTTCTACCTTCGACAAGCTTCCCCAAGTTCTTTTAGTGGTATAAGAGCTAGTTCAAGATGGGTGACGACTTTCCCTTAATGATCGAGAAGCTTGATCGACACAACTACGCGGCTTGGCAAATCAGAATGGAGGCCTATTTGCAAGGTAGAAATCTTTATGGAATTGTAGCAGGTGATGAAGCTATGCCTATTCCAAGATCCAAAGGAGGACCTACACAAGAGGAGACAGATAAGCTCACACTTTGGTGCGCAAGGGATGCTCAAGCAAGGTCGTACATACTAAACTCTATCTCTAACTTTCTATTACCACATATTAGAGGATGCAAGACATCTCAAGAGACTTGGGATGCCCTGGAGACTTTCTTTTCTGCTAGTACCAAAGCAAGAAAGAATCATCTTTGGAACGAGTTCAACCAAATGAAGAAGACACCTAAACAAACCATCACAGAGTTTGTTACCAAAGTGTCACTCTAGCACAATGGTGAGTACCAACGTGAGAAGATTCACCTCATAATTGTCAATCCGTGGAGACGTGAGGACTAGTATGAAGACTATGAGCAAGTGAAGGCACAAGTGTGTGAGTGAGAAGCACACAAGCATGCACACACATACACACACACGCGCACACAAGGCAAGAACAAGGAGAGGAACAATGGAGTTCTTTGCATTATTCAAAAAGTCTCTTACATAAGCTCAATTCACAAACAATCTACCCTCAAAAATGAGCTCTCTAGCTCTTTTTATAGTTTTCTAACTAGCTTTGGTCTTGTCCAGACCTAGTGTCCGGCCTAGTTAAAAATTAGGTTCTAGAGCCTATTTGAGGGCTCAAACAGAGTCTAAAAATTATGAAAATTGATATGTAGCTAGTTCTAATACTCCTCAAGCTCGAGGACTCCTCGGCTTGCACAAAATGGAGTCTATTCTACCAAAAACGGAATTTACAATGTTTGTGTAGTGATTAAAATCACTTGAGTTGTAAATGGTCCATGGAAAAAATGATTGGGCCTTGTTGTCGTATTGTGCATGACTCCTCCGTTGCGCTAGTATGCTCTTCATCTGACTTGTATGCCAACACGCCCCCCTTCCTAGCGTCTGTCGCCCCTGACAGACCTCTGTTCTATCGGGTGGTCGATATAGTATTGGATGACATTGGTGGCAAGTTCGTGTTCTCCTATCCTTAAGCCTCTTGCTAGATCAGCTTCCAATGCATCCCAATTTATTGCGCCAGGGACCTCTGGTTGCGGGGTGGTGTAGTACTCAGAGTACATTGCTTGTTCACAAGCAAAGAGATGGAGCAGGTGTGTTGGCTTCGGTGCGAAGATCTCCGAGTGATACTCCCAAAAACCTGATCTGAACATTTCTTCGAAGGTCTGTTTGTAACATGCAGGGAGGTATTTGATGCGTGCATGCCAGGCGTAAGCCACACGAATACTAGGGGTGGTGCTCATGTCATATACCAAATCATAATTTCCATTGGTAAACCCCGGAAGACGTACCTGTGGTGTGGCTGCATTTCTGAAAGTTTTCAGGACTACCTGCATCATATCTAAAATTTTAAGCATCATTTGAGCTGCTACATCTGGCATGGGCTTCAATCGTGGCATCCAATGGCGAATTGTTCCCATCATGTATGCTACCGACGGTGGTCCCTGTGGTAGCGCAATGTACGGGTAGTTTAGCCATTCCTTGCATTGCGCGTTGTTCTGCACTTTGATATTGAATGCCTTCCAAGACCTGCGGCGTGGAACTGGACCGTAGCATGGATTGTAGAGGAGATGTAAAGGCGCGTTGTTCCATGTGCGTAGCATTTCTGGATATGTCTCTAGAAGTTTCTGCCGCCAGGTGGGTTGACGAATTTTGCCTTTTTGCGCCTCTGGAGGAAGTTCTTCGGGTTGAAATTGGGTAGCAAAGGTAGGAATCTGACCCGTGACTCTCTGTATTTCTGCATTATAATCAGCCAAGATAATATAATAAGGCCTGTATTGGAGTTCAGATGAGAGGATAAGGCATCTCGATGGCAGGTTCTTGAAGTAAGCAGATTGTAGCACAGTTTCCTCTATGACCCTCATGGCCTGATTTTGCACTACTGTGCGCTCTTCGTGAGAACTCCCGATTTCCTCCACTTGACGTAGCCATGGAGGCCGTGGTGCCTCGAATGTGTCCTGAGCTTCTTCGGTTTGTTGGCCTCCTGGGAAGGGTTGTGGGTCGTATTCTTCTTCAAATGTCTGTTCCACAGGAATTTGTACTACTTCTTCGTCGGTGGGAGCCTCTGGAGGGGAAGGTGGTCTCTCATATTGTAGTAGACGTGCTTGCAATTCGGTGACCTGTTTCTGGAGATCCTTTAAGGCCTCTGAGTCTGTGAGAAGTGAAGCCGCGGAGGAGGTGGTTTGAGAGGCTGCTGTTGTTTGTTTTTGGTGTTTCTGCTTCAGTTGACCCAGTTCCTCTGATAGCAGGTCATGTGCTTCAAGCAGCATGGCATAGTCTTCCAATATGATCTTGATATTGTCAGGGGTCACTGCTTGAAACATTGATGGGCTGATGGGTGCCCCAGGTGTGCTTTCGATAGCTGCTTCTATGTTCCCCTGATTTTGTAATTGCAGGCGTCGATTCTCTTCATGAGCGGCAGCAAGATGTCGCTTGAGTAGGGCCATATTTCGCTGAAGCTTTGAATTGGGTTCCAGTTGTGTCCGTAGATGACCTTCTACCACTTGTATTGCTTCCTGATCTGTGTTCTGTAATTGTACCTCCAATATGCTATGAGCCTCTTGGAGAGTTTGGAATTGTGTGTGGAGGCGAGCATTTTCCTCCACTAGTGCAGCAAGTCTGTGTTGTAGTGTCTCCGAGTGCTCTTGCAGACGTTCATTCTGTTGCTGGAGCTGATTGTAATCTGTCCTTAAGTTTGATATACAAGCTAGCATGGTGTCCAATGCATTTCCTATAGATGAGGGGGTGGTGTTTACAATGGAAGATGCATGGGAAGGGAATTGGGGAAGGGGAAGAGTGAATGATGTGTCTATTGAAGACGAGTGTGTGGGTGAAATTGGTGGAGGGGGAATGGGAGGAGGTGGAAGCGTGGGGGGAGGGGGAGGTGCCGTGGGTGGTGAAATGTCCATACTTTCAGGAGTGGGTGCGAGTGTGGGGTCTACCATATACATTGGAATGGTAGGTGGTGTGTGTGTGAAAGTGGTGAATAGATGAGAAGTGGGGTGGGGAGCTGAAAATAAAGGGAATGGTTGAGACCTGGGTTGAAAAGTTCTAGCAAGGAAGTTATGGAGGGATTGGAGAAGTGGAGAGATGGAGGTCGGGGGTTGAGGTTGTAGAGTTGAGGAGGGCATGAAGGGTGGCGTGGTGGCAGGGAAACCCATGAATATGGATCTAGGGTCAGGATGACCTATGGCTGAGGGCATGGGGGATGGTTGTCCTAGGGCAGGCTCTATGAGCGATTCGGTGGATTGTGTAGTGATGGGGGTTGCTTCATAGATTGGGTTATCAGAGGTGGAGAATAGGGTTGAACTAGAGATGGGAGTACGGAAGATGAAGGTTGGTTCGGTGGGTTGAGTGGTCGAGGTGATTTCCACGGTTTCTGCTCTAGGAGGCGATGGTGGGGGTGTGGGTGGTAGTGGCTCGGTGGATTCCTCATGGGTGACTGGGTGCTCTTGGCTAGCAGTTTCTGTTGCTTGGGAGGTTGTCCTGATGGGTTCGGATGTAATAATTGGCCCTTCTGCCATTGTAATGGGGATCTGGATATTCTTACCTGAGCGTGGTCGTGTCTGGAATCTTCATGGATCATATTGAACTGGAGACCTCCTAATGGCGGTCCGCACTGCTTCTACTACCCCATATGTTTTTGCCATCAATAAGAGACCTTCACTATATTCTGAGTCAACTCCTGCTTCTTCCAACAGCTGAGTCATGATTACTCTACTGCTCTGTTCGGTGAGCAGTTGTTGCGATCGCACTCGTTCCATAATTTGATACAGCCTTCGAAGTTCTGTTGTATAGGCTAGGGCTTCAGTGGTCTCCTCTTCATATGCTCCTTCTTCTAGGTGTCCTTGTTGTTGACCTTGCTGGGCGTCACTCCAATGTACATGGCGGTCGTCTGTAGATTTTCTTCTTCTTTGTGAAGATGTGCCTTGTTCTCCTGCATCTGAATAATACTCTACATCAGAGAGTTGTGTACTTTGTAAGAATGCTTCGAAGTCCAGAGGATCCATTCCTTCAGCATCTCCAGTTGTAGCAAATTCAAATTCAGATGGAGCAGGAGGAGCTGAAGGGGTAGCTTGTGTCGTAGTTTCAGATCCAGACCTGGGTATCCTAATGGTAAAGGGAGGTACAGTGGTCTCCCTTCGTGGCGATACTTCAGGAGTAGTCAGAACTTCCCTTGTCTGGACACAAGGGATTGCACCCCTCATGCGCTTGGATTGATGTGTGGACATCTTGAGCTTCTTAAACATTTGTAATTGTGCCCAAGTTAAGGCACGTTCAATGGGAACATCGTATGCTAGGCACCGGTAAATAATGCGTGTGATTGCACAGCAACCGTTCACCACTAATTTCCTAGAAGACCTTTTATTTGCTTCATACAATTGATCTATAATCCATACCGGCAGCTTAATTGTTAACGCACCTGCCTCCGCTAAGTAGAGAGCAAACCAGATTCTTTTGTGTGGTTGTGTGAAGCGGTCTTGGCCGGGGAAAGCAAAATGTTGCATGCACATACGGAGAGGGATGGACACGTTTGGTGTGAGTGCTGCCATGTCTTTAAGCTTCAATAGTTTCCTATCCGTCATGTTAGTAGGAACAAGAGCATCCTTCTCAGAAGGTACATGTGTGCTGTGCATATTCAAAGCAGCGCTCACCAACTCCACAGTAAGTTCAAACCTCTTTAACTCGTTGTTGCCCAGCAAGGAAGGAAGAACAAATGATCCTGGTTTGTCCTTTTCTTCATTAGCTTGTAATGTGGAGACCAAATAATAGCATCGGAGGAGATCCGGTTTAGGTAGTGGTGCTTCAAAGTATTCTGCTAGCCCTGCACGTTGCCATATGGTCTGGAGATCCTCGATGTTCTATAGAGTCTCAAACTCCTTGGAGAAAAATTGGAATCGAACCCATGATCTGTCATACTCGCACTTAGACTCCCATATATACTTGGCCTCTCCTAATGGACCTGGCATGCCATTGAACCAATGAGAATTGGCATGGACTCTTTCTGTGATCCCTGTGGGTGGATCCGGTACCGGGATCTGCTGAAGGTGTTGCAGCTCCACAGGTCGTTCGGTTGGTGGCACATCCACAGGTAGACTATCCACATCGATTCCTGCAGTAAGTATTGCTACTTGTGAGCTCGGACCTGTTGCTTCTGCCATGTTACTTCTTGCCTTCTGATTCTGTGAGAATATAGAAACATGTGTTAACATTGTAAAGGACAAGTTAGAACCGTTTTTGTCCCCATTACAACATTATCATGAGGTTCGGGAGAGATTAGTAGGTTAATAAGTGCTCGGTGCTTGTGTGTGTAGTTAGGAATTGGTTGGACCCAAGAACTAAGTGGAATGATGTAGTGTGAGAGTGATGTAGTTAGTAGGTGGGCATGGATATACAACTGGGGTCCGGGGGTTTATTACAAGTTTTAGGTTGCCAAACGCAGTGGGTGGGCTTTGATCTTGATTTTGTGGGGACTCTGAAGAGTTTGATAGGGGTATCTGCTTGAAGATGAGGCTTTTTAGGGACCCATTTACAAGTGATTCTACTAGTGCTCATGGAAGAATGTGTCCGTGCGTGATGCGTAAGACTGGGCCTCAGATGTTCGAGTGAGTGAAACATGTTGTACCGTTTGCGGCCTTGGTGTAGCTATTTGAGCCCGCAAGCAAGCCTTAGGCACCCAGATTTGTCGTGATTGTGGGCTGGCCTTCATTGACTTCTTGGGTACCCAAATAGACTTCACCTTCGCAGAAGAATTAATGAAGGACTTCTCATTAGTGTCATGTTGTTGACTACTAATAAGAGGTTTTGGCCGTGGGGTCGGCCTGGTCTGAACAGGGTATTCGCCTTTTCGCCTCCATACTTGCTTCCATGGCTGAAACAATCTGCTTTGCTCCTTTTTTTGGCATCCAGCATCCGTAGTGTTCTGCTTCTTCTGTATTTGATCTGCCGTTGGTTGTTGCAACCTTCTGATCTTTGGAAAAGAAGGGAGTTCCGTCCTCTCCCTAGCTCCGTTGTTGAGACAAGCCTCTTTCTACATCATACAGTTTTGGACAAAAATAGCATTGTCAACTTCATGTGCACCCCTGGAAGGACCAGGAGTTTGTGCCTTGCCTAGTTCCTTGAGTGCCTCATTTTCCAATTCAACTGTAATTCGGCTATGATCTACCCATACCTGAAGAAGTCCACTTCTTAGGTTGAGTTTGACTGCATGATCATGGATCCAGTCCTGACCCAAGACCAGAGGCTCAGTGAGGTCCTCATCTTGACACACTAGTACTTTGACTGTCATTCACTTCGTCTTGAATGGAGATGGGAAGATCCACCTCGCCCATGCAAGGGGTTTCCACACCTCCCAATCCTATGAGATATGCTTCTATAGGATCGACAGTTAATTTCAATTCTTGACAGTAAGACAACTTGATAGCACTAGTGGATGCACCTGAGTCAATCAAAGCTCTTACAATCTTTGCACCCTTTCCTTGTCCTACTCCTAGGGTTACAAAAGGCCGTCGGTCGATTATTCTATGGGAATGCCCACCTGAAGTCTCGCACATGGCCATAGGATAGCCTACAGATTCTTGAGTGTCAAGCATAGGCGGGTCTCTACCTTGTCTCCTCAATTTCATTCGTCGGATGCGTTCTAAAGCTTCTGCCTGTGCTTCTTCTTTAATTCGTTTCTCTTCTTCTTTACGTTTCTTGGCAGTGTTGAGTCGATTTAGCATCTCTTCAGTGAGGGGTTCCTGATATAACTTGACTCTGCATCCACTTATGTAACTTGGTAGAATATCGCCCTCTAAAGTGGCTAGTTGAACTGCGCCACTTGTGGAGATTCTATTGATAATCATTGGCCCGTAACCTCTTTTCTCTAATTTCCGTGCATGCTGCTTCAATGTGTAGACTAGGACTAGGTCGCCTGCTTTCAAGCCTTTATCCTTCACATGTGTATCAAAATATGCCTTTTGCCTCTTCTTCGCTGCATAGATTCCTGCTGCAGCTCTCAATCGTGTTTCGCCTAGACGTTCAAGATCAAAGATTCGAGAGGAGAGTTCATGGCCTGTCCAGTCATGCTCTTGTGCTACCTTCAATGTAGGTATCAAAAAGTCCAGGGGTAGCAAAGCATTTTGGCCAAATACCATCTGAAAGGGGGTGGCTTGGAGTACCGTTTTATAGGCAACCCGGTATGCCCAAACAGCATGGTGTAGCTGTTTGTCCCAATTAGAGCGTTTATTGTTCACTAGTTTAGTCAGCACATTGCATAAGATCTTATTAGTGCTCTCAGCCTGGCCATTAGCTTGTGGATGATAGGGGGCCGATTTCTTATGTATCACCAAGAATTCTTGGAGAAGGTTTTCTATGACTTCATTCAAGAAGTGTGTGCCTCTATCACTCACCAACTCTATTGGCAATCCGTACCTCGTAAATACATTTTCAAATAAGAACTTTGCGGTTGTTTGAGCATCATTTTTTGTAGTAGCTTTCGCTTCTACCCACTTGGTTAGATAGTCTGTGGCCACGATGATATATTCAGCATGTGAACCCTTAGCTGGGGGATCAATAGGACCAACAAAGTCTATTCCCCATTTAGAGAACGCACGTCCGCCCATCATAGGCTTCAGTGGCATCTCATCCTTGCGTATAGGGTACTGAGTTCTCTGACAAACATCACACCGTTTCACATAGGTATGTGCATCCATGTGAAGGGTTGGCCACCAAAAGCCTGCAAATAGTATTGCCTTGATTACCCGATCTGGTCCAAAGTGTCCCCCTGCTACACCTTGGTGAGCAGTATCCAAGATTTTGAGATATTCACTCTCATGGACACATAGTCTCAAGTAACCATCTTTACCACGCTTGTATAGATTGTCACCAATGAGTGAATAATCCTGGGCTTCTTGTTCTAAACTCCTTTGCCTAGCGAGATTTATGTCTGGAGGGAATGTTCTCGTCCTTAAGAAGGATACTAGAGGTTCACTCCAATCTGGCACTATGGACACTTGATAAAGAGTGCAATGTTCCACAGGTGTTTTAGTGCAGCAGATTGGGCATTCCTTGCACAACTTTTGGACATCAGCCTCCATAGTCGGCCAATGCACTCCGAGTCTCCTTAGTGTCTGTAAGGTTCGTTGCTTTGAGTAGTGTTGCTCTAACGCACCTACATGTGCTAATTGCAACCATTTAGCGTACTCATCCTCTTCCACACAACAAGCCAAGATCCCTTGATCTGTGTGCTTGTACATACTTCCTGCCATGATGTGATACTTTTGGGCTTTTACTACCTCTCTATCCTGTGTGTTTATTACTGGGTGGTTAGGTCCATATGTCAACACTGGTACCAATGGCTTAGCCCACTGCGGCACCACTTCCAAATTAAACAAGTAAGCATCAAGAAGGTCATCTGACACTCCTTGTGGGGCTTCTCCCGATGTGAGCCTAGAAAGGTGATCTGCTCTCAAATGAGTCTTCCCTTTCCTTACCACAACCTCAAAATCATATTCCATTAGCAAGAGAAACCATCTTACTAATCTTCCTGTATTGCATGGCTTGTTTACGAGGTATAGCAATGCCTAATGATCAGTAAAAAATTTAAACTTATTTGCAAGCAAATAGTGTCTAAATTTCTTAACTGCATATACCATGCCTAAGCCTTCTCTCTCACTAGTGGTATAATTTCGTTCAGCTGCATTCAATTGTCTACTAGCATAGGCAATTGGAAGATCCATATTACCTTCACCAGTAGGTTGTGCAAGCACACATCCAATGGCATAATTGGATGCATCCACATGAACATGGAAAGGCTTATTCCAATCCGGTGTGGTTAAGATTGGTGCTGAACATAATCGCCGTTTAAGCTCATTGAAGGAATTCTCACATTCCTCAGTCCACTCAAAGTTTGTCAGAAGTCCGTACAGAGGCTTTGCAATGATGGCATACATGTGTATAAATCGTCGGTAATAACCACAATGCCCCATGAAAGCTTGTAATTCCTTGACATTCTTTGGCCTAGGTAATTCGGCTATAGCTCTTACTTTCTCTTCATCCGTAGATATGCCATTCTTTGACACTATGTGTCCTAGAATTTTTTGCCTTGCCTGACGATAAAAACACATTTTTCTGGGTTTAGGCAGACTTGATATTCTCTACATTTGTCAAAGATTTGTCTGAGTTCAGGCATATGGGTTTGTCTAATGTTGGAATGAGCACAAAGATCATCAACATAGACTTCTAAGTTCTTCCTCAGGAACTCCTTAAATACATGGCACATCAGCCTTTGGAAGGTTGCGGGAGCATTGGTCAACCCGAATGGCATTACCCTAAAAGCGAATATACCCCACTCTGTGGCAAAAGCCGTTTTATGCTGATCTTCTGGTGCAATGGCCACTTGATTGTAGCCAGAGAACCCATCTAGGAAGTTGTACACTTCCTTGCCTGCCACCCTTTCTAATAGATGCTCAGTGATAGGAAGCGGGTAATTATCCCTGATCGTGGCTGCGTTAACCTTCTTCAAGTTAATGCATACTCATAATTTGCCGTTCTTCTTGGGCACCACCACAATGGGGGATACCCATTCAGTGTGCTCAATTTCATAGATAAATCCAGCTTCAATCAAGCGGTCTATCTCTTCTTTGATCTTGGCAGCATAGTTGTCATTGTATGTGTATGGCTTTTGTTTTGAGGGTCTGGCCTCTGTAGTCATGGGAATCGTATGTGAGCATACGTCCGGGTCCACTCCTTTCAAATCCTTGTAACTCCAAGCAAATACATCTCTGTATTCTCTTAGCAAGGCTATCAGCTCATGCTCTTCTTCCTCAGTGAGGTCATGTCCTATGTAAGTGCACCTCTCTTCTCCTTCTTCTATGGCTAGCACTATTTTCTTGGTGGTTTCTTTGTTATCATAGGCCTCTCCCGATTGTGCCTCTCGTTTAGGCATTCTAATCATGACTCTCCTGTCATCTATCTCATACTTCTTAAAATTTTCCGGGACCTCAAACAAAGATTCTTCCTCTTCTGGTGTGACTTCTCTCTTCTTTCTTTTCTTTCCTTCTTCCTTATGGGTTACATGTGTGGCTAGCCTTACATCCTTTGTAAGCTCTCCGTGCTTCTGGGTTTGAAATTCTACTTCATAGAAGTATTCTTCATCTGATGCAAAAGGTGGGTCCATAATGATTGACTCTAGATCGGAGTCACTCGCATCCTCAAATGCATCAGGGCTAGGTTCACACTCTTCTAAAACTGCCTCTCCCATGATCGGCTCTATGGAGAAGACTGAAATGTCATAGCCATCCTCATCACAGTGAGGTGTCCATTGTTCTTCATTGATGGCTACATCCATGGTTGCTAGAATTTCTGCCCAGCCGTGAGGTTCGAATTCTTCGTCTGGAAAAACTACAGGTGCATAGGCTGGGTCTTGGATTGATCTATGGGTTTCTTTTGCACCTATCTCCCTGGCTTTTTCTCTCTTCTCTTCTTCTACTGCTACCTTACACATCCATAAATGAGTGTCTTCATGCATCCATGAGGATCCTGATCCTAGGGAATGCACCGATTCCGTATCATCTTTGGCTCTATGGATGGGGTTCCATTGGATAGGAGGGACATCTCTATGAGAGTAATCCTTGAGATTGACTTTGGTTGTAACACCTAAGTGCTGCAAATACAAGGAATTGGTTCCCCAATCCTGTACCACTTGCAACTGCCGCATAAATGGTCTTCCCAAAATCATCTCATAGGCTTGATTTTTGCTAAAGTCACAGATAGCAAATGTGTGCTCAAACTCTACACCACAAGTAGTGAGAGTTATCCCCTCGAGTAGTCCTAAGGGTCTTTCTATGTGCCCGTCAGCCATCTGCAATTTCATTCTCGTTGGCCTGAGAGCTGGCTTGCCCCATCGTTTCCATAAGGAAGTGGTAACAATTGCAACTCCTGCACCTGAGTTCAAGATGGCCTTGGTTGTGTATCCCTGATGAGTGATGGGGAGATATGTGTTTCCCTCTTCGCCCTCACTCATGTCTCCTATCTTGTCTAAGGGTATTTCTGGCACTGTTCTCTGGGATCCTACCTGGGAACGAGGTTTTGCTATCTCGGGCACTTGATTGGCTACATGTTTCCACACTTCTGGTCTAACCTTAAGCAGCTCTTCCAAAGTGAGATTGCACTGCACTTTGGTGTTCTTCACTACCTCTGTGTTCCTAGGTATGACTGAATCTTCGTTTCTTACGATGACTGTAGGTGCTCTCATACAGGTGGACTTTGCTTCCCATGGGCCTGTGAAATGGGGTAGTTCTTGTAAAGAATTAGACTCGAAGTCTAATCTTTCTTGAGATTGGGCACTCTCTTGCTCTCCATAAAGGGAAGGAAGGTCTTGTGGGAATTGATCATGTGTGTCATCCACAAGTTCAATGGGAGGAGGAACTTCACTCTCTTTAGCCCATTTCTCTTCTTGAATCTCTCGCAAGAATTCTGGTGTGTATTGATTCATAGAAGAAGAGGTGTCTGGCTCCGTAGAGTTAGGCACGTAGGCCTCAGGCACATAGGCTTTTGGTGGGGGATGGGTCATGTTTTTGCTTGCTTTATCTCTTTCTTGATTTTTTTCTTCCTTGGCAAATCTTGCAATTATGCCCTCTAACTTCTCTAGAAGTCCATCCAAGTGTAATTGCGTCTTGGCTGAGCCCGAGTAATTGAAAAGGCGACTGGCTTCAAACATAGTCTGAGCCAATGCGACCATTTTCGCGCAAAGCTTGGTTCTTTCTATCTCTAGGTCAGCTCTAGGGTAGCACTTGTCATGATCCGTTACATTTGGCCCTTCTTGGATTGTGGCCTGATATGCTTTAAGCATCATGTCTATGTCTTCAGGAGTGGGATCAGCTAATACTGATCCTGCTCGGGGTGGTGGGTGGGTTATGTGGGGTGTATTAGAGGGTGGAGGGATGGAGGGCGATGGGGATGGTAGCGGTGGGAATGTGTGAGAGTGCGGTTGAGATGTGATCTCTATGATTTTGGCCTTGGTTTCTCGTAGACTTTCCTCAAGTTCACTCATCTTCTTTGCCCATTGTCTTTTCATACGTTCACGGCTATCTCTCCAAGCTCTTGTTCTCTTCTTATTTTGGCTCTCAGTATCGCTAGCGTCTGGGCTCTTTTCTTGGATTACCCCTTGGTTTTGCTGCAATGCTTGAGCTCTAGTGATTACCTGCACTGGTGCAGTGGAAGTGACACTTCCTGTGGAATTGACCACTAACCCAATAACATTAATCGGAGTGATTTTTGGCATATTGCTGGGATTCTTGGGACAATCTCGTAAGAGATGTTCCTTTCCGCACTCCTGGAAAAAGCCTTGGATCGTCACTGATTGGGATTGTGTAGGTGCAGGCATGGGGCAATCACGTATGAGATGATCACCCTGGCATCTGAAGCAAGGTCCTCTAGGAAAAGGGGGTCGTATCTGCCTAGGTTGAGGTCTAGAGTTGGGGTTTGTGTACATGACATTAGCATATTCAGGCTCCCAAATAGGTTCACTCGGTCCCTCACTGTAGTAAGACTCACCATGTTCAGGAGACTGCATGTAGTAAGCCTGGGGACTATCAACATGTGTAGAATCAAAGCTATGGTCACTGTGATCACTTTCTGAGATTAATGGTGTTACTAGGACTATCGCTCTATTCAGGTTTTCTTCTGCAGCAGCATACTTGATCGGAATCACATTAGTAGGAGCAGGTGGTTGCTGTGCTAGCACTGGCTGGGGTCTCAGTTGGGCCTGATATTGCGGTTGGTAATTTTGCTGAGGCCTAATATACTGTTGTGGTGAATATTGACTCTGGTATCTGCCTTGTTGAGGGTATGGCTGAGGGTAGGTTTGCCTAACCGCTTGCTTATTGTATGGGCAGTCCTGTGCTGAGTGATTTGTGTACCTTTGCTCTATGGTGCAATATTGGCTGCTAGGGTTCACTTGGGGTTGAGCCGTGATGGGACATACGTTTGCCATATGGTCACCACCGCAAGTATAGCACCTCTTTACTGGGGCAAATCTAGGAATTTGTTTACTAGAGACGCCTAGTTTTTGAGCTACTTTTTCTGCCAGTTCCTCAATTGATGTGGATTGTGAGGAAGAGAGGCTAGAGGTACTATCTGAATCTTTGTAGATTTTGGATAGCTCTAACTCCTCCCCTAGGTTATCCTCAATATCGATGCACATGCGTACACATTCTTCTATAGTCCGGGGGTCCTTCAAGTACACATATGATCTCAATTTGGTACTTAGCAATCCATCCAAGAATAAAGCCACTTGCTTAGCGGCTGTGGGTAACTCAAGACCAGGACATCGCTCAAGATATTGCCTAAATCTTCTTCCTGCAAGTCTCACAGTCTCTTGCGGGGTCTGCTTGAAGCTGTATATCAATGAGGAAGTATTATGCCTTATGCCACTTTTAGAGAATTCGATAATGAATGCCTCTAAAAGTTGATCTATGCTTCTAAACTGCCTCTCGTTTAGTGGCTGAAACCATGTCAGGGCGGTGTTCCTAAGGGTTAAACCAAAGGCATTGTACTGCGTGAACAGGTCTTCAACTTGTTCAGCTCTCAAGACTTGTTTAAACTCGGCTACATGATCGTAGGGGTCTCCAGTGCCATCAAAGTAGTTTTTCATGGACTTAACTAGCTGGGTCGGTCTCAAGGTCCTCGTGTGCTCTCTTGGTCTTGGCAAAGGGAAATCATCGGCATTTCTTCGGTTCCCTGGGGCTCTATGTCCCTCAGGTTCCCCTCTATTCGTGTCCATTCTCGTTCTTTCTCTTCCCCAAGAGTTGGCAAAGCTTACCTCAGGTCTCTCTCGACTCCTTTCTCTTTGAGTCCCCTGAGCTTGAGATGTTCCAGCTCCTTGGCGACCAAAGGACACATTCGATCTTGGTTGGGGGAAGATAAGTTCTCCTTTCCAAGTGTAAGCATGCCTATCATTTTCTGTAACCCCAAAGATCCTCTCTGAAGAGTGATCTAAGTAGGTCACTCTTCCTGGAATATCAGGATCTTTGAACTCATATATCATGATTGTTCCTACCTCACTCGGTTGACTAGGTCTATATCTCCAAAAGGCTTCATCCGTCTCTCAGTTCAAGAGGAGATCTATGCTCTTATTATCTTGGGGAATCCACTCTGGTGTGATAATCCTCGTGAGAACAGATTTGCCTCGGGGGGTTCTAGGTTCTTCACCCATGTTTCCTTGCTCTAGGTCACCTAAGTCCGTTTCCGGGACCACATTCCCAAATTCATCTGTCCTATCGGGATGACTGGTGACTACATATATTGTCCCTTCCTTGTCCAAGTATGCTCCATGTTGCAGCTCAAGATCAAGAACAAAGCATGGAAGCGCATCAAGGAAGTGAACACACGAGAAGAAGGAGCAAGTATGGAGCTCCAAGATTCACATGTCAAATTTTCAGAAGAAATCCCTATAAAAATAGTGATTTTTATCACTAAATATCATTGTAAATACCATTTTCTATTTTTACAGCTCCATTTTGTTCAAGCCAAGGAGTCCTTGAGCTTGAGGAGTATTAGATGTATCATACTACCAATTTTCATAATTTTTAGATTCCGTTTGAGCCCCCAAATAAGCCCTAGAACCTAATTTTTAACTAGGGCGGACACTAGGTCTGGACAGGGCCAAAACCACTCAAAAACTATAAAAAGGGCTGGAGAGCTCATTTTTGAGGTTAGCTTGTTGTAGATTTCAGTTTTGTAAGAGAGCTCTTTGGTAATCGAAGATTTCCATTGTTCCACTCCTTGTTCTTACTTTATGCGCGTGTGTGTGTATGTGTGTGCATGCTTGTGTGCTTTCACTCACGCACTTGTGCCATCACTTGCTCACGGTCTTCATACCGGTCCTCACGTCTCCACGGATTGACATTTATGAGGTGTATCTCCTCACGTTGGTACTCACCATTGTGCTAGAGTGACACCAAATTTGGCGCCGTTGCCGGGGAGAGAGCTTGGAGGACGAGCGTGTGACGGTAAGACGTAGAGTAGCGACGTTGGAAGGTAAAAAAATCATCATTTTCAGTTCAGTTTCTGAATTTTCCTTCTTCTTCATCTTCACCATCATCATCATCTCCACCCACCTTCATCTTCTCAGTTTTTTCCATTTTTTAGAGTACATTCACCTTGTTTTTACTTGTGGTTGTGAGCAAGAAGCTTAGAGAGGCTGCAGAATAGGGGCGCTGAAGAAGTAGCACCAAAACAGCTGAAAATCTGAGTGAACAGCCCGGACATGACAAAACCTGCGCCAAGTATCGTGAGAGTTCCAGTCGGGTATCGTGGCTGAGAAACAGAGCTATAGAGAGCTAGGCAGAGCAAAAGAGGGTGCTAGAAGAGTGGGAAAGAACATCAGAGGTGAGCCCTTCTATTGCTAGTTCTTCTTCATCACTCAAAAATCAATTTCAGTATGAAACGATCTGCGTCAGGTATCGTTTAGGACCAACAGGGTAAAAAGGTGTGTTTTGTTTGATACAGAGAGTAAGGAGAGGAGAGAGGAGATAGGAGGTCAAGGGCATCAAAACAAAACTTCAAAAACATCTTTCAAAATTTGTCTAAGGGTCAAGTATCGTTTTACTCCCGCGGTCGAGTATCGCGATACTTAACAAGTATCGTGACCTCCTGTGGTCGAGTATCGCGATATTTCCCGTCGATCGTGTATCGTTTCATACCGATCGCGATACTTGGTCAGAGATCGTTTTGACAGCGATCGTCAATCGTGTATCGTTGATCGTGTATCGTTTCGTGCCGGTCGCGATACTTGAGAAGTATCGTTTGGTCAAAGATCGCGATACCTAGCAAGTATCGTGTATCGTTTTCCTAGCGATCGTTTGCGAGAGATCAAGTATCGTCTGAGCCGAAGTATCGTGTATCGCTTCTCAGAGATTGCGATACTTCTCAAATATCGTGTATCGTCGATCGTTTCAGTTCAGAGATCGTGTATCGTAGGATCTCAAGTATCGTGAGAGGTCGTGTATCGCCGGTGACCAACTATCGTGTATCGTTTTCTTGCAAGTATCGGTATCGTTTCACTCAAGCGATCGGTATCGTTCGTGAGATATCGCGATATTTGTCAGGTATCGGGTATCGCCTAAGTCAGAGATCGTGTATCGTTTTCCTCCAAACATCGAGTATCGTCTTGAGTCAAGTATCGTTTTGCCGAGTATCGTGATAGTCAAGTATCGTGTATCGAGTTCCTCAAGTATCAAGTATAGTGTTCTACAAATGTCGTGTATCGCCTGATTTGAAGCATTTCCTGAGAGGCCCTGTTTCCCTGTTTTAACCCCCAAAACCCTGAACTGACATAACTTTCTCATCCGAAATCCGTTTGCTGTGATTTTGATTTTGTTGGAAAGCTCGTGAGGAGTACAACAAAAACATCGACTGGTTATGTTAATATTAATACCAGGATTATTAGATAGGGTATTTTTAAGTTGACCCTCAGGTTGGACCAAGAAGCAAGGGGTTCCACAAGATTTTGAGCAATTCAAAGGACAATTGTGGACTTGTAGACAAAGCTTAGGAACCTAAGCTCAAGATGATACCTAGGAAGAGATAGATAAAGTACCATATCACTTGAAACTAAGATCAACCACACAATCAAGTCAGGGACTCACGACTCAGGGGTTAACTCTACGTGCTGAGTTCATAAACAAGTGAGTCAAAAATGTCACTTAACTGGGAGAGGCTCTTGGTTTCTGAAGACATGCATAGTTCCGTACCTAGGGAAGGTTTTATGTCTAGAGTGGAAGGCGAATATCGAATGTCACTTCAATATATATCCACTAACCTGCAAGGAATACCCACCTACCTTGATGGTCTACAGAGGACAGTAGCAAGAATGATAAACACCACAGAATCCGAAATAATTCAAAGACCAGCTGTCAAGTATGAAAGTGGAGTTTATAGGGACAAGATGGGCCAGATATATGTAGTAACTGAAAGTCCTAATCAGATTAATGAAAGAGGAGAGTTAGCTCGAGATCAGGAAACTACCTCGCAAAACCCATTCGAAACCCAACAAAGAACAGAAAATGTGACGATAGGACAAATGAGCCAAGGTAGCATACCCTATAGACTACATGAACAATTCAACATGCCAAAAATCAACCCCCACGGCCACTCTAGTCAGAGGATGGGAAATACGAATAGACCTACCTTTAGGACCGAACCGCCCCAAGGTGTTCCCATCATAACTCAATCCCCAGAACCCGGTAGAAGACTGAGACCAATCCAATTGGCCAAATGTATGAGAAATCGTTACGATGGCACAGGAGAACCCTATGACCACATTGCAGAATTCAAGCAGGTGTTGCGAGCAGAGCAAGTGGATGACTTTTTCATGCAATATGAATCCTTTGGGCTAACACTTACGGGAATAGCCTTAACTTGGTTTCAATCTCTGGATCCAAATTGCTTTGAACATATTGAACAATTCTTCCAAGAACTTATTTGGGAATTCACGAAGCGCGGGATCAAGCACAATTCGTCATCCTTACTACATAGTTTCAAACAAGCTCCCAATGAGACAGTAAAAAATGCAGCATGAAGGTTTAAGCAATACGTAACCCGATGCCCTGTGACAGAGAGACCTTCTCAGCAAAAAATGATATCCCTATTTTTAGAAGGTCTAACCAATGGAACATTGAGAGTCTTAGTATACGTAAAACGACTGCAAACCCTAAGTCAGTGTCTTCAGGAGTGCACAGATTTGGAAGATAACTTAGCTGAGGATCTCAAAATCACACAGGATCCTAACAAATCAGAGGAGACAAGGAGCAAGGAAACTTCTAGTTTGAGTTATGTGGAGGAAGTGACAGAGTTGGTGGCCAAGAAATTAGGAGTACAAGGACAAAGGAACTACCAGAACTTCCCCTTGAGAATGCCAATGTTAGGAAGTTGCACACTTTGCGGTGGGGATCATCCATCTCAGGTCTGCAACCAAGAAGCATTAGGATTATCACAACCTTACCTGTACGATAGACGACCAACTCAAGCGCCTAACATGTACTCTTATAGTGAGCCAAAGTACCCCAACTACCACAATGAAAACTATCTAATGAATAGACAGCCACGACCATTTGTACCACCCCACTATAGACCATACGGGTACCCTCCTACAGAACCAGGAAGAGAAGTTCCTAGGTATAGCCCATGTCCAGAACCACGAGGAGCAACTAGACCATATGAACATGAAGGAAATAGCCAACCTCAATCTATGCCAAGACAAAAACCACCCCACACACTAGCTCCGACACAAGGGCAAAACATCACGATACAGGTTGTCTGTCTAGAGTGTGGCAAAGAACAACTTTTGAGAGATTGTCCCGGACATCCCGCTAGTGTACCAAAGGTTACACCCATTAATGTTGTCGGCCTAGCAAGGGATTCAAGTTCCAGTAGTGATAATGTGGCTCCTATACACGCAGTTACTAGGGCACAAGCCTTACGGCAAAATAAACCAGCTGAGCAATCAGAGCCGAGTGAATCAGGAGAGCCTAGTAAGAGAAGAACAAGAACATGGAAGGATACTAGAGAGAAGGCCAATCGTAAGTGGACCAAAAAGTTATCCGAACTAGAAGAGAGCCTGAAAGATGCAAAAACAAAAATAGAAGATATTGCCTCTCAAAGCCCCTCACAAGTCCAAACTCCATCCACATCACCTCATCCCCACTCACCAACCACGGTAAATGAACCACCACAACCGGGGTCTGTTCTTGCAGATCCAACCCCAGAACACTTGGACATGATGTTCAAAGCATACCAGGCTCGACTTCAAGAAGGGCCAACACCTGCAAACCTAGATAAGAGCTACCCTAGAGCAGATTTAGAGATTGAACGGACAAAAATGTGCATTAAAATGGTGGAACTAGCTCAAGCTATGTTCGAGGCCAATCAATCATTCAATCAGACGAATGCTATTACACCGGGTTTGCACTTCCAGGGCTTACTAGATAGATTAGAGCAGTTGGTAAACAAGCCACAAGTTTCGTTACCTCCACAGGCTCAACTAACTATTGAAAGAGAAAGCTCATCACCAAAGAAAGTCTGTGCTCCTGACTCCATAGATGAAGGAGAGCCTCTTTCAATTCAACAACACTCTCAAACGTTCTTGCGGGAAATACAAGAAGAGAAATGGGCCAAGGAGAAGGATAATCCTCCTCCTATCCTTGAGATTGATGACCTTCATGATCAGTTCCCACAAGACATTCCATCTATTTATGGAGACCAAGTAGAGCAACAAGAAGAAGAAAGTTCAAGATTTGAATCCAATTCTTTACAAGAGTTGCCACAGTTCACAAACCCATGGGAATCTGAATCTCTTCAGATCAGAGCTCCCACAATAGTGGTAAGAAATGAAGACTCGGTGATTCCAAGAAACACTGACGTTGTGAAGAACACTAAAGTTCAGTGTCATCTCACGGTAGAGGAGCTGCTCAAAGCAAAACCCGAGCTATGGAATCATGTGAAGGATCAAGTTCCCGAACTTGATTCCAAAATGCCAAAAGTAGGCTCTAAAGAGAAAGTTCCAGAGATACCTCTTGATAAAATAGGGGACGTGTGTGAGGGTGACGAAGGTAATACTTATCTTCCAATCACCTACCAAGGTTACACAACCAAATCAATCATAGATTCGGGTGCTGGTGCTGCTATTGCAACCACCTCCCTGTGGAAGCGATGGGGCAAGCCCACATTAAAACCAACTAGAATGAAGCTTCAGATGGCTGACGGCCATGTGGAAAGACCTCTAGGATTGCTCGAAGGGATAACTCTAACCACCTGTGGAGTAGAGTTTGAGCACACATTTGCTATATGTAACTTTGAAAAAAATAATGTCTACGAGATGATCCTAGGAAGGCCCTTCCTACGACAACTGCAAGTGGTACAGGATTGGGGAACCAACTCCTTATACTTGCAATGCTTAGGGGTCACAACCAAGGTAAATTTGAAGGATTACACCTTCAGAGATGTTCCACCCCTACAGTGGAATCCTATCCACAAGGAGCAAGAAGATTCAGTCTCTCTGCATTCTAAAAGTTCAGCTGATACATCTTGGATGCATGAGGATACTCATTTGTGGATGTGCAAGGTCGCAAAGGAAGAGGAAAAACGCTTAAAGGCTAGAGAAAAAGGAACTTCTCAAGGAGATAGACCAGTTAGAGACCCAGCCTATACGCCGATGATATTTCCAGATGAGGAATTTGAGCCTCATGGTTGGGCAGAAATCCTAGCCACCATGGGCATTGTTGTCAATGAAGAACAATGGACACCTCATTGTGATGAGGAGGGATATGATATTTCAGTGTTCATGTGTCAGCCCTTGCTAGAAGAAAGTAACCCTAGTGAATTCATAAGAGAAGAAGAGAACGATGATGATCTAGAGTCCATTGTGATGGATAGCTGCTTTATTTCAGAGGAGCACTATCTAGAAGACATAGGAGTATTTACCCAAAAAGAAGAAGAACCTCTCACAAGCATCAAAACGGTAAATTCAAAGGATGGGAGTGAAGATAGTCAAAAGAAAAAGAAACGAAAAGCAGTGAAACAAGGAGAGGAGGAGCAAGTGTTTGAAGTACCAGAAAATTTCAAGAAATATGAAGTAGAAGACCGAAAAATTTTGGTACGAATGCCTAAGAGAGAGGCCACAACAGGAGAAGCATATGATAACAAAGAAAAGACCAAAAAAGTGGTAGTCACCATTGAAGAAAATGAAGAGAGATGTACATACATAGGAGATGACCTAAGTAAAGAAGAGGAAGCAGAGTTGGTAGCTTTGTTAAGGGAATATAGGGACGTATTTGCATGGCACTACAGAGACTTGAAAGGAGTAGATCCGGAAATTTGTTCTCATACGATCCCCATGATAGCAGATGCCAAGCCCACTAAACATAAGCCCTACACATATAATGACACTTATTCAGCCAAAATAAAAGAAGAGATTGATAGATTGATTGAAGCTGGATTTATCTATGAGATTGAGCATACAGAATGGGTGTCCCCCATTGTAGTGGTGCCCAAAAAGAATGGAAAATTGCGAGTGTGTATTAACCTTAAAAAAGTTAATGCTGCTACAATCAGAGATAGTTATCCACTTCCAATCACTGAACATTTATTGGAGCGTGTTGCAGGCAAGGAAGTTTATAGCTTCCTTGATGGATTTTCAGGTTACAACCAAGTAGCCATTGCCCTAGAAGATCAACACAAAACAGCCTTTGCCACAGAGTGGGGAGTCTTTGCATTTCGTGTGATGCCCTTTGGGCTGACTAATGCACCTGCAACCTTCCAAAGGCTCATGTGTCATGTCTTCAAAGAGTTCTTGCGAAAAAGCTTAGAAGTATATGTGGACGATTTATGTGCTCATTCCCAAGAAAGGAGATGTCACATTCCTGAGCTCAGACAAATCTTCAATAAGTGTAGACAATACCGAGTGTGTCTGAACCCAGAAAAGTGTGTGTTCATGGTACGTCAAGGTAAAATCTTAGGTCATATTGTTTCTAAGAATGGAATATCAACAGATGAGGACAAAGTAAAAGCCATAGCGGAGCTGCCAAGGCCAAGGAATGTTAAAGAGGTACAAGCCTTTATGGGCCATTGTGGATATTACCGTAGGTTTATTCACATGTATGCAATTATAGCTAAGCCTCTTTATGCCCTGTTGACAAAATTTGAGTGGAACGACGAATGCGAGAAGTCCTTCAATGAGCTGAAGAGACGCTTGTGCACAGCACCAATACTAACCACTCATGATTGGAATAAGCCATTCCATGTACATGTAGATGCATCCAATTATGCAATAGGATGTGTGCTGTCACAACCAACTGGTGAAGGGAATTTAGATTTGCCTATAGCATATGCTAGCAGGCAATTGAATGTTGCTGAACGAAACTACACCACAACCGAAAGAGAAGGCTTAGGCATGGTATATGCTGTAAAGAAATTTAGACACTATTTATTGGCCAACAAGTTTAAGTTCTTCACCGATCATCAAGCCTTATTATACTTGGTCAATAAACCTTGCAATACTGGACGCTTAGTAAGATGGTTCCTTTTACTAATGGAATATGATTTTGAAGTGGTTGTTAGGCAAGGTAAGACCCACCTCAGGGCGGATCACCTTTCTCGCATCACTTCAGGAGAGCCACCGCAAGGAGTGTCGGATGAATTGCCCGATGCTTATCTGTTCAATCTAGAAGTTGTTCCTAAATGGGCAAATAAGTTGGTACAAGTCCTAACCTTTGGACCCGCAAATAAAAAGGTGAGGACGGATAGGGATGAAATTGTGCGGTCACAAAGCTATCAAATATTGGCAGGAAGCATGTATAAACAAGACACGGAAGGTGTTCTAGCTTGTTGTGTCGAGGATGATGAGCATAGTAGTTGGGTGCAACAAGCCCATGAAGGATTTCTAGGGAATCACTATTCTAAACAACGAACACTGCAAAATCTAAAATGTTTAGGAGTGTATTGGCCTAGTATGGATAAAGAAATTCATGAGTGGATGAAGAATTGTCCAATGTGCAAAGAGCGACCACCAGTGGAGCATGCTACCCTTTATCACGTGTCGTTAATTCCTGACTGGAGTGCTCCATTGGTAGAATTCATGAGATCGGGAACATCCCCCAAGGAGGCAAGTCTAGCAAGAAAACGAAGTATGGAACAGGAGGCTAAAGACTATGCCTTAGTAGGTGATAACCTATACCGAAGATGCAAAGATGGCTATTTAAGATTGTGCGTTCATGAATCAGATTATTTGAGAGTCTTAGAAACTGCACATAGCAGTGTGGCAGGTGGACACTTTGGTCCTGACAGAGTAATCAAGTCTATTCTATTCTTAGGACTTTGGTGGCCCACTCTTCATATGGATGCACATACCTATGTGAAGAAATGTGACACATGTCAACGTGCCCAGTACCCAATTCGAAAAGATGAAATGCCTCTGAGGCCAATGATGGGAGGACGTGCATTCTCAAAGTGGGGCATAGACTTTGTAGGTCCTATTAATCCCCCAGCTAGAAACTCCCATGCAGAATACATTATTGTAGCCACGGACTACCTCACAAAGTGGGTAGAAGTCAAAGCCACAACAAAGAACGATGCTCAAACTACGGCGAAGTTTTTATTCGAGAATGTGTTTACGAGATATGGATTACCAATAGAATTAGTTAGTGATAGAGGCACACACTTCTTGAATGAAGTCATTGAAAATCTCCTCCAAGAGTTCTTGGTGATACATAAGAAGTCTGCCCCCTATCATCCACAAGCTAATGGACAAGCTGAGAGCACAAACAAGATCCTATGTAATGTATTGACCAAACTCGTAAATAATAAACGCTCTGATTGGGACAAACAGCTTCATCATGCTGTTTGGGCTTACCGAGTGGCCTATAAAACGGTACTCAATGCCACCCCCTTTCAGATGGTCTTCGGACAAAATGTTGTGCTACCATTGGATTTCCTAATCCCAACTTTAAAAGTAGCACAAGAGCATGATTGGAATGGACACGAGTTATCCTCGAGGATCTTTGATTTAGAACGCTTAGGTGAGACAAGGCTACGAGCAGCGGTAGGCATCTATGCTGCAAAAAAAAGGCAAAAGGCATACTTTGATGCACATATCAAGGATAAAGGCTTGAAAGAGGGAGACCTAGTGTTGGTTTATACACTAAAGCAACATGCCCGTAAATTGGAAAAAAGAGGATATGGACCCATGATCATTAATAGAATTTCCACTAGCGGTGCAGTTCAATTGGCCACACTCGAAGGCGATGTCTTACCAAGCTATATCAGTGGTTGTCGAGTCAAGCTATATCAAGAACCTCTTACAGAGGAAATGCTAATGAGACTCAACACTGCTAAGAAGCGAAAAGAAGAGGAGTTAAGGGTTAGAGAAGAAGCACAAGCAGAGGCGAGAGAGCGCATCAGAAGAAATAAGTTACGATGATTAGGCCTAGAGATCAACACAAAAGCCCCAAAATATCACATGGACATGTGCCAAAAATCGGACCTAACTGCTTCTCAAATAATTGATCGACGTCCATTTGTGAACATAGCGGTAGGGCAAGGGAAGAATGCAAAGACTGTGAGAGCATTAATTGACTCAGGTGCAGCAACTAGTGCAGTTAGACTTTCATACTGCCAAGACCCGCAATTGGAAATCAAGCCCATAGAAGCCTATCTCATAGGATTGGGAGGTGTGGAAACCCCTTGTTTAGGTGAGGTGGAACTTCCCATCTACCTTCAAGATGTTCCAATAAAAGTCAAAATGCTAGTGTGTCATGATGCGGACCTTACAGAGCCACTTGTCCTAGGTCAAGATTGGATCTATGACCATGCAGTCAACTTGAACCTAAGAAGTCAACTTCTTCAAGTTTGGGTACATGAACAATGCATTACATTAGAATTAGACAAGTGCATGCTCACAAATCCAAAGGTCACACATTCTCTTAGTTCTCCTGAAACTAATCTTCGTAAAGAAAATTTTGTGTGTGTCACCGACCCTATGACACACAAGGACTCAATCATGAAAGCCAAAGCTCAAAGGCCAGCACACCTCCCTTCTCCTTCACATACTAATGCAAGTGTAACCCAACCAAGGAGGCAAGCAAAAATGACATCTACTATATCAACTCGACAGATGAAGTTCACTAAGAAAGAAGCTCCACGCATGAAGCAGATTTGGGTACAAAAAGGGGAACAACCACTAGCTTTACCACAACCAATCCCATCTAAGCCAGCTAAACATGCTAAAAAGAGCACCCAGAAGCGAGGACAAGCTCACTCCCAAGGTCTTCAACAGGTTTGGGTGCCAAAGCAATTGATGACGGCCGACTATCATCACATGCAAATTTGGGTGCCTAAGAAGTTAGCTACATCTCAACAAGGGCGATCACAAATGTGGGTACCCAGGACAATCCTACATGCACAAACACCACAAATCTTCCTCACAAGCAATGCTTCCACAAAGACGCCAAGGAGAAGCAAGGGTTACCGCCAAGCACAAAGAACCAAAACAGATCAACCCACCTCTTCGACAATCATAAAAAGGCCACCAAAAAGGGTATGGGTTTGGAAGCCAAAAGTATTAGCAGCTTCCACAAAATTAAAGAGCCAACCACGCTGGATACCAACTTTTAGACACCATTCCACGATGAAGGGGCCAGAAGTGATCTCCACAAAGCCACGTACCATTCTCAACTGGATCCCTATAAGGAGGAGTACATCAGTGCAAGATTCAATCGACACCTCCAAATAAAGATTGCATCTAGTCAAGAATTAACATCAAAAAGCCTCGACCAACAACAACCATGTGCCTTTGGCATAACCTTGTCTTTTGCACCATTCAGGTCATGCATTTCCAAAGTATGCATTAATCTAGGGCCACATTACACGGTCGTGCATAGACACAATCGAGAATCCCAGGCACATGCGACACACCTGACAAATGTACAATATTTTATTGATACTAACACCTTTCTTCTTGTTTTATGCCATTGTTCCAAAAAAAAAAAAAAAAAAAAAAAAAGAGGAGAGAGGAGACATGACCATGCGTTTGAAGAAGCTCATCCAGCAGCAAGGCCATCCATCAACAAAACGACAAGCCAGCGGTCCAACACAATGATGGTGTACAACACGAGGAAATAAAGATCGACAGACCTTTCAACGTGGTAAGATATGCATGCTTCAACAACATTATAACCATGATACCTTAGGAACCCTCTTCGTCGGCATACCCTTGAGCACTTCGCTCAAGACACAATTTTTGCACCATACTTCTTCCCATGCATTTCCCAAGTACGCATACATAGGGCCACATTACAAGGCCGTGCACAAGGCACCCAATGTTTTCAACCCATGCACTAATATATTTACCCATCATCATTTCTGGGTTACAAGTACTGGGAATGAAAACACGGAACACCATCTTTGGATGAGCCAGCGGACATCACGGTGACAACGACAAGCGCAGAAGCAATGCACCATGGGAGTTACTCATAATCCACAATAATAACCTCTTTTGAGTAGTTCACAATTTTTTGGAAGCTCACAAAGACAATATCAAGCTGGAATACAAGGAACAAGTCCATGTAAAAGCAGCAATGACAAAGTGAAGAACCAGACAAATGACCAAGCTGCATTGGAACGATGGACCGGTGCTGTTGACACATGAAGGGCACTACCTCTCAATGTACTACATGGAACAACCACTACAACAAGGGTCTGTCAGGGACGACAGACTCAAGAGGGGGGGGAGTGTTGCAGCTCAAGATCAAGAACAAAGCATGGAAGCGCATCAAGGAAGTGAACACACGAGAAGAAGGAGCAAGTAGGGAGCTCCAAGATTCACATGTCAAATTTTCAGAAGAAATCCCTATAAAAATAGTGATTTTTATCACTAAATATCATTGTAAATACCATTTTCTATTTTTACAGCTCCATTTTGTTCAAGCCAAGGAGTCCTTGAGCTTGAGGAGTATTAGATGTATCATACTACCAATTTTCATAATTTTTAGATTCTGTTTGAGCCCCCAAATAAGCCCTAGAACCTAATTTTTAACTAGGCCGGACACTAGGTCTGGACAGGGCCAAAACCACTCAAAAACTATAAAAAGGGCTGGAGAGCTCATTTTTGAGGTTAGCTTGTTGTAGATTTCAGTTTTGTAAGAGAGCTCTTTGGTAATCGAAGATTTCCATTGTTCCACTCCTTGTTCTTACTTTGTGCACGTGTGTGTGTATGTGTGTGCATGCTTGTGTGCTTTCACTCACGCACTTGTGCCATCACTTGCTCACGGTCTTCATACCGGTCCTCACGTCTCCACGGATTGACATTTACGAGGTGTATCTCCTCACGTTGGTACTCACCATTGTGCTAGAGTGACACTCCATTTTCAAACTTGACAGCTGGGCGCTCTAGTCCAATGGATTGGTCAGGGTTTTTAATCTGGACCACCGCTCTTCCTAGGCCGTCCTCATAGATGCTAGCACCTAATCGATTGGTCCTAAGGTACTCGAGTTGCATCTTGTAAGGGCCTTCCACCCTATGTAAATATGGCACCCCAGAACTTCTTGTAGGTCTCTCCATACCGTGGGACATCTCAGACTCGCTAGTCTCAGAACTAGGGTAATACGAATGATGGCTCAACTGCTGGGCCCAAGACCTCGCAGTATGATTGACACTAGCCTCTGAAGATCTAAGACTTTGTCTGTCTCTCCCTAGGTGTCTACCTGACCTAAGGTTCATATGCCCTTTGTACGTTGCTGATTCTTTGGTACCAGTCACTTGTTCCTTTTAAGTTCCTTTGGATGTGTTTTCTTTTTTTTAGTTAAGCGTCATCAGGAGCACTTTCGTGGGTCGTACTTGATGTTCTGCGTCCGCTTAGCTTAAGTTCTTTTTCCTTTAAGTTATCCCTTGACTACAATTTTACCTACCCTTGCACTTGAGAAATTAAGGGCTCTTCAAACTTGAGTGTTCCTATCGTACCCCTAGTCAATCAGAACAACTACTCGCACTTAGCCTATGCTAAGAATAGACTGAGGGGGTTAAGTGATGTTCCAACCTCAAGTCGCTCCTCCTTGCGATGCTGGTCTACCCAGGAAGCACGTTCCCGAGCTTGTTCGCCTTGGCACTTACTTTGCTTTCTCCAAGAGCTCTCGATGATCCTGTAAGAATCCCAAGTTTAGCTTCAAGTTGATCCTTCAATTGACAGACAATTTATTTCAGACACTTTTTTAAAGACCCTTGTTCCCCCTTTTGTATTGCTAAAAATTTCCTCTAGAGCTCCCTTGGTGTTCCTACCCCTCAGTGTGTCAACTTCCAAATATCGTATCTGAAAATCAACGCATTATTCTTATAAAAAATAGTTGAGGGCGTGTAGTATATGCCACGAGCTTTCTGACAAGCCCTAGAGCTCAAAAAATGGATTTCGTATGAAAAAGTTATGACCGTTCAAGGTTTAGGGGGTTAACCAGACAAACAGAACCTTTCAGGAGTTTTAATGCATTTTTCTAAGGCCTTTGCAAGTGTGTGAGTATTTGAGAGTGCAAATATGCCCAAAATTTAGCCTAAATTTCCAAAAAATTTACCCCTTAATTTTTGCCGAAAATGTCTGTCTATCGCGATAGACGGTGTCTGTCGCGATAGACACAAACTATCGTGGGGGGCTGTCTGTCACGATAGAGTGGTATGTCGCGATAGACGGTGTCTGTCGCGATAGAGTGGTCTGTCGCGATAGACGGTGTCTGTCGCGATAGACGGTGTCTATCGCGATAGACGGTGTCTGTCGCGATAGAGTGGTCTGTCGCGATAGACGGTGTCTGTCGCGATAGACGGTGTCTGTCGCGATAGACGGTGTCTGTCGCGATAGACGGTGTCTGTCGCGATAGAGTGGTCTGTCGCAATAGACGCTATCTGTCGTCTGTCGTGATTTGGTCTGTCGCGATAGACGGTGTCTGTCGCGATAGAGTGGTCTGTCGCGATAGACGCTGTCTGTCGTCTGTCGTGATTTGGTCTGTCGCGATAGACAGTGTCTGTCGCGATAGACTAGATCTATCGTGGAATTTGGTCTGTCGCGATAGACAGGTGTCTGTTGCGATAGACGGGGTCTATCGTGGGTCTCTGTCTGTCGCGATAGACGGTGTCTGTCGCGATAGACTGAAAAAACGCAAATTTTTGAGAAACTTCTAGTGATTTGGAGTGCTCTAATGGTGTAGGTTACCATGCCAAACACGCATTCACAAAATATTAAGTTTTTCTTTCTGTCGCGATAGACAGAGGTCGTCGTCCCGGGACCTGCGCAGAGTCTGTCGTACCTACGCACACTGCTAGAGAAGGTGGTACAGCTAGTTCCTGCAACAAAAGCTCAAAAACACACCAAAAACAGATAGCATACAAGCTCTCTCTCGCTCTCTCTCACAATGAAATGAGGGAAATGAGGTGGGGAGTGTAATATGACCAAAAAACTGAAATTTGTTGTGGAGATGGAGATGGAGGTGGGAGATGGTGGGGATGATGATGGTGATGATGGTGATGCGAAAGTAAGGAAAAAATGAAGAAAAATAAAGAGAAGGAAGGATATTACCTATAACTCCAATGTCTCAACTCGACGTCTTACCGTCACACGCTCGTCCTCGAAGCTCTCTCCCCGGCAACGACGCCAAATTTGGTGTCACTCTAGCACAATGGTGAGTACCAACGTGAGAAGATTCACCTCATAATTGTCAATCCGTGGAGACGTGAGGACTAGTATGAAGACTATGAGCAAGTGAAGGCACAAGTGTGTGAGTGAGAAGCACACAAGCATGCACACACATACACACACACGCGCACACAAGGCAAGAACAAGGAGAGGAACAATGGAGTTCTTTGCATTAGTCAAAAAGTCTCTTACATAAGCTCAATTCACAAACAATCTACCCTCAAAAATGAGCTCTCTAGCTCTTTTTATAGTTTTCTAACTAGCTTTGGTCTTGTCCAGACCTAGTGTCCGGCCTAGTTAAAAATTAGGTTCTAGAGCCTATTTGAGGGCTCAAACAGAGTCTAAAAATTATGAAAATTGATATGTAGCTAGTTCTAATACTCCTCAAGCTCGAGGACTCCTCGGCTTGCACAAAATGGAGTCTATTCTACCAAAAACGAAATTTACAATGTTTGTGTAGTGATTAAAATCACTTGAGTTGTAAATGGTCCATGGAAAAAATGATTGGGCCTTGTTGCCGTATTGTGCATGACTCCTCCGTTGCGCTAGTATGCTCTTCATCTGACTTGTATGCCAACACAAAGTCAAGGAGGTTGCGGATCAGTTAGCATCCATTGGAGAGCTGATTGAAGAAGAGGTCATTATGAGGCAAATTCTCAACGGCATTCGAAGTGATAAGCAATGGCAATCCTTCACGACGGCTTACGATCTCATCATGGATGTGCAAACTCCAGACTTCAACATCTTTCTTGGACAACTCTTCAATCAAGAAGCCAACAATAGCATAAAGGAAGGTAACTCTTATCATGGTAATTCAACTAGTGCTCGATATGCAGATAAGAAGGATAAGAAGCAGAAAGGCAAGAAGAAGGAAGAAGACGGAAGAAGAGACTTCCCAAGCCAACTTCGCAAGCAAGAGCAAGTGGAAAGGGAAGAAGAAAGGACCAAAGCAAGACAAAGCCAAAGGTCAGAATGTTCAACCTTGTGCCATATGCGATAAGACGAACCACACCACTCAGAATTGCTGGTTCAATGGGAAGACCCATAAAGGAAGTGGAAGAGGTGGATATAGCGGCAATAGAGGCAGAGGTGGACACAACTTCAACAATAACAATAGAAGCTATAATAGAAGGTACTACAACAATTATTCAGAAGATCAACCACATGAAGACTCATTACTTCTTATGAATCTAAGCCACAAAGAAGGTAAAGAAGATGATCATTTATTCTACATAGATTCAGGATGTTCGAATCATGTTGCAGGCAACATTGCTCTTCTATTTGATTTGGAAAGTCCAAAGCATAGACATGAAGTGCAAACACGGGATGACACGAAGCACAATGTGGAGAAGATTGGTAATGTCAAAGCTTTTGGAGGCAGGACAAACATTCTGAGTAAGGTTCTCTATGTACCCACTATCACTAAAAACCTAATAAGTGTAGGCCAAATAGTTAAAAAAGGCTTGCAAGTTAGGTTCACCCAACATGGAGCTTTTGTGGAAGATCCATGTCAAGGCTTCAAGAAGATAGCCCGAGGTGAGAAGCATGGTAGGCTCTTTACTTTTGAAGTAGGAGATACCAGGAACATAGCTCTATTCAACTTTGGGTCTCAAACCCTAAGAGAGCTTGAAGTGTGGCATAAGAGACTTGCTCATGTGAATGAAAGAACCTTGAAGGATATATGCAGGGATCAAAGTGTTCTAGGACTGCCGAACAAATCAAAGCAACACATGATCAACAGGTGTGATGCATGTTAGATTGGGAAGGCACAAAGACATCCATTCAACCACAAAGGCTACATCCACAACAACTTATTGGACTTAGTACATACAGATGTATGGGGACCAAGTCAAGAACCTTCATTGGCAGGATCAAGGTATTATGTCTCATTTATTGACAACCATAGTAGATGGACTGTTCTATACTTTATCAAGAGTAAGAATGAAGTATTTGATTGCTTCAAGAAGTATCTTGCACATGTGGAGAATCATACAGGGAGATCACTAAAGAAGCTCAAATCTGATGGAGGGGGAGAATACTTCTCCAAAGAGTTTGATGAGTTCTTGCAGGATAAAGGTATCAAAAGGGAAGTGACTACTAGGTACTCTCCTCAACTAAATGGAATTGCAGAGAGGAGAAACAAGACATTGGTTGGATCAGCCCGAACAATGCTTGAAGAGAAGAAGTTGCCACATTATCTATGGGCAGAAGCTATTTCAACTGCAGTGTACCTTGTCAATCGACTACCATCCAAATCACTTCAAGGTATGACTCCTTATGAAGCATGGCATGGAAGAAAACCTAGTCTTGGACATTGCAAGGTTTTTGGTTGTTTAGCTTATGTTCATGTACCATCACAAATAAGAGGTAAGCTAGATGAAAGGGAAACAAAGGCAGTGTTTATTGGATATGATTCAACTCAGATGGGTTACAGGTTCTTCAATCCTTCAACCAAGCAATTCACTACAAGTAGAGATGTGTTTGAAGAACACAGGTCTTGGTATGATGAAGATAAACAAAAGGTAACACTACCATATGATCTTGATTCTGACTCTCATCAATTAGGAAGCAAGCATGATACATAGGTCTAGGATCCAAGAAGTGATACAGACGATGACCGAGATGAAAGAGAAAGGAATTACAAGCTATGGAAGTCAAGAGGCAAAGCAAAGATGCAAGAGGTTGGAGAATGCTCCAAACAAGCACCTAGAAGATCAGCAAGAGAGAAGAAACAACGAGAAAGGTATGGATATGATTCCACATTTGTTACAAAGCATTCAATCTACTTGGCAAAAGACTCTATTTCAGAGGAACCCTCAACCTATGAAGAGGCAAAGGGAAACCCTAATTGGGAAAAGGCCATGAACGAAGAGATAGATGCATTGAAGGAAATGGACACTTGGGATTTGGTTCCAATGTCGCCGAATCAAAAGGTAATTGGTTGTAGATGGGTATATAAAGTTAAAAGAAATTCATATGGATCAGTTTGCAGGTACAAGGCAAGATTAGTTGCCAAAGGATGCTCACAAACTCATGGTATAGACTATGAGGAAACATTCTCACCAGTTGCAAAGATGACTACAATCAGGACATTGATAAGTGTAGTTGCTGCAAGGAATTGGAGACTCCTCCAACTTGATGTGAAAAATGCATTCTTAAATGGTTGGATAAGTGAAGAGGTATACATGTCACAACCACCAGGTTTTGAAAACCCTAATCATCCATCTTATGTTTGCAGATTAAAGAAAGCATTTTATGGATTGAAACAAGCTCCAAGAGCTTAGAATTACAGGTTGGTTACATATCTTCAAGATCAAGGGTTCAAAGCTAGCAGCTCAGATCCTTCTCTATTCATCAAAAGGGATCACAATGAGGTTATCTATCTATGTGTATATGTAGATGATATTATTGTGACAGGTGATGATCTAAATGGCATTCAAAGGATCAAGAGACACATGCAAGAGGAGTTCAAAATCAGTGACCTAGGTGAGCTCACATATTTCCTAGGTATGCAGGTGATATACACAGATGAAAGAATGTATTTGACTCAAAGAAGATATATTCAAGATCTTCTTCTCAAGTTCAAAATGGAGAACACTAAACCTGCAGGTACACCTTTGGAGATGAATCATAAACTTAGTGTCTATGAAGGTGAGAAAATTGAAGACATTAAAGAGTATCAAAGCTTGGTAGGTAGCTTGATGTATGCTACTCACACAAGGGCAAACATCTCATATAGTGTGGGAGTGCTTAGTCAGTTCATGCACTCACCAAGAAGACCACACATGGATGCTGCTAAGAGAGTACTTAAGTATCTCAAAGGTACAATCAACGAAGGTATATTCTATCCTTACTCTTCAGATTTGGATATCAAAATCTACTCAGATGCAGATTGGGCAAGAGCTAAGGATGATAGAAAAAGTACATCTGGTTACTTAGCATTTGCAGGTTCAAAGCTAGTGTCATGGAGTTCCAAGAAGCAACCAACAGTTGCTTTATCCTCAACTGAAGTAGAGTACAGAGGCTTGACCATAACAACTCAAGAGGCAATATGGTTAAAAGCATTGTATACAGATTTGGGACTTGTGAGTTCCAAACCTCACATATTTGGAGATAATGTAAGTTCCATGCATCTAGCGGCAAACCCTATTTTCCATGCGAGAACCAAGCACATAGAAGTCCATTATCACTTCATCAGGGAGAAGCTCATGGCAAAGGAGATTGACATTTCTTTTGTTCCGACTGAAAAGCAAGTAGCAGATATGATGATGAAGGCACTTGATGGAATAAAGCTTTGTAGATTCAAAGCTATGGCAGGTATTCAACCTATCAGAGAATGAAGACTCAAACATACTTTAGCTTGAGGGGGAGCTGTTGGAACATCAAGCTTACACTATGCTTGAGGTGGATTTGATCTACATCAAAGGCTATCGCGTCGAAAGAATATCTGTTGGAGAGTTCTTTTTCATATGCTCATTTATTGTATTTTTTGAGAATATTTTGATGGCTCATTTACCGTTGTAAAAGCCTTGAGTTGTACACATGTAAAGGTAGAAAGATAGATCCCAAATCCCACGAATTTGTGGTGGTTGAAGTTGCATTCAATCAAGCAATCAATCACCTAAAAGTAGATCAATCAAGATCTTCACTTTTCCTAGATTGTAGGGAAGTGAATTGATTCCCTCCGACAACCATTCCCACCTTCATTTGAATTCAAATTCAAGTTGTAAAAGTCATGGAACACTCCTAGAGGCTATATAAGGAGTTGAAATCACTTGTATTATACATGGAAGCAATATACATACACTTGTGACCACCATTGTTTTGCTCCTTCAATTTTCTGCATCATCTTCTTCACCAACAGTAATCTTGGAGAGGCTGCTGCTCTCTCCTCAGAGCTTCAAATTGTGTGCAAGAGGACTCATTGGAAAGGTATTAGTGTCTAGTTTATGCCTGTAAATTTCCAAAGCATTTGGTTCAGCAGATTTGGAGAAATTTCAATCGTTATGCCTCGGGGTCAATCTCTAAGTATTCCTGAAAAATAGGAAGTACCACCGGTGAATGTCGCATTCATTCCTATAGCATATTTTGCTTATTCCTTATATTTTTGTGCATTCCATACACTCAACCCTATTTGTATCACTCCCATAAAAGGATTTTTTCTAATTGTAATCACACTGGTCGCTATGGGCATTTGAAGTTCATTGTATCTTCCATATATAGTAAGTTTTTGAGCTAGTCGACCCGCGAACCTATCTATTTTGTATCGACTCATTCTCCTTGATGCTCCAAGGTACATAGTGTGTTTCTTTGCACTTATAGCATGCCTATAAGGTCTATTTGAGTCTCCAAAAGCTCAAGGGCTGGTCTTGTGCCGGTTGGCTTGACCAAACTTCATCGCTTCGAAACGCACTTTTCTACCTTCGACAAGCTTCTCCAAGTTCTTTTAATATCCAGGGTTCGTTAATTCCACATTGATCGTCGTCGATGCTAGCACTATGGCTCTTTCCAAATTTTCTTCTGGCTGAGCATACTTCACAGGTACCACTTGTTGAGGTTGTGACAGTTGTGGCCTTAACACTGGTTGGGGTGGTGGATATGGTGCTTGTTCATAAGGTCTCGGTGCTCTTGCTGGTGTTGGATAGGGATTGTATCTGGGCATCTCTCTGCCTGGCTCTCTAGGTGGATATCCGTATGGTCGATACTGTGGTGGTTGTAAGGGGCATGACTTCCTATTGAATGGACAGTTTTTTGTAGTGTGGTTGGTGTATTTTTGTTCTATGTGGCAGTACAAAGCGGTCCCTTGTTGGAGTTGTCTATGGTATGGATATGTCTGATGTGCACTAGCTCCTCTTCGTACACACATGTGTGTGGGGTGATCTCCTCCACATAGACTACACCTTCGTAACATGGGCATTCTTAAGGTTGGGTGCTCGTAAGTTCTCTGCCCCTGGACTCCTAGCTTCTTTGCTAATAGTTCCGCTAATTCTTCCACATTACTAGAGTTGGATGTAATGGTACTCCGAGAGTCTTCTGATTTAGTGGGACTCGGGGTGCTCTTGAGATCCTCCGCTAGATTGTCTTCTAGGTCAATGCATTCTTGAAGACATTCAATCAGGGTGTAATCTCTTCACGTAAACTAAATTTCTTAAGGTTCCATTCGTGATTCCATCCAAAAATAATGAAATCATTTTTTGTTGAGTGGGCCTCTCGGCAGTTGGGCATCTATCCACATACTGATTGAATCTCCGGGCAGCTGTTTTCACCGTTTCATTAGGGTTCTGTTTAAAACTATGGATTAAAGACCCAGAATTGTGTTTAATCCCTCTCTTAGTGAATTCCCCAATGAATTCTTGAAAAAATTGCTCCATGTTTCCAAACTGATTAGGATCTAATGTCTGGAACCAAGTCGGAGCTGTTCCTGTGAGGGTGAGTCCAAAAGACTCATACTGCACAAAGAAGTCATCTACTTGTTCTGCCCTTAGAACTTGTTTAAATTCAGCAATGTGATCGTAGGGTTCTCCCAATCCGTCATAATGATTTCTTACGCATTTGGCCACTTGGATAGGTCTCAATCTTCTCATTGTTTTTGGCGGTCTAGGCATTACGAGAAAGGCCGCAACTGCTGGTCTATTTGGGGGTATTCCAGGCTGCCCTCCTACTGGTGGTCGTGGTCTTACTAGTGGTCGGTACTGATTACCTACTCCTGGGTGGGTCTGATTGTGTGTTTGCACTCCTGGAGTCATAAATTGTACATGAGTACGGATTGGAACACTCGATTGGCTAGTTTTTCCTGACATGGTGTGTTCTGTCTCTTGTTGATTTCCAAAGGGGTTCTGCGAAGTAGTTGCTTGATCTCTCTTAGGGAATACAGGAAAACCCATGTATTTTAGTCGAGCTCTGTCCAAAGCACTAACCAACCAATATCTTCTCTGATTTTTGTCTAGGTATGTGACTCTAGTTTCGTCTTCTGGATCCTTCAACTCATAAAATGTCATCGGGCTTTCCTCACTTCCTGGAGCTGGTGAGTATGTTTGAAGTAATAAGTGTGATCCATGGATCATATAAACTTCCAACAAGTAGTCATCTTGAGGTATCAAATCTCCTCTCAAGACTCGTGTTACCTGGGATCTGCCTCTAGGGGTTGTCACTAATTCCTCAGGGTCTGTTCTATTTGAATTCTCTTGTCCCACTAATTCTCCCCTTTCATTGACCAAATCGAGAAATTCAGTCACTATGTATATGTGACCTATCTTGTCCATGTACGCTCCTCCCTCATACTTAACAGCCGGTCTGGGTACAATGGTTGCCTCCATAGAAGGGACCATCCTTGCCACAGATTGGTTTAAGCCATCCAGGTAGATGGGGATCTCCTGGGCATTAGTGGAGACATATTGTAAGGAGGTACGATAGTCACCTTCTACAGCGTTCATGAAGTTTCTACCTGGAGTTGGACCCTGCATATCTTCAGAAGCCATGGACATCTCCTCCTCTGAGTCACTAAATGTATCTAAATAGACAGAGTGGTGACTGACCTGAGCGGCACTCCCTACAGAAGATATGATGCTTCTTCGGCTACTTAGCACTCTCCCTGACCTCAAGTTCATTCACCCTCCTAAGGCTCTCTTGGTCTCTAAAACTCTCCTTGAGTGGCTCCTCAAATGCCTCAAGTTTTCCCTAGAATTGCTTCAAAAGATTTGGACGATACCACTCTAGGGGATACTGCACCACGCGATACTGCCATGGGCGATACCAAACTAGCCACGATACGATACCAAAAACCTAGGCAATATGATACTTGTAGGAGCAGACGATACGATACTGCACTTGGGCACGATACGATACCAACTTCCCTGACGATACGATACCACCCGAGTAGACGATACGATATCAATGTCCAGTCGTGATACGATACCTCAGGGGTCCACGTGATACGATACTAAACATTCAGACGATATGATACCAAATCTTTGATACGATACTAGGCACACCACCGATATGATACTGAAACAGTCAGGCGATACGATACTGGAAACTCAGACGATACCATGCCACTTTTTGGACGATACAATACCAAAAAGGGCACAATACGATACTAGAATAATAGCCGATACGATACCAATCTCCTCGCACGATACGATACCACATGCAAGGGGACGATATGATACCAACTTGGTATCGCGTTATGACACCAAAAAGTGAGACGATACGATACTGGGGAACTGGACGATATGATACCAGAGTGGGACACGATACGATACCGTCATTTAAGCGATACAATACCGCAAACCCGCACGATACGATACTAGAATGGTATTGCGATACTAAATAGGGAAGCGGGCGATATGATACCAAAAGTGGACCGCGATATGATACCACTTTGGCAAAGTGAGATCGCGATACCAACCCAGTGATACGATACCACGAGTGGTATTGCCATACCAGGGCTGGTAGCCGGCGATACGATACTTCGGCGAGTATCGCGATACAAGGGAATTTTTGGTAGCGCGATACCAAAAACTCAACCGATCGCGATACTCAAGCCAAAATACCTCAAAAGTAAAAAAATTTTGTTGCCCCCTACCCTTCTCTCACCCCTCTTCACTCCTAGCCCACTGTCTCACTCCAAGAAGTCCCAAGAAACACACAATCCCTCCCCGCGATACCGGTCGGAACCTTAATCACGTGTAGATGAAGATTTTCACCACTTTGAGGTTAAAGATTGCAGGTATCTTACCCTTAGATTTCACTAATCAAGTCTTGAGGTCACAAGATGAGTATGAGAGCTCAGGTGGCATGATACAACTTCGACGATACCGGTCGCTGCGCTCAGACAATACCATACTGAAATAAAGTGTCAAATGATTTCAAATTTTTGGATTTTATACTTTTTGGTGACAGAAACTAAACTTCACTAATTTTGGCAAATTTTTTGGGCTTTTTTTTTTTGGTGATCTTGGCCTACTCCTACTTCACTTCTCCTCTCCTCCTAACCTAACCCTAACTCCTCCTTCTCTCCCTTCCTACTAACCCTAAACCTAGAAACTCATTACACACACCTCCGGGATGTGAAGTAACAAGTGCTGAAGTGATTGACTACTTGCCACGGAACAGGTTCACTTCTACAAGTACGATTTCATCACACTTGATCTATAACCATCACGAAAGCACCTTGACTGACTGTTCCCCGGCAACGGTGCCAAAAACGTGTGTACATAAGCCAAGAAGACTTAAGGACTTGTGCCAAAGAGACTAGACCTCATTTGCAACACAAGTGCGTACAGTGGGAAATTGACACACGCTTACTTGTCAATCCGATCAAACGACCTAACCAAGTGTATGAGGACATGTGCACACATGATGGAGAATGAAGTGGTTCAGCTTACATGCATGAGAAAAGACTAACCCACCTCTCAAACTCACTGAAATACTGAAAGTGTCTGCCACGATACCTCTTATAGAAATTTTTAGTAAATCAAGGATTTCTCTCAGCTTCGAACTCCGAATATAGTCAATACAGTACTTCTTTCGAAGCTCTTGACAAGACGCATCTATTGGAAGTGGTTTCACTCGATTCTGACAACTGTGCTTCAAGTTATGACCAAATTAGTGAATGGCGGGAAGCACCCACACTCACGCCACAACTCCTACAAGCTCACACACACACCACAGTAGCTCAAAAATAATGGGGAGGGGTAGACAACAGTCTTACACACACATTCCAAGCATTACACACACATAGAAGATCAAAGAGAAGATGGAAATCTGCAGGAAAGAAGCAAATTCGAAATTCAGGATAGTTCCATCTTCACAATGGCAAAAAAAGTCTCTACAAAGAGTCACAAAGTGACTTATATACATGTGCCCTAAGTTTGGCCCTTTCACACAAGAGACCGGCACTTTATTACTAAAAAGTGAATTTCCTACTAATTTACAAGGGATATTTTACAACAAGTTTGGATTATGCAACTATAGGACTCCTCTAGTGCATTTACATGGCTTGAGGGAATTCTCTAAGACTTTGAAGAAGAAAAATCATGCCCATTAATTTGAAAATTTTGGGGCTCTTCTCTTGTGCTTCTTTGCTCTGCAATAGTATTCATGCTTGCATAGATCCCTAAACCCTAAATCTTTATGTGTTTAGGTATTCATGCTTGCATAGATCCCTAAACCCTAAATCGTTGTGTGTTTATGTATATATGTTTGTTTAAGCCCCTTAATCTTAATTTTGTATGTATTTAGGTCTATATGATTATATAAAGCCATAAAGCTTGTTTTTTTTAGCTCTTTAGATATGCATGCTTGTATACATCCCTAAACCCTAATTTCTTATGTAATCCTCAAAACCCTTATTTTTTATGTAATTAGGCATGCATGCTTGTCTAATCCTCAAAACCCTTATTTTTTATGTAATTAGGCATGCATGCTTGTATAAATTCCTAAACCCTAACTCTTCATGTGTTCAAGTATATAATAGTTTAAACCCTTAAACCCTAATTTTTTATTTGTTTAGGTATGCATACTTGTATAAATCCATAAACCTTAATTCTTGTTTAAACCCCTAAAACCTATTTTTTTTAATGTACGTAGGTATGTATGATTGTATAAATCCTTAAGCCTTATTTTCTAGGTGTTTTAGGTATGCATGTTGTATAAATCCCTAAACCCTAGCTCTTTATCTGTTTAAGCACATATGCTTGTTTAAACCCCAAAACCCTACTTTTCATGTGTTTAAGTATGTATACTTGTATAAATCTAAGCACCCTAATTCTTTACATGCTTAGGTATATATTCTTGTTTAAACCCCAAAACCCTATACCTCCATGTATATAAAGTATGTATGTATGTATGTATATATGTATGCATGTATGCATGTATGTATATGATGCCTGTATAATGCCATACAACAAGAAAAAAATTGGTACCATTTCCCACAGTAGAGAACTTAGCAAAAATAAGCACAAGGTTCATATGCCATAAGCAAAAAAGGCTTGTGGGCCATAAACAAAAAAGGTTTTCTAATACATAAGCAAAAAAGGCACCCATGTCATAAGTAAAAAAAATACATTCCATTGAAAAAATATTCTACCTGCAATAAACACATTCAATTTTCAAATGATGCCATATATAACATCATACGGTAAGAAGAAGTAACATTTCCCCTAAAGTAAGGTAAGAAGAATTTTGGTAACATTTCCCCTAAAGTAAGGGAACTTAGCAAAAGTAATCATAAAGCTCACATGCCATAAGCAAAAAAAGAAAAAAACTCGCAAGCTTTAAAAAAAAGGTCTCATAGACCATAAGCAAAAAAGACACCGATGTCATAACTAAAAAAAGTACATTCTACCTACAATAAACACATTCAATCTACAAAAGAACATGTATCTATATGTTTGTGAATGTATGCGTGTGCATCTATGAACATGTATCTATATGTTTGTGAATGTATGCGTGTGCATGTATGTGTGTGTGTCTTTATGTGTGTGTATGTTTGTATGTATATATTTGTGTGTATATGTGTGTGTGCATGTGTATGTGTGCATGTGTGTATGTAAGTATGTGTGTATTTATGTAAGTATGTGTGTATGTTTATGTCTCTTTGCGTGTATGTGTGCATATGTATGTAAGTATGTGTGTATGTGTATAAGTGTTATGTGTTTATGTTTATGTATGTGTGTAGTAAGCATATGTGTATGTATATGTGTGTGTTTATGCGTGTATCTATGTGTGTGTTTATGCGTGTATCTATGTGTGTGTGTTTATGTGCGAATGTTTATGTGTATATGTGTGTGTATGTGTGTGTATGTGTGTATATATATGTATGTTTATGTGTGTATGTATGTGTGTATGTGCGTGTATATGTATCTATATGTGTGTATAAACATGTGTGATTGTGTGTATCTACGTGTATATAAATATGTATGAACGTTCATTTCTATAGTTATTAACTATATTAATCAATTACTTCCCTCGATTGTAATTGTTTCAAAAAATCAATTATGATGTACTTTTTGATTAAATTGAATAAATAAAACATTTCCGTAAAGAAATAAATAAAGAATTGAAAGTTTTCACTTACTTGAAGCTCTTTAAATTGAATTGCATAAATGTGAACTCCATAGACTTTATTTCATAGATTGAAAGCTACATAGTCGTTGAAATTTGATAAAGACAAAAAGAAAATCTAACAGTAAAACACAACTAGTGGATTATAGTAATTGAACTAGTGAGAGTGAGTGAGATAGCGTAAGAGAGTAAGAACACGCAACTAGTGGATTATAATAATTGAACTAGTGAGAGTAAGTGAGATAGCGTAAGAGAGTAAGAGTTAGACTCGAGACATAGAGTTACCCTCGAGGAATGGACTCTTCTTAAGACAAGTGTTCAGTGTGGGACCGGTCAACTACCCGCCTTCTCTGCGGACAGGATCTCCCATGCTTGGAAGGCCTCAAATGGAGCAATGGTAAGAAACTATCCAGAATCCCCAACTTCAAAGAGAACTTAGATGGTGATCACACCCTTAACAAGGTGTGGTGTCTTTCTTGGACCAAACTTCGATGGGAACTGAAGTTCATGTCTATTTGGCACCCCCTAATTGAGATCAAAAAGTCCGTTCTCATGTGGCAGATATTGCATAAGGGTATCTGGTCCAATGCAAGGGCTAACAAAATTTGTGGTGTGCCTCCATGGTACAAGTGTTGCTATCGATGCATCGAGGATTTAGTTCACTTTTCTTCAATTGCCCCAAGTCTCGTGTTATCTGGCATGACTTGATGCGGGTATTGAGGGTCACAAACCAAATCAATTGGCAATAGGCGCTATTGGGTGAGGCAGTTGGCTGCTCATCAAGGCTGTGGAATGTCATTAGGGGTTGAGACTCTTTGGAAGATTTGGAGGGAGCGATGTGCTGTCAATTTTGGCCAAACCCCAAAGGAATGGTCGATTGAGAAATCCTTGTTTCTTCTAGGAAAAGAATCTCCCGAGACAAGAGATCTCCACCGTTTAGGCATCACTATATTTATCTCCTCGAAGATAACAAGCTGAAACCCAAATGTGTCCCGCACGAGGGAGATGATAGATTTGTCTGCCTCATTTGTAATGCCCTCTAGCTTACCGAACTATCCCCTACATTGTGGGATTTGGGGGGTCCCATGGTGTTGAGAGCAGTATGGGCACCCAAGGACTGACTAGACAAGGAAGCCAGCGGAGAGAGTCAGAGCGAGGTGAAGGATTAAGTAGACAAAGCAGTCGATGCAAATCTAGCAGATAGGCCCTTCAAATTTTTCCAAATCAACATCTTTATAACAGTGATTCTTATCACTAACAATCATTGTAAATACCATTTCATATTTTTGTAGCTCCATTTTGTGCAAGCCAAGGAGTCCTTGAGCTTGAGGAGCCTTAGAAGTGCCTACATATCAATTTTTGTATTTTTTAGACTCCGTTTAAGCCCTCAAATTAGCCCTGGAACCTAATTTTTAACTAGGCTGGACACTAGGTCTGGACAGGGCCAAAACCTAGTCAAAAACTATAAATAGAGCTAGAGAGCTCATTTTTTAGGTTAGCTTGTAACTGAATTGAACTTGTATGAGCTTTTGGAAAGTAATCTAAGAACTCCATTGCTTCTCACTCTTTGTCTTGCCGTGTGTGCGCGTGTGTGTGTATGTGTGTGCATGTTAGTGTGCTTCTCACTCACGCACTTGTGCCTTCACTTGCTCGAGGTCTTCATACCATCCTCATGTCTTCCCGGATTGACATTAAAGGAGGTGCTACTCATCACTGAGCTACACCAAATTTTGGCGCCGTTGCCGGGGAACGAGCTTTGAGGACGAGCGTGTGATGGTAAGACGTAGAGTTGTGACGTTGGCGTTGTAGGTAATTTCTTTACTTTTCCTTACTTTTCTCATCCTTACTTCATCATCATCATCACCATCATCATCCCCATCATCATCCCCATCATCTTCCACCTCCATCTCCATCATCGCAAAAATTTCAGTTTTTTGACTATATCTCCTTCCCCCTATCATTTCCCTCATTTCACTTGTGAGAGAGAGCGAGAGAGCGATCTTGTGTGCACTGTTTTTGCATGTTTGTTGAGTTTTTGCAGGTTCCAGCACGTTGCGCAGGTACGGAAATGTGCAGAACTGTTTCGCAGTCGCCAGCTTCTGTCGATCGCGATTGATTGAAATTTTCATCTTTTAGTAAAACTGAGTGCATCCCAGTAGACTAGAGGCTTGGCACAGCACAAATCCACAAAAATTTTTAAAAAAATTGCAAATTTTCAGTCCATCGCGATTGATAGCATCAATCGCGACTGACACCTGTCCATCACGACGGACAGCCATCAATCGCGATGGACAGCCATCCATCGCGACCGACAGCCATCCATCGCGACAGACACCTGTCAATCGCGACGGACAACCATCCATCACGACCGACAGCCATCAATCACGACAGACAGCCATCCATCGCGACAGACACCTGTCAATCGCGACGGACAGCCATCCATCGCGACCGACATCCATCCATCGCGACAGACACCTGTCAATCGCGACGGACAGCCATCCATCATGACCGACAGCCATCCATCACGACGGACACCTGTCCATCGCGACGGACACCAGTCGATCACGATTGACAGCCATTTTCGGCCATTTTTTAGGGTTTATTAAATTGAGGAATTTGGCTAATTTTGGGCATAACTATTGAGCTATAGGACATATAGGGAGGCTATAAACAAGCAATTTGAGGAAACCCTGTTGACCTGTTAGCCTGTTTGAACCCTGTTTTAATCCCTGAAGCCTGAACTGACATAACTTTCTCATACGAAATCCGTTTGCTGTGATTCTTGTTTTGTTGGAAAGCTCGTGAGGAGTACAACCAAAACTTCCACTAGTTATGTGAAAATTAAAATCAGGATTATTAGATAGGGTTTTTTGAAGTTGACCATACCCCGAGGTAGGAAAACTGAGGGATCCTTGGGATTGTTTTCCATAAAGGCAAAGGATAATTTGGTCTGTGAGATACAGGCATAAAAGGTTAAACATAATCACTTCGTGATGCGATAACCTTAAAGGAAAGAATCTAACGTGGAACGATCAACTTACAGTGCGAAAATATACTCAAATATTCCTGACGACGTGATTTCTGACAAGAGCATACACACGGTAACCACTAAAAAGAATCAAGTAACTGATACAAAAGAACTCAGCAACGAGGTTGTACTTGGGCAAATTTGGGCTATTCAATTAGGCTTATGAACCTTAGATCAGGGCGACATCTAGGGAGAGATAGACAAAGTTTTAGGTCTTCAGAGGCTAGTGTCAACCACACTGGTAGGTCTTGGGCCCAGCAGTTGAGCCATCACTCATACTACCCTAGCTCTGAGTCTAGTGAATCAGAGATGTCTCAAGGCATGGACAGACCTACAGGAAGTTCAGGTGTGGCATACTTGCACAGGGTAGAAGGCCCTTACAAAACGCAGTTGGAATACCTTAGGACCAACCGATTAGGTGCTAGCATCTATGAGGATGGCCTAGGAAGATCTGTAGTACAGATTAAGAATCCTGACCAATCTATTGGACTAGAGCGCCCAGCTGTCAAGTTCGAAAACGGAGCGTACTTAGACAAGGAAGGGACAATATATGTAGTCACCAGTCATCCAGATAGGACAGATGAATTTGGGAATGAGATCCCAGGAACGGACTTAGGTGACCTAGAGCAAGGAAACATGGGTGAAGAACCGAGGACCCCCCGAGGCAAATCTGTTCTCACTAGGATTATCACACCAGAGTGGATTCCCCAAGATAATAAGAGCACAGATCTGCTTCTGAACCGAGAAACTGACGAAGCCTTTTGGAGGTATAAATCTAATCCGCCAATTGATATAGGAACAATCATGATCTATGAGTTTAAGGATCCTGATAGCCCAGGCAGAGTGACCTACTTAGATCACGCTTTAGAGAGGATCTTTGTGGTGACAGAAAATGATAGGCATGCTTACACTTGGAAAGGTGAAATTATTTTCCCCCAACCAAGATCAAATGTGTCCTATGGTCACCCTGGAGCGGGAACATCCCAAGCTCATGGAACTCAAAGAGACAGAAGTAGAGATAGGCCAGAAGTAAGCTTTGCTAACCCAGGGGGCAGAGAAAGAACGAGGATGGAAACAAATAGAGTAGAGCCTGAGGTACATAGAGCCCCAAGAAATCAAAGGAATATGGAAGCCTTCCCTCTACCACGACCTAGAGAACACACCAGGATTTTGAGACCAACTCAGTTAGTCAAGTCCATGAGAAATTACTTCGATGGCACAGGAGACCCATACGATCATGTGGCAGAGTTTAGGCAAGTCTTGAGAGCAGAACAAGTGGAGGACCTATTCACACAATATAATGCCTTTGGTCTAACCCTTAGGAACACAGCCCTTACGTGGTTCCAACCATTGAATGAGAGGCAGTTCAGGAGCATAGACCAACTTCTAGAGGCATTCATTATCGAATTCTCTAAAAGTGGCATAAGACATAACACTTCCTCGCGGATTCACAGCTTCAAGCAAACCCCTCAAGAGACCTTGAGACTTGCTGGAAGAAGATTTAGGCAATACTTGGAGAGATGCCCTGTCCCTGAGCTACCCACACCAGCTAAGCAAGTGGCTTTATTCTTGGATGGATTGCTAAGTACCAAATTGAGGTCATATGTGTATCTAAAGGACCCTAGGACTATAGAAGAGTGTGTACGCATGTGCATTGACATCGAGGATAACCTAGGGGAGGAGCTAGAGCTTTCCAAAATCTACAAAGACTCAGATAGTGCCTCTAGCCTCTCTTCCTCGCAATCCACATCAATTGAGGAATTAGCAGAGAAAGTAGCTCAGAAACTAGGTGTCTCTAGCAAACAAATCCCAAGGTTTGCCCCCTGTGAAAAGATGCTATACTTGTGGAGGCGACCATATGGCGAATGTCTATCCCATTATGGCTCAACCCCAAGTTAATCCTAGTAGCCAGTACTGCACCATAGAACGAAGGTACACCAATCACACCGCGCAAGATTGCCCCTACAATAAGCAAACCGTTAGACAGACGTACCCACAACCATACCCTCAACAAGGAAGATACCAGAACCAGTACCCACCTCAGCAGTATGCGAGACCTCAACAAACCTACCAACCCTACCAAAACCAACAAAGGCCTCAGCCTATGCTAGCACAACAACCCCCTGCTCCAGCTAATGTGATTCCGGTAAAGTATGCTGCTGCAGAAGAAAACCTGAATAGAGCTATAGTCCCCGTAACACCATTGCTTTCAGAAAGTGATCCCAGTGACCATAGCTTCGATTCTACACATGTTGATAGTCCCCAGGCTTACTACATGCAGTCTCCTGAACATGGTGAGTCCTACTATAGTGAAAAGCCAAATGAACCTAGTTGGGAGTCAGATTACACAAATGTCATGTATGCAAACCTCAACCCTAGACCTCAACCTAGGCAAGTAAGACCTCCATTCCCTAGAGGACCATGCTACAGATGTCAAGGAGATCATCTCATTCGTGATTGTCCCGTGCCTCCACCTACACAACCCCAGTCAGTGACGATCCAGGGCTTTTGCCAAGAATGTGGAAAGGAGCATCTCTTACGAGATTGCCCAAAGAACCCCAATAATATGCCAAAAATCACTCCTATCAACGTTATTGGGTTAGTTGTAGACTCCACAGGGAGTGTGACTTCCACTGCACCAGTACAAGTAATCACTAGAGCCCAAGCCCTGCAACAGAACCAAAGTGTAGGCCAGGAAAAGAGCCCAGATGTTAGTGAAACGGAGAGCATGACAAAGAAGAGGACTAGAGCTTGGAGAGATAGTCGTGAAAGAATGAAAAGGCAATGGGCAAAAAAGATGAGTGAACTAGAGGAAAGCCTCAGAGAAACAAAGGCCAGGATAACTGAACTCACATCTCAAACTCCCTCTCACACTACCCCACCTCCACCATTCCCAACTCCATCCGACCCGCCACCTTCCAACCCGCCTCACCTAATTCCACCACCCCCTAGAGTAGGATCAGTCCTAGTAGATCCCACTCCCGAGGACCTTAATATGATGCTTAAAGCATATCAGGCCAGAATCCAAGAAGGGCCAAACGTAATTGATCATGAAAAGTGTTACCCTAGAGCAGAACTAGAGCTAGAACGAACCAAAATTTGTGCTAAGATGGTGGAATTGGCTCAGACCATGTTTGAGGCCAGTCGCCTATTTAACATCTCTAGTTCAGCGAAGACACAGTTGCACTTTGATGGACTGTTAGAAAGAATAGAGAAGCTGATTGCACAATCAGAAAAGGAAACCGCCTCTCAACACAAGGACAAGGCAAGTGAAAGAGTAAGCATTCCTGCCCAGGAAGCCTATGTGCCTGAAGCCTATGTGCCTAACTCTACGGAGCCAGACACATCATCTTCTATGAATCGGTTCACACCAGAATTCCTACGCGAGATTCAAGAAGACAAATGGGCTAAAGAGAGTGAAGTCCCTCCTCCTATTGAACTTGTGGATGATGCACACGACCAATTCCCACAAGACATCCCATCCATTTATGAGGAGCAGGAGAGCACCCAATCTCAGGAAAGATTAGACTTTGAGTCTAACTCTCTACAATAATTACCCCACTTCACAGGCCCATGGGAAACTAAGTCTACTTGTATGAGAGCACCCACGGTCATGGTACGAAATGAGGACTCAGTCATACCTAGGAACACAGAGGTAGTGAAAAACACTAAAGTACAATGCAACCTCACCTTAGAAGAGCTACTCAAAGTAAGGCCAGAGCTATGGAAACATGTAGCCAAACAAGTATCAGAGATAGCAAAACCTCGTTCCCAGGTAGGTTCTCAGAGGACAGTGCCAGAAATTCCTCTAAACAAGATAGGAGATATGAGTGAAGGTGAAGAAGAAAACACCTATCTTCCCATTACCCATCAGGGGTACACAACCAAGGCAATTTTGGACTCAGGTGCAGGAGTTGCTATTGCTACCACTTCCCTATGGAAGCGTTGGGGCAAGCCAGCACTTAGGCCCACAAGGATGAAATTGCAAATGGCTGATGGTCACATAGAGAGACCCCTAGGGCTGTTAGAAGGAATAACTCTCACCACCTGTGGTGTTGAGTTCGAGCACACATTTGCTATATGCGATTTTAGCAAAAATCATGCCTATGAGATGATTTTGGGAAGACCCTTTATGCGACAGTTGCAAGTGGTACAGGATTGGTGAACCAATTCTTTGTACCTACAACACTTAGGTGTTACGAACAAAGTGAATCTCAAAGATTACTCTCATAGAGATGTCCTCCTATCCAATGGAATCCCATCCATAGAGCCAAAGATGATACAGAATCGGTGCATTCCATAGGGTCAGGATCCTCATGGATGCATGAAGACACCCACTTATGGATGTGCAAAGTAGTAGTAGAAGAAGAGAAGAGAGAAGAAGCCAGAGAGATAGGTGCAAAAGAAACACATAGATCAATTCAAGACCCAGCCTATGCGCCTGTAGTTTTTCCTGACGATGAATTTGAACCCCACGGCTGGGCAGAAATCCTAGCAACAATGGATGTAGCCATCAATGAAGAACAATGGACACCTCACTGTGATGAAGATGGCTATGACATTTCAGTCTTCTCCATAGAGCCAATCATGGGAGAGGCAGTTCTAGAAGAATGCGAACCTAGCCCTGATGCATTTGAAGATGCGAGCGACTCCGATCTAGAGTCAATCATTATGGATCCACCTTTTGCATCAGATGAAGAATATTTCTATGAAGTAGAATTTCAACCCCAAAGGCACGGAGAGCTTACAAATGATGTAAGGCTAGCCACACATGTGACCCCGAAGGAAGAAGGGAAGAAAAGAAAGAAGAGAGCAGTCACACTAGAAGAGGAAGAATCTTTGTTTGAGGTCCCGGAAAACATTAAAAAGTATGAGATAAATGACAGAAGAGTCATGATCAGAATGCCTAAACAAGAGGCACAATTAGGAGAGGCCTATGATAACAAAGAAACCACCAAAAAAATAGTAGTGGCCCTAGAAGAAGGAGAGGAGAGATGCACGCACATAGGCCATGACCTGACAGCAGACGAAGAGCACGAATTGATAGCCTTGCTAAGAGAATACAGAGATGTGTTCGCTTGGAGTTACAAGGATTTAAAAGGAGTGGACCCTGACATATGCTCACACACTATCCCCATGACCTCAGATGCTAGGCCCTCTAAGCAAAAGCCATACACATACAATGACAACTATGCGGCCAAGATCAAGGAAGAGATAGAGAGACTGGTTGAAGCTGGATTCATCTATGAAATTGAGCATACTGAGTGGGTATCCCCCATCGTAGTGGTGCCCAAGAAAAATGGAAAGCTGCGTGTGTGCATTAACTTGAAGAAGGTTAATGCAGCCACAATTCGAGATAACTATCCGCTTCCTATCACAGAGCATCTCTTAGAAAGAGTAGCAGGCAAAGAAGTGTACAACTTCCTCGATGGATTTTTGGGCTACAATCAAGTAGCCATAGCTCCAGAAGATCAGCATAAGACGGCATTTGCCACTGAATGGGGCATTTTCGCCTTTAGAGTAATGCCATTTGGGCTTACCAATGCACCAACTACCTTCCAAAGGCTGATGTGCCATGTGTTTAAAGAGTTCCTGAGGAAGAACTTAGAAGTCTATGTTGATGATCTTTGTGCTCATTCCAACATTAGGCAAACCCATATTCCCGAACTCAGACAAATCTTTGACAAATGTAGAGAATATCAAGTCTGCCTGAACCCAAAAAAGTGTGTCTTTATGGTCAGGCAAGGCAAGATTCTAGGACACATAGTGTCAAAGAATGGCATATCCACTGATGAAGAGAAAGTGAGAGCCATAGCAGAGCTACCTAGGCCAAGGAATGTCAAGGAAGTACAAGCTTTCATGGGGCATTGTGGTTACTACCGCCGGTTCATTCACATGTATGCTGTCATTGCAAAGCCCATGTATGGACTTTTGACTAATTTTGAGTGGACTGATGAATGTGAAAACTCCTTCAATGAGCTCAAAAGACGATTGTGTTCAGCACCAATCTTGACCACACCAGATTGGAACAAGCCATTCCATGTTCACGTGGATGCATCCAATTATGCTATTGGATGCGTACTCGCGCAGCCTACCGGTGAAGGTAATATGGATCTTCCAATTGCCTATGCTAGTAGACAATTGAATGCAGCTGAACGAAATTATACCACTACAGAGAGAGAAGGACTAGGCATGGTATATGCAGTTAAAAAGTTTAGACATTACTTGCTTGCAAATAAGTTTAAATTTTTTACTGAACATCAGGCACTGCTATATCTCGTGAACAAGCCATGCAATACAGGAAGGTTAGTAAGATGGTTTCTCTTGCTAATCATCTATCTAGGCTCACATCGGGAGAAGCCCCACAAGGAGTGTCAGATGACCTTCCTGATGCTTACTTGTTTAATTTGGAAGTTGTACCGCAGTGGGCTAAGCCATTGGTACCTGTATTGACATACGGGCCTAACCATCCAGTAATAAACACGCAGGATAGAGAGGCAGTAAAAGCTCAAAAGTATCACATCATGGCAGGTAGTATGTACAAGCACACAGATCAAGAGATCTTGGCTTGTTGTGTGGAAGAGGATGAGTACGCTAAATGGTTGCAATTAGCACATGTAGGTGCATTAGGGCAACACTACTCAAAGCAACGAACCCTACAGACACTAAGGAGACTCAGAGTGCATTGGCCTACTATGGAGGCTGACGTCCAAAAGTTGTGCAAGGAATGCCCAATCTGTTGCACTAAACCACCTGTGGAACATGCCACTCTTTATCAAGTGTCCATAGTGCCAGATTGGAGTGAACCACTAGTATCCTTCCTGAGGACGAAAACATTCCCTCCAGACATGACTCTGGCTAGGAAAAGGAGTTTAGAACAAGAAGCCCAGGATTACTCACTCATTGGTGATAATCTATACAAACGTGGTAAAGATGGTTACCTGAGACTATGTGTCCATGATGAATATCTCAAGATCTTGGAAACTGCTCACCAAGGTGTAGCAGGAGGACACTTTGGACCAGATCGGGTGATCAAGGCAATACTATTTGCGGGCTTCTGGTGGCCGACCCTTCACATGGATGCACATACCTATGTGAAACGGTGTGATGTCTGTCAGCGAACTCAGTATCCTATACGCAAAGATGAGATGCCACTGAAACCTATGATGGGTGGACGTGCATTCTCCAAGTGGGGAATAGACTTTGTAGGTCCTATTAATCCCGCAGCCAAGGGTTCACATGCAGAATACATCATTGTTGCGACAGACTATCTAACCAAGTGGGTAGAGGTAAAAGCCACAACGAAGAACGATGCTCAAACAACAGCTAAGTTTTTATTTGAATATGTGTTCACCAGATACGGGTTACCTATAGAGCTATTTAGTGACAGAGGCACTCACTTCTTGAATGAAGTTATTGAAAATCTGCTCCAAGAATTCTTGGTAGTTCATAAGAAGTCTGCCCCCTATCACCCTCAAGCAAATGGCCAGGCTGAGAGCACCAACAAGATTCTGTGCAATGTGTTGACAAAATTAGTGAACAATAAACACTTTGATTGGGACAAACAGCTACACCATGCTGTTTGGGCATACCGAGTCGCCTACAAAACGGTACTCCAAGCCACCCCTTTTCAGACGGTGTTTGGCCAAAATGCAGTGCTACCATTAGACTTCTTAATACCAACACTGAAAGTAGCACAAGAGCATGAATGGACGGGTCATGAACTCTCCTCTAGACTATTTGACCTTGAACAATTAGGAGAAACAAGACTGAGGGCGGCTACAGGGATATATGCAGCTAAGAAACGACAGAAGGCATACTTTGATGCCCACGTTAAGGATAAAGGTTTGAAGGCAGGCGACCTAGTACTAGTCTACACTTTGAAACAACACGCGAGAAAACTAGAGAAAAGAGGCTACGGACCTATGATCATAAATAGGATCTCCACAAGTGGAGCAGTACAACTAGCCACTTTAGAGGGTGATGTTCTCCCGAGCTACATTAGCGGATGCAGAGTCAAGTTATATCAGGAACCTCTCACATAGGAAATGCTAATTCGACTCAATATTGCTAAGAAACGCAAAGAAGAAGAAAAGCAAAGTCGAGAAGAAGCTCAAGCAGAAGCTTTAGAGCGCATACGGAGAATGAAATTAAGAAGACAAGGCAGAGAGCAACCTAGGCTAGGTGCATATGCAGACCAAGGATATCACGTGGCTATGTGTGAAGTTTCAGGTGTCAGCTCTCATAGGATAATTGATCGACGTCCTTTTATAACCGTAGAGATAGGACAAGGAAAGGGTGCAAGGATTGTAAGAGCCTTGATTGACTCAGGTGCAGCCACTAGTGCTGTTAAATTGTCTTACTGTCAAGAGTTGAAGTTAACTGTCAATCCTATTGAAGCATATCTCATAGGATTGGGAGGTGTGGAAACCCCTTGCATGGGCGAGGTGGAACTTCCCCTCTATATTCAAGACAAAGCAATGACAGTCAAAGTACTAGTGTGCCAAGATGAGGACCTCACTGAGCCTCTTGTCTTGGGTTAGGACTGGATCTATGATCATGCAGTCAACCTAAACCTAAGAAGTGGACTTCTTCAGGTATGGGTAAATCATAGTCGAATTACAGTTGAACTGGAAAATGAGGCACTCAAGGAACTAGGTAAGGCACGAACTCCTGGTCCTTCCAGGGGTGCACATCAAGTTGACAATGCTATTCTTGTCCAAAAATGTATGATGCAGAAAGAGGATTGTCTCAACAACAGAGTCAAGGATAAGACGATACTCCCTTCTTTTCCAAAGGCCAGAAGGATGCAGCAGCCAACGGCAGATCAAATACAGAAGAAGCAGAACACTACCTATATTGGAGGCCAAAAAAAGGAGCAAAGCAGATTGTTTCAGCCGATGAAACAAGTATGGAGGCGAAAAGGCGAACACCCTGTTCCGACCAGGCCAACGCCACGGCCAAAACCTCTTATTAGTAATCAACAACACGACACTAATAAGAAGTCCTTCATAAATTCTTCTGCGAAAGTGAAGTCTATTTGGGTACCCAAGAAGTCAATGAAGGCCAGCCCACAATCACGACAAATTTGGGTGCCTAAGGCTTGCTTGCGGGCTCAAATAGCTACACCAAGGCCAAACCCTGTACAACATGTTTCACTCACGCGAACATCTGAGGCCCAGTCTTACACATCACGCACGAACACGTATTCTTCCATGAGCACAAGTAGAATCACTTGTAAATGGGTCCCTAAAAAGCCCCTTTTTTCAAGTAAATACCCTATCACACTCTCCAGAGTCTCCACAAAGTCAAGATCAAAACCTATCCATTGCATTTGGCAACCTAAAACTTGTAATAAACCCCCGGACCCCAATTGTAAATCCATGTCCACCTACTGACTACGTCACTCTCACACTACATCATTCCGCTTAGTTCTTAGGTCTACCCAATTCCTAACTACACACACAAGCACCGAGCACTTACTGACCCCCTAACCTCTCCCGAACCTCATGTTAATGTTGTAACGGGGACAAAGTGTCATTTTTTGTGTCCATTGCAATGTTAACATTTATTCATATATTCTCACAGAACCGTTTGCGAATTTTTCAACATGGCTGAGGCGGCAGGAACTAGCTCTCAAACAGAAACGAGCCAGCAAGTGGTGGACTTAGACAGTTTACCCGTGTTGCCTGAGACAAATGAAAGACCAGAAGAATTGCAGGCCATCAAAATCATACCTATAGTGGACCCTCCTAGTGGCCATACCATGCCCGTAGGAAAAACTTCCCACTGGTTTAGTGAAGTGGCAGGACCCTTGGGGGAGGGAACATACCTATGGGAATCAGAGTTGGACTTCAATGGGAAGCAAGGTAAATACCATTTCTTTACAAGAGAATTCGAGAAGTTACAAAATGCAGAAGGTCTACGTTCGGTATGGGAGAAGGCAGGATTGAATGCATATTTCAGTGCATGGCTCCCAAAGCCTGACTTCATGCAATGCTACTATCTCATCAACACCTTGACTCCAAACAAGAACCCAAAAGGTGCAAGATCATTTGTGATCCCATCTCTAACAAAAGGAAATGAGCTCAAGAGGTTTAGGTTATCCAACAACTTGGTGAGAGAGGCCCTAGATATGCGCAGAATGCATATTTCTACAGAGAAGGAGACCCTAGTGCCTGATTACATGAAGAATCGAAGCCTCACCAAAATCAAGGACATGGTGTCCATGATGCCTAATATTGCAATACACCTTCGCATGTGCATGCAACACTTTGCTTTTCCTACACAAGATAGATTCACCATGCCGCCCAAAAATATTTGGTTTAGTTTGTATCTGGCAGAGACACAGAGCCTCACCATCAACTTACCCCACTGGATAATTGATCAGATACACCTAGCTCACAAACGATGGCCGCGGAAACAGGTTTTATATGGATGTTGTGCTTTGACGAGAATAATTTATAGGTGTTTGGCTTATGACATCCCTATTCAATGGGCCCTAATGTGGAATCGTGTAGAGCAGTTTAGAGGCAGGACATCCACTGGACCCCCTTCTAAGAAGATGAGAGGTACTGTCCAAGTCCCTTGTGCTCAACCACGTGGAGCCACCCTAACACCAGATGTCACCCCTCCACCCCGAAGAGTCCGACCATTCACACTCCGACTTCCAAGACGCAGCACCGATGGTCCTAACTTGATATTCCCTCCCATCCCAACCGATCTTGAATTTCCCAGTGGTGCACCTTTGGAAGAACTCACGAATGAAGACTTTGAACAATTATTACAAGATGTAGAGCTGGAGGCAGAAGAGGCACAACAAGTGGAGAATGTGCAAACGCAGGCAACAACCTCCCAAGTACCTGTCACCACAGTCGAAGTGGATGAAGAGGATGATGAAGATGAAGATCAGGAGGAAGATGAGGAGGATTATGATCAAGAGCATCATGATGAGCAACAAGAAGTGCGAGAAATTGTAGGTGCACCTGCATATACAGCTCAACTACAAAGGTTATACGACACAATCAAAGCAGTGCAAGAAAGGCATCAACTCTCTCTTGTGTCAGGTCAAGCTTTGATGCAAGAAATGCTATCAGATGATGGGGTGGATCAACATTTCATTGACACCCTCAAATTAGTGTCAGAGTCTTTAGGAGTTCCGGAGGCTGTCCACACTGCAGTCTGCCAGTCCGTGAGGTATGACAAACGTAGAGTCGACACATTACCACGAGCAGGTAAGACTATCAGGATGCCCGTCACAGAACAAGAGGTAACCATTGAAGCCACAACTACCCCCACCACCACCATTGACCTCTCTGCCAAAACCTTCGTTCAGACATCACCCATCTCACCCCAACATCCCCCATCACCACCTTCTCCACCCCCACCACCACCTCCCACCATGGAAGAAACGTCGGTCATCACCTCTACCTTCACTTATAACCCAAGGAGTCCTTGAGCTTGAGGAGCCTTAGAAGTGCCTACATATCAATTTTCGTATTTTTTAGACTCCGTTTAAGCCCTCAAATTAGCCCTGGAACCTAATTTTTAACTAGGCCGGACACTAGGTCTGGACAGGACCAAAACTTAGTCAAAAACTATAAATAGAGCTAGAGAGCTCATTTTTGAGGTTAGCTTGTAACTGAATTGAACTTGTATGAGCTTTTGGAAAGTAATCTAAGAACTCCATTGCTTCTCACTCTTTGTCTTGCCGTGTGTGCGCGTGTGTGTGTATGTGTGTGCATGTTAGTGTGCTTCTCACTCACGCACTTGTGCCTTCACTTGCTCGAGGTCTTAATACCATCCTCATGTCTTCCCAGATTGACATTAAAAGAGGTGCTACTCATCACTGAGCTACACATGAGCACTAATCCCATTCACTTGTAACTTTTCTTCTTTATTTAATTAAGGTCAAGGAGAATAGGGCAAGGCCGAACTTCCTTTATTAAAAAAAAATGAAAGAAATACATGAAAAAAAGGTATGAATGAATGAAAACACTTAGTTGGAAGATTTATTTAAAACTTGCTATGCTAGAATCAAAATACAATTCGTATGCCATCCAAAGAGTTTCCACCATACTACTACACGTCCGCGATGCATCACTCAAACATAATCTTTCGTGAACATGTAGGATGTCATTGTACGAAATTTCTTAAAGTGCAAAACTTTTGGAAGGACTCATGATTCATGCGCCCTTGGAAGATTTCACTTTTTTTTTTCCGTGCAAGCTTGAAGGTACTAAGCTTTCAAACAACTCTCACTAGTAGTCAAAATATATGCATAGCCTTGGTCATTGGTCGGAGTCGTGGGAATGGAGACTCGGGAGGAATGATTTGAGAACTCGTTGACGGCTTGAGACGAATGTAATGGGAGGACTGAGAACGTGGGGTTGCAAGTTGTGGGTAGGTAGCAGCATTTGACGAATGCTGCCCTGGAAGTCCTAATTTCGAGCTTTAATGGAATCAGATCAAAACACAGAAGATGGATTGAACGAAAATGTCGGAAAGCGCAAATCAGAACGACGGATGCAGTCTTCCATTTTCTCCGCTTGACTCGCTATTCATTCTTGTTATAGGGATGTTTGAAGCATGCTGTGTTCCCTCTCTTTGGCATAGTACCTTCTCGGATAAAAGGGATTACGGTGCTTGAGTGCAGCCATGGCCCAGGAGAATCCTTGATTTCTTAGGCAGTCCAAAATGGTGGGTAGGGGCGGCGAGCGGCGAGGGGCGACACGATCACTTGCTGTTCCTCCATTTTGTATTGTTTCATCCTCTTCATCCTGCCTGCAACTTGGACCACTTAGCATAAATAGAATCGGATGCCGCGTCTTTCCACCCTCCCATCATTTATGTCTGTAATCTGCGTTCAAGACCTAGAGAGAGAAAGCATGTGCCTGTGCGAGAGATCATACTGTATATCCTTGTATACTTTATGCGACTGTTTCTCAACAATCTATTCTCGGTGCTCTTGATCTCGCAATTCTTCAGTCTTTTGTCTCTACGCTATGCGAGTATACGTCCTTCCCAGGTAGCCCTCGATTTATAGAGGAGAGGTAGACAGAAGGAGGAAGCTTGTATTTCCTCCCCGATTCTTCCTTCTCACTCTCTATTTAGCATTCTGTGTATCCATCCAAGTTCCAACGGACTAATACCACGTCGAGCTTTTGAATCGTCATGTCCTCCGTACAAGACTCACCTGAATCACTGGCAAATGGAGATGCCACTCAGAAAGGATGTTTTGCAATGGAGACGCCTTCTTGGGTTCCTCCTGCGCTTGCCAATGCAGGCTTGTTGCAAAAGGTATAGATCACTGCCTCTCTCTCTCTCTCCCCCTTTCTCTCTCTCTCTCTGACAGAGGAGCTCATTTGATCCGTGTTTCTTGACATATTTACACTAGTAGAGTTCTAATGACTATCGATACTGATAATGAGACGGGGAAAGTATGACCAGTGAACATGTTAGTGTTGCTATGCATCGATTTTCTCTTTCTCTTCGCGCCTCGTTCTGCTCGTACGAGTCGCGCCATTTATCGAAGTTGGCACAGAAGATGATTATACGGCGTAATGTTTGATGATGCTGAAGGGCATAACGGAGTAGATCACAACATTGGCTGTGCTTGTGTGTTAGAATTTCTCGCCATCCGGAAGTTTTCCTCTACATGCTTTGCGTCCTCGTTTATGAAGGAGCACCGGACCAAACTGTCTGATTCCATGAACCGAATGCACTTATGCACCTTAACTGGATTCATGACTGCTTCGAAGAGAATGTGGCTATCATAAGAGCAGTCACGATACATTATCCTTGGAGCGAGGCATTCACAAAGTGGCGTTACGTTATTTTCTCGTAGATGTAGTTATGTGTCGTCTTGTCTTATGATTTTGATGTGCATAACGGAGTTAATCCCAACAGCGGCTGTGCTGCGTGCGCTTAAATTTCTCTCCATCGCAAGCTTTTCTTCTTCCTGTTCCGTATCGTAAGCAACTCAGGGGCTTGAAATCAAAACCCCTGATTCCAGCAACTGAATGTCACTCGTGTATTTTATTTTGTTGGATTCATGTGTGCTTCGACGGGGATGCAATAATCATCTGAGCGCTCACGATAGATGGTCGTGGAGCAAGCTATAAATATAGTGACGTTTCGTTCTCCTCTCGCAGAAATCTACTGCTTTTCATATAGTTTTGATGTTCCTCAAGCGCATAGCAACGTGTATTTTGATTCTTTCTCTCCATCATTGAAAATAGAGTTTGCACTGACTCGTGATTGTCTTACTTCTGTAGCACCAATAAAAAATGTTTGTGTAGGAGAACTTATGTGCGTTTCTTCTTTTTGCGCGCTAGCGCAGGTCGGGGCGGAGCTGATATCGACGTACATTCTGGTCTTCGCGGGATGCGGAGCAGCGATGGTAGATGAGAAGAGCAGCGGCTCCATTACGCATTTCGGGGTTGCAACTTCGTTCGGCCTTGTTGTCATGATTATGATCTACAGTGTTGGACATATTTCGGGGGCGCATATGAACCCTGCAGTGACGTTGGCTTTCGCTACTGTTCGCCACTTCCCTTGGGCTCATGTAAGTTTTGCTAATTCTCGGCATGGTCTTTCATCTTCTTTCAGTATCTTCAGTCTCCTGACTGTATTCAAAGCTATGCTATCAAGGTCTGCCTTTCTTAAATTTCTTCCATATATGAAAGCCGTTTCTGTTCTTTATTCTCTGATGCACACATTTACGAAGCAAAATGAGCTTGATGAAGTCTCTTTTGGGTGGACACTTGGCTTTGATTGAGCGGGATTTTGCGAATTTCCAGTAGTAAATCTGATAGAAATCCTTTATCAGATGTTTTCGATATCCATGGGGCCAATCGCCCACGACCGATATATTTTTATAAGGGGAGTTCAATGGCCCATAACATGTTAACATTTCCGCGCGTTCGGCATTTAAGCCATGATCACAACTCCCAACACCTAGATGGAGGGTACGTACTCCAGCTTTCAGGGAGACCGACTCACGAGTGATGAGAGCGACCTGCGTACGTAGTACGTAGAGCAACGCCCCTTCCGTCTACTTTACCAACCATTGTCTTCAGCTGATTCGAACTTTAAATCTGTCAACAACTCTATCAACGAACTCAAAAGAAAACTCTTTAGCTCCTACGTTTCGGTCTTCGACCGTCCTGAACAGCGCATCCGCTGTCATCTCTCATTTATTGTACCCCTTCGGCTGCTCGTATTCACCGGCGTGTGGGCCTTCCAAAGTTCGGCGGCCCTTTTCTTTTGCTTCAGCGCTGTAGTATGGTGGGGCCTGATTAGCGCCCCATCTTCCTCACATCTTTCCTCACTCCATGTTTCGAACAATGGATGTGAGAGAGCATCTGTATCCTCATTCAATAGTTCATAGAATCTGTATCCCCGTTCCAAGTTGATACTGGACTGAATTATGCCCAGCGTCAAACTAGCTTCTTTCATAACGAAATATAGTCCTGCGCTTCAATAGATATTGAAGAAACGCAGTCCATGGACAATGGAAGAATCTCTATTACGGTTTGACAGTTGTAAGGTAAAAGAATCATATCGTAATTCCAAAAGTCCAGCTTCGTAGTTTCCTCATACATGGTGAGTTGTATCCATTCCCTTTCACAGATGCTGTAGAAATGCAGGAGCCCGTGTAGTCGTAATTTTCACCTCTTCGATTTACGAAACCGCTGTGTCAATGCTCGTCCACTTGTGTGCTTCACTTTATCTTTTCTGGTTGCTTGGATTTTATTGCTGTTATTTCACAGTACTTTTCTGACTCCATCTGTCAAGTCCATTCTCAATGTGCCTATCTCTCGGCTTCACTTGATTGGTGGTATTTTCTTGGTTTTTATATTGACCGACGGCCCTGATGCATTAAGAGTCTCTTTTCTGACGTAAATAACGCATTTGTGTATGCAGGTGCCTGCTTACATTGGAGCTCAAGTGGTTGCATCGATCTCAGCTTCATTTTCTTTGAGGCTGATATTGGGTGGGGTAGCAAAGATCGGGGCTACCTTACCTGCAGGATCTGACGTGCAATCTCTTGCGATGGAAGTCATCACTTCGTACATTCTAATGTTTGTTGTTTCTGCCGTTGCAACTGATACTCGTGCTGTGAGTACCTTATATACTCTTGAACTCTGTGACGAACTTTCAACGCTTGTACTGCACATTGACACGAGTTCAGATACATGCACACACACTCACACACTCACACACTGTATATGCATACATACTGCACAAATGGCATACGGACTCCTTAAATAGGCATAATTTTTGGTAACGTATGTCCGCCCACTGTGCATATTCATGTGAGGATGATATAAGTATACACTCACATTGCTTACACATATCGATGCAAGATTATCTTTAACGGTTTATATTTATATTATGCTGCTCTACTACTTAGGCAATCTACCAAATATAGTGTTATGTACTTAAGAGACTTCCAACATTGGTATTCATCATGATGTGAAACTGTGTGTGGGCATGGGGATACATATATCAAAGATTTATTTTTAACATAGTGTTGTTCAATGATCTTTTTTGTTTTTACTAGTTCAAATTTAAGGGAAGATATAGATTTTGATGTTCTGGGGATTTTTGATATTTATGGTTTTTTCGTTCTATATTCCAAATGTTATGTTTGATAATATCATACTGCCATGGATTTTTATCTTACATGTACGCCTCGGTAACTTTAAAAATGATGATAGTCCCAACCCAAAAAACCGTCAGAAATCATTAGTCTTGAGTGAATTAACAAGTTAGGATTTTGACCTAGCATACAAAGAACAAAAAGAAAACAAACATGGCTATTGAGTCATTCATGTGTATTATTTTTTACATTTATTGGAAGACAAATATATCTTTTCCTCAAAATTAATTAATCAATTTGGTGTTATGTTTGTTATCGAGGTATCTTGGAAAGCTTAATAGGCTAGAAAGGAGATCTGAATGGCCACGAGCAGGTGTTACATGTCAACCAATTGTCTTTGTGACCACCCTATGGGAAATTCACATGTGCCTTAAAATGATGGGTTGTTATGTGGTTATCAGCTTAGTTTTTTTTAGATAATAAGTGATTTATGATCAACACAAAAGGGTAACAAAAACTTATCAAACTGCAAGGCTATTTGAAAGTGGGTGTGTCTATTTCATAGGAGCTAACTGGATTTTTTTTCTGGCAGTCTCTTGCTTTGGTTGTAGTTTTTCCTTATGTGTTTGTAAGTTTGGATAACCCTGAACTTATGAAGTTATATATTCAATAGGAGCTACATGCATATACATATGGTGGCTGCATCTAAATGAAGAACGTACAGATTGCTGAGTTTTTGGCATCCTTTATTGTGATTGTTTTTTATGTTTTTCCTTGCTGCCCTTATGAGCATATCGATGCTGATGTGGGTGCAATATTATCATTGACATGGGTGCAATATAATTTTATTTTAGATTGGGGAGTTAGCTGGATTGGCAGTTGGTTCTGCAGTCTTTCTTGATGCTATCTTTGCAGGGTATGTAGAGTTCTATCCTAAATTCAATTTTGATTGCCATTTGATAACGTTTTATCATTGTCCCTTCTATAATGTTTCATACATGCTCCAGAGTTTTTTTTCTCACATTATCTGATTGCATTCTCTTTTGATTGGATCCTTCTTCTATAATTCTAGGTACTTAATACACATCTCTCTCTCTTTGTGTGAATTCGCATGCCCTTGAATGATGCACATAAAGCATATCCATCTGTGAACTGATCATAGGAAGTAATAGTTTTACTTTACTTGTAATATCCATATAAGTTTCTATTCTGCAGGCCTATCTCTGGGGCTTCCATGAATCCAGCAAGATCCATTGGGCCAGCAGTGGCAAGCTATGACTTCAAAAGCTTATGGGTGTACATATTAGGACCTATACTGGGCTGCTTGTTGGGGGCATGGTCCTACACTATGATTAAGCTTCCAGAACAACCACAAGATCTAGTTAATATCACGAATTCCAAGTCTTTCAAAAGTTCAAGACGACGTTAAAAGATGTGACAGTTCCTTTATAGGGACTGCATGAGTATCTATGTCATTGATCTTACCTCTCCCAATTGGATTGAAAGAATAACATCATAAGTTCTATCTCAGCTTTCCTTTCTCTTCAAAATTTATCATGATTGGCCTTGTCATGAGCAATCCTCGAAGCCCAGAGAGATGCTTATCAATATAGCATGTTATAGTGAATATTTTTTAAGAAGTTTCCTTACAGAAATTGATAGCATGATCAAGAAATCTCGATGAAATGAATTAGAATGCTTCTATGGTTTAGAATATGATTTTTCTTTGTCTATTTCTTCAAGAGATCGTCACTCTAGTTCAGTCATTTATGGTAATGGCTTGGCTGTATCATATTTATCTAATCACCACAAACTGTCTTTGTCCGTGATTGCATTGGCACCTTGTAGTGATTCAAAGTGAGGTCTAATGACCACCTGAAGCGTGGAGCGTGAGTGCCAAGTATCCCTGCAAGGAAGAGTTACTGATTTACCCTACATATATAAATAAATAATGATTTACCCTACATGCAAGCAAGGAAAATCTATGAACATGTCCGCATCAGATTGCCTTCACCTGTTGAAGGTTTTAATAGTATATCCTCCTATGGTTCCCTTCAGTGGATCCTTAGGGCAGTTTATTCTTCACCTTTAACAGCAAAGTGGTCTGAAATTATGATTCTCTCTTACTAAGTAATTTTCAGGGATATATATAAGCTGCATGCAAGCAAGCAAAATCTATGAACATGTCCGCATTATATTGCTTCACCTGTAGAAGGCTTTATTAGAATGGCTGATATTTTGTATTACATTCAATGCTTTGATAATGGAATTTCCAATAGTATATCCCTGCATATATAAATAAATAATGATTTACCCTACATATATAAATAAATAATGATTTACCCTACATGCAAGCAAGGAAAATCTATGAACATGTCCGCATCAGATTGCCTTCACCTGTTGAAGGTTTTAATAGTATATCCTCCTATGGTTCCCTTCAGTGGATCCTTAGGGCAGTTTATTCTTCACCTTTAACAGCAAAGTGGTCTGAAATTATGATTCTCTCTTACTAAGTAATTTTCAGGGATATATATAAGCTGCATGCAAGCAAGCAAAATCTATGAACATGTCCGCATTATATTGCTTCACCTGTAGAAGGCTTTATTAGAATGGCTGATATTTTGTATTACATTCAATGCTTTGATAATGGAATTTCCAATAGTATATCCCTGCTATGGTTCCCTTCAGTGGATCCTTAGGGCTGTGTAATCTTCACCTTTAACAGCAAAATGGTCTGAAATTATGATTCTCTCTTACTTGAATAGACTACGCATTTTCAATGCTTCTCTAACGATATCCCAACATTAGACTCCTTACATAGCATGGATAGTGGAAATCTCAACATTGGTTTCTTTCAATGGATCCCTTAGTGCAGTGCTATTTTCATCCTGAAGGATGCAGTAAAGTGGACCAATGTTTTGATTCTCTAATTCATGAATCAACCAGGTAGTTATCAATGCTACTGTATTGAAGATCCAACACTAACCCCTTTCAAAGTTTTTCATCTAATTGATTAGCAAATTCAGCCGTCCATCATTATGACTCTTGTGAATTTTCATAGTCCTTTGAGACTCTTTTGAAAACGAATCATATACATGTCATTCTTTTTTATCGATACTAGAAAAGAAAACCACATGATATTCATTAGAACTTTTGTTTGGGTATACATTGTGCAACATTATTGGTTTGATGAATCTTTTAAGTTTGTTAGTGCATAGTTCTCTTTGATACCAGTCCTTTGTAGGATTTCTTTGATATTAATTAAACCTCGTAAGCTCTTGTAGAAGCCCATACTTTATGTCGCAAGAAGTGATATTAGGTATTCCTAGATAAAACATATATCTAGGATTACTTGTATAGATCTCATAACTTTCTAGACAAGTAGTATCTATGCATTTTTGAAGATAGGGCCCCCAAGAAGTAAGATCTCTAATCCCTTCATAACCAATATAGTGAAACAAAAAATGTGTTGAGAGCTTGTTTAGACATTTTGCTCATCATTCCTATTGCAAATGCAATGTTTAATAGTTACTACAAAATACACGAGACTACCAACGATAAGTAGATAGGGGTTTTCATAATTTTTTCTTGTCATGCGATTATGGGTCACCATGCTTACTTTACCTAACGTGTAGGTAATTGTGTGCTTCATGTTTTGCCATGCATATTGATCTTGTATACTTCTTTTGATACAAGTATACCCATATGCAACTCTTATCATGAGCATTTCTCATGCAAATAATGTTTCTAATCGCCCAAAGCTTACATAACTAGCGTTTGACTCATTTTTAAAATAAAGATTGATAAGACTCAGTAAATTTGTTCTAAATTCATTGTTAACATCATAAAGTATTAAGCATATTAAGAATCCTCATTGTTTCCAAAATAGCCTTAGGGATTACATGAAGGTAGCAAATTTTGTTTGTATCATCTAGGGGATCGGTTAAATTCATACCAAGATCTGTGTAGCTTATATATGAGATTCTCAGCGTTGGGAATTATGTAGTTTCTTTGGTTATCTGATATGGAATTTAGATGTAAGAAAGCAGAATTCACATCCATTTTGGCAAAACTGTAAGTCCTCTTTTGCAACTCTCCAAGCAACACTCCTAATTTAATTCCTTTGGACCTTGGAGACGATTTTCCAAAATATTTTGATTGTTTCTTAAGATTTATAATGATAAAACGTGCTTGACATTCGGAATCATTATTTGATGTAAATTTTGATTTGATGGTTCTTAAAATGATATGGAATTGTATGTGGAGGTCATGAAGATTAGAAGACTTTACTATCACAATCAAAATATTTCACACATCGGTTGTGCTTCTTGACATTCTTTGATAATAATTATGAACTAAGATGATGTCTTTATGATTCAAAAAGTGGACATGTAGTCCACTACTAACAGTAGCTTTAGTCCATGCTCCCGAATTGTCTTAGGATAGCTTTATCTCATGATTCCCTTTTAAAAATGTAAATGTTAGTGTCTTGAATAATGCTTACTTGAGTGGTTGTTGAATCTTGTGATATAAATCTTCTGCCAAAAATATGAATAAGATCCTTTTCACTAGCACCTTGATTAATGTCATTAGAAGCACAATTGTATCACTCCCTTGTGCATGATCACAAATTTGATCCTAATTGGATGCATACTTTAGATGACATTGATCTAAGAATGTGTGTAAGAGACAAGGTTATGCAATTAGAACACGGTTTCCACAAGAGGCTTGATTATATCTGTTATTGCTTGTCTAGATATGATAGAAAATTGGTAACCAATATGAACTTCATATGATCAGAGTCATTGATGTGCGATGACGGTGGCTTTGCATCCCCTATTTGTCGGTTGTTGTATTTTAGGCTTCCAAGATATAAGGCCTCAAGTTTATAACCACCTTGTGAGAGTGAGAGTATCTGTCCACCCATCCAATGCCACCCATATATATACCTTTAGACCAAGGGGCTAGGCTTTCCATGTGTCCAAGTCACATGGATTGTAACAAAGGGTTCTTCACATGGCTAAGTCAAGCAATCATATGCGATCACATGGGATCATTTGAAATCACATGGTGTTTAAGGTGAAGAGCACTAAACTTGCATGTACACCTTCAAGGAGTCTTGAATTGAATATTTCTTCAAAGGCTAAGGCTTCACATCTTAAAATAAATACCTACAAAACTATTCAATCATGGTAATATTCCCAAGGATTTCTCAATGAAATCCAAGGGGTTTCCCAAGGGTTTTCCCAAGGGTTTCTTCATGAAATCCAAGAGTATTGAACCTTAGAACCCATGCAAATAAACTTGTAGTTGTACCATTCTTTCCCCCTTAAGATATTTTCATCTTAGAAGATGTGGTTAACTGCCTATCAATGCATGGCACTTGGGTAGTGCATAAGCCTACTCATATGAGAGACAAAAAACTGAATTTTAAGCCGAGTTATGCATAAGTAGATCAAGTATCCAACAAGCTATTGATAGAAAACAACATCAAATGCATCTCTAACATGATGAAGACTCAACCCTAAATCGATTTCCATAGGAGTGGCACTAGGCTTGCAATATTCCAGGCCAAAACATTGAAATAATGTGTCTATATTTTGTTTGACACAAAGCTATTCCCCCATCAACTTGCATAAATTAAATGCCCAAATAATGATGCAAATGAACTAAATATGACATCTGAAAAGAGCATGCAAATCAGCCTTAAATAAAGCAATATGCTTCTCATTAGGACCAATGAGCAGCATGTCATCAACATACATAACAATGATAAGAAGTACATCATTTGTATGCTTAACATATAAGGTGCTCTGATTTTGAATGTTCTCAAAACCATGTGAAATCAAGTAGGCATGTATCTTTTCATACCGAGGACATGGTGCTTGATTCAAACCATATAATGCTCTTTTCAACTTGCATACTTTGTTTTCATGCCCTTTCTACGCAAAGCCACGAGGCTAAAATACATACACTTCTTCACGTAAGTCATCACTCAGAAATGCAATTTTTATGTCCAACTAATGCACATCCTAACCATGATGACTTGCAAGTGCATAAATGCTACAAACGGTGGTCATTCTACATGTGGGTGTAAAGGTCCCATCAAAATCAATGCCTCTCTCTTGAACATAACCTTTTGTAGTCTAGCCTTATTCTTGTCAACTATTCCATCAAGCTTATGCTTCAGCTTGTATACCCATTTTAGTGCTAATGGCCTTTTTACTTGGAGGCAAATCACATAAAGAAGAAGACCATTTTTCATAATAGCATCATATTTTGATTGCATAGTAGCAATCCAATTTTTTGAATTTTGTGCTTCATAAAAAAACACGTTCATTCTCATCACAAAGACTAGAGGTAGCCATTGCATAGCAATTTGATGCAAAGGAAGCACTATGAGAGCTTGAACAAGTATGATATGATAGAGATGCATCTAATTTGCTATCTCTCAAAGTGTGCACTAGCCATTTAGGCATAGTTTTGGCCTCCTCTATATCAACCCTCTCATCAACAAGTGCATCATTTAAATTTGCCCAATTTACATGCTGATAGATTTTCAGCCATAACCAAAAATTGTTTGAAGCACATAAACACTTTGGACTTTGCTTTTAATGGATATACCATTCATGCTTGGAAAAATAATAAATAGAAGTCACAGAGTAAAGGTAGTTCCCAAAAGGTGTATGCATAGGATCAGAAACATCATTATGAATAAGCTATAATTTACGAGCAGCTTGAATTAAACCACTTTTAGGGAAGAGAGAACATTGCATTTTTCCCAAAATACAACATTCACAAACATGTTTACAAGGTGCTTCAAGTTTGGGTAGAGAGAACACCATTTTAGATTTCTGTATGAATAAGCTATAATTTATGAGCAGCTCGAATTAAACCATCTTTAGGGAAGAGAGAACATTGCATTTTTCCCAAAATATGACATTCACAAACATGTTTACAAGGTGCTTCAAGTTTGGGTAGAGAGAACACCATTTTAGATTTCTATAGGTGTAGCAAACTAGCATAATTCAGATGACCAAAGTGTTTTTGCCAAATCTTTGCACCACGATAGCCTAAGAATCTTGAATTCCACATGTTGAATCATTAAGAGATTTTGCATAGTCTATTAGCTTATGCAGCCCATGACATAAAATGTGAGAAGCAATAAGAACATCACCATTTGATAGATCATGAACTGTACATCTATCATCAACATATTTGACAATGAAGTCAATCTTGGTTAATGCTAAGATTGACAACATATTTTTCTTAATCCTTGGCACATACAAAGCATTTGACAATGTGAAAGAACTACCATCAGTAGTGGTCAAAATGATCTCACCAACTCCCATTATTGGATAAGAGGAGCAGAAGCATGCGAAAAACACAAGGAAGAAGAAGAAGCTTGGAGCACAACACACAATACTGAATGTATTGCCACATGAATGTACAAACATGAGTGACCTATTAGGGTTATAGGCGAATATACAAGTTGGGGGAAAAAGCCTCCTAAAGAGGGGAAAAAGTGCCCCCACAGTCCTAAGTATGTTCACACATTACTACCAAAATATATCAACAAATCCTCCCTGAGAGTGATATGGTAAAGAAGGAGCAGGCACTAATGTATAAGGAAGTGCCAAGCTATGTGTAATCAATCCACAAGAGGAGGTAAGCCCAAACCTTTGTAGACAAAAGATGGTGATGACAAAAGATTGACCAACACCCAAATCATGCAAAAGGTTTCTGAGCCATGTATACTCAACAATCACTTTGAAATCTGCCCTATCTCTTAGCCTCAAAACTAGAAGTTCCACAATAGGTTGCTTCTTGCTCAACCAACATATGCACGAGCTACCAAGCATGAACCAAAAACCATGGGTGGACACATGAATGTCATAGCAACCAACCCAATGAGAGTGAGAAAAAGCATGTAAATTTGGTGGTAGTGATGCTCCCTTGGGATAAAACAATCCAAGTAGCTTGGTATCACACAAGCAGCGAAAGATGTGCTTAACCACTTGCTAATGTTTGACACTTGGGCAATGCATAAACCTCTTATGAGAGACAACAAACTGAATATCAAGCCAGGTAATGCATAAGTAAATCAAGCATCCAACAGCCTGTTGATAGATAAAAACATCAAATGCATCTCCAACATCATGAAGAGTCAACCATAAATATGTTTCCATTCAAAGCCAAAATGACTCAATAATGTGTCAATATATTTTTTTTGACACAAATCTATTATGATATCAATGTTCATAAATTGAATGCCCAAATGGCCCAAGTCTGACATCTCAAAAGAGGCATGCAAATCAACCTTAAAGGCAGCAATATGCTTCTCATTAGGATCAATGAGCAACATCTCATCAAAATAGACAACAATGATCATAACACATCATTTGCATGCTTAATAAATGCGTTCTTCTTAGTTGGACTATTCTCAAAACCATGTGCAACCAAGTAGGCATGTATCTTTTCATACCAAGCATGTGGTGCTTGCTTAAACCATATAATGCCTTTTTCAATCTGCACACTTTGTTTTCATGCCGTTTTTGCATAAAACCATGAGGTTGAAATACATACACCTCTTCATGTAAATCACCATTAAAAAATGTAGTTTTAATGTCCAACTGATGTACATTCCAATCATGATGAGTTGCAATTGCACAAGTGCTATCAACAATAGTCATTTAGCATGTGGATGCAAAGGTTTCATAAAAATCAATGCCTCTTTCTTGAGCATAACCTTTTGCAACAAGCTAAGCCTTATACTTGTCAATTGTTCCATTAGGCTTATGTTTTAGCTTGTATACTCATTTAGCGCCAATGGCCTTTTTACTAGGAGGAAATCACATAAGAACTAGGTACCATTCTTCATAATAGCTTCATATTTGGATTGCATAGGAGGCATCCATTTTTCTAAATTTTGTGTGCTTCATCAAAAGAAATAGACTCATTCTCATAAGAGAGACTAGAGATAGCCATAGCATAGAAATCTGATGGAAAAGCATTATGATAACATGAACGAGTACGATATGAAAAAGGTGCATGTAATTTTCTTTCTTGCAAAGTGTGCATCAACCATTTAGGCATATTTTTTGCCTCCTCTATATTAGCTCTCTCATCAACAAGTGCATCATGTAAAATTTGCATCAGAAATGGAATGATCTACATCATCATGAAAACCTATGGAGGTTGAGAAATTACCTGATTTCGACTAGCACTTGAGTGTCCACCTGTAAAAAGATGCAAAAAAGTGTCATATACAACTTTGAAGCTAACTAATGTCTCCTTAGTTGTCACATCATGGGGGTTGTGTGAGAACACCTCTTGGGTGAGGTGGCATAGATGTCACATGGCACCATGAACACCTCTTAATTCCTCTACCATATGACATAAATCCCTATTGGTGCCATGTGACATATTTGCCACCTCATCCAAGAGGTGTTCTCACACAACCCCCATGATGTGACATTAGTACATGAAAGTAATGGTTGAATTGAATCTTAAAAAAATAACATCAATGCTAACCAAAACACATTTAGTCTATGGATGATACAAACAATAGCCTTTGCTTTTAGAACTGTACCCACCAAAAATACATTTTACTACTTTATCATCCAATCTTCTACGTTGTTGTTCAGGCACTAATGCATATGCCAGACAACAAGAGACACACAAATGAGCAACAAATGGCTTGCGACCATGCCTAGCCTCATATGGAGTGATAGAATGCAATGCTTTGGCGGGACACCTGTTAAGTACATATGCTGTGCACATAACAACCTCAAGCCAAAAGCTATGTGGTAAAGTCTAAATTTTGATCATACACCTTGCCATCTCCATGAGTGATTTATTCCTCCTTTCACCAACTCCATTTCGTTGATGTGTATATGGCACTACATACTGATGTTTTATCCCATGTTCAACCAAAAATGCATTAAAATCAGAAGATGTTTTATCTTACATTTAGTAAAAAATGCATTAAAATCAGAATGCGGGATGCTTATTTTACATCCTGATAGATTTTCAGCTAGAACTAGAAACTGTTTGAAGCACATAAACAGTTCAAAATTTTCTTTTAGTGGATACACCCATGCATGCCTGGAAAAATCATCAATAAAAGTTATGAAGTAAAGGTAGATCCCGAAAGAGGGTGTCTAGACATCACTGTGAACAAGTTGCATCTTTAGAGTAGCTTGAATAAACCATCTTCTGGGAAGGAGGAATGCTACATTTTGCCCAAAATATAGCCTTCACAAACATGTTTACAAGGTGCCTCAAGTTTGGGTAGAGAGGACATCATTTCAGATTTTTGCAGGTATAGCAAACTAGCATAATTCAGATGGCCAAAGCGTGCATTCCAAAGCTTTGCATCTAACATAGCTTGAGAATCTTGAACTGCACATAGTGAATCATTCACAAATTTTGAATAATCTATGAGATTATACAATCCATGATATAAAATGCCAGAACCAATAACAATATCGCCATTTAACAGATCATGAACCCTACATCTGTTATCAACAAATTTCACAACCAAGCTGATCTTAGCTAATGCTAAAATTGATGACAGTTTTTTCTTGATCCATGGCATAAACAAAGCACCTAACAATGTGAAAGAACTAACATTAGCAGTATCCAAAATGATCTTACCAACTCACATTATAGGATAAATAGAGTTGTTGGCACATGTGACAGTATTCCCTGTAGGGGTAGGCTCAAGTGAACTAAAGAAAGTGCATTGCGATGAATATGTTTGGTTGCCCCATTGTCAAAGTACCAAACATATGAGTTTATTGCAAACATACACTATCCATGGGAAGATGGGTCATAACTCCAAACAATAGTAAGCACCCATTCTTCATTCTGCTCAACATTAGTAGACTTTGTTTTAGGTGTAGAGACCTCTGCAACAACCATTCCGGCCTCTTTTTTCTTTGCCGCTTTTGCAACCAATTTTGGAAAAACCTTTATTAAATGATCATTTCTTTTATAGTATTTGCAAAACAATTTTTTATTTTTTTTTTTCTTCTCATCTTTGTCCTTTTTTTTTGACTGTGAAGCATTAGCAAAGTTTTGCTTACTAGTAGATGAGCTCCATTTACCTTTGCCCTTCTAAGTAGCTAAGAAAGCTTGATATGCTATACACATGATGGACCTGTTCTGATTGGACTGATCTTCATGCAACAAAACAAAGACTAACTCCTCAAATGTTAAGGCATTTGGATTTCCTTTCATCATCAACTGAAGAGTAGATGCTAAACTCTTATATGAATATGGAAGACCATTCATAAGAGTCTGCACAAGTGAACAGTCTCACAAGACTTCATCAATAGAAATGAATTGGTCCTTCAAATCTTTGATCTTTGTTAGAAAAAGTTTCAATAAAATCTCCTTCATTCATATGCTCACTCTCCAACTATTTTTGGAGGTAAGCATTTTGAAGAGCAAATATGAGGGATAATGGCACGTTTGAGAGTCAAGGCTATCAATGCATGTGCTTGAACATCTCTGCCATCCAAGTGAAGTTGCTCTATAGTAGGTGCAACAAGAACTGCAACACCAAGAGGAACTTGAAGATCCTCATCTTCAATGCCATCTACATCACCTTCAATAATTGTATTTGCAAGTGTAGTAGGTAATTTTCAACACCCTGGATAATATTCCATAGTCCTTTTGGGACCAATACATGACACATCATATATGCCCATAGTGGGTAATTGGTACCATCCAACTTATCCTTGACAACCAACATATTGAATACATCTTGCTTTTAGCCATGACCACTGACTAAAATACCCTAATGTTACACAACAAAACTACCCTCTTGAGTTATGCTAAACTGTATCTCAAAAAGCTGAACAAAACTACCCTCTTGAGTTATGCTAAACTTGTAGTAGACTCCACTTGTACTTGCGAACTGAAACCTATATATATGTTTGGCACAAAAAGACAAAATTTCTTGCATAGCCGCTACGATAACGCATTCATAGGCCAAAACAAGCTCATATCAAAATCTTGATACTAAAAAGAGAAGTGGTTTTGAAGTTCTAATCACCATGAGTATGCTCATCAAATTTCATGCGATTATGAGACTGTGATGTAAGGGGTCTTGTCGATGCCCTAGATGAAGCAGCAACCTACTCTGGTACCAGTTGTTGGAGTTTGAGGACTGTGGAAGCAGGACAACAACACAAGGAAGAAGAAGAAACTTGGAGCATAACACACAATACTAAATGTATTACCAAGTGAATGTACAAAGATAAGTGACCCATTAGGGTTATAGGCGTATATACAAGCCGAGGTAGAAAACCTTCTAAAGAGGGAAAAAAAGTACCTCGACGGTCCTAAGTGTGTTCACACACATCACTACTGAAATATATCAACAATATGTTGGTTGCCCCACTATCAAAATATCAAACATTTTTGTCTATTCCAGACATACACTACTCATGAGAAGATGGGTCATAGTTGCATATAGTAGTAAATATCCATTCTTCATTCTGAAAAAGATTAGCACACTCTATTTTAGGTCTAGAGGCCTCTATGAAAACTATTCTAGCCTGCAAATGAAGGTGTGATTCTCTTGAAAAATGCATTGTATGTGTCCGGTATCAAGAAGAACTTAATTTCAGTTCCATTGATTGCCAAAGCTTGGCTTCATGTACACTTTGTTGATGATAAGTGTATGGTTCATGATTTCAGCAATGTCGATATTATCGTGATGTCCGGTACATTATGTAATGTTTTGTATCGCATTGATACATACAAGAGGGCTGTCTCGAATGCCTTGGTTGCTCATACTTCTTCCATGGCTGAAATGGAGCTTTGGCATGCTCATTTTGGTCACTTAAACTTCAATAGTTTGCTTTACTTGCAAAAGAAGGACTTGGTTATTGGCTTGCCTACACTTGAGTCCATTGAAAAGCATGCATGTGAAGGTTGCATTCTTGGAAAAATGCATCGTGCTTCTTTTCCAAAAGATAGTCATACACACACTACAAGAAAATTGCAGCTTGTTCATAGTGATGTATGTGGTGCCGTCAAGACTCTATCTTTTGGGAAGCATGTATATTTTGTTACCTTCAGTGATGATGCTACTTGCCATACATGAGTGTATCCTATGAAAGTAAAGAATGAGGTATTTTCTTGCTTCAAAGCATTTTTAACTATGGCTGAAAATTTTTTCTTCACAAAAGCTTTTGACTCTATGCGTGGATCGTGCTGGTGAATACATGTCACATGAGTTCAATACTTTTCTTTGTGAAAGAGGTATTTCACACCAATGTACAGTGCCATATACACCTCAACAAAATGGTGTTGTTGAGCGTAAAAATAGAACTCTACTTGAAATGGCACGATGTATGGTTAAAGGAAAGGATCTTCCTGATAATTTTTGGATGGAAGCGGTCATGTGTGAAAACTATGTGTTGAATCGTTGCCCTAGAAAAGAATTGAGAGTCATCACTCCTTATGAGGCCTGGAATGTTCATAAGCCTATGGTTAGTCATATGCGTGTGTTTGGTTGTTTGGCATATGCTCTTGTGCCATCACAACAACATCACAAACTTGATGAGAAGGCAAAGAAATGTATATTTGTTGGTTATAGTGCTGAAAGTAAGGGATATCATTTGTATCATCCATTGATGAACACAATTATTGTAAGTCGAGATGTGGTATTTGCTGAAAATTTAGTTTTCCCTCTACTTGAATGCAAAAAATAGCCAACAGTTAGTTCACAAGATGTGTTTGATACACGCTTGCCTTTGTTCCAAAATGGTGCGCTTGACTATGGCCATGTAGACCAGCCAACTGAGGCTCAAAGGGCTAAAAAATTCCAGCAATATAGTGCTGAAAATGCAGAGAATTTCCAGCCAAACATGGCTGAAAACAGCAAAAAATTATCAAAACTGTTGGAAATTTCTAGCCACATATGGCTGAACATTTGAATCAAAATATGGCTGAAAATGAGCATGAAATTCAGCCCACACATGATGTAAACATTGAAGATGTTTTACATAATGAATGCATGTCTATCAAAAGTGCACATACTATGCCAAAGTGGCTGAAACAAACTTTGTAGGACAGCAAATTGAGTGCACCTTTACTTGGTAGAACAAGATCAAGCTCTCACCATGCATCAAGTAATTTTGTGGATTATTCTCTTATTGCTAGACCATGTAATGAAGAGACACTTTCTTTTGAAGATGCATGTGAAGATCCACAATGGATGAGTGCTATGCAATCAGAAATGGATTCCATACATAGGAATGGTACTTGGGAGTTATGTGAATTGCCAAAAGGAAAGAATGCCTTTGGTACAAAGTGGGTTTATAAGATTAAGAGAAAATCTAATGGTAGCATTGATCGCTACAAAGCTAGATTGGTTGCCAAAGGATATGCGCAACAGTATGGCATTGATTGTGAGGAAACATTTGCACCTATTTCACACATGACTACCATTTGTACCGTGGTTGCATTGGCTACCCATCGAGGTTGGAAAGTGCATCAGTTGGACATAAAAACAGCCTTCTTGAATGGTGATTTGCAAGAAGAGGTTTATGTGAAGCAACCTCCTGGATTTTCCATGAAAGGGGAAGAGCACATGGTTTGTCACTTGCATAAAGCCTTGTATGGTCTCAAGCAAGCTCCAAGTGCATGGTATGAGAAAATCCATAAGCACTTGATTGCTCTTGGCTTGACATGTATTCCCATTGAAAGCACACTCTATGTACGCAAAAATGGAGCTGATCTTAGAGTGCATTATCTTTATGTTGATGACATACTCTTGACTGGGTCATGTTATGAAAAACTTGACATTCTTATGGCTGATTTGTAGCCTACTTTTGATGTCACTTATCTTGGTCTTTTGAGCTACTATCTTGGCATCCAGTTTGTATCCATTGAGGGGGGAATTGTTATGCATCAAGCAAAGTATGTTAAAAAACTACTTCAACATTTTGACTTTGAGAATTGCAAGCCAATTTCCACACCAGTTGAGACAGGATTTAGATTCTCAGTTGAGGATTCCAGTGATGCATTTGACACTTCTCTTTATCAACAAACTGTGGGATGTCTTATATATGCATGCAACACAAGGCCGGATATACAGTATGTAGTTTCCCAGTTGAGTCAATTCATGCATAGCCCTGACACTAAGCATTGGCAAGCGGTGAGACGTGTGTTTAGATATCTCCGAGGCACTTTGAGCTTAGGTTTCTTTTATGGAAGAGATATTCAACCATGCTTGGATGCTTTTATAGATAGTGATTGGGATGGTTTTTATGATACTCGCGTGTCCACTAGTGGTAATTGTTTTTTCCTTGGAGACGCATGCATATCTTGGTTGAGTAAGAAGCAACGTTTAGTGGCGACATCGATTTGTGTACGGGGCAGTTTTCATAGTTATAGTGGAGTGTATATGGCTGAGATGCCTATTGATGGATCTTTGCATGGAGATTGATGCTGCTATGCATATTCTCACTGACAGTCAGAGTGCTTTGGCTGTTGCACAAAACCCAGTGTTTCATGTAGAGAACAAACATATTGAGGTGCATTATCACTATGTGAGAGAACACCTTCATGGAGGAGATATTGATTTGGTACATGTGCCTACACAAGATAATGTGGAAGACATATTCACCAAAGCTCTTCCAGGATAGGCCACCAAAGAATTGAGAATAAGATACTTTTGATTACATGGTGTGTCCACTTGCAACACCACTATGTGCACTTTCTAAATTTTCATGTAGTCACACTCATGAATGCACAACCGTAGCTAATTGATTTTGCCTCGTTTATACAGGTTCTCTCCAATCAAAGCATACTCTTTGGCTTCTTGCTCTAAACTTGCTTGTCTTGCTAAGTTTTCATCCTTATGGAAACTTTTTGATTTCAAGAATTCAACCAATGGAGCACTAGATTTAGGTACTAAAGCCACATTATATAAGATCGCAAAATCCACTAGGGATTGACTTATACAACTTGGACACTTCTTAATGAGGTGATGAATATCTGCTTCCATGTTAGGCCAATATACCTATGTGAAGTAGAGAGCACTAGTAAAATCCTTTGTAATGTGTTGATAAAACTCATAGAGTGCAAACAATTTGATTGGTACAAACAACTTCACTATGTTCTTTGGGCTTATAGACTTGCTTATAAAATTGTACTCAAAGACACACCCTTTCAAATGGTCTTTGGTCAAAAGGTTGTGCTACTGTTGGATTTGTTTCATTTTGATGTCAAAAGTAGAACAAGAGCATCAATGGACAAGACACCAACTATCCTCTAGAGTGTTGGATCTAGAATGATTAGGTGAGACAAGGCTAGATGTATCAATAGGCATCTATGCAGTGAAGAAAAGAAAAATAGCTTATTGATGCACATGTGAAAGATAAAGGCTTAAAAGTTTACTATTTAGTGTTGTTATATACATTAAAGCAATTTTCTTGTAAGCTAGAAAAATGTGGTTATGGACCTATGATTATCAACAGACTTTGTACCAGTACTTTCATTCAATTGGCCACCTTAGAAGGAGAAGTAATGACAAACTACATTACCGGCCATAGAGTGAAACTTTATCAAGGGCCTCTTAGAGAAGAGATGCTTAAGTGACTACATAAGGCCAAGAAGTAGATAGAGGGAGAACAAAGAATTAGAGAAGAGGCATAGGCCAAAGCCATAGAACCTATTAAATGCATGAAGTTGAGATGACAAGGCATACTACTGAATCCAAATACCCCAAAATATCACATGGAAATGTTTCAAACTAGGGTGAGTACCTCTCCTAGCATAGTAGATAGAAGATCGTTCATATACGTTGATCTCGGACAAGGAACTACAATCAAGCCAATCAAAGCCTTCATTAATTTAGATGCAGCTACAAGTGCTATTAGACTCTCTTGTTGTATAAGTATGGGCTAAGATGTAAAGCCAATAGAATCATATCTTGTAGGTTTGGGAGGTATAGAAACTCCATGTTTAGGGGAAGTAGAAGTTTTGATTACAATACAAGAGGTCCACCTAACAATCAAACTCTTAGTGTGCCATGATGATGATCTCACAAAATCTTTGATATTGGGTCAAGATTGGATATAAAACCATGCAATACACTTGAACCTTTGCAGACAATTTCTTCAAGTTTGGGTTAATACAAAATGCCTCATGGTGGAATTGGAGACCGATGAATTTTTTGGTCCTAATTCCACACACTATGCATGTGCCCCTAATTCTATTGTGTAGAATGCCTCACCTCATGATGGACAAATCATGCAAGTGTTAGCACCCCCTTATTTTCCAAAGGAAATTCTAACGATGACAATGAAGCCACATTAACCGAAGATACAACCATAGTGTAACCACCTGAAAACAATGATTGCCTAGAACCTTTCAACCAAACAATTGATGAAATCAAGCTATCCGAGGCATGAAGCAAGTATGGGTGAAGAAAGTTGAACAATCAATTTTCCCCCCCTAAACCATGATTGACACCATAGAAGGGCAAGACATGTAGAAAATGAAGTATCGATAAGAAAGAATGACATCAACAATTTATAATTTGACAAATTTGGATTCCTAAGAAGAATAACAAATCCGCACAATATCAACACTGTAAAATACGCACACATCATCAAAAGCATGTTGAGCTAATGCACAATCCCATCTATACATGTAGTTGGTCTAGTGATGAGCATTAGGCACAACAATTGATAGTTCACTTACACACAACATGGGCTACATTGGGGATTCATGTCAGTAATGGAAAGGGATCGAGGTCCCATAATATTGCAATCAAAATCTATTAAATATTAATATGCTTTCCTTGTGTAGTAGATCTTAGCACTAACGAAGCCCTCAAAATTCAAAAAATGAACATTGCTGCAATAAGACCAAGCTTCACACTGATCAACTATCAACCTATACCCATTGACCAGAACCTGCTTCTTCCACGACCTGAATTTGTTGATTTTCAAGGACACATCCCTATCAAAGACCCACCAACAAGGAAAGGGGGCCGATTTCAATTTTTCTCTATGGAGTTCAAGAAATTAGAGAATGCAGATGACTTATGAACCATCTGCGAGAAGGCAAGACTAGATACATATTTTAGTGCACCCTCCCACACTTGGATTTCTTAAGTTGTTATTTTTTAATCCATACTCTGCAATTAGATGAATACAAGGATGCCCCAATACTTTTATGTTACCATCTCTATTCCAAATCAGCCACTTATAAAATTTCATATTGACTCATAAGTTGATAAGAGAGACACTTAATATGTCAAGAATGCATATCCCTACCGATAAAGAGGCCCTAGTGCCTGAAGAGATGAGAAAAATTGAAGTATTGAAGTTATCACATATGTCCACCATAATGCCTAACTTGTCTACACTGCTCATATTAAGCATTCAACATTTTGTGTTACTAGGCCAAGAACAATTAACCCACCCACATAAGAAAATATGTGTTTGCTTATGTGTGTCATAAATTGTGTAGTCGAAGATTGATCTACCCTACTTGATAATGTATTAGTTATATGTGACCAACCACATATGATCCGTGAAGCAAGTAGTGAATGGTTGTTGTGCCGTCATGTGCATCGTATACATGTATCTCACCTATGACATTTTGATCGAGCCAGCTTTTATTAGACCTCAATTGCAAACACTCAAGAGTAGATGATCCTCTTTTGGTCAACCAACAAAGTGCATGCGAGGCAGCATTCCATGCTTACAACCCATAGAGACACTTGTGACTCCCAAGCAATCACCAACATTCCCAGAGCCCTCAATTCTCTCGTTTACTATAAGAGTCCCTAGGATAGCACAAATGACAACACCACGGCTCCTATGACACAACTAGAAGCGACTACGCAGACTAAGGCTATTGAAAATATTTTCTTAGAATGCACACAACCATTCGGCTAAGAATTTTTATTCCCAATAATGGGTAAAGTAAAATAGCAAGAAGCCTTAACTGTCGATTTTGAACAATCGCTACCAAACTTTTTAGAATTTCAATACCCTAATGTGCATTATGTATCCCAGGAGTACAAATGACCTAGCTACCTAGCGTCACAAATGGATCAAGAAGAAGGACACACATAGAATAATTAGGATGAAGAAGAATGATTGTATACCAAGGAAGAGGAAGAAAGATAGCGAGAGCAACATGAAGTGCAGCACCAAACAATTGTAGATGAAGAACAAAATTGCTCTACATACATATCAACATTACAAGCGCTACATGCACAATTTGAAGTTGTACAAGCACAACAACAATTGAACAAAGAGTGGAGTCATGCCATCCCTCTAGCAAGAATTGAAACAAACTGGTTTTGATGCAACCTTTATAGAGATGATGCATAGGCTATCAGAAGCAATAGGAGTCGTAGAAGCTCTCAACTTTCTAATGAAACACCCCTAGCTCGTTATGACTCCAAAAGGGTACAAGCATAGTGTAACCATGGTCAAAAAATCTGAATTCCTATTCCCACCAACCTTTCCCATCATTCCATGCTACGAGGACATGCAGTGCTACCAATTCCCCCCATCCACACTGCCACACTAGGACATCATTCGACCCCTCCTATCTCCTCCACCACTTCCATTTCTTAAGAATTCCAATCTATTTGTGAAACACCACCTCAAACCCCATCCTGATTCCAAAGCTACCAATGAGACATCACAAGAACTTGTCTCTAATTTGAGATGCCTCTGTCAATTAGCACCACTTACTCACCCATTACCCATATCGAGCCCTCAATACCATCTACAATCCCTCCTATCTCACCATCAATCCATCCTTAAATCGAAGTCTTTTCATCAACATCAGAGCCACCCACCACCATTGTAAGCCCTTGGGCTAACATTTTTTTAATACATCTTCAATGTTAGATTTTTGCCCAAGACATCAAATGCCCAAAGTATACAAACCACGACTCCAATTGTTTCAAGTGAGAAACCTCACAACACACACAAATACCACTCTTCACATCCACCACCACACACACGTCCATGTCCAAATATTTGGACATCTCACCTCGAACCACAACACCACCACTGACCAAAAATACCACCATTCCCAATCCCCCTCCATCACCAACATCACCTCCGATCACTAGCGTATTCACTTTTGCATCCAATATACCCATCCCATCCTCGTTCCCCTTGCATCAAACTTCCACCAAATTTCCTTTGTGCATACGAACCCTATTGATATATTTAGGTAGTGATGTGTGTGAACACACTAGGACCGTCGAGGCACTTTTTTCCCTCTTTAGAAGTTTTTTTCCCCCGCTTGTATATATGCCTATTGCCCTAAAGGGCTACTTATCTTTGTACATTCTCTAGTAATACATTCAGTATTGTGTGTTGTGCTCCAAGCTCCTTCTTCTTCCTTGTGTTGTTCAGGTGCTTCTGCAGACGTCTAACTCCAACAATTGGTATCAGAGCACCTCCTCGCTTCATCTAGGGTGTCATCGACACTCCTCTAGTAGCAGTCTCAGAATCACACGAATTTCAGTGAGCATACTCAGGGTGTTTCAGAGATCAAAACAACTTCATTGTGTGATGCCCAAGTTGCGATTTGAGCTCATTTCAGCCTCCGAACGTACTATCACAGTGCTTGTGTTTTGTGCCAAAGGTATATACCTATTTTGGTTCGCTAGTATAAGCGTCTCAAAGTCTGCTATAGGTTCAACAAAACTCATCTGGGCAGTTCTGTTTAACTTTTTGAGATACAGTCAATTTTCTACATCAAGGTACTTTAGTCACCGGCCATGGCTGAAAGCAGTGATGTATTTCGTATGTTGGCTGTTGAGGATAAGTTGAATGGTACCAACTACCCATTGTGGGCTTATATGATGCGACATGTATTGGTTGCAAAAGGACTTTGGAACATTGTGCACGGTGTTGAAAAACGTCCTATCACACCTAAAACTGTTACAACTGGAGGTACTGAAGTTGATGCAGAAGGTGTCGAAGATGATGATATTTTGCATATTCCTATTTGTGTTGCAGTTTCTATTGCACCTACTGTGGAGCAGATTTGTTGGGATGGTAGAGATGCTCAGGCACATGCATTGATAGCTTTGTCTGTTGAACGTGCCATTATTCCTCACATTCGCTCTTGCAGAATAGCTAAGGATGCTTGGGATACAGTTACCACATTGTACCAAGCTAGGAATGAGGCTCATGTTGCTTACCTCCAAAAATAGTTGGAGAGTGAGCACACAAATGAAGGTGATTCTATGGAAAGTTTTCTAACAAAGATCAAAGACTTGAAGGAACAGTTGATTTCTGCTAATGAGGTTATACCAAATAGGTCACTTGTGTAGACCATTCTGAATGGTCTTCCTGATTCATATCAGAGTTTTGCTTCTACTCTTCGGTTGATGATGAAAGGCAATCCAAATGCCTTGTCATTTGAGGAGTTAGTCTCTGTTTCTTGCACGAAGATCAATCCAAGCAGAACAGGTCCATTATGGGTGTTGCAAATCAAGCTTTCCTAGCTAGTCAGAAGGGCAAAGGAAAATGGAGCGCTTCAACTAGTAAGCAGAAATCTACTAATTCTACACAATCAAAGAGGGAAGACAAAGATGAAAAGAAATCAGAAAAGCCGAAATTTTTTTGCAAGTACTGTAAAGGAAATGCTCATATCATAAAGAACTATCCAAAACTGGCTACTAAAGAGGCAAAGAAGAAAGAGACTGGAATGGTTGTTACAAAAGCCTCTAGACCAAAAATGGAGTATGCTAATCTTCTGCAGGAAGAAGAATGGGTGTTTACTACTGTTTGTAGTTTTGACCCATCTTCTCATGAGCACCTCCATTAATGTCAATCCAGGAAGACATGAGGATGATATGAAGACCTCGAACAAGTGATGGCACAAGTGTGTGAGTGAGAAGCACACAAACATGCACACACATACACACACAAGCGCACACATGGTAAGAACAAAGAGAGAAACAATGGAAATCTTTAGATTACTTCAAAAGTCTCATATACAAGCTCAAATCACTAACAAGCTAACCTCAAAAATGAACTCTCTAGCTCTTTTTATAGTTTTTGACTAGCTTTGGTTTTGTCCAGATATAGTGTCTGGCCCAGTTAAAAATTAGGTTCCTAGGCTATTATTGAGGCTCAAACGAGCTCTAAAAACTATCAAAATTGGTACATAAATACTCCTAATACTCCTCAAGCTTGAGGACTCATCGGCTTGAAAAAAATGGAGTCGAAACTACCAAAAACGGTATTTACAATGTTCATGAAGTGATGAAAATCACTGTTACAAAGAGGTTAAGTTGGGAAAAAACTAAATGGCCTACTTGCCGGATCTTCATTGACTGCTGTTGCAGAGCTAAAGAAAGCACAAAGCAGAGAAAAAGACGGGCCCCAAAATTTTTCCGATTTGGACATCATATTTTTGTATCATAACCATTCTTGTAATATATTTTCCGTTGTAAAGGCACTAGAGGAGTCCTCTAGATGCATCCCCATAGAAGGTTAGAAGCTTACCCATGTAAAATAGTAGGAAATTAGTCTTTTAGTGAATAAAGTGCCGGTCTCTTGTGTGAAAGGACCATTTTTAGGGCACTAGTATATAAGTCAAATGTGACTCTTTGTAAAGAACTTTTTGCCATTGTGAGAACGGAGAGCACAGAAATTCGAATTTGTGTCTTCTTCACTCCATATCTTTTTCTCTGTGAGCTTGTATGCATGTGTATTGCTTGGAAAGAGTGCGTGTGAGTGTTGTCTATCCATGAAAGTGTTTATTTGCTGTAGGTAAGGTGTGTGCGACGTGTAGGAAGTGCTGAAGTGTAGGAAAGTATTCCCGCGACTCAGTATTTCGCTCATAACTTGACGTAGGAGCGTCAGAATTGAGTGAAACCACTGCCATTGGATGCGTCTTCTCGAGAGCTTCGAAACGCATATGCTATTCGCTATATTTGGAGCTTGGAGCTAGGAGAAAAGTCCAAAATACTGACGGCTACTGCACCAAGTATCGTTTCGCTTTGACCAACAGTTGGAGCTTGTTTGGATAAGTCTTTGCCTTATTTACACTCTTTGAGTAGTTCATTTGCATTGATCATTACATGATTGCATGTCCTCATACACTCGGCTAGGTTTGTATACTCTTCGGATTGATAATTAAAAGCGTGTATCCCCACTATATGCACTTGAGAGGGGATTGAGGTATAGTCTCTTTCTCCGCAAGTCCCTAAGTTGATGCTTAGGTCAACACACTTTTTGGCGCCGTTGCCGGGGAGTGACGAATCAAACCGAGGCATTCGTGTGATGGTAAGTAGCTTTTTTGCATTGAAGTAAGTGGAGGAGTGGAAATTTTCTCTTTTTTGGTAAGTCATTTTCAGCCGCACTTGCTACTTCTCATTCTTGGAGTGTGTGTAGTGAGTTGTTAGTCTAGGGAAGTGAGTGGAAGGAGTAGAGAAGGAGTAGTTAGGGAGTAGGTCAAGTCCGGAGAGTAGGAGTTAGTCTTTGTTCAGTAAAGTTTGTTTTTGAAAGTAAGAAAAATCTCAAGTATAAAAGCCAAAAAAATTCACTTTGCAAGTTACTTGTGTTTCTGAGCAAGTATCGTGGAGAACCGAGTATCGTGAGAGCTGTGGCAGAGATCGCGGACGAGGAACTGAGCAATCTGGGGTTGCACAGAGCAAGGGGGAGTGAGAAAGAAGTGGGATCAACTATCAAGGTGAGCAGAACCCATCTTACTTTTGAATTCTCAGTAAATCTAGACTGCAGAGAAAGACGATCTGCGTCAGGTATCGTTTGAGAATTTCAGAGGATAAAAAGGAGTGAGTTGAGTGGTACAGAGAGTGAGGAGAGAGGAGAGGGACTAGTAAAACAAGTGCATTAAACCAAAACTTAAAAAATCTTTCCCAAAAATTGTCTAAGGGTCAAGTATCGTTTTGCTCCCGCGGTCGAGTATCGCGATACTTATCAAGTATCGTTTTGCTCCTGTGGTCGAGTATCGCGATATTTCCCTCTGATCGTGTATCGTTTCATACCGATCGCGATACTTGGCCAGAGATCGTTTTGACAACGATCGTTGATCGTGTATCGTTGATCGTGTATCGTTTCGGTCAAAGATCGGTATCGCTTCGGTCAGAGATCGTTTAGATCAAAGATCGCGATACTGGTCAAAGGTCGTGTATCGTTTGGTTTAGCGATCGCGATACCTAACAAGTATCGTGTATCGTTTGGCCAGCGATCGTCTGCGAGAGATCGTTTTGTGAGGTATCGTTTTGTGAGAGATCGTGTATCGTTTGGTGGAAGTATCGTGTATCGTCTCAGGAAGATCGCGATACTGGGTAAGTATCGTGTATCGTCTTGCGAAAGATCGCGATACTTGTGGCCGATCGTGTATCGTCTTTTTCAAAGATCGTGTATCGCAGGTGCCAAGTATCATTTTTCCCGAGTATCGTGATAGTCAGGTATCGTGTATCGCTTTATTCAGAGATCGCAATACTTATCAGAGATCGGTATCGCCTATCTCCAAGTATCGTGTATCGTTTCAGATCAAAGATCGTTTTAGCCCAGAGATCGTGTATCGTGAGATTTGGGAGTCAAGTATCGTGATTTGGAAGAAATTCTTTTTCAGTCTTTTCCCTGCCAAAGTCTTCTAGAAACTCTGACCTTTGGTGAAGAATCCTAGAGGCTAGAGGATTGCAAGGGCTGATCAGAGTTTTTAAGTGGATGAACCTGAGATCCGGAAGAACCCTAGGAAGCCGAAGAAGTGTAATCTCTTCTGTAGGTAGTGTAGCAGAGCCAAGTAACCGTTCACATTACTCAGAGACCTCCAGTGAGTCAGAGGAAGAAATTCCCATGGCTTCAGAGGACATGCAGAACACAGTACCCATGATTGGCATGATGTCAATCATTGAGGGAGAGTACAGGACCTCCTTGGAGTATGTGAACACCAACCAAAATGAGATCCCTATTTATTTGGATGGTCTAAACAGATCAGTGGCCAGGTTAAAGAAAGCTTCAGAGGCTTACATAGTGCCTAGACCAGCAGTCAAGTACTTAGGAGGATTTTACATGGACAAAAGAGATATCCAATATGTGGTCACAGAACACCCAGAAAACATTAATGAAATAGGTGAAGAAAATAATGCTTCAAACTTAAATGGAGGAGGGAATGAAGAGCAAGTAACTACACCTAGAGGGAGATCTACGGTTGCTAGGATATGGAGAGGAGACCTGATTCCCCAAGATGACACCTTAATGGATGTATATTTGATCAATGGGATAGAGCATCTTCTTAGAGCACATTCTTCAATTTGGGAAGCTGCTCCTAATCCAGTCACCATCTATGAGTTATAAGATCCTGATTTCTCCACCATCATCACATATCTGGATAAGAATCAGAGAAGATATTGGCCCTTAACAGAAGCGGAAAGAGCTGAGTTGAAATATCAGAATATCCCAGTGTTTCCCCCTAGGGACCAAGCCACTACTTCAAGAAATCCACTTGGAACATCCCATAATGATTCATACCAACAGTCGGGCCAAACACAACAAACACAACAAACACAACAAACACAAATCCCAGTTAGACCACATGTGCAGTTTGCAATGCCTGCAAATAACCCTAATTACCGACCTCAACCAACTATTGACCCAAGACATGGAATCCATGCTCCAGTCAGACCGCCGGTAGTAAGAGGACCAGGCATACCAATAGGAAGACCAATTTTCCCAGTAATGCCTAGACCACCCGAAGCAGGAAGAAGGTTAAGGCCAATCCAAGTTGCCAAATGCATGAGAAATCACTATGATGGCTCTAGTGAACCTTACAATCATATAGCTGAATTTAAACAAGTAATCAGAGCCGAACAGGTAGAAGACTTTTTGATCCAATATGAGTCCTTTGGTCTCACATTGTCAGACACTGCGTTAGCGTGGTTTCAGCCATTGGACCCTAATAATTTTCAAAACATGGAGCAAGTCTATCAAGAAATGATTGAGGAATTCACTAAGTCAGGAATTAAAAACAACTCTTCATCATTGATCCATAGCTTTAAGCAAGCCCCTACCGAATCAGTGAGATTGGCAGCAAGAAGATTCAAGCAGTATGTGGACAAATGCCCAGTAGAAGAGAGACCTACCCAAAATAAAATGGTGTCATTATTTTTGGAAGGATTGCTGAACGGATCTTTGAGATCATTGGTATATGTGAAGAGAGTTCAAACTTTGCAAGAATGCATGAAGGAATGCATAGATCTAGAAGACAACCTAGCAGAGGACCTGAAAATTCCGCAAGGTAGCTTGAAAAGTGAAGATTCGGCCAGTAGCACATCAATCCCTAAAAACAATGTAGAGGAAATAGCCGATTTGGTAGCGAAGAAGTTGAACGTTCAAGGACAGAGGAACTACCCCAATAACCCTATGAGAGTACCCATGCTCAGAAGATGTATGCAGTGCGGAGGAGATCATCCTTCTCACTTGTGTATTAGGGGAGTAGTCCCACCACCTGCTTATGCTTATAATAGACCCCCTGTCCCAGGACCTCTACAATATTGCAGTGTGGAACAAAAATACACAAATCACAATACAGAAAACTGCCCTTACAATAGGCAAGCGAGACCAGCACAGCCATATATGAGACCTTATGGATACCCTCAGAGAGATCAGGGAGGTGAAGCCTTTAGATATCCTACTTATCAGCCACAGGCACCAGTGCCACGACCATATGCGTATCAGGGATACACCCAACCACAACCAGTACTAGGACAACAACCGCCCCATCCTCAAAACGTTGTCCCAGTCAAGATAGCTCAACCTGAAGAAAACCTCGAAAGAGCTATAGTACCAGCCACACCTTTGGTTGGTAACGAACCATATGACTTATCTTACGAACATAGTCAAGGAGCATATCCCAATTATGAAAGCTCAATGATGGAATATGGACAACTGTATGAACCATATGCCTACAACATGGAGGCACTAGATAATTCATACGGATATGAGCAGGACTATGTGTCATTAATGTACACAGCTCCTAGAGCAACCATACCACCTCGACCCATGAACAGACTGCCTGTACCCAGAGGACCATGTTACAGGTGTGGAGGTGATCACTACATCAGAGAATGCACATTGCCAAACCCACCACCACCACAACGAGTCTGGGAAGGTTACTGTAGTGATTGTGGTAAGGAACACCTTTTCAGAGACTGCCCCAAGAATCCCAACAAGGTTACATCTAACGTGCAAATCAATGTAATTGAAGTAAACAAAGCATCAGGGAGTGATAAAGAGTACACAGTACCATTGAAAGCAATAACAAGAGCCAAAGCCGGAGAGACCCCTAATAAGACGGAGGAGTACAACCAAAATAACAGGGAGGTGAACACAACCATCCCTCAAAGAGTTGAAGACTCAGAAGAGCCGGAGAAAAGTATTGCAAGTAAAAGGTCCCAGAGATGGAAGCACCGAAGAGATAGGATAAAAGAAAAGAAGTTATTACAAAAGAAGGAAAAGGAGGAAAATGAACGAAAACCAAAAGAAGAACCGAAGAGGGAAGAAGGAAACAAAGATGAACAATACAAAAAAGAGGAGGTAGGATCAGTGTTAGCTGACCCTATGCCTGAAGAATTAGCCATGTGGATTCAGGCATACAAGGCACGAATAAGAGCAGGACCTACCATAGAACAACATGAGAGGGAATATCCAAGAGGCGACTTAGAAAAGGAAAGATTGGAGATCTGCAAAAAATTGATAGAAGTTGCACAACAGACCTTAGAAAAACCTGCATCGCCTTTACCCAAGACCCGAATTTCTGAAGGAGAATTCCAAGCGTGTGTAAACACTCATGAAAAGCCTGAAGTGAGTAGAACTCAGAATGACGAACATGGTATTGAGAGAAGGGAAGGATCCATGGTTCCCGAAGTAGAAGGAGAATGGACTAAAGATCTATGGGCACGAGTTCAAGAGGACAAATGGAAGAAAGTGGAAGGAATTGAACCACCCTTTGAAGAATTAGAAGCAAAAAACGAACTAGAGGGTTCAATACCTGAACTAAATTCAGGAGAAATTTTTTCGATGGATGCAAGTGACCAAGGAGAGAAAGATATAAATGAACTGCCCAATTACACAGGGGAGTACGAACACAATTCAGAATTGTATCGTATCCCCTCAACGAGGAAACAAGAAACGAACCCATCAATCCAAACATATGAGATCATACAACGCCTTAGAGAGGTAAAAATCCCTTGTACCCTAACATTTGAAGAACTATTGAAGGTAAAACCACATTTGAAGGAGAAATTAATCAATCAGTGGGAGGTCAAAGAGGAAAAGAAAGAAATAGCAGACGAAGTCAACACGGTGAGAATTCCAGTGGATAAGGTAGGAGACTTTAGTGAGGGAGATGAAGGAAATACCTGCCTTCCAATTACTTATATGGGATACACTACTAAAGCCATTTTAGATTCGGGAGCTGGTGTTGGTATTGCTACCAAAGAAATTTGGGAGAAATGGGGAAAACCAGCGCTATGACCAACACGCATGAAAATACAAATGGCAGACGGACATACAGAAAGACCCTTAGGATTGTTGGAATGAGTAGTTTTCACTACGTGTGGAGTGGAATTCGAACACACTCTAGCAATTTGTCACTTCGAAAGGCCAAGCAATTATGAAATGATCCTGGGAAGGCCTTTCATGAGACAGCTAAAGGTCATACAAGATTGGGGAAAAGATGCGGTGTACCTACAACATGAAGGAACCACCACCAGAATTAACCTACATACGTACACTTATCAAGATGTTCCACCTCTACAATGGAATCAAATTCATAAGGAGGAAGACGATCAGTCAGTTCACAGCGTAGGTTCTAGTGATCAATCTTGGATGAACGAGGACACTCATCTATGGATATGCCAAGCTGCAAAGAAGGAAGAGGAGAGAAGAAAAGGATGGCAACAGAAACAAGGAATAGCGAGGTCTGTACAAGATCCAGCTTACATGCCTCAAGTCTTTTTAGATGAAGAGTTTGAACCTCATGGTTGGATTGAGATTTTAGCGACCCTTGATGTATGTGTGAACGAAGAAGTGATAACTATGAATGAATGCATTGACGAGGAAGGATATGACGTTAGTCTCTATGTAGTAGTCCTTCAGGAGGCTGAAGAAGGAGAAGTGATAGAGAAAGAATTGAAGGAGGACTATGAGAGCATTGAAATGGAGCCAGAACCAATGGAACCTGAGGATGAAAATCAAAAAGTAAACATCACAGCTAACGAAACCTATAAAGAACCTACACAGAAAAAAGAGCTAGAGTTCTATAAAGAGTCAGAGTGTGAAGAAAATAAACCCCAAGATCAGTTTGAAGTGCCAGTTCACTTCAAGAAATATGAAGTAGAAGAGAGGAAAATTGCTATTCAAATGCCTAAAAGAGAGGCACAGCCAGGAATAGCTTATGACAATAAAGAACAAACCAAGAAGATAGTGGTGACGTTGGAGGAAGGAGAAGAACGATGTACCTTCATAGGACAGGATGTCTCATTAGAGGAAGAACAAGAGCTAATTCGTCTCATAAGAGAATATCGGGATGTCTTTGCTTGGACCTATAAGGACTTGAAAGGAGTCGACCCTTCTATATGTGCGCATAGAATTCCCATGACATCCGAAGCCAAACCTTCTAAACAAAGACCATATACATACAATGATGTGTACTCAGCAAAGATAAAGGAAGAGATAGACAAATTGTTAGATGCTGGATTCATATACGAAATTGAGCACACGGAATGGGTGTCACCTTTGGTGGTTGTACCGAAAAAGAATGGAAAGTTAAGAGTGTGCATCAATTTGAAGAAAGTAAATGCCGCGACCATAAGGGATAGTTATCCATTACCAATTACAGATCATCTCTTGGAAAGGGTGGCAGGAAAGGAAGTCTATAGCTTTCTGGATGGCTTTTCAGGGTATAATCAGGTGGCCATTGCTCCTGAAGACCAACATAAAACCGCGTTCGCAACTGAATGGGGAGTATACGCCTTTAGAGTCATGCCTTTTGGTCTGACTAATGCCCCAGCTACCTTCCAAAGATTGATGTGCCATGTATTCAAAGAATTCCTAAGAAAGAGTATGGAGGTATACGTGGATGATCTTTGTACTTATTCAGCTATACGATCAGAGCACATCCCAGAACTAGAGAAGATCTTTGCCAAATGTAGACAATACCGAGTATGCCTTAACCCAGAAAAATGTGTCTTCATGGTTAGACAAGGGAAAATATTAGGGCATATTGTCTCCAAAAATGGAATCTCAACTGACGAAGACAAAATTAAAGTAATTCTGGATTTACCAAGACCTAAGACTGCTAAAGAAGTTCAAGCATTTATGGGACATTGTGGATACTATCGAAGATTTATACATATGTACGCCATAATTGCTAGACCTCTTTATGCATTATTGACACAATTTAATTGGACCGATGAATGTGAAAAAGCCTTCAACGAGTTAAAGAATCGATTGAGTTCAGCACCAATCCTTCGAGTACCTAACTGGAATAAGCCGTTTCACATTCATGTGGATGCTTCCAAGTTTGCGATTGGTTGCATCTTAGCTCAACCTGCAGATTCGGGAAAACTAGACACCCTATAGCCTATGCTAGTAGACAATTAAATCAAGCAGAACGCAATTATACTACCACTGAGAGAGAAGGCCTAGGGATGGTGTACGCAGTCAAAAAGTTCAGACATTACCTGTTGGCAAACAAATTCAAATTCTTCATTGATCATCAAGCCCTACTGTACTTAGTCAACAAGCCTTGTAATACAGGAAGACTAGTACGATGGTTTTTATTGCTAATGGAGTTTGATTTTGAGGTAGTAGTCAAGAAAGGAAATACCCACATAAGAGCAGACCACTTATCAAGAACGACCCATGGAGAACCACCCATAGGAATACCCGATGATTTGCCAGATACGTATCTTTTTAACCTGGAAGTATGTCCTCAATGGGCAGAAAAGTTGATCCCTATACTTACATATGGACCTAAAGATGGGATCACACCAAACCAAACCCAAGATCTCTGGAAGACTAAAAACCTTCATATCATTGTGGGAAGTTTGTATCACCAGGATTCAAGCGGATTATTAATGAGATGCGTGGAAGAAGAGGAACAAGAAATGTGGCTTCAGAAAGCACATGTAAACCAATGGAAAACTCATTTGAATGCAAATGGAACGTGGCAAACACTCAAGAGATTTGGTACATATTGGCCAGCCATGCAGAGAGACGCACATAACTATGTATCAGCATGCCAAATCTGTCAAGAACAAAATCTAGAAGAGAACTCAACTCTATGCTATTCCACAGTAGCACCGGGATGGAGCATGCCTCTGGTGAAGTTCTTAAAGACTCAAGAATACCCCGAAGGAGCCACTATGGCAAGGAAACGTGCACTTGTAGAACAAAGTAAGGATTATGCCATTATAGGAAAACAACTTTTTAAACGAGGAAGAGATAACCAATTACGAGTGTGCATTCACGAAGACGAATATCTTTCTGTTTTAGAGATGGCACATACAAGAGCTGCAGGAGGGCACTTCTCTGCAGATAAAACAGCAAAAATGATCCTCTTTGCTGGAATGTGGTGGCCAACTCTACATCAAGATGCTGTAACATATGTGCAACGATGTGATACTTGCCAACGAACCAAATATCCAATTAGGAGAGATGAAATGCCACTTAGACCCATGATGAGTGCCAGAGCTTTCACCAAATGGGGAATAGATTTCATAGGACCTATTAGCCCACCAGCGAAAGGATCCCATGCCGAGTATATAATTGTAGCCACAGACTATCTGACCAAATGGGTTGAAGCAAAAACAACCAAGAAAAATGATGCAAGAACCACAGCCAAGTTTCTCTTTGAGAACATTTTCACTAGATTTGGACTACCAATAGAAATTGTGAGTGATAGAGGTACGCACTTTGTGAATGAAGTTATAGAAGATTTATTGAATGAATTCTTGGTAATTCATAAGAAATCAGCTCCTTATCACCCACAAGCCAATGGACAAGCCGAAAGTTCGAATAAAATCTTGTGTACAGTTCTCACCAAAATTGTTAACAATGGTAGATCAGATTGGGATAAGCAGTTACATCATGCTTTATGGGCATTTCGAGTAGCCTATAAAACCGCTATAGGCACTACTCCTTTTAACTTAGTATATGGACAAAATGCTATTTTGCCAATTGATTTCTTAATTCCCACTCTAAGAGTAGCAACTACTTATGAGTGGACGGGCCATGAACTATCAGCTCAATTGGATCAAATAGAAAAGCTTCACGAAACTAGATTACAAGCAGTAGTAGGCATTTATGCCGCTAAACGACGACATAAAGCCTACTTTGATGCGCACATTAAGGACAAAAATTTGAAGGAAGGAGATTTAGTTTTGGTATATACCTTGAAACAACATGCTAAGAAGTTGTAGAAGAGAGGATATGGCCCCTTAATCATTAATCGTATATCTACAAGTGGAGCCATCAACTTAGCAACCTTGGATGGGGATATATTACCAAACTATATCAGCGGATGTAGAGTAAAAAAATACATAGAACCATTGACCGAAGAAACAATGTCTCGATTAATCAAAGGCAAGAATAGACGCATAGAAGAGGAAAGGATACGAGAAGAAGCGAGACAGGAAGCATTGGAAAGAATAAAGAAATGGAAAGAGTGGATGAGAGAGCGAGATGAGAGATATCGATTAGGAGAAGAACTCATCCCGATGGCTAATTTTAGAGCCACTCAAAACCTAGGATCTCAGAGAACACAACCATATTTAAATTTGGGAGCAGGTAAAACGGAGTACCACTTGGTGGATGTTCTCATTGACACAGGAGCTGCTGTAAGCTGTATCAAGCTTTCTTTGACCCAAAAACTACAGGAGGAAGTACGCCCATCGATGGCACAGTTAATAGGAATAGGAGGAACAATTACTCAATGCATAGGTGAGATCACCTTACCTCTGCATCTTGGCAACAACACCATGGAACAAAAGCTATTAGTGTGTCATGATCAGGATTTACTTGAAGAGGTAGTATTAGGGCAAGACTGGATTTACGAATATGAAGTGACTGTTCAATTGGCTTTAGGATACATCTCAGCCAGGATAGGACATCGTGAAGTATTCAGTCTGCTCGATGAACGACCAATCAAATCTGTGAGCATAGAGCAAAAAGTTCATTCTAATGAACAAAGTCATGAATGTATGTTCACTAGCACTATAGAAACACCTTCGTCAAGTACTATCAATGAGGACACATTGAATTCTGCTTGCACACAATCTTCTAGTCTAACAAGTCATGAGAGTGTCAATCAATCTAGAACTGACCTCAGTGAAACACAATGCCTAAAAGAGACTAGCCCTCCGAATAATTCAACATCTGTACCTATGGAAATATACCCTATTCCATACACTCAACAAGCTTGGATAAGGAGAGATCAAGTGAAGGAATATCTTCGACGACAAAAGCACAACCGACATCAGAACAAACAATCAAATGAGAAAACAACTCAGTCGGAACAACGAAGTCATCAACGAATTGCTACAATATGGATTCCAAAGAAAGTAGTAGCCGCTCAACCGGATCGATCACAAATATGGATTCCTAAATCATGTGCCCCAAAGAAGCTAAACCGAAATAAAGAACCTCAGCATAAGAAGAGCCAACAGGGTCTACACACAAAACAGCCACAGAAGAATAGCTACAGGAAAATCAAGGAGTCTGCAGTAGCTACACAGGCCAATTTCAGATTCAAAAATCAGAGGGAGCAGACATACAGCAAGAAAAGAGTCGCATTCATCGGAATTAGGCAACGTACGACAAAGCCCAGCAAAATGAAGCAGATTTGGTTGCCGAAAGACAAGACAGAATGCATACATCAATCAACTACTTCCAGATGCACACATATGGAGTTATCAATACCCAAAGTATGCATGATAGGGCCACATTACAAGGCCAAGCATTCGGCACATCCTTCTTCTATTTCAGGATAGTCAAGCACATTTTCCTCATTGGGAAATAGGAGAGCACTTGTACATACAGGAAATTACTCCAAAAAATAATAATAATCGCTTCGGCTATAAACTAACTTTTCTGTTTTCCTTTTCAGATGAAAAAAATATACTTAAAAATGTGAAAAATCCAGGTATTACCTTTGTCACACACACGGGAAAGGGACGACACCATTCACTCGGAGCAATATCGAGCTTATCACAAACAAACAAAGGAGGATTTCTGATAATATATGGCAACTAATTCATGCTCTATATTGAGTGCAGATGGCGTCTACTGATTCAAAATCTACGCAACAGGAAGAGGTGCTGCTTCTTCCATTGGAATCAGTGACAAGAGCAAGAGGCCATTGGTTCCGTGATGACCAACCAGTCTCGGAACTCATTTTCATGGCAACTATCAAGATTATGGATACAGATCACTATTTTCCAATCATGTCACAGGATTTCAAGACAATAATACAAGGGCTACCTCATATTGAAGATTTATGGACACAAGCAGGCATAGAGGCATTCCTCAAGTTGCCAATCTATGTGCCAGATTTTCAGAGATGTGCACAAGTAATGAACACCATGCAACCTGCAGCTACAAAGATATCAGTTCCAGAAGCACGCATCTTGGATAAAGTAGGAGTTTGGAAGACCATCCAATTCACACACGAATTAATCAACAGAGCATTTGGATGGAAGCAAGACGGCATCACAAATGTCAAAGCAGAGTGTCATGATCCCAAGAAGAGATCATTTTTGGATATAAACAGAATTGACATAGAAGATGTTGTTCGATTGGTGCATCAACATTTTTGTTTCCCCAATATGCACAGATACACGGCTCTGCAAAAGATTGTAGTACAACTATTGTCACATGCCATGCGACAAATAGGCAACAAAATTAATTTAACAGGGTATGTCCAAGAATGGCTATTTGAAGCCCAGAAGAAATGGGGCCAGAAGAAGTTTTTGAATGGTAGTTCTGCATTAACTTTATTGATATATGAAGCTCTCGAGATGAAAAATTGCTTAAGGGAGATGCCGACCTCAGAAGGGCTCGCCAAATACGCTAAATCTGCTACGGTCCCTAAGAAAAAGAAAGCAGTTGTTGTGGTTGAGGAAGCTGGAACAAGCAAACCAAAACCCATGAGGGGTACAAAGCGTTTACGGGAGGAGGAAGCCCAAGCTACACCACAATCAAAGAGAACTCATCTCTTACCGAAGATCACGACGGCTCAAATGCCGATTACAAGGAGAGATCTTTCCGCTGCCCTCGAAGAAACACATCAGTACATGCAAGGGCAGGTGAACTTAAACATTCAAGGTCATCATTATAGACAGGCAAGTCAAGAGAAACAACAACGGAGTCCAGAGAAGACACCAAAACAGGCTGGAAGATACAAAGAACTAGGGATAGATGATTCCAGCACCAATACAGATTCCAGCCCTGAAAAAGATACCTTGGATACCGATCCACGGATAGAAACTCAACAAGAAGAATGGAATGAGATCGATCAAGTAGAAGTGACGCCAGGAAATCATGAAGAAATGGAACAGAATGTAGAAGATCCCATTGAACCGGAGCATATCATTCAGTTGAATGATACTACAAAGATAAGCATCAAGGAAGCTCCTACCAATGCTACTTATGTAAAACTACCTATCAAAGAGGAAGTCCAAACTCCAGGAAGTAAGGAAACAGAGGAGTTACAAAGCAAAGAACAAATTGTGATCGAGGTACCGGATAATACACCTCAAGAAAAACAGGCAAACATGGGGGCTGAGCCAAGGATCCAGCTTCAGATTAGGCAGCCCCATGACACTACATTACATATCGCGCAGGGCAAAGATGTTAATACCGACGAAGAACCAAGCATCCCGAAAACATGGCTGAACGTGGATGTCACGCAGTTGAAGCCGGTAGTCAAGCAGATGATTCAGACAGCCATGGACACTCAACAACAGTTGATGGAAAGAGATGCCGACTATGATCAGGCAAGAAGAGAAAAGAATCAGTTTCAAATCATGAGTGAGCAGCGCTCGGCACAATTGATTGAAGCACAAAAAGAATTGGCAGTCAAAAATGCAGAGGTGCTGGAAATCAAGCTACAACATGATGCATCCATCGCTCAGAATCAACAGATGCATACACGACTAACAGAGTTGCAAAGATTACACGATGCGAGCGAGGCTGAGAAAGAGAAAATGAAAATGAGAAGCATGCTATTAGAACAACAACTCAAGTTGTATATGGAAGAGAACGACAGCCTCCGCAACAGAAATAAACAATTGATGAAGTCTTTATTATATGATCAACCAATTGTACAACAGGAATCCTCAGAAATCAAAGAAAAAGAATTAAGACAACAGATAACACAACATGCAGAATTGCTGCGACAAGAGCAAGAAGTAAGAGAAGAATCAGACCGGAAGTACACTCAGGAAATAAGTGAACTAAAAAAGCAGTTAAATATAGCACATGGAAAACTGGCCACAAGCTACAGTGAAAACATGGATAATATAGCTGACATTGGTAAAGAATTGCTGGCCACAAAAGAAGCACTCAGCACAGCCATGCAAGAAGTAAAAGATAAAGAGGAATGCATAGCACAATTACAGACTCAAATAAAAGAGAAAGCACCGATCGGGACACCAGTAGAGCCAATAAAGAAAAATCCTACTGACGAGGTAGAGGTAAGCCCTCTATCTCAACCGATCTATAATTCTCCAATACATGAGCAGATGGCGGATATACATGATGATCACCCAATGCCATACACTGCAGAAATAAGTCAGAAGGAACGGGCACTAGTGGTGTCCCGGTTGACGGAGAATTTTGAAAATGAAGTCATCAAGGTAATGAAAGAGGCCAAGATCAAAGGTAAAGACCTGGACAAGATAATAAAGCCTTTCAATATTCCGTATGGACTCTTGAAAGAGAAAACGAGACGATATATAAAGAAGCTTACGAAGAAGAGTCCAGATGAGCAACTCAATTTTAAACAGGACACATTCACATACAGACAAGAAGAGTTCGAAGCTGCACAACCGATTTGGCGAAGATAATTTTTGGAGAAACATCCCACACTACGGGTGCATTGGCAAGCAGCACCATATTTATTACAGGTAAACCCTTCATTTTGCCCTATACCACACAGAAGGGATACCAGAGAATTTTTGGACTTGCAAAAAAGCGGTGCTATAAATAAACAGTGGCTGAACTACCCTATGCTTCCAAGCCTGCCACATAACTACTTGCCAACGGAAGAGTATATGGTCAAAACCATCGAATTTTGGTTACAAAATTATGCGACAGTACCCGACTTAACCGTCAAAATGACCAATAAAATACTTAGTATGATACTTACAGTTCTCAAGGTCTTCAAGCATGCGGCCTACACTTTTTTGAATTTCATCGGCATTAATCAGGGCACGGAAATCCTCATTTTTGATCTATCAGTTATGCCCAGCCGCCCCACAATAATGGCGTATTATTCCAGATTAATGTTTTTGCCAAGTGTATATATGCAAACTTTTGAAGAAGCTTTCTTTACAGGGTTTTTTGAAATTGATTCCGAAATCTTTTTGAAGATGTCGTCAAATTTAAATGCCAGATTAGTGGCATATGAACTTAGCTTCTTCGCAGATCACAGACAGCCACCTAATGACGGTGTGAAGGCAGAACAATGGAAACAACTCATGATACGTGAAGCAAATTTGCTAAATGATACCGAGCAAAGAGTATATCAAACATATGCCCGTCGCTTAGCAAAGCCTGTCGGGGACGACAGAGTCCAAGGGGGGGGCAGTGTTGAGGGAGAGTCAAGTAAGAAGAAGAAAAAAAAGAAGCAGCTTCACTAAAAAGAAATATTTGAAGACATATCTCTGCAGGAAGCCCCGCAGGGGCGCATTACCCATCTCTGCACAGAGCCCCGCAGGGGCATGCATCAGGCAACACGGCAAAACATCCAGGTCCGGCACGGTGAAAGAAAGCAAATAGGCTCAAAGCAATACAACAGGGTCAGATTTGTGCAACCAGGACAAATCAGAGGACCAAAAGTCAGAAAGGGGAGAGGCCGAAAAGTTCAAGAGGGTGACTAAGAACAGCACATTCCTAGTCACTGGTGGCGTGCGTGGCAACCCCAATCAACAGGCAAGACAAATGCAACAGGCTCTAGTGTAGTAGAGCTTGAATCAAGAACAGGCCATCAAAGCTGCATGTCTGTTTAACTACAGGCAAAACCGACCAAGGGTAGCGTGCAGGAGAAACGAAGCAATCAGTTGACGAAAAGCTAAAGCCTGTCAAGGGACGACAGAGACGAAGAGGGGGAGAGTGTTGCAGAGCTAAAGAAAGCACAAAGCAGAGAAAAAGACGGGCCCCAAAATTTTTCCGATTTGGACATCATATTTTTGTATCATAACCATTCTTGTAATATATTTTCCGTTGTAAAGGCACTAGAGGAGTCCTCTAGATGCATCCCCATAGAAGGTTAGAAGCTTACCCATGTAAAATAGTAGGAAATTAGTCTTTTAGTGAATAAAGTGCCGGTCTCTTGTGTGAAAGGACCATTTTTAGGGCACTAGTATATAAGTCAAATGTGACTCTTTGTAAAGAACTTTTTGCCATTGTGAGAACGGAGAGCACAGAAATTCGAATTTGTGTCTTCTTCACTCCATATCTTCTTCTCTTTGAGCTTGTATGCATGTGTATTGCTTGGAAAGAGTGCGTGTGAGTGTTGTCTATCCATGAAAGTGTTTATTTGCTGTAGGTAAGGTGTGTGCGACGTGTAGGAAGTGCTGAAGTGTAGGAAAGTATTCCCGCGACTCAGTATTTTGCTCATAACTTGACGTAGGAGCGTCAAAATTGAGTGAAACTACTGCCATTGGATGCGTCTTCTCGAGAGCTTCGAAACGCATATGCTATTCGCTATATTTGGAGCTTGGAGCTAGGAGAAAAGTCCAAAATACTGACGGCTACTGCACCAAGTATCGTTTCGCCTTGACCAACAGTTGGAGCTTGTTTGGATAAGTCTTTGCCTTATTTACACTCTTTGAGTAGTTCATTTGCATTGATCATTACATGATTGCATGTCCTCATACACTCGGCTAGGTTTGTATACTCTTCGGATTGATAATTAAAAGCGTGTATCCCCACTATATGCACTTGAGAGGGGATTGAGGTATAGTCTCTTTCTCCGCAAGTCCCTAAGTTGATGCTTAGGTCAACACAACTGCCTTGCCTACTTATTCCTTCTCTACCTTCTCTTTGCTCTAAATCCCTTCATTGAATTCCCTGTCATGTATGTCTTTGAGTGCCTTGACTGCTACCAACACTCCCCCTCTCTCGTGTCTGTCGTCTCTGACAGACCCTTGTTGGGCTGAACGTTTCACATAATATTCGATGATGTCAGTAGCTAAGTGGTGCTCTTTGAGCCTCAATCCCTTTGCTAAATCTGTTAGTAAGGCATCCCAATCAACCTGGCCTTGGAACATCTGGATATGGCAGACACAATTGTTCGGAGTGTAAGGTTCTCTCCGTAGCAAAGAGTTGGAGGAGATGTGAGGGTCTGGGGACGAATATTTCAGAATGGTATTCCCAGAGCCTTGTGATGAACATCTCCTCAAATGTTTGCTTGTAGCAGGCTGGGAGGTATTTGATTCTTGTGTGCCATGCATATATCACCTTAATGGAGGGGGATGTGCTCATGTCATATACTAAGTTGATATTACCTGCAGTGAATCCGACGTCTGAGAAATGCAGATCTTTGATGTTCTTGAAGGTTCAGAAAGTGACTAGCATTAACTCGAATATTTTAATACACATATGTGCCATCACGTCTGGTACGTTTCGCAGTCTGACTCCCCAGTGGCAGATGGTAGAGATCATGTATGCCACTGTAGACAGTCCTCGTGGTGATGCCAGGTACATGTAATTCAGCCATTTTGCACATCCTTTAACATTCTTCACAGTGATGGCAAAGTCAGGCCATGTATGTCTTCTGAGGACTGGGATGTAACATGGATTGTACTTGATGAATAGAGGCATATTATTCCATGTACGAACCATTTCTAGATAAGTTTCTAGGAGATGCAGCCGCCAGGTGGGTTGGAAGATAGATCCTTGTGTAGCTCTTTCAGGGATGTCGTCAGGACCGAATTGGGTGGTGAAAGTAGGAGCCTTGCCACATCGCCATTGAATTTCTGCATTATAATCGGCTAAGAGTACACAATAGGGCACATATTGATCATCATTTGTGCCTATCCATCGGTGATGAGACATGCATCGGAAATATTCTGATTTTATAATAGTGTCCTCAATCTTAGACATTGACTGAGTCTGTACCACTACTTTATCATCATGCGTATTGGCTGTTTTTTTGAGCGTTTGCAACCATTCTAGGGCTTCTACCTCCAGTGTGTCCAATCCTTCAGAGGTTTTTTGGCCACCCGGCATTGGCATAGGAACATATGGTTCTTCATATGACTCGTCTACTTCTATGGGCACCAACTTTTCCAGTTCTAGTTCTATGACTGGGGAGGGCTGTCTTTCATACTGAAGTAACTTTCCTTGCAACTCAGCGACCTGTTCTCTCAGTGCATTTACCTCTTCGATAGTTGTGGTAGAAGCTCTAATCTTTATTTATTCTTCTTGCATCCTTAGCTGTTGGTGAAGAGCATCCCGTTCTTTGCCTAAATTGTCGTGTGCTTCCAGTAGATCGGCATAGCTTTCAAGGATTGTTTTCATAGTCTCTGAAGGGACTGCCTTAAACTTTTCTAGGTTGATCTCATGAGGGGAGCCTTCCATTGTTGCCTCTAGGTTTTCTTCGTTCTGCTTTTGAAGTCGTTTGTTTTCTTCCAGAGCCTTGGCCATGTGTTTCTTTAGTAACGTCAGATTATGACGGACTTTGACATTCTCAGACTGATAAAGTTCAAGTAACGCTATTAATTTTTTAACTTCCGATGATTTTGATTGCTAGGGAGCTTCCAATAGGGTCTGATGGGCGTGTTTAAGCATAGTATAATGTTGATTGAGGTTGGAGTTCTCTTCTTCTAGTGTTGCAAGCCGCTTCTATAATTGCTAGTGGTCCGTAGTTACTTAGCGATGACGATCTTCTAGGGTCTGATATTCGTTCTACACTTGATTTACACATTGATGTAATGTAGAAAACATATTATTTACATTTAGGAATGCTGGGAAAGTGGAGGATGTAGGGGGGATGGGGAAGGGGAAAGGGATAGTGAATGAAGTGGAGACCAGAGGTGATGTGGGGGGAGGGGGTATGGGAGATTGTGGCAGTGTGGGGGGAGGGAGTGGGGCTGTGGCCGGTGATGTTTCCATGGTTTCAAAAGTGCGTGTGACCATGTAAATAGGAATTGTGGGTGGGGTGGATGTGATGTCCATGAACAATGTTGTGAATGTAGGCATGGTAACCCCTCCAAGTTGGGTGCCTGAAGAAAGAGGAATTCCCATAACATATGTAGTGGTGGTGGAAGTTGGGGTGGTCGTGTCATGGGGAGAAGTGAATCGTGCAGTGAGAGGTGAGGAGTGTGGTGATGGCGGTGCCTCGTGGTGCCATGACATCTATGTGAATTTGCTTCCCAGAGCGAAGGGGACGAGTAGGCACTCGTTGCTCAAAGCGATGAATGTAAGTGAGAGCCAAATGAATGGCTTCATCCAGGCCAAGCACATCCGCATGAAGGTTCAGGGACTCAATAAATTGGTCATCTACCCCTTCTTCTCCCAACATTTGAGTTATTAGCATCTTCCCTATTTCCAGTGACAGCTTGTGATGCTCTTGGACTCTTTTCATATTCTCAAACAATCTTTTTATGTGTGCAGTATAGGCTGGGGCACCTGCTAGTTCTAAAGTTTCCTCTTGTTCTTGGTGGTGTTCCTCATCTAATTCCGCTTCATCGGTCTCTTCTTCATCTTCGTCTACTACCACTACTTTAGGTTGGGTAGGAGTTGAAGTCCCTATGGTTGGTTGTGGTCCTCGGTTCTGCTCTCCTTCCATCTCAAGATTAGCCTCATTAATCATCCTGGCAATTTCTTCATTTGTTAAATCATCCAGAGTGTAGCCCTATGGGAACTCCAAGTCAGAGGGAATCATAAGGAAAACAAGATTGGGTCCTTCTGCACTTAGTCTGGGTAAGTGAATCGTAAATGGACAGACACTTCTTGTTTGAGGTGGTATCACCTCTGGTGTGAGTGTGGCACCCCTTGCTTGGGCACAAGGTATTTGGACTGATCCCCTCATTTTCTTAGATGGTGCCACTGTTGTTGATGGCCGTCTCTAGAACTCTTGGGCTCTAGACTACACCAATGCTCTTTGAATGGGCACATCATAAGCTAAGCATCTATAGATGATCCATGTAAGCGTGCAGCTCCATGAAGCACATTCTTATGTTTCCTGTTCCAGCGTTGATGTGCTAAGTGAATCTGATCAATGATCCAGTGGGTTAGATTGATGGTGAGATTTTCTGTCTTCACCAAGTACAAGCTGAACCAAATTGGCTTTGGTGGCATGGTGAAGCGTTCTTGAGATGGGAAGGCGAAGTGCTGCATGATTGTGTGTAAGTGGAGGGTGATGGTCGGTGTCATAGCTACCATGTCTTTCAGTTTGTTGAGATCTTTGTGCTTCATTCTTCCAGGAATCAATGTTTCTTTCTCTATGGGAATGTGCATACCTTTCATGTCCAGTGCCTCTCGTACTAAGTTGAGGGTAAGTTTGAACCTTTTTAGTTCATGTCCTGGCATTAATGAGGGGAGTAGAAAGGTACTATCTCCTCCTTTTGCTCGGCTCAGGGTGATAGTGCTGATCAGGTAGGAACAACGCAAAAAATCAGGTTTAGGTAATAGTGCTCTAAAGTAGCTGTCCAGGCCAGCTTTGGTCCATACTGATCTCATCACTTCTATGTCCTGATACTTTTTGAATTCTCGAGTAAAGAAATGGTACCTTCCCCATTTGCCATTAAATTCAATTTCTGCTTCCCAAAAGTATGTGCCCTCTCCTAATGGACCTGCGACATCAGTGAACCAGTGTGCATGTTTGCCGACTTGTGATGTGTGCCCCTGCGGAGGGTCCTAAATTGGAAGAACATGCACTGCCTTGAGTTTTTGAGGCCTCTCTGTAAGTTGTGGTTCGAGGAGGAGAGTTTCAATGTCCACTATTTGGGCGTTGGATCCTGCCTGGGAGCTAGTTCCTGTTGCTTCTACCATGTTACTTCGTGCTTGCCGATTCTGTGGGAATATAGAAGCACATGTTAACATTGTAGTGGACAAGATATGACAGTTTGTCCCCTTTACAACATTAACATGAGGCACTATGATAAGGTTAGTGGGTCAATTGGTGCCCTGTGATCGTGTGTGTAGTTAGTGAATGAAGAGTTTTATGTGCTAAGTGGAATCGTGTGGTGTGAGGATGATGCAGTTAGTAGGTGGAGATGAATTTACAATGTGGGGGTCGAGGGGTTTATTACAAGCTTTTTGTCGCCAAATGTAATGTGGGGTTTTACAATATGGCCGTTGGTGGGCTATGGGAGAATTTACATGAGTATCTATTCGCAAATGAGGCTTTTTAGGGACCCATTTACTAGTGATCCTATTAGTGCCAGTTGGAGCATGTGTGATTATGTGTGAATGGAGTTTTGTCTCGTGAAGCGTAAGTGTGGCTACTTGATCTCGCAAGCAAGCCTTAGGCACCCAAATGTGTATTGATTGTGGGTCGACCTTCATCGAATGCTTAGGTACCCAGATGAGTGTTACTTTCGTGGGCAAATCCTTGAAAGATTTCTTATTAATGTCTTGTTGTGGTTTATCAGCATGACGTTGTTAGCTTGATCTCGGAAAGGAGGGAGGTAGGAAGTAGAAGGGATATGTTTTCTTGTGTATTACATACCTTTTGGCTCATCATATAGTCTCGTGTGGTAGCAATGCAAAGAAGGCTTCTACAAACATACAACTATAGAGATTGATTTAACATCATTGCTTCATTCCCCTTTAGAATGCAACAAATCTGCTTAATGACTTTCAAATTCCGGTCAAGTGTCAATCCGATTTTTCTAGGCTAATAGCAACATCTCGAGCATACTAAAGAAACAAACATTTCAAACATTTAGGAAGAATTTTCCTCCATAAAGAGATAAGCACATATTTTCTTTTGCATATATCGACCATAATACATGTCTTGATCCGAATCGAGGGAACTCAAAGAGCTTCGTTAGTTGATATCTTAATTATCGTGAGATCCCAGTTACTTATATAACTAGGTTTGCTTTATTTACTTCTTGGCGTTACCTTTGTCTGTCCATAGCTTAAGAGAGGAAATGATCGATGTCAAAATTAAGAAAGTATATTGTAATGGATCACAAAATATAATTACTGTAAAGCATTTGTTTTGTTTGATATCTCTTGGTAGACGATGAAAGTCAGTCAAAAGGAAAAAAAAACCATTACTGTTCATAAAAAAAGAAAAATCATTTCAATTCTTCGATTGAACTCCCTGAGAATTTCTATTTCTATTTCATTATCTATCAACAGTGCACCGCAGGGATGATGGAAAATAACTTATTAACCCTTCCGTACATCACTTTGGTTTGTGGCTCTCCTAAAAAAAATCATGTTCAACAATAATCATTGACATTCGCAATCAGGAGATAAGCAGAAAGCATTCGCAACCAGTGCAACTTTAGGAAGCTCCAGAATGCAAAACACAAATTGTATCATTTATTTTAGCATGCATCCCTTTGATATACTCATCACTAATTTTATTAGAGCATTCATAAGTAAACTATACACATAGGCATAAGTCTTCTGATCGTACACTGGAAACGAATGCACATTTAATCTTTGTCGCGACTTATAACAGATGTTAATCTTGTGAATTTGGCATTCTCAGATTATACTTATTCAGTACCGTTTGGAACTAGAGAACATATATAAAAAATAGTTTGCGTGCTTTCGAGAATCCAGCAATAAACTAATTAAAACACGTTACAATCCTTCAAAATTATGGGCATCAACATATGCGTTCATATGTAAGTCTCAGCACAGAGAAACTCATTCCATACACCAAAGATCGGTTCAAAAGTTTACAAAGCATTCCCTATAGCGTATGAAGTACATTAAGTAATTGCATACACTCTGCATATGTTTCTGCGTGGAGATAAAATCATCGTAAATATTCAACTGAAGTAAATTAATAACGTTCTTGTTAATTGATTGCTAATTAAAGCCTGAATGCAGTTCATGCTGAAAAAAATTAAAACCAGATATGCCATGCACATGCTGATATAGAAAACCTTACATGGTCATAGCTCCTAGGTATGAACAGGTCTCAGGTATCACCATTCGAAATCATCCGTAGTTCTTTCTTCCCACCTTTATTATGTATGCATGTAACTCCTCTCAATCTGGAGTTGTCCTCCATCTCCCAAGATCTTTGAATGTACAAAGGAAACATGGGCGAACGGAGTCGTTGTTACAACTATGGAAAATGTGAGAGGTAGTAGATGTTAGAGGCAGGTTATCGTGAGAGAGCTTATAATAGTGGACGTCCAAATACCCATCGGAGGTGTATCACACGGAATGAAGTCACTCTGCTATGATGATTTATAGTGCCAAATCTCCAGGCCAATAAGTCTATAGAAATGTATGTGGCTCTACAACCTATGTGATCTTTATTATATAGTAGAGAGATAATTCCAGTAAGGAATCAATCCTCCTCCATTTTTACTTTTGCGCTTCTCACTGTCCTCCTGTGTCTGCCTTATTTCTTTCATGAAAGCATCATGCACTCATCCTTCCTTCTTCTGTCGATGAAGACCCCCATGAATGATCTCTGTTGAAGTGCATCAACATCTTGCAAGCGAAGCTACGAGAAGTTGAGGTTCTGTGATTAGCCAAAAAAACTCCATTGTTGAAGTCCTGCGAAGATCAGCACGACCCCCGCACTAAAATGAGAGTTTTCCTCCCCCGCTTCGCAATGGGTGTCCAGCCCTGAAGAGAAGTCCTTATGATCATAGGCCCATAGCCACGCTTCTCTAGATTTCTTGCATGTTGTTTCAGGGTATATACCAAAACTAAGTCTCCGGCCATCAAGCCTTTATCCTTAACGTGGGCATCGAAGTACAACTTTTGTCTTTTCTTAGCTACATATATCCCTACGGTAGCTCTCAGTCTTGTCTCACCTAGCCGTTCAAGATCAAAGATCCTAGAAGAGAGTTCATGCCCTATCCACTCATGCTCTTGTGCTACTTTCAATGTAGGTATCAAGAAGTCCAACGGTAGCATGCATTTTGGACAAATACCATCTGAAAGAGTGTGGCTTGGAGTACCATATTCTCGAATAAGAACTTAGCTATCATCTGGGCATCGTTCTTTGTTGTCGCTTTTACTTCTACCCATTTGGTTAGGTAGTCATTGGCCACGATAATGTATTCAGCATGGGAACCTTAGCTGGGGGATTAATAGGACCGACTAAGTCTATTCCCCACTTAGAGAATGCACGTCCACCCATCATAGGTTTCAATGGCATCTCATCTTTGTGTATAGGATACTGAGTTTGTTGGCACACATCACATCTCTTCACATAGGTATGTGCATCCATGTGAAGTGTGGGCCACCAAAGACCTGCAAAGAGTATTGCTTTGATCACCCGATCTGGACCAAAGTGTCCTCCTGCTACACCTTGGTGAGCAGTTTCCAAGATCTTAAGATATTTACTCTCGTGAACACATAGTCTCAGATATCCATCTTTCCCACGCTTGTAATTATCACCAATGAGAGTATAATCTAAAGCTTCTTGTTCTAAGCTTCTTTGCCTTGCCAGGGTCATAACTTGTGGGAATGTTTTAGTCCTCAAGAAGGCTACTAATGGTTCGCTCCAATCTGGCACTAAAGACACCCGATAAAGAGTGGCATGTTCCACTAGTGGTTTAGTAAGGCAGATTGGGCATTCCTTGCACATCCTATGAACATCTACTTCCATAGTTGGCCAGTGCACTCCAAGTCTCCTTAGTGTCTGTAAAGTTCTTTGCCTCGAGTAATGTTGCTCTAATGCACCCACATGTGCTAATTGCAACCATTTATCGTACCCATCCTCTTCCACACAATAAGCTAATATTCCTTGATCTATATGTTTGTACATACTCCCTGCCAGGATATGGTACTTTTGGGCTTTTACTACCTCCCTATCTTGAGTGTTTATTATTGGGTGGTTAGGCCCGTATGTCAACACTGGCACTAATGTCTTAGGCCACTGAGGTACAACTTCCAAATTAAACAAGTAAGCATCAGGAAGGTCATCTGATGCTCCTTGTGGGGCCTCTCTAGATGTGAGCCTAGAGAGATGGTCTACTCTCAAATGAGTCTTGCCTTTCCTCACCATAACCTCAAAGTCATATTCCATTAGTAAGAGAAACCATCTTACTAATCTACCGGTATTGCATGGCTTGTTTACCAAGTACAACAATGCTTGATGATCAGTAAAAAAAACTTAAACTTATTTGCAAGCAAATAGTGTCTAAACTTTTTAACCGCGTATATCATGCCTAATCCTTCTCGTTGAGTGGTTGTATAGTTTCGTTCAGCTGCATTCAACTATCTACTAGCATAGGCAATTGGAAGATCCATATTACCTTTGCCAGTAGGTTGTGCAAGTACACATCCAATAGCATAATTGGATGCATCCACGTGAACATGGAAGGGCTTGTTCTAATCTGGTGTCGTCAAGATTGGTGCTTAACATAATCGCCGTCTAAGCTCATTGAAAGATTTCTCACATTCTTCCATCCACTCAAAGTTAGTCAAAAGGGAGTAGAGGGGCTTTGCAATGATTGCATACATATGAATGAATCCGCAATAATAGCCACAATGTCCCATGAAAGCCTGTACCTCCTTGACATTCTTGGGCCTAGGTATCTTTGCAATAGCTCTCACTTTCTCCTCATCCACCGATATGCCGTTCTTTGACACTATGTGTCCTAGAATCTTGCCTTGCTTGACCATGAAAACACACTTTTTTGGGTTTAGGCAGACTTGATATTCTCTACATTTGTCAAAGATAGCTCTCAACTCAGGGATATGTGTTTGCCTTATGTTGGAATGAGCACAAAGATCATCAACATAGACTTCTAAATTCTTCCTCAAGAAATCTTTAAACACATGGCACATCACTCTCTAAAAGGTAGCAGGCGCATTGGTAAGCCCAAATGGCATTACCCGAAAAGCAAATATGCCCCACTCTGTGGCAAAAGCCATCTTATGCTGATCTTCTGGAGCAATGGCTACCTGATTGTAGCTAGAAAATCTATCAAGGAAGCTGTACACTTCCTTGCCTGCTTCTCTTTCTAGTATATGCTCAGTGATAAGAAGCAGATAATTATCTCGGATGGTGGCTGCATTAACCTTCTTCAAGTTAATGCATACACGTAACTTTCCATTCTTCTTGGGCACCACTACGATGGGGGATACCCACTCAGTGTGCTCAATTTCATAGACAAATCTAGCTTCAACCAAGCGATCTATCTCTTCTTTGATCTTGGCAGCATAGTTGTCATTGTATGTGTATGGCTTCTGTTTAGAGGGTCTGGCCTCTGAGGTCATGGGGATTGTATGTGAACATATGTCAGGGTCTACACCTCTTTTCAGGTCCTTATAACTCCATGCAAACACATCTCTATATTCTCGTAGTAAGGCTATCAACTCCTGCTCCTCATCTTCACTTAGGTTGTGTCCTATGTATGTACATCACTCTTCTCCTTCTTCCATGGCTACAACTATCTTTTTGGTGGTTTCTTTGTTATCATAGGCCTCTCCTGCTTGTGCATCACGTTTAGGCATTCTTATCATGACTCTCTTGTCTTCTATCTCATACTTCTTAAAATTCTCGGGGACCTCAAACAAAGATTCTTCCTCTTCTCACGTGGGCTCTTTCTTCTTTCTTTTCTTGCCTTCGTTTTTGGTGGTCACTTGTGTAGTTAACCTCACATCATTAGTAATTTCTTCATGTCTCTGAGGGTGAGCTTCTACCTCATAGAAGTATTCTTCATCTGATGCAAAAGGTGGATCCATAATGATTGACTCTAGATCGGAGTCACTTGCATCCTTGAATGCATCAGTACCAGGCTTGCATTCTTCTATAACTGAATTGTGCATAATTGGCTGTATTGAGAAGACTGAAATGTCATAGCCTTCCTCACCACAATGGGGTGTCCATTGTTTTTCATTGATGGCTACATCAAATGTTGCTAAAATCTCCACCCAACCATGAGGTTCAAATTCTTCATCAGCAAATACTATAGGTACATATGCTGGGTCTTGAACTGGTCTATGGTTTTCCTTTCCACCTACCTCTCTGGCTTTTTCTCTCTTCTCTTTCTCTACTACTACTTTGCACATCCATAAGTGGGTGTCTTCATGCATCCATGAAGATCCTGATCATCCTATGGAATGCACTGACTCAATATCATCCTTGGCTCTATGGATGGGATTCCATTGGATGGGGGGTACATCTCTATGAGAATAATCCTTGAGATTAACTTTGGTCGTGACACCTGTGTTGAAAATATAAGGAATTGGTTCCCCAATCCTATACCACTTGCAACTGTCGCATAAATGGCCTTCCCAAAATCATCTCATATGCTTGGTTTTTGCTAAAGTCACATATAGCAAAAGTATGCTCAAACTCAACACCACATGCAGTCAGAGTTATTCCTTCTAGCAATCCTAAGGGTCTTTCAATGTGACCATCAACCATCTGCACTTTCATTCTTGTTGGCCGGAGTGCTGGCTTGCCCCAATGCTTCCATAGGGAAGTGGTAGCAATGGCAACTCCTGTGCCTGAGTCCAAAATTGCCTTGGTTGTGTATCCTTGATGGGTAATGGGAAGATAGGTGTTTCCTTCTTCTCCTTCACTCATGTCTCCTATCTTGTCCAAGGGTATTTCTGGCACTGTTCTATGAGATCCTACCTGGGAACGATGTTTTGTTACTTCTGACACTTGATTGGCTACATGTTTCCATAGTTCTGGCCTAACCTTGAGTAGCTCTTCCAAGGTGAGATTGCACTGCACTTTAGTGTTTTTCACTACCTCAATGTTCCTAGGTATGACTGAGTCTTCGTTTCTTACCATGACCATGGGTGCCCTCATACAAGTAGACTTAGCTTTCCATGGGCCTGTGAAATGGGGTAGTTCCTATAAGGAATTAAACTCGAAGTCTAATCTCTCATGAGATTGGGTATTATCTTGCTCTCCATAAATGGAATGAATGTCTTGTGGGAATTGATCATGCAAGTTATCCACAAGTTCAATGGGAGGAGGAATTTCACTCTCTTTAGCCCATTTCTCTTCTTCAATCTCTCGTAGGAATTCTGGTGAGTACCGAGTCATAGAAAAAGATGTGTCTGGTTCTATGGAGTTAGGCACATAAGCTTCCTGGGCAGGGAGGCTTATCCTTTCACTTGCCTTGTCCTTACTTTGAGAGGCAGGGTCCTTTTCTGATTGTGCAATTAGCCTCTCCAATCTTTCTAGCAGTCCATCAAAGTGCAACTGCATCTTTGCTGAACTAGAGAAGTTAAAGAGGTGACTGGCTTCAAACATGGTTTGAGCCAACTCCACCATCTTAGCACAAATTTTTGTTCGCTCGAGCTCTAGTTCCACTCTAGGGTAACATTTTTCATGATCCATTACGTTTGGCCCTTCTTGGATTCTGGCCTGATATGCCTTAAGCATCATGTTTAGGTCCTCGAGAGTGGGATCTGCTAGGACTGATCCTACTCTATCGAGTGGTGGGATTGTGTGAGGTGGGATGGAAGGTGGTGGATTGGATGGAGATGGGAATGGTGGTGGTGGGGTAGTGTGAGAGTGAGTTTGAGATGTGAGTTCAATTATCTTGGCTTTCGTTTCTCTCAAGCTTTCCTCGAGTTCACTCATCTTTTTTGTCCATTGCCTTTTCATTCTCTCGTGGTTATCCTTCCAAGATCTGGTCCTCTTCTTAGTTATGCTCTCACTTTCACTAACCTCATAACTCTTTTCCTGGCCTAAACCTCGGTTTTACTACATAGCTTGAGCTCTAATGACCACTTGCACTAGTGTAGTGGAAGTTACACTCCCTGTAGATTCTACGACCAACCCAATAACATTGATAGGAGTGATTTTTGGTATATTGTTGGGGTTCTCAGGACACTCTCGCAAGAGATGCTCTTTCCCACAATCGGGGCAGAAACCTTGAATTGTCACGGATTTTGGTGCTTTAACAGGGGGGCCACCAAACATACTACCTCACAGCGCAATTTCTTCTCTTCATTCGAGCCTGCCCCTACAAGGAATACTATTACATGTGCCAACAACTCCTCTTATCCTGTTATGGGAGTTGGTGAGATCATTTTGACTACTACTGATGGTAGTTCTTTCACTTTGTCAGATGCTTTGTTTGTGCCAGGAATCAAGAAAAATCTGTTATCAGTTTCTGCATTAGCCAAGATTGGCTTGGTTGTGAAATTTGTTGATGACAGATGTACAGTTCATGATCTGTCAAATGGCAATGCGATTATTGCTTCTGGCATTTTATGTCGTGGGTTGTATAAGCTCATAGACTATGAAAGATCTGTAAATGATTTGGCATGTGGAGTACATGATTCTCATGCTATGTCAGATGCAAAGCTTTGGCATGCACGCTTTGGTCATTTGAATTTTGGTAGGTTGCTATGCCTCAAGAAATCTAAAATGGTGTCCTCTTTGCCCAAACTTGCGGCACCTAGATAAAATGTTTGTGAAGGCTATATTTTAGGCAAAATGCAGCGTTCTTCCTTTCCAAAAGATGGTTCAATTCTGGCTACTCTGAAATTGTAGCTTGTACATAGTGATGTTTGTGGTCCTATGTAGACGCCTTTTGGAAATTATCTTTACTTCGTGGCTTTCATTGATGATTTTTCCAGGCATGCATGGGCATATCCATTGAAGTCAAAGTTTGAAGTGTTCATGTGCTTCAAACAGTTTTTGGTTTTGGCTAAAAATCTGTCAGCATGTAAATATTCTTATCTTAAAGACCACCAAGCATACTTTTCTTATCTTCAGAAAAGTGCTTTAATAAAGTCTCCATGTTTGAAAACTTTGCACAAGCAAATAATGATTGGAATTGTTTACTTAATCTTATAAAAGATATTCTTGATTTTTATAAGATTCAAGGCTTTACCACTTAAGCTAATTTTTTAGGAAAGAAATTGTTTTCTAAATTGTCTTTAGGAAATATCATGATTTCCTAAGATATCTGTTTCAGAAATGAAAATAATTTTAATCATTTCATTAATTGTCATGACTTTAGGAAATTACTTGATTCCTAAAGATCAATTAATATTTATCTTGGTTTCTTTTTTAAGCTTTGAGTTAGCTTAAATAGAATCAAGCAAGTTTCCTTGAAAAGTTTTCGCGTCGATTGAAGACCTTGCATCATGCCTTGAGATGCATTTCTAGAAACTAACATCTATGAACACTAGAGTTCCAGGGATTCAAGAAGTTCAATACTTCTACTTATTTTCATCAATATTTGATGAATAATAAAGTATTAAATCTCCTAAAAATATTTTGGAACTTACAAGTTTCAACAGAAACTTCCTTACTTGGATGCATGAACATGAACATCCAAAAACAACTAAATCCTCGATAGTTGCTAAGAATGTCTAGGTTTCTTCCCAAACTTAGACTGAGCATGCATGTTGAAAAGTAGCTCTATGAATACTTACTTTCAACTTGCTTTCTTTTCCTCTAAAAGACTCCTACTAAGTGGTACCTATGTATCACTTTTTGGGACAAAAATAGACTAGATGATACTTAGTTGCATGATGGTCAAGATCCTTGCAACTAAGTAATTTTTTTATTTTTTATTTTCCACCTAACTAAGTCAAGTTATAAAAAGAAAGGAATGAAAGTATACGTGTTTAGCTACTGTTGGAAGCAGCCAGAGGCACAGATGACACGGAAGCATGTAACGACAAAGCAGGGAGCCAGTCGAATCGTTTTTCAAATAATTATGTTTTCAAATACTTTCCAAAAAACCTCCAACAGTGATTTTTATCACTATTGTAACATATGTAACATAGAAAACCCCATTTTGTAATCCATAGCTCCATTTTGTGCAAGCCGAGGAGTCCTCGAGCTTGAGGAGCTTAGGTAGAATGCGCGTACCAATTTTCATTATTTTTAGATATTGTTTACCCTTCCAAATAGCATCTAGGACCTAATTTTTAACTATGCCGGTCACTAGATGTGAAACCGGTCAAAGCTAGTCTAGAAACTATAAAAAGAGTTAGAGAGCTCATTTTTGAGGTTGGTTAGTGTTAGCTTGTTGGAGTTTAGAGTTCTTTTGAGCTTGTAATAGTGTTCTTGAGTAATAGAGCTAATTTCCCACCTTCCATTGTGTCTTGCTTGTCTCTTCATTGTGTGTGTGTATGTGTGTGTGCATTTCTATGCTTCTCACCTTCACTCTCACTTCATCTCACATTCAAGATCTTCATATCACTCCTATCTCTTCCGCGGATTGACATTAAGGAGGTGGAGCTTCTTAACGTGGTTCTCACCATTGTGCTAGAGCAACACCAAATTTGGCGCCGTTGCCGGGGATCGAGTCTAGGACGAATGTGTGATGGTAAGAGTATAGCAAGAAGTGGCGTTGGAAGGTAAAAATTTCAGTTTTTGTTGTTGTTTTTACTTAGTTTTTAGTGTTTTTCACCTCCCCCACACTCCATCTTCATCATCGCATCATCATCTTCATCTCCAAAAAAAATCAGAAAATTCACCATATCCACCCATTCTCCTCATTTCCCCTCATTTGTGCATGCGAGAGAGTGAGAGAGAACTTTTGTGCTTGTGTGTACTTTTGTTTTCTTGAGTTTTCTTGCAGGTCCAGAGCTCCAGTGCATCAGGAAAGCTTGGAAAAGGTAAAATTTTCAGTTTCTGTCAGAAATTTCCGACTGTGTCAGACCATCGCGATGGTCTGCAAAGTTCGGAATTTGGAGAAGGCGACCACACCAGCGTGTAGGCGACCCCTGCGTGTGTAGGAATCCACAGCTGCATTGCAAAAATTCATAGTTTGGTGGACCATTGCGACGGTCTCTGATCATCGCGATTGTGTCACACCATCGCGATTGGCCCACGCCATCGCGACGGCTTGGCCGGACCATCGCGACGGTCTCTGACCATCGCGATTGTGTCACGCCATCGCGATTGGCTCACGCCATCGCGCCGACGGTGCCACGTGGCAATCTAGACCATCGCGACGGTGCACTTCAGACCATCGCGACGATACCCTCACACCATCGCGACCCTTCAAAAATTCAGACCATCGCGATTGGCTCACGCCATCGCGCCCAGACCATCGCGATTGGCTCACGCCATCGTGCCCACGCCATCGCGATTGTGCAAGTTCACGCCATCGCGATTGTGCAATCTCACGCCATCGCGACGGTGCACTTTCAGACCATCGCGATTGTGCCATCGCGCCCAGACCATCGCGATTGTGCAATTTCACGCCATCGCGACGGTGCAATTTCACGCCATCGCGATTGTCCAAGTTCACGCCATCGCGATTGTGCAATCTCACGCCATCGCGACGGTGCACTTTCAGACCATCGCGATTGTGCCATCGCGCCCAGACCATCGCGATTGTGCAATTTCACGCCATCGCGACGGTGCACTTTCACGCCATCGCGACGGTCCCAGACCATCGCGATCATCCCAGACCATCGCGATTGTGCACCCCCACCGCAAAATTTAGGGTTTCATTTTTTGGCCAATTTTGGGGCTATTTTTGGGAAATTTTTGGGTGATTAGACTCATAGGAGACCCCTTAGCTCATATTTGGAGAAAAACCTATTTGTCAGTTTTTACCCCCCAGGGCCTGAACGGTCATAACTTTTTCATCCGAAGTCCGTTTTTTGAGCTTAATAGCTCGTTAGAAAGCTCTTGACGAGTACTACGTGACCTCAACTGTTTTTTTCTTAAAGAATACATCTATTTTTAGATATGCTATTTTGAGGTTGACCTAGTTTGGGACTTGAAAGCCAGGGGGCAAGCATTAAAAAGTTGGGCAAAAGGGAAGGGACTTAAAAGGTGTATGTACTTAAGTGCTTGATCATCCAACTGTGAATTGGTCTAATATTGGATTTTTCCAGGTCTAGCAAGGGCAATCAAAGACAACCAAAGCAAGGCAGTGAAGGGCATAAAGCTTGGGAAGCGCGGCTTCTTGGGCATCAGAGCAACCAGAAAAGCTGACTCGAGGTTGGAAGATCACTCAACCCCCTCAGTCAATTCTTAGCTTAGGATAAACGTTAGCATTGTGGATTAAGACGATAGGAACACCTCAAGTTCAAGATATTTAATTCTTTCAAGTTCAAGACTAAAGTAAAGGTGTGTGACACGAAAACCTAAAGGAAAGAACCTAAGTCTGACGGAACGAGAACTCAAAATTATCACGGAAAGTCGAATTCCTGACGCATACAGTAAGACAAGAATCTAAAGAAATCTAAAAAGAATCAAGAAAGTAATAACAAAGAATCGGTGACGATCTGAGCGTATACTGAGTGTGCAAGGAAGAAAATTAATGAACCTTAGATCGGGCAAACATATAGGTAAGTCAGACCGACAAAGCCTTAGATCATCAGAGGCAAGTGTAAGAACTACTGCACGATTGTGGGCTCAGCAATTGAACACTAGTTATCCCTACGAGAGCTCAGATACTAGTGATTCAGAAATGGCATTTAGCACAGAAAGACCAGAAGGAGGGTCGAATGTAGCCTATTTAGAAAAACCTGAAGGACCCTATAGAACACAACTAGAGTTTCTCCGAACCAACCGATTAGGTGCTCGCATCTATGAGGATGGTTTGCGAAGACAAGTGGTGCAAATGCACAACCCCGATCAACCCATTGGATTGGAACGTCCAGTGGTGAAATTCGAGAGAGACGCGTACATAGACAAGGAAGGAACAATGTACATCTTAAGTACGCAGCCAAACAATACCAACGAGTTTGGCGTGATTCAACCAGAGACGGAAGCAAAACCTCAAGGAAAAGAACCATTAGAAGAGCCTAGAACACCTAGAGGGAAATCTGTATTGACACGAGTACTAATCCCGGATTGGATCCCTCAGGATAACAGAAGCATAGAGTTGTTTGTAAATAAAGAAACGGATGAAGCCTTTTGGAGATACAAAACAGAACTACTTAGTGAGGTAGGTATCATCACTATATACGAGTTCAAGGACCCGGATACACCTGGAAAGGTTGTATACCTGGATGAGACTTCAGAAAGAGTCTTTGTGGTACCTGACCGCGCTAAAAACACATATACATGGAGAGGAGAATTGGTATTCCCTCCATCTAGAACAAACATGAATACAAGTCAACAAGGGGCAGGAACATCCTCAGCCCATGGAAATCAAAGAGAGGGAAATAAAGAGAGACCAGAAGTAAGCTTCACTCATCCCATAGGGAGAGATAGAACAACCACGGACACTAATAGAGTGGATAGACAAAGAGATCATGGAATACCAGGTGGTAGAGATGATTTTCCTCTACCTAGACCACGTGAACACGCAAGAATATTGAGACCCACTCAATTAGTAAAATCAATGAAGAATTATTTTGATGGGACAGGAGATCCCTACGACCACGTCGCAGAATTCAAGCAAGTACTAAGAGCCGAACAAGTTGAAGACATGTTCACGCAATACAACGCATTTGGACTAACGTTAAAGAATACCGCTTTAACTTGGTTCCAACCTTTGCAACAAAGGCAATTTAGGGACATCCATCACTTTTTAGAGTCATTCATCACTGAATTCTCTAAAAGTGGGATTAGACATGACACGTCTTCGTTGATTCATAGCTTTAAACAGACCCCTCAAGAAACAGTTAGACTGGCAGGACGTAGGTTTAGACAATATGTTGAACGATGTCCAATGCAAGAGCTACCCTCACAAGCTAAGCAAGTGTCATTGTTTCTAGATGGCTTGTTGAGCTCTAAACTACGCTCCTACGTGTACCTAAAAGAACCCAGAACGCTAGAGCAATGTGTGAGAATATGCATAGACATTGAGGACAACTTAGGAGACGAGTTGGAACTCTCCAAGGTCTATAAGGACTCAGATTGTTCATCTCTAGCATCCACAAAATTGTCTAGCTCAATAGAAGACCTAGCAGAAAAAGTGGCCCAGAAACTAGGAGTTTCTAGTAAACCTAGAGTGCTAACAAACAAGCGTTGTTACACCTGTGGTGGTGATCATATGGCAAATGTGTGTCCCAATGCACCACAAACTCAAGCCAACCCTAGTGGCCAATACTGTACAATTGAGAGAAGATACACGAATCATACGGCTCAGGACTGCCCGTACAACAAACAAACCGTGAGACAGAACTACCTGCAAGCATACACACAGCCAGGTAGGTATCAAGGCCAATACAATGCTCAGCCTTATTACTATAGGCCTCCTCAGAACTACCCATACCAGGCTCAACAGAGACCTCAACCTGTCTTAGCTCAGCAGCCACCCCCACCAGCGAATGTCATCTCAGTCAAATATGCTGCTGCAGAAGAGAACCTAAGTAGGGCCTTAGTGCCTTCTTCACCTTTGATCACAGAGAGTGACCCACACTCAAACAGTTTCGACTCTACGCATGTCGATAGTCCACCCGCATATTACACAGAGTCACCAGAACACGTGGAGACATATCATTACGATAGTCCACCAGTGGAACCTAGTTGGGAGCCCGACTATGCTAATGTGATGTACACAAACCCAAATCCACGGCCCCAATTAAGACAACAGAGACCACAGGGCCCTAGAGGACCATGCTTTAGGTGCCAAGGAGATCATTTCATAAAGGATTATCCACACCCCCCGATAGCAGGACAATCACAGTACTATAACATCCAAGGCTTTTGTGCTGATTGTGGCAAAGAGCACATAATCAAAGATTGTCCTAAGAACCCTGTTAATGCTTCGAATGTGACACCGATCAATGTGATAGGTATTGTAAATAATGCAGATGGATCCAACCCTACATACGTGCCTATCCAAGCTATAACAAGAGCCCAGGCGCTCTTACAGAACCAAAAGCTTAATCAGGAGAAAGTAGCCGAAACCAGTGAAGTTGCAGAATCTAGCAGTAAAAAAACAAAATCTTGGAAAGATTCTAGAGAAAGAATTAAGAGAAAATGGAGTAAAAAGATAACGGAGTTGGAAGGAAGTTTAAAGGAATCTAGAGCCAAAATCCAAGAATTGACTTCACAGGAATTGAATCAAGAGAATCCAGCTCAGAAATCAGGAACAGTTTTAGCGGAACCCATACCAGAGAATCTAGACATGATGTTTCGTGCATATCAGGCTAGATTAAAAGAGGGACCTCAGGTAGCTGAAATGAGCAAAAACTACCCTCGAGCTGATCTAGAAATTGAGAGAACTAAACTTTGCATGAAGATGGTAGAATTAGCACAAGCCTTGTTCGAAGCCTCTAGATATATTAATTGGAATAACATGGCAAAACCGGAGTTACACTTTCAAGGACTAATGGAGAGGCTAGAATATTTGATTGAAAGCAAAGAGAAAAAGGATCAGCATAGGAACCCTATTGTCCCAGAGACACAGGAAAGGAATGCACCATCCCTGTCTCAAGTACCCAATACAGAAAGTCAAGACAATTTGTCTTCCATACATAAATATTCACATGAATTTTTGAGAGAAATCCAAGAAGAGAAATGGAGAAAGGAACAAGGAACCCATCCTCCTATTCAAGAAATAGATGACTTGCAGGAACAAATTCCCCAAGACATCCCCTCTATATACGATGATGTAGAGGAAGAACAACTGAGTGAACACACAAGATTTGAATCTAATTCTTTACAAGAATTACCTCAGTTCACAGGACCTTGGGAAGCAAAGTCTATTAGTATGAGAGCACCCACGATAATAGTGAGGAATGAAGAATCAGTAATCCCTAGAAACACGGAAGTGATCAAGAATACCAAAGTACAATGTAACCTTACTCTGGAGGAGTTATTGAAGGTAAAACCAGAATTGTGGAAGCATGTAGCAAATCAATTCCCCGAGCTTGCTACTACTTCCTCACCAATAGGATCACAAGATAAGGTACCAGAGATACCCGTAGAAAAGATTGGAGATGTGAGCGAAGGAGAGGAAGGTAACACTTATCTTCCGATAACCCATCAGGGCTACACCACGAAAGCCATCTTAGATTCAGGAGCCGGAGTAGCCATAGCTACCACCTCTTTATGGAAACGTTGGGGTAAGCCAGCATTAAGACCCACCAGGATGAAGCTACAAATGGCTGATGGACACATAAAAAAACCATTAGGCTTACTAGAAGGCATATCTCTCACCACTTGTGGTGTAGAATTTGAGCATACCTTTGCCATTTGTGACTTTGCAAAAAACCATGCTTATGAGATGATATTGGGACGACCATTCATGCGTCAGTTGCAAATTGTACAAGATTGGGGAACTAATTCTTTGTACTTGCAACATTTAGGAGTGACTACCAAAGTCAATCTTAAAGACTATTCACATAGAGATGTACCCCCAATACAATGGAATACCATCCATAAGACACCAGTAGAAACAGAATCTGTGCACTCATTAGAATCAGATCCTTCTTGGTTGCATGAGGATACTCATTTATGGATGTGTAAAGTAGCCAAACAAGAGGAAGAAAGGTTAGAAGCCAGGACCTTAGGTGCAGAACAACATCCACGAACCCTACAAGATCCAGCCTATGCACCTGTAGTATTCCCAGACGAAGAGTTTGAACCCCATGGTTGGGCAGAAATCCTAGCAACCATGGATGTAGCCATCTATGAAGAACAATGGACTCCCCACTGTGACGAGGATGGCTATGACATTTCAGTTTTTACGATAGAGCCAATCATGTGCGATGCGATTTTAGAAGAGTGTGAACCTAACACTGATGCATTTGAGGATGCAAGTGATTTTGATTTAGAATCAATTATCATGGACTCTCCATTTGCATCGGAGGAAGAATATTTCTACGAAGTAGAGACTCACCCGCAGAGACACCAGGAAATTACGAATGAGGTGAGATTAGCCACGGAAGTGACTACTAAGAGTGAAGGCAAGAAAAGGAAGAAGAAAGAAACCATGTCAGAAAAAGAAGAATCTTTGTTTGAAGTACCCGAGAACTTCAAGAAATATGAAATCGAAGATAGAAGAATCATGGTACGAATGCCTAATAGAAAGGCGAATGACGGACAAGTATATGATAACCGAGAGAAAACCAAGAAAATAATCGTAGCCATAGAAGGAGAGGAAGAAAAATGCACATACATAGGGCATGATTTGACAACTAAAGAAGAAGAAGAGCTAGTTGCCCTATTACGCGAATATAGAGATGTCTTTGCGTGGAGTTACAAAGATTTGAAAGGAGTAGATCCAGATATATGTTCTCATAGAATCCCTATGACTCCAGATGCAAAACCGACAAAGCAGAAACCATACACGTACAATGATAACTACGCTGCGAAGATCAAAGAGGAGATAGATCGCTTGATAGAAGCAGGATTCATTTACGAAATTGAGCATACCGAATGGGTATCTCCCATTGTGGTAGTGCCCAAGAAGAATGGAAAATTGCGTGTGTGTATTAACCTTAAAAAGGTTAATGCCGCAACGATTAGAGATAGTTATCCTCTTCCTATCACAGAACATCTATTGGAAAGAGTTGCGGGCAAGGAAGTTTACAGCTTTCTTGATGGATTTTCAGGCTATAATCAAGTAGCTATTGCTCCAGAAGACCAACACAAGACAACATTTGTCACTGAATGGGGCATATTTGCATTTTGCGTGATGCCATTTGGCTTAACAAATGCACCCGCCACTTTCCAGCGACTCATGTGTCATGTTTTTAAGGAATTTTTACGCAAGAGCTTGGAAGTTTATGTCGATGACATATGTGCTCATTCAAGTGTAAGACATACGCATATCCCAGAGTTAAGGCAAATATTTGACAAATGTCGAGAATATCAGGTTTGTTTGAACCCAGAAAAATGCGTTTTCATGGTCAGACAAGGCAAAATTCTAGGACACATTGTGTCAAAAAATGGAATCTCTACAGATGAAGAAAAGGTGAAGGTAATTGCAGATTTACCTAGACCAACTAATGTGAAAGAGGTACAAGCATTTATGGGCCATTGCGGATATTATAGGAGATTCATACACATGTATGCAATCATAGCCAAGCCTTTGTACTCTCTTTTAACCAATTTTGAATGGACAGATGAATGTGAAAATTCATTCAATGAACTTAAACGACGCTTGTGCTCAGCACCTATATTGACTACCCCAGATTGGAGTAAACCATTCCATGTACATGTGGATGCATCCAATTACGCCATAGGATGCGTGTTAGCACAACCCACGAATGAAGGTAACATAGATCTCCCCATAGCTTACGCGAGCAGACAATTGAACGCAGCAGAAAGGAATTACACCACGACGGAACGAGAAGGATTAGGGATGATCTACGCAGTAAAGAAGTTCAGGCACTACTTGTTGGCCAACAAATTCAAGTTCTTTACGGATCATCAAGCCCTATTGTACTTAGTCAACAAACCATGTAACACAGGACGACTGATACGTTGGTTTCTATTACTCATGGAGTATGATTTTGAAGTCGTAGTCAGGAAAGGAAAGACACATCTTAGAGCTGACCACCTTTCAAGATTAACCTCAGGAGAAGCTCCTCAAGGAGTAGCGGATGAATTACCAGATGCATACTTGTTTAACCTCGAGATAGCACCAGAATGGGCTAAGCCTATAGTCCCTATTCTCACATATGGACCCAAGAATCCTAGGTTAAAGATCAAAGAGGGAGAGATTACCAAGTCCCAAAGATACCAAATAATGGCAGGAAGCATATATAAACAGGATAATCAAAAGATTCTTGCTTGTTGTGTAGATGAATCAGAACATGCAAATTGGTTGCAATTAGCACACATAGGTGCATTAAAGCAACATCATTCAAAACATCGAACGTTACAGACTCTGCATAGATTAGGAGTATATTGGCCTACGATGGAAGCAGATGTCCACAGGTTGTGTAAGGAATGCCATGTTTGTTGTGAAAGACCACCAGTAGAGCATGCTACATTATATCACGTGTCTCTCACACCAGACTGGAGTGAACAATTAGTGACATACTTGAGGACGAACACATTCCCTCAAGGCATGACCTTAGCTCGACAACGCAGTCTAGAGCAGGAAGCTCAAGATTATTCACTTATTGGCGATAACCTATACAAAAGAGGACGAGATGGATATCTAAGACAATGTGTTCATGAGAGCGATTATCTGAGCATACTAGAGACTGCACACCAAGGTGTTGCAGGAGGTCATTTTGGACCCGATAGGATAATCAAAGTCATCCTCTTTGCAGGATTATGGTGGCCCACTCTTCACATGGATGCGCATACCTATGTAAAGAGATGTGATGTGTGCCAAAGAACTCAGTTTCCTACTCGCAAAGATGAAATGCCATTGAAACCCATGATGGGCGGACGTGCATTTTCTAAGTGGGGTATAGACTTTGTAGGACCCATTAACCCCCCTGCAAAAGGTACACATGCGGAATACATTATTGTTGCGACAGATTATCTTACGAAATGGGTAGAGGCAAAAGCCACGAAAAAGAATGATGCACACACAACTGCAAAATTCTTATTTGAGAATGTCTTTACAAGATATGGACTGCCTATAGAGTTAGTAAGCGATCGAGGCACTCACTTTCTAAACCAAGTCATTGAATATCTGTTACAGGATTTTATGGTGATTCACAAGAAATCCGCACCATATCATCCTCAGGCCAATGGTCAGGCTGAAAGCACTAATAAGATCCTTTGTAACGTACTGACGAAACTCGTGAACAACAAACGTTCAGATTGGGACAAACAGTTACACCACGCTGTTTGGGCATATCGAGTGGCCTACAAGACCGTACTCAATGCAACTCCCTTTCAGATGGTTTTTGGTCAGAATGCTGTGCTTCCTTTGGACTTCTTGATACCGACCCTTAAGGTTGCAAAAGAACATCAGTGGACCGGCCATGAATTATCAGCGAGAATAATGGACTTGGAACGATTAGGAGAAACCAGGCTCAAGGCAGCAACGGGAATATATGCAGCGAAGAAGCGACAGAAAGCGTATTTTGATGCACATGTGAAAGATAAAGGCTTAAAAGAAGGAGATTTAGTTCTAGTATATACGTTAAAGCAACACGCACGTAAGTTAGAAAAGCGAGGTTATGGACCTATGATCATTAACAGACTCTCAACAAGTGGAGCAATACAGTTAGCCACTTTAGAAGGAGATATAATGCCTAATTATATTAGTGGCTGTAGAGTCAAGCTATATCAGGAACCTCTTACTGAGGTGTCACTCTAGCACAATGGTGAGTACCAACGTGAGGAGATACACCTCATAAATGTCAATCCGTGGAGACGTGAGGACCGGTATGAAGACCGTGAGCAAGTGATGGCACAAGTGGGTGAGTGAAAGCACACAAGCATGCACACACATACACACACACGTGCACAAAGTAAGAGCAAGGAGTGGAACAATGGAAAGCTTCGATTACCAAAGAGCTCTCTTACAAAGCTGAAATCTACAACAAGCCAACCTCAAAAATGAGCTCTCCAGCCCTTTTTATAGTTTTTGAGTGGTTTTGGCCCTGTCCAGACCTAGTGTCCGACCTAGTTAAAAAATAGGTTCTAGGGCTTATTTGGGGGCTCAAACGGAGTCTAAAAATTATGAAAATTGGTAGGATGGTAGTTCTAATACTCCTCAAGCTCGAGGACTCCTCGGCTTGAACAAAATGGAGTTAAAAAAATGGGAAATGGTATTTACAATGGTTTTTAGTGATAAAAATCACTATTTTTGTAGGGATTTCTTCTGAAAATTTGACAGGTGCTTCTTGGAGCTCCCTACTTTCTCCTTCTTCTTGTGTGTCCACTTCCTTGATGCGCTTCCATGCTTTGTCCTTGACCTTGAGCTTCAACACTCCCCCCCCTCTTGAGTCTGTCGTCCCTGACAGACCCTTGTTGTATTGGTCGTTCCATGTAGTACGTTGAGAGGTAGCGTCCTTTGCGTCCAACAGGGGTGATCCATTTTCTCAATGTAGCCTGGTCGTTTGTCCAGTTCCTTACTTTGCCACTGCTAGATCTTGCAGTTTGTAGTTCCTTTGTATTTACCTCTTCCTTGTATTCTATCTTGATGGTGCATTTGTGAGCTGTCCAAAACGACTAGTTGCTCAAAGGAGGTGATCAATGTGGATTATGAGCAACTCTCTATCGTGGATGGCTTCCTTGCTCTTGTAGTGGTCACCCAGATGTCCTCTGATTCTTCCAACGATGGCTTTCCTAGTTTTCATGCCAAGTACTTGTAACCCATAATGTATGATGGTTAAGTGCATTAGTGCATGGGTTGAACAAATTATGTGCCTTGTGCATGGCCTTGTAATGTGGCCCTACGTATGCGTACTTGGAAAATGTATGGCAAGAAGTATGGTGCAAGAGATTGGGTCTTGAGCTAAGTGCTCAAGGGTATGCTGACGAAGAGGTTTCTTAATCGATCATGGTTATAGTATTGTTGAAACATACACAGCTTACCATGGTGAAGGGTCCGTTGATCTTCATCTCTTCGTGTTGTGGTTCCCTCAAGGTGTTTGACCGTCGGCTTGTCCTTTTTGTTGAGGGATGTCCTTGCTGGAAGTTCGGTGATGAGCATTTTCAAGCACATAGTCTTCTTCTCTTTTTTTTTTTTTTTTTTTTTTTTTTTTTGGAACAATGGCATCAAACAAGAAGAAAGAGGTTAGTATCAATAACATATTTTGCATGTGAAAATTTTGTCTCATGTGCCTGGGATTTCTCAATTGTGTCTATGCACGGCCATGTAAGGTGGCCCTATATTGATGCATACTTTGAAAATGCATGCCCTGAATGGTGCAAACGACTGGGTTATGCCAAAGGCACATGGTTGCTGCTGGTCGAGGCTTTTGATGTTACTTGTATACTTGATGAATTCTTTGATTGGAGGTGTCTATTGGATCTCGAAATGATGTAATTCTCCGGATTGGAACCCATTTTGGAATAGGGTTTGGCCCTGTGGAGATCACCTCAGGCCAGTTCTTCTTTGGATGCTGTCCAAACTTTGGTATCCAGTGTTGTTGGCCCCTTGGTTCTGTGGAAGTTGCTTGTGCTTTTGGCTTCCAAACCCATATCCTGGGTGAGTGTCTGCTTATTTTTGTAGAAGGGTTGAGTTTATCTTCTTTTGGTCTTTGTGCTCTGTTCTTACCCTTTGCTTTCCTTGGCTTCTTTGTTGAGGCCTTTCGCATGGTGGGGAGCATAGGCCTTTGCACGTGTAAG